>JAWWEW010000112.1:73471621-73696666 GCA_035583185.1 Anabacerthia variegaticeps | reverse complement strand
GGGGGGACAATTATTTTTCCTAATTTTCTATTTAACTGTGGGGACCGAATTCAGAAAACAAGCTCGTATCCCTGTTTCAAGACCCACAGTAATATTGATTTTAAATATACCAGCCTGCTTTTTACAGAAATCTGAAAACTACAGTGCATGTGCTAAAACCCCAAGCAATGTAACTTCAAGCAACAGATGCTTTATTCTGGTCTCATGGCAGGTATGTGTAATCAGCATAGACTCTTCAAAAAGCATGAAAGTTCTGTTTTCACAATACCTTACACATTGCTGCTAAATTTCATACAGGATTTTCAGATTTAAATTTAAGTATTTGCACAGTCCAATCTGCAACTTAGATGTCTTTAAGCAATTCCTTCAGCAGCATGGCATGGCACAGCATGACTTTGTAATGCTCTTCTGGCCCCCAGAAGCCACCTCCTTGCTCACTCTCCTCTCTAGTTAATTACCAGATCTCATCAAAATGTTGCCACCTTTAATTGCCAATGAAATACTGTCACTCTTTCTCCTGCTTCAGCCTCAGGGGTAGAGTTAAAACTGGTCTGAAAATTTTGGAAGAGTAATACCTGTGCCTATTTTAAGCATATTGACTGAATGCTAGCTAATGGAGGAAAGATTTTCCTTCTGAAATAATGCAGCATCACTCAAACTACTTTTAGGCCTTTTACTGTATAAATAACCTTTTGCACTTCAAGGGTCATGAGATCACGATAGTTTGTAATACAATTATAGTCAGCACTCTGCTCTTATGGGCTGTCTGGTAATTTGCTTGTTAATATATTAGCACAAAGCATTGATCAAGTAGCTAATCCAATCACACGCTTGTTATTGATCCCTTATTGAGCATCCTGCCAGTGATCACTTTTCACTCAGGCCTGGTCAATAGCAAATGCCAAATAGGCTCTCCCACACCTAATGAGCTTACGAAATAAACCAAACATTTTCCTTTGCCCTTAAGGCTAGGATCAATTGGGAGCTTTTAGACCAGAATTCAGATGATTTTTTCATCAGCTTTCCCCCTTTCTTTCTGCAAGCATGCAGGTTTGCATTAAGACCTCTGCCTAAGACTTTCTTTCTAATTTGAGGACATCTGAAAAGCAGCTGCCATGTCTGAAATACTCAAACAGCTGTAAACAATAAATCATGTGGGTGAGGAATTCTGGGCTGCACGTTGGCATGTGGTCTGTCAAGCCAAAAAAATAGAGACATACAAAAGATCAAGAGGTTAGGGGTACCTGAAGTCTACCAAAAAAAAAGAACTTATCCCATATTTCATCTCACAGAGTTGTACTCTGGTGGAAGGCCTATCCAGCATTCTTTTACAGAAGCATCATACCTTCATATGTCAGGATGGGGGAGGCTTGGGGGTGCTGCAATGAATTAGATGTGAGCCTTTTCATAGTGCTGCTATTGCATTAGGCGATTCCAGTATCAGCTAAAGGAATTTCACACTACAAACACAGATTCTTGCTGATGAAAAGCACACCCAAATTATGCAGGAACAAACAGTATTTCGGTTACATGCTTAAGTGCCAAATACTAGTTCTTTAACTTATAACAGTTCCCAATTTCTTACCATGCAGTACACAAATGTGAATGTAATGGATTTACAGTTACTCAGGAAAGAAAAGAGTGAGCAAGAAGGGAAGAGAGAGATTTTTTGGAAGAGGTAACTTTGACTTATCACTAGAATTTTATAACTTTTATCAGATGTCTTTTAAGCTAAAACAGTTTATTAAGTCTCTGAGGAAAGTTCTTTGGAAAGAACATTTTCCATTTACTCAGAGGCCTCATAGCAAAACAATAGTTCTGTAATAGTAGATTCTATTAGATCATAAAAGGAGAATGCAAGATCCTTAGATCTTAAATACCCTTGTTCCAGCTATTACTATTAGCACTATTTTATATAGCTAGGTTGCATTTTCACTTTAATGACTTTTACTCCATGATCTTGTTTTCATTATTTTGCTTAATATTTTCCTCATTACTGTACCAGATTTAAATTACAGAGAGACACAATCTGAATATAAACCAGGTACAGATTTAGAATATTTAAAAGCATTTGTAACATGTAAGCATGCAATTTAAAACCATTACCAAAATCTGATTACTTGCCTGGGGAAAAAAACAGGTCAGCTACAAACATTGGTGATATCTTTTCAGATTTTTTCTTTTAAATTACATGATTATGCACTACAAAAATATTTGCTTGGCAGACTTTTTTGATGTCAAATGAAAATGAGTGCATCTTGTATTTTGCAAGTTTCCATTACTTTTTCCTGTGTAATCCTTTTAATAACCAGCTGTACAAACCTCTGCTGATGAGGCTGGATCTTCGGTAACAGGACTTTTCTTTACATGACAAGACATTGTTCTTGCCATTAGTAAGTCTTATGCAGCCAGTCTCCACTGACAAATACTTTACGTCTGTGGTTTACTTCTATTTTTCACCCTCTTGTTGTTTCACTGTGTGAACTTATTCTCAGGGTGGGATTTTTTGTTTTGTTTTGTGTTTGATTTGGGGTTTTTTGGAGTGATA
Organism: Anabacerthia variegaticeps; assembly: GCA_035583185.1. Taxonomy (NCBI): domain Eukaryota; kingdom Metazoa; phylum Chordata; class Aves; order Passeriformes; family Furnariidae; genus Anabacerthia; species Anabacerthia variegaticeps. Next base: position 73,694,118 of record JAWWEW010000112.1, on the reverse strand, counting down.
CAGATAATTCCTCCAGGATCAAGCTGCACATGACTCCTGGGATGATTTAACCCTGACATAATTCCTAAAAAGACTGTCAGAAGATAGAACTGAGTATTGGAAGTATCCAGCTTCAATGTGGACAAGGCTCACCTTCTCAAACACTTGCCTCAGACTTTACACTGCAAAAAACCCCACTGGTCTAGTCTTAAAGTATTTTTGTTGAAAAAGTCGCACATCCCCAAAATACCCATGGGAGCACTACAGCACACCTCGAGGACAGTGTAGACCATCTGCTTAGAATGTTATCCGCTTTGCTCAAGAAAAGAGAGTAGCTGAGAACAGCTAGAAGTCACCTTACAGCTTTTGGTTTGGAGGCAAGTGATTCTTCCCTTGGTCTGGAGGCGAGGGATTCCCACCTCAGTGGGATGTCCATGGCTGCACAGGCAGTGCTGTCCAACTAATTTGCATCTCTCTTATGCAACCCTAAACCAAGAGAAACTCTTGTAAGTCAATTGACCTAGAGCAGTATACATGCTTTTTGAACTCAGCCCAAGTGTGCAAGAATTATTTGGATGAGTCAAGTCAGTAGCCTGAAAACTGAGGATTTAAGTCTTTATGACAAAGTTCCTAAACGTATCACATTTGTGAATGAACAGTAATCTAGTGCTGCAACTCTTCATTCAGATAAATCACTTAATGATCAGCTGCCTGCTTACATATATACAAATGCTTCAATTTTGCAGGCAGCAAAGGTAAGCTGTCAAAGTTAGATATGACATAAAATGTGAGCACACATCCTATTAACATACTCAAATGCATCCAGAGGAAGGCAACAAAGCTGGCAACAGAGCTGGAAGACATGTGAGGAGCAGCTAAGAGCTTGTCTGGTTTGGAGAAAAGGAGGCTGACGGGTGACCCCATTGCTCTCTACAACTTCCTGAGGAGGAGGAAGTGGAGAGGGAGGTGCTTAGATCTTCTCCCTGTGATTCAGTGTTATGATGTGTAGGAATGGTTCAAAGTTGTGCCAGGGGAGGTTTAGATTGGACATTAGGAAGCATTTCTTTACTGAGAGAGTGGTAAAATGCTGGAACAGGCTTCCTAGAAAGGTGGTCAATGAGCTGAGCCTGCCAGTGTTTATGAGGATTTGGACAATGTCCTTTAACAACATGTTTTGACTTGTTCAGCCCTGAATTGCTCAAACAGTTGGACTGGATGATCAATGTAGATCCCTTCTAATTGAAACATTCTAGTCTAATCTAGTCCAGTCTACTCTAGTCTAGTCTAGTTTACTTAAAATCTAATTGAAAAAATGGTCTCTGATGTACAGTCAGACTACTGGTTTGTTGTTTAGATAGTTATTTCAACTATTTTACTCTCAAGTCTGTAAATATGTTTTCAGAACTACATATATATTCTTTAGATAACTCTGTGCTGTAGTCAGGCCTTTTGTCCTGCAAAAAAAAAAAAAAAATTCCATTTCCCTTGAAATGTCATAATTTAGAAATGGTATTCTCCAATTTAGCACTCCTGCTAAAACCATGCCACTGCTTGGTCCCCTCTCCACCTCCAGCTGGAGGGACAATGGGAGAGATCACAGGTTGAGATAAGAAAAAGAACAGCAACAGTAACAATATTAATAACAAAAGGTATAAGACAAAGAAATTATTTACACAGAAAGCCCATGACAACAAATACTGATCAGCTCTGCGCCAACACATTTTCTTGACTGGAACCTCTTCACTCCAGAAGAGGCAGAGTCCCTTTCCCCCACTCCTGGAATGATGTGAGGTGGTATAGAATAACATCCATACCTTAGCCACGCCCTCCCTCAGCTACTGCAAAAGATTAACCCTGTCCTGGCCAAAACCAGGGCAAGTGAAAATGAGGGGAACTTCATAGTCTGGAGAGAGGGACAGTTTCTAAGTCCTAGTTGCATGTCTTTCTCAAAATCTAATAAGAAATACTTATTTCTAAGCTTTTCTCCAAAATTTTCCTCATTGACTACTAGAATACCTTAATCAACAACTAACCAATTTGTTACACCACATTTTCCTTCTTTACAGCTCTCCAAAACAAGGATCAAGAAGTAGAACACCATCTTTTTCTCTTTACTCAGACAGTCATGTCCTAAAGAGTTATTGACACTAGTCATATGAAATCATTGTTAAGGTATCAGGAAAGAAAAGTGTCATTGTTTTTCTTTTTTTTTTTTTTAATTTTTTTTCAGGTTATGTTTCGTACCTCCATGCTTAGCAGCTCAGTTTGTACAGCGTTTTATGCTCTCATGAGCCCTTCTGTGCCTCTTAGGGAAAGAATTTTTTAGATGCATACATTTCATACTTCATCTCTTTATGTAAACTATACAGATGTATAACAAAAAATAGCCAGCTACCTGTAACTGGGGAAAGAAACATAAATTGGTTTGGTTTTGTCTTGTTTTGATTGATGTTAACAACTGCTTTGTTCTCTGGATAGGTCTGTACTTTCAGGTGCACCTCACTAGGCCATACATGATATATAATTACACATTTTAAGTTAGAGAAGATGAAAAAAAAAATTAGAAATGTGGCCTTCTACCATAATAATTTCCAAGAAAGAGATTGAATTGACAGAAATAAAGTTCCAACATCTAAAAATGGTCCTTTTCATGTGGATTCACCAAAGGAACTCTTTTAACAATTCCTGTCTGGGAGGCACCACCTTCTTCAAAGCATTGAAAGATTTTTAGTGAAAATGAGAGCCATTCTAACATAGCTGGAATAAGGTTTTAGCATAATATATTTTACTATATGTTTTATCATTACTTGAATTTGCATTTTTCTTGGTTACTTCTTAGGCATTGATGCAACCTATTCTGAGTTCAATACTGGCAATAAAATAGCTTTTCTCTAGGAATACAGAGGCCAATTTGCTACACAGTATAAGGCAAAGCATTGCAAAAAATGAAGAAAATCAGTGTTAGAACTTTCATGGTGGAATGACACTGGTAATGAGACTGGAATGACAAATTTAATTAAATAATATAAATATTATGTTAGAAGCATAAGCATAAGTGTAAATATTTATTTTTCTCATTCACCTATGAAAACTAACAACAATGTTAAGCTTGGTCAAATACAAAAAAACGTGCATGTGTAGCAAGAAGCTATGGAAATACCCTTTTTCCACCAACCATTTAGATGTGTATTTTTTCTAAAGCAGCAGATAAGAAAGAAATTCTTTGCTTTGATTTGAGTAGCCACCAATATTTTGGTATAGAATGCTGCATGTGATCCATATCTATTTCTTTATAGTTTAGTTATTGTTTTAGTTTCAAGAACTAAAAAAAAAATCACAAAGCCATACTCAGGTCTGTTGTCTTGTGAAACAAACACATTAGACAGACTATCAGAGTTTTACTCCAGGAAAGACTGATGTCTCTAGAATATCAAGGAGTTTCAGAGAAACACTGATTCCAAACACGAAGTCTTCCTTTCATGTGATCCAGTAGTGGTAAAAATTAAATGTACAAACATGTTAATATGAAACACTGTAATATTGTTTTACACTTGCTGCTTTTGAAATGCATACTTGAAAACATTTCGTCTAAGAAAGAACTTCCTAAAAAGAATCCTATACACTAACAGCTAAAAATAGCCATTTAAATAGCTATGAAAGTCCCTATCTTTCAATAACATGAAAGAAATCACTAAAAGATGTAGAATTACTTTACTGTGCTTCTTATCCACTATATCTTAGTAGAATTAATGCTATTAAAAATAACTTTTAAATATTCTCTTGTAACTATAGATATCAGAAAACTTACAAAATAGCATGCTTTCTAAAATCTGTCATCTAAATACATTAAAGCACATACCAGAACTCTCTAATTAATGGACCTAGCAGACTGCAGTGTGTACAATACCTTCAGAAAACAGATTAACTAAATATCACTAAAAAATTCCAAAATGTCCACATTAAACACTCAACTTAGGTTTTAGGACATTGAAAAAGACAGACTTTAGGCTTGCTAGGATGAGCTAGCTGCTAGTGTGGTGCCTAGTGCAAGCAAAACTGCTCAAGAAAGCCTGAAGCAATCTCGTCACTTAATAGCTATGATGCAGAAGACATCTTAAAGAACCTCTGATGGGCCATCCTACACCTTTGCTCTGAACCTGTGCAATACTCTGCTCTCGAAATCTAGACCTATATTTGTTATATGGAACTAATTTAAACTTAAGTGTAATTTATATTTTATTCAATTATTTTCAACAGAAACAGTAATCAGCGCACAAGCCAGGATTAAGACATCTTCTGGCTGTTCTGAATATCCTAGACATCACACCACCAATAGCTACAAATCTTTTCCCTCCTACCTCGTTCTTCTAACCCTGTGAGTTAAGCACTCCATGGTGGCCAGTGTCAATCAGATCAGAGGAAGATGTCTCTGAACTACAGTCTGGATTGAGCGTCGCACATACTTGTAAAAAATTTTTATAATCTCAGTGTTGACAACCAACCAACACTCAGTCTCTGCCTTCCTAGGCAGTTACTCAAACCTTTAGGTCATTATATAAAACAGAGCCACACTTTAACCCTCTCCTTTTTCTGTTTAGCTGTGTTGCCTTTGCTGTTAGTCTTTTGTAACTAATGGGGCTTGTGCTCTCTGTGCTAGACTCAGTGTTAACAGTGCAGAATATAACATTTGTCCGGGCTAAGGTGATCTTCTGCTTTCCACCTGGAACATCATGAAACTGAGGGGAATTTGGTCACTCAGTTGTTCAAGTCAAAGCATTTATGCATACATATAAGATGTGAACTTAAGACACCTAGCAAACTTTCAAGACCACCAGCAAAATATTTAGAAAGCTGTATGTTCTTCTGGAGATTATGCTGGGGATAATCTCTCTAAGTCACTTCAATGGTTTAGGTGCCAGCATTACAAAAACGCCCCAGTCTAAGTTGATTTTGCAAGTTTTATCTCATCTTTTAAGTGCGTTTAAAGTCTGATCTGCAGGGTTTTATTTGGATCAGAAGATACCATCTTTTTCTATGTTGAAAACTCATTTACTCTATAACTAATTCTATTCTCATCAGTGGAGTTAGCCTGGGAAGAAGCTGACACCTGACATCCATTAAAAGGATGAATGGCTGGCTCTATCCGAAGGATTTTGTTCACTCCTAATCACACAAACTCCCATAAAAGTCAATGGGAGCAACCATGCCAAGACTTCAGAATTCATTCTGCACTACACTATTTTTATTAAATATTTTCTATTCTATTAAAAAAAGAAAAAGGAAAGAAAACAAAGAATGGCTCTAACGTGATCTCAATTTTTTCTATAGACTTTGTAAAACAACTGTTTATTTCTACTCACAGATTCATCTGATATATGAACCATTAGATTGTTGCAATACAAGGACTAAGTACATTTTAAGTTGCTGATTCTCTTTAAATGAAATATATAAACATATATATTCTTGAAAACTTGGAGTTCCAACTGGAAAGATGTCATACTTAAACTATAGTGAACAATTAATAAGCTCTCTGAAGAATTCATTCCAGAATTATGTCTGCATGTTTCTTCTCCAGAATATAGATCTTCTATGTAGTAGTTTTAAAGTGTGTATTTTCTAAATTAAAATCATTTATGTTTATACATACAAGGGAGGTTATAATCACACACTGCTGCATAATTTTATGCTTCTATTGATTGAGATTAATAACAACTTAAGAATTAGAAGGAACATCAAAAAAGCCCTGTCAGACACTGGCACAGGAGAGCTATTATGGTCCTTTGGATATCTACTTATTATATTAAAATTAGGATACAGATACAGAAGCTAACTAACTGAGGTACCTGAAGTCATTTAACTGCAGTGTGCTATACAACTCTGGAGCTAATATTGCTGTATTTCCTGTGTCTCAGCTTCATGGTGATCTTATACAGGCCAATCCCATGGGCTTTCTTCCTCTTATATATGTCCACATTTGTTCTGCCTTGGGAGCATATGCACTATATTAAATAAATCACAGTTACAGTGAAAAATAAACCTCTCTCTCCCCCGACATAGCAGCAAAACAGTAACTCCTGCCAAAAAAAAAGGGCACAGAGGGAATCCCCAAACAATCTCTTTGGTCATTAGCCCTACTTAAGAATGACTAATCAGAAATTCCAGAGACTTTGGACCATGTCCATTTTATGCACTGAACCACTCAGAAATGGAAAACCTTTCACTGAAACAGCCTTGCATTAAAATTCTCTGCCAAGATCTACCAACACAGCATCATCTGAAGAAAAATCTGTCAGGACCTGGAAATACAGGGAGCAAAATGCATATTTTCCAAAGTAAATTCATGACTGATAAAGGCTACAAATCTCTGCTCACTGAAAGAAGGTCTGTTTAGTGAATTCTCACCACAGTCTGCAGCACTTGAATGTCTAGTCATCCATGAAGCAGAAACCCCAGAACTGCACATTAGTGTAGGCTTGTCTCACAGGGTTCTCTGTAGGGAGATTAATATCTAATATTTTCAAATATATCTTGGCAGGAACAGATGTGCATTAAGATTCCAAAACATTTTCTGAATGTGGTTCCAGACAGCAGAAAAGCAGAACTTCTTCTTCACACTGATATGTTAGCAGCTCCACAGATAGCACCCACAGTATTGATTGCCTTAGTCACAGTGAACCTTTTATTTAAGGAGGTATTCTTCAGTGAATCCTTGAAATAAGCAATAACAAATACTACGTGTTCTTTGTTTCCTGCTGGAGTGGTAATGGGCACAAATTCAGAGTGTTATTGTTGCCATATGTCTCAACAGTCATATTGATTTAATTGGTTGTCATGAAAAATCTGACAAGAGGGAAGCCAGTTCATAGCTGGGTATGGGCCAGAGAATATTAGTGAATGGACTACTGAGATCTCTCAAGAGCCTCTTTGTCTTCTGCCAATGTCATTGAACTGGTTGTCTTGTTCATAATCTAGAAACAATCCATTTTATGGATGGAAATGAAGGCCATTTACTTTTGGATCAGATTTGTCTTACAGAATAGCAGAAAATCTTATACTATGAGGAAACTATCTGTATCAAAATACATAAAATTCCCTGAAAGAGAAAATGTTTTCACTGTGGGCAGCAGATGGACTGCCTCATCATTTGTCTCCATATCACCCGTCCATAAATCTCTGCTGTATTTAAACTACTTCAGTCTTTCCTTAACATCAAAAGACAACCACAAGCTAGAACATCCATATTACATAACAGAATATTTAGCACTTGCATGAGAACTGTCATACAGGAAGCTTAGTGCATTCTTACATATCTGTGGTTTACTGCAGGGTAGCGTTGCTACCCACATTTTATGGAAAGGGAAAGAAAACAGATATGCTTGAGAAATTACATGACTTGACTCTGGTGTGAGGTAAAACCAGGAGTGGAGCAAAGGGCTTCACTTTCAAGCTATGGGCTAAGAAAACTTCCTCTTTACATTTGTCCTGCCACCCCAGCTCTGAATTGTATTGAAAATGTGCTCCCTGTTTGGAAGAAGAAAACAAAACTATAGTTACCTCCCCTCCATTTGAAAAGGCAATAGCAAATATTCTTGTTTGTGAGTTCACTTTACAGCAAGTAGTTTGTACCTCTTAGCTTCACCCATGAGGAAGTTAGGTGCCCAGCCCATGTGGACCACCTGGGCTGCTTCTGTGTTCAGCATCTTTTCTGGCAGTTCTTTTCACTATAAAGAAAATTTATCTAACAAGAAGAAAGAATCATACTTATTCATTGGGAAGAACATACAAGCATCACCTAAGAATGGAATTTGAATAAATTTGAAGCAGTTCAGTGTTTTGACTTAGTATCCTACAGCTTTATGAATGAACCAGAACTGCTGTAGAATCAATGAAGTCTTGTTTTAGTGAAAATACAACTTTAAATTTCAATAGGTAATATTATATTTAATAGATTACATTAATCTATAAAAAGGAGGGATGCGAACTTAAAGTTCTCTTTAAATTTTATTATCAAACTTTCCTAATGATTGCTACTTATTTTGAAACTGAACATAAAAGTGATGTAAAAATGCTACACTAAAGAGTATGCTGTGGTGTTTGTTTTTTCCAAGAGTAAAGGAGTCACCAGATAATATCCATCAGACTCACTGTTCAAAATATTTACTAATTTATTTTTTTTCTCAGAGGTTATTCACTGTACAAAATTTGTAAAATCTAGACATTTTGCCCATAAAATGATACTATGCAATAATCAAATTTGACAAGCTCATCAGAAAACATCAAGTTGAATTCTCAGTTTTCATGGCCTAGTAAAGAGTCAGCTAGTTATGAATGAATTTAAATATAAAAATGAGCATCAGCCTACTCCTGAGAGATGGGTACTGAAAACAGCATACCACCATGGCAAGAACTGTATCCCAACGGAACATTCCCAGGAAGCAATTAAGTGGATACCTATTAACTAAGAGCAGTGTCTCCAACCTATGAAACTGATAGAACAGAGGCTGCACAGTGACTGTCTCCTATTTCAAAATACTCAAGTGAACAATCATCTGTTCAAATACAACATTATTAAGTTGAAGAGACTAGTAGCTATGCCACAAACCTTGAGAAGAATCCATGCACCTAATAAATTTAGCCAGTTTTCACCACTAAAGTTGAGATTAAGTGACTTGTGCTACAGACCATATTTGATGTGATAGGAAAAGCAAGCCAGGTCGATCACACTTTGGCAAATTACACCTGTGCAATCTGCCACTGGTTTGCTTCAGCTGAAAGCTGGTACAAAGCTGTGTGTTGAAAATTTGTATGTTAAATGCCTTGTGGGTTTTAAATTCTTAAGAGCTTACCAGGCTCTAACACAAAAATCAATTTCATTAAAGCAATACTAAGCAGTTTATTGAAGAACCTGATTTTCCCTTGCACAAGGCTTATCTGAAATTGTTTTAGGTGGTGGCAGTAAATTATTTTCCATGGATCCAGATAAAGAACTTCTGATCACAACTATTTTACCCAATAATCAACACAGTGCATACAACTTTTGTTGGCCTCTGTAGAAACAGAAATATCTTTGCATTTCTTAAAGCTAAAAGAAAGTTTGAGACATTGAAGCAGAAAAAAATCTAAAATTTTGTCTCGCCTTGAAGATAATGCATGAAATGTTGGGTTTGAACACACACAAGTACAGAGCACCTCCAAAGAAGCAGTTATTTACTTTCAATCAAGTGCATAACAGCAGATTTTGGTCTTTCTTCATCTCCGTAGGTGTTAACTTCTATGATCTCCTATGCACTCAAGCATCATTATCAGATTTATCTGCTATTAGATTAAACACATGAAGTTAACAACCTACCGAAAACTTTAGGGACTCAAGTCCATTACTAAATAACATGGAGATGATAAAAAACCCACAGCAAATAGCCACTTTCTAATATACATTATGCCAAAGTACCTGCATGTTCCATTTAAAAATTTGAGCTGGTCAGAATTTTCCAGTTTGTTTCCAAATTCAGAAACCTTATAAGCACTTCAACATCTCCAAGGCACTTTGGGAATTTAGCATCTTTTAAGCCCACATGTATCACAAGAGGACAATTCAAACCTGACTGTACCCAGTGCTTAAGTGCTAGAGGGTAGTACAAGAATAAGGTCCCAAACTTAGTGGGAGCTAGGCAATCCTGTGGGATACCATTGGCTACATGTCCAAGGCAGTGGCTGCTAATCTTATGAATAAAGCTTAATGCCAGCTATTTCTAGACTCATGAGTGATCTCAGTTCCTGCTGAGTTCCTCTAAGCACTGGGATGTCCCATACAAGGCAGGAGCTGCCCCATTAGAGATTTTGTGTTTTCCCTACATTACTCAGTTTCTTATCAGTTATGTCCACTGTTGAGCTGAAGAGCTATGAAGTTCAGAGCTGGCCAGTTGTAGTTAAAACTCTTTCATACTAAAAAGAAAGCCAACTCAATTAATGTGTTACACAAACCCTGATGGGAGACGAAATAAAGCTAATTATTTAAAAATCTACAACCAAATAAAATATTACCTTTTCAATATTGCCACATTTCTTTTGCTGCTTGTATTTTATCCTTTCCATAAACAAAGGAAATTTATGTGATCAGAAAAACAAAGAAAAAAAGCACTAGCATTCAGAGTAGCCTTACAGACAACAGCAATTAACCCTCTACTGAATTTAATCTCTTCCAGTGCAGTAACCTTTCAGTTGTGTTCTCTCTATTTTTCCTTTTCAGTTGTGATGCTTCATGCTCACTAGACTGACAGTACTGCTCATCTGCACTGCTTTTTGCATTGTTATTCTGCAAAATAACATCAGAAACTGTGCTTATTCAAAGAATTATATGCACATTTATGTTCTTAATATATTTTGACTCTCAGGTTTTATTCCTGTCCCTATATTTTCCTTTACTTTGCTACTTTAGAAAAGGATAAATCATGCCAGCAATCAAATAAAATGCCAAAGTCATATTTTGCATAGTTGAGACAAATCCAAAAGGACATAATAAAGAATTTTTGTGGTGTCTGGATTGCTTTCAAACCAATCTTTGTAAAAGGAAGAAGTCACTGAAAAATGTCAAGGGCCTTTACAATTTACCAGGACTTATTATTTGATTTTGATTAATACTCCACAATTTTGCCAGCATTTCATCAGCATTAAATCTTAAAAAACTAGGTAAATGCTACATCCAGCTCCGAAATTAATACAGTAATTAATAGTGCACAGCAAGAAAGCATACCACTCTAAGAGAAGAAGCAGAGCGAGGTATTATCACCCTGTATCAGAAACAATCATCGCTCTTTGCAGTTTCATACCAATGCACTCATACTACCAGCAGCCATGCAGATTGGAGAGCTAAGGAAAAGTTTTGGAAAGTAGTCCATAAGTACATCAAAGTTGCTCTGCAGAGATTTCACTGTCTCTCTGCCTAGAGAGGGTCAGGGTGAGCCAGAGCACGATAAGTCAGAAGCCTCCACAGGCTTGTTTGTCCATATAACCAGGAGTCCAGAGTACAGGGCCTCCATTTTCAATTTTGCAGGTAGCATGCAGCCTGGAAGCTTCACTTCAACAGAGGAATAGATACATCTCACTAAAAGCCATGAAAAGGTCATGTCTGAATACTATAGTATAACCATTTTTAGAATGCAATTTGGAAAAATACAGCTCCTTTCATGGCACAATGATCAAGATTATTAGATGTGCAGAAAGTGCTACAGGTTCTTTAGCTAGCATTGCTGGTCAGTTCTTTACTTCAGCTGGAAGATGGCACCTCCAAAAGTAAAGGGCTCACCAACTTCATGATGAACCATTGATTCAGTGAGATAGAAAGCTTAAGTGCCACCTACTGAATGATAAGAACTGCTTCCTGATCTTTCTATGTCTTTCCTTTGGGTCCAGCATCCAGCCATTGATCCTGTTTCCTGCTAATTTGGAATTAAAGTCTAGAGCCATAAAATACATCAGTCCAGAGAAGCAGCCTTAAAAAGCTTTAGAATTAAGTTAAAGAAACTAAAATTTGTTTGATTTAATTTGTTGGGTTTGGGTTTTATCAACATTCATGGAGTTCTTCTAAACATCACAAATACATATTTCAAATCATTCCACAGATAGAAAATTACGTTTCTGGCACACAGAAAGGATTCCTATTTTAACTCTTTGTGCCAGTGTTAGTATACAGGTTCACTGAAGTTTAGATGTCTTGTCTGCAATTGTCAGGTTCAGAAATAATTAATAAACTTCTCAAGTATTTTGACAAATAAGTCAGTCATGTAAGTAACAGGCAACAGTAGACAAAGAAAATAGAAGTTGTGCTTGTCAGCATGAAGGATTTCACTGCAGGAGAGCTGCTGTGGCTATCGTTATTTCAATGGTCAATGGAGGTTGCTATAGAAACTACATAGCAGGCCATGTAAGCAAATGAAATATGATAAAAGACAAAACTAAAAGAGTGAAAGGATTAAAAAAAACCCCAACAAACAAGGTTGTCTTCAACAGCTTAAAATATTTTGTTTATCTTTCAATAATATCAGAAACTGACAAGATGCCTGTAAATGATATCGCATACATATGACATTTATATATACCCCATCATGTATCATAACACATAATAATAAAAAACAGCATTAAAAAAACCCCTTTCAATATCAATTTAAAAATAAAATATTTTAATATGTAAAAAATAGTATTTGGCTTCATAATATATTTACCCTCCATAATACTAATAAGGAATTATAATATATCTTGTATGACATGTTTTCTTTGCTTAGAGGAGAAATAACACTTAATATTTAAACCAGCTTTTATATTTGCCAGAAAATACTTGCAAAGAGTTAACTACCTGAAGTATGCATGTGTTGATGATAACAGGTTGGCTTCTATTCATTCAGTTCATGTCACAGTTCTTATTGATTCAAATATTTGCATTTAAAGAATGAAGTCTGAAACTTTTCTTCCATTCTGGATAATCAAGTAAATAGCCAAACTGAGATTTTAAAACAAGGGAGATTGAAGAGACTGAGAGATCTTACCATTCTAAAAGGAAAGGATGCATATGATAGGTGATCAAATATCATTCTGAGTTTATACAGAATCCATGGGCTGTATTCTGTGAATGTTTTGTTGATTTTTCCATAGCCACAGTGCCCTTTATATTGATTTCTCTTGGGTACCCCTCCAGTAATAAGACAACATGTTTTTTTTCCTTTTAGAAGTGAATACAATAAATATAAACAGAAAAAGAAGCAGCAAATCCTCTTATTTCATTTTCTAGTCCTGCGATTAGGGTTGAGTGGCAGAACCCTGAGCTTTTCATTCCAACTGCTGCCTGGCTGTTTTTTGGTTTTGGTGTTGATTTTTGTTTGTTTTTTTTTTTTTTTTCATTTTGATAGAGGATTCACAGCATTAATCACCAAAAGAGATGCCTTTAATAGGCAAACAACAAGAGAATGAGAAAATCTGATATATCAAAATGAGAATTGTGCCAAGTAACCAAAAACAACACAAGCATTAGTGTCTTCAGATAAAGAAAAGCAACTTGAGGAACATAGCAAAACCACAACACATTTGCCCTCTATTCAACAGCAGCTTGCTCATCTAGCCATCACAAATAAATCTTTCATTATCACATAGCTTTCCAGGTCTATGGAAAAAAAAATGCCAACATACTGAAATGATTGCTTACATGTCCACTGAAAGCTTTGGCACTTTTAATTCCAAAGTCTCTTGAGAAATATTGATAGGCATATTGATAGGCTCTTGCCACTAGGTTACATTAGAAAAAAAGAATGCCAAGTATTTAAAAAATGTTTGCACAGGCACTATAGGAAAACACACAAGGATGACTAAACTGAAAGACAGCATTTGAAACTTTTTTTTTTTAATAGAGAAAACAAAAAAAAAAAAGAATAAGAAAGAAAGAAAGAAATGAAGAAAGAAAGAAAGAAAGAACTAAATAGGACACTTCTGGTTTGCACTGGTCCATGATTTGGTCAGTTTGGTCATTTTAGCTGGACCGTAAAAAGTAATTCTCAGGCAAGGCACTGAGTCTTCAAGGGTCTCATTCCCTTATCATCCCAGAAGGCTGAGATTAATGTCTGCTATGGGACTGTGACAAGAACATGGTCTTTTCTTGTTAGTGCTGCTCCTAGAAAAGAGAGAACTATTGTACACCTCTTAACACACTTTCCTCTTGCCGTGTCTCTCAACCCTGTCACACAATTTGAAAGGATATTAGAACAGACAGAGAGTGCAGAGTTGAAATCAAACATAAATCCTTATTCCATGAAAGCTTTGCATATCACAGCTTCTGTGTTATGAAATGGTCAACTGTTTGCCCCTGAGTCCTCATCCATTACGTACACATAAAAAAGACCATCAGTCAGAGCTGTGCAAACTGTTGGATGCTGCCTCAATTTGGCAGGAGGGAAGAAGTTCACTGCCCAAGCTGACTAGCTCACTATACTCCAGGGACCCAAGCTCAGCCAAGGCAGCTGAAGGACAGATGTAAACCAATTTGTTCCTTTGCAGAAGAAAACATCTGAGGCTGTTATTGGCTGTACCTAAACTTTGGATTAGGGATCTCTCAGGTAAAGAGAGCTTAGAGATATACCTGTGGCTGGGGCAAAGGATACTAGTGTGCCTGATGATGAAGATCACTTTCCAAGACAGACGTTCCTTAGGAATAAAGTGGATATGAGAGTATTCCTGTAAAACAAGTTATCTGTCTGTTGTTTAAGAATCTTTGTTTGGTGTTAGAATTTTTTACAGACAAACAACCTAAGGCACAAAAGTCTGGATCCATCCTACTCAGTTCACATTTTTCAGTGAGGAACTTCATCCAGAATTGCAGAGTAGCCACTAGAGGATCATGCTGGAGAGAGTTGGCACATTTCACATCTAGGTCATGTGGGGAGATTCTGGAAAAACAGCTTACTTCAGTAGCCCAAAGCCACCCACCAAGTTAATGTCAAACCACAGAGCAGAACCCTGTCATTAACTGTTGATGGTGGTGTCAGTCAGCAATGAGGACAAGTGTTTTCAAAATATAGAGCAATCAATAGTGAACAGGGAAAATAAAGAAGCACAACTAATTTTATGTAACTACACTGTATACCCCTGTCCAGTAGACTTAGGGCTTGAATTTTCCATATTGTTTAACTTTGACTTTGCTTTTTGGCACAGCTTTAGCCAGTGCCCCATAGGTGCAAGCTGTCCCCTGACACATTCAGGAAAAGACACAAACTGTGGTCTGAACCCAAGAGGCTTAACAGAGATTTGTGGGCAGGGTGCTACAGATGAGCTTAGCTTTATGGATGTCATGGTCTTGTGCTGCTTGCTGTTGGGACCAGGAATTAGACCTGGCCATGTCTGATCTCCAGGCAAAGTTGTATGTCACTATTTCAAAGCAACATTTCAAGCCATTTTAATGTGTTTGTAGCTTTGCTGTGTTTGGGGAAATGTGAGACATTAAAAAAAAATCTGCTAGATTATCTGTCCAAGCTGAGGATGTCTTTGTCTGGAAACTTAATATGTTTTATTTATCCAAGGAAAGACTAACAAATGGCCTAACCATTGATTCTGGTGACTCTCCTAAAATTTCAGTAGTTTTTCAGTTTGTTTTTTATACAATGAATTACACCAGGTCAAGCAATGCTGGCTTTTGTGCTTTCCTCTAACCCTGAGCTGATATTCCTCATTCATTCCTGTGCTTATTCCTTACTGTGGTTCTGGATTCTTTTTTGTGTCACCTAAGTCCAAATCAATGCCACTCATCTGGTATTCATGACCTACTTTGGAGTCCTACATTAGCAGAACTAATGAGAGAACTAATGATGGGCTCATATTCCATATAAATATGCACTTCTATCATACTCATGAAGATTTTCCTGGAGTTACATTCAGGAAGAAATGTTAGAGGCAATGATGAAATTTACAGCTTAAGAACAATATACTCGCTTTTCTTACTGGGAGGGTTTTTTGGGCATTAAAAGAGCAATTAATATTAAGATGAGACATTAGAGTAATAGTAAAATAAAGGGGTTTATTTTCTTTCTTTAATACAGAATGTATAAATTCATAGTATAAGTTCTTGAAGCAAATTCTGAGATCTTGGTTTGTTCCACATTCCATACAAAGGAAGTCCATTGTCAGGCAATCTTTACCTCAAAGTCTTATTACCATTCAGGTATTTTTATTATAATTTCCTAAGCCATGATTTTGTATTTTCTTCTACATCACAACAGAAAATGAGCACATATCAGTCATGAATAGGATCTGGCAGGACCTAACTAGACTTTTTGCCCCATTTGGATGCAGGTCAGTTTAATTCCCTTCATATAGCTTCCATGATATTCTTTATTAAATTATTTTTAACCAGAATATAATGTGGTATTGAGTCCTTACATTGTATATGATGCCAATACATGTAACTGCATCAGCTGACATTGATTATGCAAATCTGATATTTGACTACGAATGATATGAGCTTTTCCATGGCTTTGATCAGAAGACTAGCCAACTTGAATACTCAAAATACAATGTTTATCTTTTTTCTTATCAGGACAGTATGTCTATGTTTCATACAAATCAAAAATAGTGACTGAGAAATTCATGAATTAACTTTGATTTATGGTAGGTGTAGATTTTCCAGTTTTGATTCAAATTGTCTTGTTATATTAGATTTGGTTTAACATTCTTGTGATTTGATACTAGATTTTCCACTGTATTTGATAAGTGTTCTACCCATATGGTTCCATACTGGAACTGTATGAACAGCAGAATTTTGGGGTTTTTCTGATATTTTCTTAGCATTAATTCTTAAATATCTGATAGTTTCCCGTGCCTATTATCATTCACTGATGACATTTATTGTGAATGAAACATTCATATATCCTTATATGCATAAACACGTTTCTATGGCTTGTCTACATATACATCATGCACAGCATTCCCATATCTTTTCCACACTGTGAAGACTTTCTAATCCCAGAAAACATTTTGGTTCGTTTCAGAATTGTAGCTCATTTCTCCAGAAAACAATGGTCAACAATTCCCAATTAACAAGTTTAAGCCAGTCCTGACATAATGGATATGTTAAGCAAAATAATTAAAACATTTATGAGAGCAGAGAGTTTGGATTTTGAGGAACCTCAGTTTTCAGTGCTGAACTTGCAACTCTGCACGGTTGAATTTTAGTAGTACTTATTGCTTGCAATTTACAGCAACTTCACAAGCCCTAGTAGCACTGCACTTTTTAAGTATTAAGACATTCACATAAGAAACCACAAGGGTAGTCTAATATGTTGTATATTTATCAAATATTAAGCATTAATTTTTTGAATTTTAAGAAATGGAACCACAAAAGTATATTTAACTTATTTCCACTTCCAGGAAGGCAGGCTCAAAATAGCGCAGAGTGACTTTCAGGCTACAAGTGGTTTAGTAACACTGTGCCATGGTTCCTAGGTGAAAAACAGGATGTTAATAGAATGAACAAATCTTAAAGGGCAAAAATCTCTTCAGACATCACCCACTGAAACAGCTACCATTAGAGGAAGCTGTATTCAGCACAGGGAAATGTCTGCAGGAGCTGTTGTGCAAAAATATCAGGCCATCCAGCTCTTTCCAAGGTTCACTGACTGAACCCTGCATGCTAGTCACACTGAATGTCCCCTATGAAAGGGACAATTCTGACTCCATATACATGGCACACTCAAATCTTATTATTTTAGGCTTCTTACTGTACCAATTCCAAATGGGCATTAAGGCTGAACACCAGAACAAACAGTTGGGGCAATGAACTTCCTCACTGCAAACACCTGATGACTACTTCCACCAGCCCTTTCTTTTCTATTTCTCTTGCAGGCTGCCCATTATTTTTGTACTCCTGGCAGCAATTAGCTGTCATCGGGCTCTCTCTCTCAACCACCCTTTCTGCTAGGCACTAATCCCCCTCAACACAGTCTATTCTTCTGGCTGTTGCCATTCTTTGTTGGTTACACCGTGAGCTCAAATTAATTAGGGTTCGATTTAAGGGCTGACTCAGCCAGTTCACAGCACAAATGAGTGCAGCTGTTTTTCTGCCTAGGATTTTCAGCTTCTTGTTGGGGGCCTTTTTTTTTCCCCTCTTGGTTTAGAAATATATTCTGTGTGTGTGTGTGTACGTGTGTGCGTGTACAAATTAAACATGAGATTTTTGGCAGATGCAATTGCCGAGGGAAGTTGACAACATGGATCTGTTTAGCCCATCTGCCCCCGAGGATTCAACTGAATTTCTTGCAGAGCTATAGGGTTAGAACTACTGAGTTTCCAGTGTCACAGGGTGGCTTCCCTACCTCAGACATGCTCGCATTCTGATCCTGGGAGGTCCCTTGCCCCCAAAAAAGAGAAACATCTGGAATTACAAGGGCAACTTGTCTGCTGAGCTCAGCAACAAGGATCCCTGTAGCTACAGCTCCGCCCCACTGTTAGGGGACCTATCAGGCACTTAACAATTACTGTCTTTACTATAGGATTACAAGTGCATTTGATATCATATGTATAGTACAGTCCTTTAGATTTTACACATAAATATTTTTGGGGTATAGTTCAGACTGAACTATATCCTCAGAAAGATAAGCATCATGGTGTTTTAATTTAATTTAGTGAATATTCCTGAAATAAAAGGATATTTTACTTAAGTAACCTTATTATGTTTATATCCTCTTACATTTGCTTGAATTTTAAAATCCTGAGCGATGATTCAACACCAGAGCAATAAAGCACCTCAAGGCACTGGGAAAAGTACATTCTGAACATGCAGATACTATTCTTCACTGTTCATTTCAACTGAAAGAGCTTAGTCTTTGAACACGATGCTGGAGTGTTTGATTCTATTCTCACTGATGTCAAATGAGAGTGTTGCTGTCGGATGGATGTCTGTAAAATATAGGATATATGTGTGGATGAGACCTCAACTGAAACGGTTTACTCCTTTGGGCTTTGTTTCACTGTCACTGGGCTTTAAAGGTGACAACAATATACAAGTACCACTATAATTACCTGGTGTTTGAAAAAAAAAGGCTCTCATTGATTTCATGGAGTTTGGCATTCTCGGTGGTCAACTGTCTTATTTTATTTGGATATATAACTATTTTAGAATCTAATTGAGTAAATATTGCTGAAAAATAATCAAGTAAGGTGTAAGCCTCAGACTCTGGAATTTTCCACAAGTTGGAACAATTAATTTATAATTTATTTCTGTGTATGTGTGTATGTATGTATACATACACATACATATATATGTAAGCACCTGTTTCTTTTACTTTCAGAAGATTTGTATACTCATGGGGGGAAGCACTTAGTCTCTCACTAAAGTGTACAAGGCATTCAACAGGGAGTTCAGGATAGGCTCAGCCTCTCCACATCACCACAGTCCAAATACGGAACTTGGCATTTGGAATCAGAAGACATATATACTTAGAATTAAACAGTTGCTGAAGTTCTTTATTTGCCTAGATTAATCAGCTCCTCCCCAGAACACACTGTCATTTCAATAACAAAGTTCTGTACTCACATTTACTGAAGCAAAAGAGGTCAGTTTCTTCCTATTTTAAAAAGAAAGGAAATATATATTATTTAGTCTGTTCCCTTTTTTTAGTCTTCCTTTTTTTTTGTAAAAAGGTTGATACTGAGTTGTCATCAGTTCAGATGTGAACTACTATCTTCAATGTCGAATACAAATATTACATAAATTATACATTTGAGTCATTCATGGAATAGATATGAAGTTATTAGACATAGAGTATGTAAACACTAGGGCAAAAGTCTCTGAATTGACCTTTGAAGGAACGTTATTTAAATCGGTAGCGTGAAAACAAGAGGCAAAAAAGGTGCAATTCAGAAGAGGAATCTGATTCATATTTTCATAGAACAAACATGTAAATTTAAATTCAGCTGTGCTAGGAAAGAAAAAAAAAAGAGGAATAAAAGCAAATATTTACGTGATCAGAATCTTACCCAGCCCAGTCCCAACACCTGTATACATGAATAACTCTACACACTTTAGCAGTGAGAGTGTCTCAAATGGCATTGCTTAGGTAAGAAATGTACTGTATTTGCAGTCTGTCCATTACCACATAATTGTTATGCACTATAAGAAAAGCTTTCCAGTCTAAAGAAAATAATTTGACAATTCAAAATAAACATTTTAAAATATAAAAATAAAAATTACCATTACCTGTAGATTGTGCTATTAATAACCACTGATTTTTAGGTCATACCTCATTACGAGCTTCTGTACCAACGAAACCTCTTTCTAGTTTGACAGGTGGCTGATTTAACAAAAAAAAATAATCTTATTTTGAAGGTTTTTTTATCATGAAAAACCCTCTCAAGCAGCCCAGTGTATTGTGATTTCCCTGGTTCTTTTTCTTCTGAGCTGTTCAATTAGTTGGAAATCTCTCTCTGATGGACTGAAGCAGCTTGAGTGAACGCCTGAGCGCACAACCAATTAGGCTCATTTGAAGTTGCAGAATTGCCTTCTTTGGTGTTAAAACCCCATGTCAAACACTGGGTCTAAGATCATTTGTAGTACAAAATGAGATTGACAGAGCAGCTGTACCAGGGGGCATGCCTGCTGGACGACTTAATTGTGGGGACTGAAGGGCCATCATGAACTGGCCTGTGGAGATTGTATCACCACTGCTGCATTACAAATGCTCTTTATTAACACTGATCTGTAATCAATGAGCTCAGGCTTTTTGCCAGAGCTCCAAAATCACATAGGCAGCTCTCCTCACAAGGAATAGGAGGAATCGCTGGAGCAGGGTGTTGTGCTGAGAACGGGAGCAGGGATGCACTTCTTGGCACCTCGGTGGTGTGGTGAAGCTGCGGAGAGGAAAGCAGCCACCCAATGGCACACAGCTCTTCTTGGTCTGCACCATTGCGTGCATCAGCTCCCTTTGGCATCTGGCAATATACAGGCAATTGCACTTACACTGTTACGAAGGAAACACGGTTACTTTGACAAAGTGATATTGTAGTAGTGGAAGAGACTGCACCAACTCACGCTGGTTTGAATAAAGTTTTGATGGTGCCATAATGCCTGTAACTTAATGGTAATGCCCTGATACAAACGACCTAAAGAAAATACAATACAAATTCACTTTCAGCAAATTAATGGAAAACAAAACAAAACAGTATTTTTAACCTTTTTGGGTAGAAAAATTTCAGCATTTGTTAATAGGCCATATTGCTTTTGAAAAGATTAATTGCTTTCACTGATGTTTCCAAGTCAGTAATTTTGTTTATTGCTCCCTTATTAAAACCAACATCCTCTTTCTGTAATGAACTGGGTTATTTTTCTAAAAAGAAATCAATGTATCTGCACAAATATTCAAAGATTACTTTACGATGAGACAGATGTAAGACCAAGTTCAAAGTCAACCTTAAAGTTAGCCAAAATCACATGCAGATGAGCTCTAGTATAATAAAATAGATCCTCAAGCTTGTGCTCCTCAACTATATGAGCAATTAATTTTCAGGTGCATTATCTAAACTTCTGCCTTCTCATATGAGTCAGTGACAGGATTTGTTTTTGCTTACAACCTTTTTTCTCATTTGGTTGGTTGGTTTGGGTTTTTTTACCACATTTTATACACACACACACACACACACACACACATATTATCTCTTCAGGTGTTTATTACAAATGTATTTTTTATTGAGGGGTTGTTTTTCTTTTTGCTATTACCAGTAATTCTCGCATGTTTCTAAAGTCTAATCCAATAAAAGAGGTTTACTATCTGTGTCAATTGCAACATAAGCAGAAGGCAGCTGAAATCAAACCATTTTAGGGAAAATTTCTGAAGTAAATACCTATACATGCAATGATGTTTCAGATTATCTTTAGGAACTCTCTTTTACTGCAATACATACAGGAAACTTAACAATAAACTTGACATTGTTTAGACTGCAGATTGTCTCACTGCTACCTCACGGTTCCCATATAACTATCCATTTGCTCACTCTTTCCTTACAACTAGAGAGTGAGTTTTAAGGAGGAATTCATTTCTGTTCTCTGTGCAATATCTAGCTCAACACCATCATTGTGTATGAGTAGTGCCACAGGAAACTACAGTGAAATCCCTTACTGCTACTGTGACCAGAAATTATAAGAAAAATCCAAGCACCCTGCTAGTTTAATGTTGGAAACAAAACGTCATTGTATTCTATGCTTTATGCAGAGTTTATTTATCTGTTGTCAGATGATGTGAAATGTTCTGAGTCAGCAATTCCTGATGGTAAGATGGTGAAAGGTGCAGACCATGGATAATATAGATTAAGAGTTTTAATAAATCAAGATACCAAAAAAAAAAATTATAAAAAAGTGCAATCCTTTTTTAAGTAAGTGAGTTCGTATGCAGTGTATCCATCAGCTACACTTGACCATCACACTCAATTTTTGCTAGTATTTTTGCAGTGTTGTTTGGACAAGTTCACTCCAACAGAAACAAGTGTCTAAACTGATATTCTACCATAGTGGAAGAAAATAACTAATCAATAAATATGTGACTGAAATTAAATGGCTATGTATTTGCTCATACTAGTGCTGTTGCGACTAAGCTAATATCTCACCTAGTCAATAGACTTATTCTCTCTTGCTTATGGTTTCTGCATATTCACTTAACATCATGTTTACCATGTCTCAGAGTATGGCCTCACATAAGCTGATTGCTGGGCCACTGAAATCTTGTTTATTGTCTTGCTGTTCCTTTTTCTGTTCCACAATCTCTGATTCTTGTCTTGTTCACTATTTCTTACAAAACTTTACTGCCAGCAAATATCAGAAATATAATACACCTTTGCTGTGAAAAGGACTGGATGATTCAACCCAGTCATGATTATTCTTCAAATTTTCAAGTTATCAGCAGCCTGTGAAAGTTTTCTCAAGCTATGCTCGTGAATAGGTCATTATAATGCTCTCAGCATCAAGTAGAACTCTGGTTTAAAATACTAATGTATGAAAATTTCACAGTGCTGGAAGAAGACTACAGCCTCCCTGAATAGGTTGTCCTACTTCTCTAAGGATGATCCAATAATAAAGAAAGAGTATGTCTCCTTTCTATATCTCAGTTATTCTGGGAAACAAGAGAGAAAGAGACTAGTAAAAGTGCATGAAACTCATTGCTACATTTTGAAACTGAGGACTAGATTTTCATTAAAATCATACATAGAAACTTTTTTTTTTGTCATGCTTTATTGAAGTCACAGCAATTTCCCCTTCTCCTACTGACTGCTGTGAAAGATGCGACCATGAATTTATTAAAATATATCCTGCTTCTTTAAATCTGTTCAAATTCTTCCATGATTATTGTCTTTAAAAAATGTCACAGATACAAAAGGAATTAATACTGATGCTTCCCAATTTTCATGCTCATTTGTATGCTACATATTTTGTATAGAGAAGTCAAATTGTTCACTCCTGAGGAAATACCACACACTATACTTATCTGAATTTTTATTTACCAAAGTCAAACATTTTTCTGTAAGCCACATTTTATTAAAATACAGAAAGAAAATTAAACCAGAATATATTGGCATTGCTAATCAACAGTGTGTGATTTTACACCTGGTTATCAAAAGAAAGTTTCATGCAACCAGGAATTAGAAGACAGAATACTGTCACTGGTATTCTCAAGATGAATCTTTTAAACAAGGGTCAAATATTACTAGAAAACAAGAATATATAGCAACATGCTACCAACAATTGTATTTGGGATATACAACCATATTTTTGAGACTTTAAAACCGTTGCTAATCCTCAGATAGATACAAGGCTTCCTAGAAGAGGACTTATTATTTACTTAACAGCCATCGGTATTTTGTAGCTTTCTCTCTGATGGCACTGCTAAAAATCTTTTACTAAACAGACAATTGTATCATTCAGATAACTAATAACAAGTTTTAATCTATTTTTGAAATATTTATTGCATTTCTTATCTCTGCGATCTTTTGTTAGTTATCAGAATGTAAGGAATATCATAAATAAAAATATTCTGCTTAGAAGTTACAGATAAAAATTCTAAACATGCAATATAAAAATAATACAATATTATTTTTTCATTCTGTTGCAAGGCTCTTTTTCTCTAATAAAGCTGACAGACTCAAATATCAAACTCGATATCTAGCAATATACCCACATTGGGATTCATCTTCTGTCATTCAAGATTTCTCCTTTTAGTACTCCAAGTCATCATGGCCTCCTTTAAGATCAATAGAAGAAAGGATGTAACTTCAGAAAACCATTCATGTAAACTATCTTAATACAGCCACTTTAAGTTGAAATTAATTGCTTGTTTCTCTCATTGACCATACACGATCCCTAGAGACACTAGCCCAAATTTAAACAACTAAATTTTAACATCTATATTAGGGAAGATGAATTTTCTCTTCATCTATAAAATTGCTTAATTTACAAGCAAGCCAGAAAATCAGCTGCTATAGATGCATGCACTAATATCCAGGCTGCTATGGTGACCCTGAAAGCTTTTACTTTTTTTGTTTTGCTCTAGTCATTGCAAGCCATTAATATGTCACTGATTTTCCGCTATTAATTTCTTTTCTCATTGATTACCCTTTTCCATATGTAAGGAAATGTTGACCTGCTTCTCTGAATAACATTTAACATTAGCAACAACTATTGTCTCTCTTTGGATCAAGCAGAATTTAAAACTTAAGAAAATCTTTGCTCATTTATGGTTTAGAAAGACTTTTCTCAGGAGACAACCTGCTACTCATATGAAAATATTCTAAAATTAAGAATGTCACCTTGGAATGACTAACATCCTAAAAGCAGTAGAATCACTAGAAAAAAATATACATACACTGAACAGCTGCAGATAACTTTCAAAGTACAATTGTCTGATCTTGTTTTGCTATTTTTTTAGTTCTATTATCAAGCCTATTTATAGATATTTTCAATTATAAAAGACCCAAAAATAGTTAGGAAGTCAGAATGACTTCATGAATGAACATGAAAAAATAGTAAGGTAAATATATTTTATGAACAGTCTAAATTAGGTTGTCTTCAACTTTCGTGTGGTTTCTTGCAAATGATTGCCCACTTTTTATTAAATGTGAGGGTGATTTAGCATTGTTTCTTGAATGAAAGGTATTGTTTTTTACATTTATATAGATGTAGAACCTTTCTTCCAATAGGAAAAATGCCTAAGGAACCAATGATTCAGTTTCTTGCTATCAGGTGCCTTACTTGCTTCAATCCTTTAATGTGTTAAATCAATTTTATTTTATTTATCCAAGTGGAAGTCTGATCTGTGCATATTGTGTGTCACTAACCTATGTTGTGTCCCACAGTAGTACCAAAACTTCTACAATATAATTATTGCATCCACTGCTCTTCTGTTTCTTGCCAAGAGATTTTTCAATGTCATTACACAAATTATCATAGAATATAATGGTAGATGCTATAGTTTGGAAGTATCCAAACAGTTATTCTGTGGTGCCAATGACTCCTACCTTGTTACTAATATTAGTGAATGTTTCCAGAGGTTGCTCCTCACCTCAGTCTTGGGTGATAATGCACTTAGTGACTCACAGATGGAACTGCGCATTTACAGGCACTTCTCCATAGACCTTCCTCTGAGAAATATAATGGAAAAGTCAGGTGCTGGGGAAGTCATCTAAGTTTTTTCAGAGCCTGAATTTGTAGACTTCTGGACTTCTTATGAAGAGATATCAGCTAGGTTCTTTCCTTTTTGTTTGGCTAATTGTTACATTTTTTCATGTGTTGTGCATACTTTTAAACGTCTTATACTTCTTCCACCTTCACTTTCCTTCACACTACCTTCTTTTCAGTTCCTCTGCTTTTTTATTTTTATTTTTTTGTTATATCCTTTCAATACCCTTCTTCCTGTCAAATTTTGCTCATTGTACTGAGTGGATTCATCTCACCACAGAAATGTTAGGTATTTTGTCTCAGGCAGTTATCTCAACTTCCTTTATGGTCTACAGAGAATGAGTGTGTTGACCAAAGTTATTTATACTGTGCACTTTATACATGAGCCTCAGCTAGGGTCATACGAGGCTTCCTAGCAACCTCCACAGGTGGAGACTGGATAAATACTTTGGCCTGGCTGATGAACTTTGAGATACTTACAGTCTGGCAGTGTAAGTCCCATCTGTTATAACTATTTCATTGTCCTTTTCTGCTGTAAGCTTTACGCTCTTTAGTTTCTCTTCATTAACTCTATTTGTACTTGTGCACTCCAACCTGCCTTTGTCTTCTTCTTCTTCTGCAACTTTGAGAAAAACACAGTTACTAAGGATCTCAGTCTTATTTCTGTTGGTTTCCTTTACTGTTTTTTGCTTTCACCTTTCTACATGCATGCTTTCAGTGTGGCAGATTAGATTGCAAATGCTTCAAGTATGTAGGAACCATATGGGGCTTTTTCTGTAAATCAGCTGGTACATTTCAAATGCTCTTTTTACCAGTACTCTCCCAGGTGTTAATAGAATGGAGTGTGGACTAGAGACAGAGATTTTCACCTGAAACAGAAGACAGACAGTTTTAACTTAGACGGCCGAGGAGCAAGGTTGCTCACCAAGGTCTGTAGGCATTTGTTCTGATGAAAATACAAGATAACCTTCTAAAGAAATTGTAAGGACATTTCTTCTCTCTGTGATTCTTTCCTGGTGGTATTTTCTTTTCCCTCAAAGAAAAGAGGGATCAATTTGTTTAAACATGCTGTGTTTAATTGGGGGGGAAAAAAGGAAAACAAAATCAAAACACGAAACCAAAAAAAAAAAAAAAAAACCAACCCAAGAAAGCAAGAAAAAATTTCTGTGATAACTTTATCTTTCAATGTTTTAATAAATTTCCTACACAGATGATTGGTAATTTAAATTCAACTTAGTCAACCACAAAATTGTCAATGATTAAAAGAATTGCTGTATTTAGAAGCATCAGAAACATTTCTGGCAAGTCATACAGCTTTTCTAGGCAATTAAATCTGACATGCAAACTTGGCTGTCCTTTATGTCACTTAAAATATAGCCTAAATGCATCCAAGAAAATTGTAACTGCTTTTTCTAAGACAAAATAGGAAAAAACATTCATGCATGTTAAGCAGCCTTTTTCGTCATTTCCCAGCAACTTCAAAACTCTGAGGTTCCAAAAGCCTAGACAGATAAGTGAAACACTTTGCCCATGAGCAAATACCTCAGAAATGACCATTAAACATCACATGATTGCACATGAAACAGTCAGTTTTCAACTAGGTCTTCTTTCCTTGCTTAAATCAGAGCCAGAATCCAAAAAACTAAGTTGAGAGGTTCAAGAAGCATTTCATGTGCAGAGGCTGATGAAAAGAAAAGCAGATGCTAGCTAGGAGAAATGAGGGAAGACAGCAAGTAAGCAGAAAACTCTCCTCATTTGAAATAGCTGAGACACCGTAACTTCAAGCCTTGCAGCTGTGAAAAGTCTCATAAGGCTTTACTGATCTTAAGAGCTCAGTCTCAGTTTTGAAGGAGAGATATATTATCAGTGCTTTCTGTCCTGAAATATACTGTCACAGCTGCACTGACAGTATAATTTTTTCTAAAAATAGAATCATAAGAACAGAGATCTTGTTTGTTGTGTTTGAAGCACTTTCCTCTGAATGTTCCTCCAGTAAGGCAAAAGTTATTTCAGAATTTTACGTCCTCTTGCAATGCAAGTATTAAAAAGTATGAAAGCACCCCTCCTGACTTCTATACTGCCCCACTTCCTGCAAAAAATCAAACCAGATGACAGCTCAGTTTATTTGTTATTAGGAGGAGTGGGAAGAGTCTAATGTTGTATACATTTTCAGACCATTATTTCTGTGCCAGCTTGAGTTTCATAATTTAATTCAATTCCAGTAGGGCAGAGCACAGCAATACATTTCATAAAACAGTAAACTATGCAAACATGACATCGAAGTTATAATGCAGTATTCGTATGCATGCTGAGTTGTCATTTTTATAACACAGCATTTTCACCAGAGGGACACTTAATTAAAAACAGATTCTTTGTATCTGGTATCGAACTAGTACCAACAATTAATTCATTGTAATGTTATTTTTCTATCAGGAGCTAGTCTTTAATTGTGTTGAAAAATGCAACACGCACATTTGATTTGAATTAAATAAACCATACTAAGGCTCAGCAAGAAGCAAAAAGTGGATAACCATTTTGTAGTAGTGGAAAAAAAATCCAACCATGTACAATCTACAGGAAACCATTGTTGAAGAGAAAGAAGGCTGTCGACATTATACAATATAGCAGATAGACAGGTGTAGAAGTAATCTCTTAACATTATTTCCTCTACGTTTTTTAATGCTAACAATATCCTCACCTAATACAATACCCAAACAAAGATGCTCCCTGCCTCTAATCTCTGTCTCAGATACACAGGGGATTGGACCCAGTAGAAAATGCTAAGTCTAGAAATGTTGTGTTTGAGGATTTTCTTTTCTCACTCTTAAATTCACTTCTCTGCATTTAAAGAGCAGCAGTGCTTTAGCAGGCTTTTTAATGAGGACATGTGTTCATAAATAAAGAGGCTAAAAATGATCCAGGTATTGCAGGAAGCATGGGAAACTACAGAGAGAAAAATACACATGGCTGCTACTGGTGAAAAGACTGGAATGAGTTAAGTAGGGACTGGACATTTTTAGGCAAGAAGTTCAGAAAATCTTTTCAAAGGAAAGCTCCGTAAGATTTGGACAAACAGTTTCTTGCAGAAGATTTCTGTGAATGTATGCTGCCAGATATAATTCAGAATTCCACAAGCAGATGACTGCCTAAACATGAGCTTTTTGCCTGAGATAGACTCTTACTTAGTACCAATACCTCCTGCCTCAGTGCCTTACGTCACATCCCTTGGGCACCACACAGGGCAAAAAATGTTGGCACCAGACTTGGGGAACTGTGCTTCCAGAACCTGAGCATGGTCAGGCCTGTTCTTTATTTCATTATGAAGATTATTAAGATGTTCTAAGTCAGCTTGATTTTGCCTCCTTTGCCTGTACATAGCTTTTCTTTGAGTCAAAGGAAGACTAACAACTGAGTTGGCTTCATTAGCTTTTCCCAAAATCAGTGTTATGGTAATCTCTCACCAGTCTGTGGCATGGTAGCTATTCCATCTCTTTCCAGCTCTCTTCTGTGAACTGCTACTTTCTTCCACAGTTTCCTGTTTAGGATTTACTTGTTTTATGGCATGCTATTCTCACTGCTTCTCCCATATGTTGTCTTTGTGTTCCTACTTTGAACTAACTGGAAAATTACTTCATCATTTTCTGCCAAAAAGCAGAATATGTTGATGGATCCACTGATTTTACTATATCTAACTGCTCAAATCATGCCTTCATCTGAGCAAACATGTGCTTTCAGCTGTGCTTTTGATCAGCACCACAAAGAATATCAGGCTAAAAATCTGATATAAAAGTCTGTAGCTTAGACTACACAACCTGTAGTCTATACATCACTCAGCCCTTGTTCAGCAAATAACTTGTTCTTCATCTCAAGAGTTGGCAATACTGCTATCAAGCTAAAAACCATAATGGTAATTTACTGGGAGGAGCAACATGTGATGGGCTGACCCTGACTGAATGTCAGGTACCCAAAATAAAAAGGATTAGTTCATCAGGAAGAACAGGAGCTCATGGTGCTACCACAATCTTTAGTTGGTGGTACTTTAAATGCTACAGGCATGAGTGAAGCCTTTAGCAGGAATCACAACTGGCCCTCACACTGGGCCACAACAATAGTTGTCTTTTTTGACCATTATGAGTCTGCAATCTGTGAATGGTATAAAGAGAATATATCCAGCTAAAGGGTGTTTATTTTACTCCCATGGTTGAAGTGGTATCTATCTACCTAAATGTGAACATTACTAAGCATATAAGTGTACATCCAAGGAAATAAAATATTATTTTACGCAAGAAAATTAGTCATTTTCTAATACTGAATCATTTACTTATTGATATCTCAATTTTTATTTTACCTATTTTGTTAAAGACGACAATAAGCAGTTGCAGCCTCTCCATTCACTGATCATACAGGGAGCCTGGGTGCACCTGTCTAATCTGTAAAGATGGATGAGATTAATCTAACTCTTGATTTCTGAGACTTAAGCATAACACTATCAATATTTGTCACATGCGAGTTCTGGCTTTTAATCAGAACTTATTAGAAAATGAGCAATTTTCTGGCCTAAAGAAGAAAATATGTAGTGCTACATCAGTGTTTTGAAGGCTTTCTTTTGTCATCACAAACCTTTCTGGCAAGCCAGCCTCAAATCGCTTTTTTAGATTAAATGTGAAGAAGATATATAACACCAATAGCTATATTTTTATAGATATGGTTTAGTTCAGCAGTTATTTTAGTTTCAGTTTCATTTTCAGATATATTTTCATTTTCATGTTGCCCATAGTGGCTTATTTATGCCCATGGTAAGTTCTGAGTAAAGCAAAAAGATATCTCAGAATAGCATTTGTTGAATATTCAAATAAAGCCTTTTGTTTCTCACAGTGCTCTAGTAAACACTGGTGGCTAACCAAATGGAAAGCAGCTCTGCAAAGGACCAAGTGATCTAGTTGTGTGTCTCTTGGTACAAGACAGCCATGAACTTATTGGAGGTAAACAAAGATGATGAAGAAATATGCCATATGAGAAAAGGCTGAGAGAGATGGTGTTGTTTAGACTGGAGAACAGAAGGCTAAGGGGAATCTGATCAACATGTGCGAATATCTGACTGGAGATGGGAGATGAGAAAGATAGAGCCAGACTCTTCCCAGTGTAGCACAGTGACAGGGCAAGAGGCTATGAGAGCAAGCTGAAATTATATGTAAACATTAATAAGCTTTTCTACAGTGAAGGTGACAAAGCACTGGCACAAGTTACCCAGAGAGGGTGTAGAGTCTCCATCCTTGAAGATGGAGAAACCCAACTGGACACAGCTCAGGCCATCCTGCTGCAATTGAGCCTGCTTTGAACAAGGAACTTGGACTAGAGATCTACATAGGTAGCTTCCAAACTCAGCCCTTCTGTTATTCTATGATTCTGTAATTTGTTTTTTCAATGAAAAAGAACTGTTGTTATAAAAGCCAAATTTTTCAGTAGAAATTATTATAAAAATGAACAACTTCACATAAAAATTCTGATAGAAATTTCCAGTTCTGGTGTTAAGAAAGACAAGACTTTTAGAAATTTTTGTGTTGCTTTGGAGAGGGAATAGATGTAAATCTAATCTATTTTTGTTACTCAAAGAACTTAATACAACAAGGTTGAATTTATTATAAGGGAAGGCAGAGAAAATTTACTATCTGTGTAGGCAAACATGCACAGAAGAGCATAAGAAAGTAATTATGTAATGCTCTGATTTGACATGCAAGTAAGTATAAACTAATACTGACTCGAGTCTCCTAATCATGTTCACACTGATTCAAATGAAAATGCATGTTTTCTATTACAATGATTTTACCACTGATTTAATGGAATTTCTCTCCAGCTAAGAGTGATTATTAGTCACAGAAGTGCTGTAATGCTGTGACCCTTTCAAACTTTTGCTATGAAACAGTTGTTATTGCATTTCTAATATCCAAATAGTTGTAGTTGGATTCACATAATTTGACAATTACCTTGCAACAGAATATCCTTATGTAATTTAGAGTTTTCTTATTATGTCCATTTTCAGAAATACAACAGAGTACTTAATCTATTGATTGAAGTAAGAAGTTAACTGGTTTAGAAATATTCCTCTCCACAGATTTGTCAGGATCATTTACAATAATATTCAACAAGACAAAACAAACAAAGATAAATCACTTAGAGACTAACTGCTATTCTTAAACATCTTTATACCTTTCATCCAATTGTAACACTGATAATATATTTTTGAACAGATGATACTCTATAACTGTTTTTTGATTTTGCATTCCTATCAAGTGGTTAAAGGATTTTCTGTTCTCTCATTTTTACATTAATCTTGTTGGTTTAGGTTTTTTTGTATACTATGCTTTTTGCAGAGGTAAAGCTGTAGAGAAAACCCATGCTAGCATCTCACTATTATGTATCTTTTCTATAAATATCAGTGCTAAAACATAGAGTCATGGATTCATATAATACCCTAAGTTGGAAGGGACCCGCAAGGGTCATCAAAGTCCACATCCTCATCCTGCCCAGGATAGTGCCAAGAGTCACACCATGTGCCTGAGAGCATTGTCCAAATGTTTTTTGAACTCTGTCAGGCTTACTGCATTGACCACTTCCCTGAGGACCCTGTTCCAGTGTCCAGCCACCCTCTGGGTGAGGAACCTTTTTCTAATATCCAACTTAAACCTCCTCTGACAGAACTTCAGGCCATTTCTTTGGGTTCTGTCACTGGTCATCACAGTCAGAGAAGAGATCAGTGGCTGTGCCCATCTCTTTCCCTCACAAAGAAGTTGTAGACTCTGATGATGTCTCCCCACAGTCTCCGTTTCTCCAGGCTGAACAGGTGAAGTGACCTCAGCCACTACTCATGCCACTTTTCCTCAAGGCCCTTCATAATCTTCATTGCCCTGCTTTGGACAAACTCCAATAGCTTAATATCTTTCTTATATTGCGGTGCCCCAAACTGCACAAAATATTCAAGGTGAGGCTGCCCCAGTGCAGCGCAGAGTGGGACAATCCCCTCCCTTGCCTGGCTGGCGATGCTGTGCCTGATGCCCCCCAGGACATGGTTGGCTCTCCTGGCTGCCAGGGCACTGCTGACTCATATTCAACTTGCCATTAATCAGAATCCAGAATTCTGTGGCTTTCCAGCATCTCATTCCCCAGTCTGTACATTCAGTCCCAGGTGCAGAATCCAGCACTCATCTTTGCTAAACTTCATAAGGTTGATGATTGCCCAGCTGTCTAATTTGTTTGTGTCTCTCTGCAGGGCCCCTCTGCCCTTGAGTGAGAGATGACTAAAACAAGTGGCAGAAAATTTTAAGTGGGCTGTAGACACTGGCCCATGAGTTATGCTTAGCACAGTGTGGAGACTGAATACCAATCGTGAAGAAACTGCAGACAAAGCATTTCCACAGCATATCCCTGTGTTCACAGTGAGTATAGGTTTTACAGGTTCCTGTAGTCTTATGTTATGCTGTTAGAAAAGTTTGTGTGGATAGCTTTGTGACATTCAACACAATGAAATGTCGAGGCAGAGTTGTACTCTTAAGTGACAAAAATGCATGTCATGTAAATTGTACATTCAGCAGCAGCTGCTCTGGCACCAGGGCTGTCAGTTTTTTTTAAAACTTTGCAAATAATAATATTTAAATTTATTGGACATAATGAAGATAAGTAATCTTTTCTTTTCCTTTTTCTTTTTTTTTTTTTTTTTTTTTTTGTGGGCACGAAGAGATATTTGGGGAAGTTGGTCAACTGCCAATTCAAGAGAAATACTAAATGTGAGAAGTACTTTAGACATACATTAGCTAGATAAATTAGATAGCTTGAAAGCTCCTTTCCTCACTGTAGGATAATCAAGCAATTTGGTCAACCTCCAATTCAAGATATTTATTTGACTTGCTGCAAGCTGCAAAGGGATATACAATACCCCATAGCATTTGGAAATACAGAACTAAAACAGCCAGGCCTGAAGAAAAAATACACTTGTGAATACCAGGAGCCAGGAGTCATCCATCACTGATGCAGAATCCCAGAATCCTGACAGCCTGCATTGATTTGGTTTGATTTCTGTAGTCAGATCTTGCTCCTGAAAGCAGCAAAACAATCCTCTGTGACACTGTAGTTATGATAACAGACCAAATGACTTCATATCCAGAGCTGCGACACTAACTGGTCTTGCCAACACCTGGAAATACCTTTAAAAATTTATTTCTTAAATCATGCAAAGGGTTTAAAATTCACTTAATCAAATATATGCAGGTCCATACTTTCTGCATTTTGCATACTTCGTCATAAGGTTTCCCATAATCTTTGTCTTAATTCTGCACTGAGGCATTCGAGAAAAGGCTGCTAAAGGACTGCAAACAGCCTGACTCGTTTTCACACACAGGGCTGTAAAAAACATGACCCTGAAAGAGTAGTTGGAATTAGTCTTTAGTTTGCTCATTTGTGTTTTGTGTCTGTTGTCTTTGCCAAACTTTACTTTCTATGTCACAACACATATAACGCCTAGAAAGTCTTTCAAGCCTTAAATCACATTGGTTTGTGGATTTTATTAACTTTGTTCTAGATTAAATTTTGTAAGTTATGATGAAAGACGTATGTGTAGCTGTAGGTTCACCAAGCTATATTTTGTCCCTTTCGGTATTCTCATATGGTCTCAGAGGGTCAGAAGAATGTCCTGGCCCTTGTTCCCGATGGTTTTCCTCTTCTCGAGAGTCAGCATCTCTCCTGCCCTGCTGGGAAGGAGTCACAATGTACACCACCACCTTCTTGAAGCCGAACATGTGAGCAACTGTGCAGACAATCCACACCATCAAATTCACCTGCTCCACAGTCCAGGGACATGCAGCGAGCCTTCCACTGAAAACATCTTTGGCTTAAGGGGAAACACCGACTATGAGACTTAAGTCGGTCCAAGCGTCACAGGACTTGCTCTATGTAATGTTTAATTCTGACTTTTTGCTCAGAGAGAGTTAGGATATTTCATGGTAGGTTCATAACTTTTCATGGTTTCTCAATAGATATTTTCTGCTTTTAAACCTTAACTGAATTATGTAGTTGTAGGTTTTGTAACTCAAAAGGGCCTGACATGTAGGTGAATAAGGAGGCTAATCATTTTTGCTGTAAAGAAGAAAAATATGTATATTTTCTCATGCTTAGTAGAGTGTAATAGATATCCTAGATGATAAAGGCTCGCAGTTGTAGAGTAGTTAAAGCAGGACTCGTCAGTCTAAATGAATTAAAACCCCTTTAATTCCTCAGAGGCCTCTCAATTTCTCTTCAGATTTAAATTGTAGTCACAGCCTCCTGTTAACTAATACGCATGCTGTGGATTTTCCATCCTATTCATCACAAATTCCTGCAGTAGTGGGAATGGGGGAGAAGGGGTGGAAAGACTTCAGCTCCATTATAAATCACCAAGAAGTGACTGACAAATACCAACGCAGACCTTTGCACAGCACTGTGCTGGAGATGGCACTTTGCCAGGCAGGCTGCAGATACACATGGTGTTATCTCTGAGCAATTTTAGGGAAATGATATGTTTATTC
Source organism: Anabacerthia variegaticeps (assembly GCA_035583185.1). Lineage (NCBI taxonomy): Eukaryota > Metazoa > Chordata > Aves > Passeriformes > Furnariidae > Anabacerthia > Anabacerthia variegaticeps. The sequence goes on along the minus strand of JAWWEW010000112.1, from coordinate 73,659,399 downwards.
TAAAGTGAGGGGAGGGTGGATTTTAGTGGAGCTCTTGCTATTTCACTTGTAAGACAATGGAAAAACTACTAGAACTGCCTTTTCCTGTTTTATTTCATATGCTAATAAGGGGGAAAAAAGAAAATTCAATATCATACACTGTAAAAAATAAAAAAGGTAATCAAATTTATATAGTTTGTTCTACATGTGTTCTGCATTTAGTTTTTCTTCTCAGGGTTTTGGTCACATTTCAATATTTTTGTATGTAATATATTCAACTTCCAGAGTATTTTATATTTCTGAAGCAAGCATTTTTACTTGAAGTAAAAATGTAATTTCCAAACCAGTTCCATCTAATTAATTATATATGTTACATGTTTACTTAATAACGACTTTGTAAATTTGATCATTTATATGATTTATGTACACATCTGTCTGATCACAGTTTGGTACTTGCCGTATAGCTACAACTATGCAACATAAGACTTATATTATAATTCTTCAGGTCTGTGATATTTTTTATCAATAGTTACAAGAGGACAGGTTGATCAACTTTAACATAAACACTAATATATGCAATCAGTGTGTGCACTTTGTATTGATTTATTTAATGGATCAAAATAATATATAAAATCTGAATAGAGGAGGTATTTTAAGAAAGAAAAATCCAACAAGAAACAGTCTGGTTCTGCACATTGCTCTGCTAAGTAATATTATTACACATGTAATATTATGGCTCATAGCATATGCAGCTCACATTTATACAATGTCAAAAAATATCATGCATATTACACTTCTAGAAAAATACTTAGCTTACTTTTTCCTGTGAGTCAGTATCAATTTTTTTAAAATCACTAAAAGAGGGGTCAGGTTTTCGGAAGACAAGTGTCATATTTTTCAATCAGTTTTATTTATACTAATAGCATAAAAATGAATCAATAAAAAAGAACATAGAACTATTTTCAGGGTTCAAAAAAAAAAAAAAATACCAGAAAGGAAGCATTCAAATCACATTCCCTTTCATCTCTTGCAGCTTACTGATCACAGGCAGAAGGGAAAAATGTGGAACATATTCCAGATTTCCTCCTTGCCTGTTGTTTCAGTGCCAAAAGGAAAATAAGTAAAATATTATGTAAAATATTAAACATTATGAGCCAAATATTCTTCAGGGGGTCTGGAGGAAAGACAGCCAAAAGAAAATGCTTTTCAATAGGGGTAATGATATTAACTTCCTTTCTAAAACACTTTGGAATATTTAGCTTGTAAGCGACAAGTATCTTTAACGATTAATAAAAAAATAATCCACTCAGCATTCTTACAAAACTGACTATTCAGCACAAATCACAAGCACAAAGGAAGCTAATTTCTATCGAATTTCCCAAAAAAATTAAAACCACTGAATTTCGGAGGTGATGAAAGTGAAGTGTTAATTGCTAACTACATTGCTTAGTGTTCCTTCTCTTCATAAATATGTCTCTTGAAGTTACACAAGTAGACACTTGCTCTCACTGGTGTTCATAATAAGCCAAGCATGAGGATCTTGTCTGGCAAGTTTCATTATGGCAATACCATCTTATTAGTTTTCCTTGTCCCTGTGAAGAGGTATTGGACAAGGATCAGGAACTATGACTGGCATGAAAACATCTTGTATTTTAACAGTGAACAACAAGTGTAAGAACTGACATATAAGAAGGCGGTAGGCAAAGCAAACTTTAAGATTACTTACACAGTTGGTTAGGGTGATTTTTTTGTTCTTATTTTTTATATCATATAAATAAAATTCAAAATAGGCATTGTGAACCCATTTTACTTGATGTCAGGGAAATCTACAGGTTCAAGAAAAAAGAGGAAGAGGGTGTATCACGGTGTTTATTTTCCAAAGGAAATTAACAATCTACAACTGCAATTCTGCACGTCTGTTATCCCTGGCTGATTACTTGTAGCATCCAGCAAAGATGATCAGAAAGGGATTTGAATGAAAACAGGTTAGCAGATTTGAGGCTTTATTTAAAGAGAAAAAGCTGTGTGACCAAAGCCATGATATCAATCATGGAGATGATCAAGAGCAGAAGTGGATAAATTGATTTTCATTATTAGGGAGAATGGTAAATAGATGCATTAAACTACAACAGTGGGTAAGTGGCTTTGAAGAAGGATGCAGAAAGGTTGGGCTGGACACTATGGGAACCTTTATAAAGTTTGTAAGACAGACATGGTCTCCTCAACAGAAGGGACAAGGAGAATCACTTTACATTCTCAGGTCAGTATGGATTATTTGGACCTGAGACAAGGAGTGGCAGAAAAGATTGGCATCTCTGCAAGACAGGTCAGAAGAAGGCACCAATAGAAGAATTTAATACCATACTCTAATATCATTCAAGATAGAGTGGCTTTACCATCTCCATGAATATCCAGAAAGAGCCCTTTTTGTTTACTTCTTTTAGTCATGAACAGAGATGGACAGATGCATCAGACTTTGAAACTGAGTTGTGGTTTAAACCATACATATAGTCCAACACATATGTATCACGCAGACCTGCTGAAGAGTTTAACCCAGTCTAGAAGGAGTCAAAGTTTTGATACACATTACCGTGACCTTGGCAAGCAAAGTCCCTTCTTTCTAAGGACTATCAAATTCTCTGGATATTTTGACTGTGTATATTCAAATCAACAACTTAGAAAAATGACAGCAGCATAGCCGTAGCCATGCCACAGCAGAGCCAGATGTAATGCATACAGGCAACACGAGAGCTCACGGTGTGCCCCCACCCGTGTCTCCCGGACTGAGCAGAGTAGGCCAAGCTGCAAGATTTTGTGAAATGGAAAATTCTTTGGCATTCAAGATAAGCTCAGCAAGATATTGTCGCTTGTTGACAAACAGTGAGCTCTCATTTTGAGTCAGAGCTCTTGCAACTGAAGTCTGTGCAACACATGATGTGTTTATTCATCCAGGCTAACCCAGAAAGTAGAGCCTTAAAAATTTATTTCACTTTATAAATTTACATTCCACAAATTTTATCACAGAGAGTTGCTATTTGTGTTTGCATCAGTACAAGGACCTAAACCAGCAGATTTTTATTCAAATTTTACTGTTACTTAAGCTTGTTTGAGAACAGAGAAAACGGTATCTTAATAATTTGTCAAAGGAAGAATTTCTACTTAGGATAATAAATTTTTCTGAAAAAGTGACCTGATTGTCTCTGTGGTCTATTGACAACTTTTAAGAGAGGAGAGAAAAGAAATTAAAAAGAAGACTGACTGACATCAGTCAACTTCATTTTTCACATTGAAAAAAGGCGAATTCAGACAGATCATTTTGTCAAGATGATTCCAGATAAAAAAATGTTTATAAATCACTGTTCTGAATTAATCTGGAATCATATTTCTGGCCACATTCTTTACAGAATAAATAATAAAAATCTCACAAATTTAGCATGGAGGAACTTATTTAACACTGAGGACTCATCACTTTATGGAAGTTTCACTCTCTATTTTTTTTTTTTTACTTCTAAAAATGGCATTTTAATTCAGCATACTAAGAATGTATTCACGTGAAAAAATAATTGGACAAAGAAACAGGAGGTGGTATTTTTTACTTTTTTTTTTTGTTTTAAATAGATTTTTAAATATTTGAAAAAAACACTGTTCCATGCATACAGTATTTTTGTATAAGGTAGTGAATATGACAGTTCTGAAGTAGCTTTTCTCAGCAAAATGGCATGATTAGTAGGTAGGTAAGTAAAAGATTATAAATTGATAGATGATAGATTAGAGAAAGAGAGAGAGAGAGAGAGAAAATGTTCTTCTTCTATGCAACTAGATCTTTTTCAAAGAACTGCAAAAAAAATTTTGGGGTAAAAGACAAGTATGTTTTTTAGCAAAGGCAGGACAATGAGGAGGTGGGCAAAACCAGTGTGACCCAGCAAGTAGGATATCATTACTCATATCCTTCAGGGTGTCTACAGCATACATATGTAATCATAACTTGTTAATTTTTAGGTTTTGTGGTTCTAACCTATGCTTTTAACTTCAGAAATGCTGTCTAATTGCATGTTTGCTAATAAGCCAGTTCATCCTCATGCAAGGATTTCATGTGCAGTGTCTTAGGATGCTTCACAACCCAACGAAATTTTTTGATGTGCTGGGAAGAAATTATTTTTTCTTTGGGTGCTACTTGTTCATTTGAACCATAAATACATTCTCAGAAACCTAAAATGCCCATACAAATAAATAATAAAAAAAAAAGTTTACAATAATTTTTTATTCAATTCCATGGAACCAAACACAGCACCAGAAATGTAATAGCAAGATTTAACAAAGAGCCTGGAAACACCCAAAGGCTTGAAAAGAAAATGAATATATAGAAAACAAGAGCAAAATAGCCCATCATGACCCCGCATCCTAGCTGCGCTTCATTTGGTGCTCAGAAAGCACTGCACAATTGTGTGTTTCCCACTGGTGCAACCAAGAATTCAGGTAAACAGCTGAAAAAGGTTTCCATAATGGAAAACTTTGAAACAGTCCAGGCTTGGTGATACAGCAAACCTGACCAAGCCAGCCAATTGCCACCCAGTGACATCTCACCACAGAAGCACAAAGCAGCTACCGACGAATATAGTGGAAAAGGGATATTTTCAGATTATAAATGATGATCACGGCTGATAGATTTGGGATCTTAGAAGCCTTTTCCAACATAAATAATCTTACGATTCTATGATCTACTTGCCATTAACAGCAAACATCCTTCCAAAAGTGTGAACAATCTCTTGAACTTTTTACTAATTTTGAAGTGACACAGTGGACAGTCTTTATATAAAGACCTATTACATAACATGACAACGTACATATATGCAAAATCAATACGTATTTCCAGTGTCTTTGCTTCCTTTCTTTAATGTAGCCTTGGTGAAACATGGAATATTTTCTTAGAAAAATCTCATTAATATGAAGACATAGAAAGGTAATAGAAAGGTTGCTTTTCTTGCTGCCTAGTTCATTGTTTCTGTCCTGTATTTGCACAGGGACAATTAAGTTTGGTGAGTTTTTTTCTTCACCAAATCAAAAACTTCTGTTTCAATTACAAAAAATGGCAATGTGTCACACAGCAGGTAATAATTCAACATGAGAGGAAATCAGATATGTACAATTATGTGGGTAGCATTAAATATTTGCTCTAAAATAGGAGTGGAATTTTTTTTATTTTTTTTTTTTTTTACATTTTATTCCTGTCTTTCATTAGTTTTGTTCTCATCTTCCATTGAACTTCCAGTCAAAAAAGTCAGAAGAGACTGATGCAATGAAGAAGGGCCAATATCTCACTCTGGCTTCTTGCTCCTAGACTTCATGTAGAAATTTGAGAGAACATCGCAGCCAGCTTTCTTCAAATGATGGAAAGACTGACAGCAGCTCCTTTCCCTTGTAAAAACCCTCAGCCAGCATGAAGTCTACTTAATACAATAAACAACACAGTGTGAACTATTTTTGCAGGTGAGGTGTCCTGCTGGTGGCCCACCCATAAATCAAGGACGCTGCCTAACAGCAAGGGAAGCAGCCAGAGCTAAAAGAAGGGGAAATGAAGTGTTGCACATAACCCCCTACTGACTGAAGGTCACAGACCCATTGAGACTGACAATTTATTATAATTTATTAGCGCTGCATTTCTTCTTTAAACCAGCAGGAGCATCAGAATACAAGTATATGAATTCTGAAAACCTGAGGAAGAATAAAAGGTCTTTAGATGATATGCAATGTGTGTATGAAGTAAAGAGAAATAAGGTACACATAGCTAATTCAGTAAACTTGCTTTCAACAAATCCAAAGTTTGAATAATGGGTGAAAAGCAGTATTTGTAAACATCTTGATATGCCACAAATTATTAATCAAGCTGTCACTAATAGAAACGTGCCAAAATTTTACTTTCCCCAATGCCTGGTACTTAGTATTTAGGCTTGATATGAAAGATGTCCTGGAACTGTTACCAGAAAAAGTAATTAGAAAACTCCCATATTTTGTTTCTATTAAAAAAGAAATTAACACCATGTGAAGTCAGTAAAAACCCACGGTTGTGAAAGACTTGACCCAACTTTGTAGTCCTTCATCTAGAAAGGAGAGGAAGTCCACAAATGCCTGAGCTCCTCTGATCACATATTAAAAGATTTCAGTGGATGCCAGCATGCACGGCTCAACAGAAACTGTTCATCTGCCATGTAAAGAGACAACCCATGAGCTACCCATCAGCATTGTTTATTTAACATAAGAGTTGGGGAAAATGCACTAGCTTATAAAAAAAATATTCCTAGCAAGGAGAAAATAATTTTTCTACCTCTCTTAGATTTTTCCACACTTAGATACTACATTAGGTAGGACATATTGGTGCTTGTGCTGCATTTGAAAGTAGGAATTTCCACATTTATGACCCAAAAATTGTGATTTCAGAAGTTAAGGTAGGCTTTTTATAGCCACAGTATCAACCAAAATAAAATAGTAAAACTAGCCAAGTGAAAATTCACTAGCTTCACATGGCTGGACTGATAAATCCTAAAGATTTCCTGGGAATGAAATATGAATATCAAAGTCATGTGTTGGGGAACATTTTTTTAATCAGTCATACCATTTAAAAAACTCCAAAACCAGAACAATACAATGCCCCTCAGGAAAAGGAATGATCAAAAGAACAAACCCCTCTGCCAGATATAAATCACCCACTTAATGCGTTACTGGAGGGTTCTTACATTCAGGCAATGAGGACAGTTTAAAAATACAGTTTGACCATATGATACGATCTCTCATAATTTGGAAGGTAAGATATCAGCTTCTTGTCTTTGACTGCAGATCCCAAATTCAGCTTATTCCTCCTCCCACCAAGTTTCAAATGACCTTCTGTTGTAACTTAAATTGCTTTGATAGTGAACTACCACTTTCTGTCTCTCTGATCTGTCTTACTAAAATTTGAATATAACAGCTATTTCCTTACTTAACAATGCTCTCTCACTCTACTTGTTTTCCCACTTGAAGTGATCAGTTCTGAACTTGGAAATGCCATTTCCTACAGCACATGGGTGAAAGCATGCTCCTTTAAGAAGCAGGTACAGATGGCAAGTCCATCAGCTAAGTTCAAACTGGAGGTCAAGAGAGGAAAAGGAAATTACCTCTAGTACTCATCTCAGACTCTGCCCTCTTTTACTGTCTCCCTGACTGCTGGTAAATTTAGCCCATCATTTCCCCAACCAGCACCTAGCTTAGACAGTGGGAAATCAATACATCCGCCACATTTGACCTTATCACCTTTAAACCAGTATCTTACAAATCACTCAGGATAAACAATCATGATCACAGGGTTAGCTAAAGGCAGAATCAACTATACCTAAACCTTTCCTGACAGAGGTTTGTCTAATGTTTTCTTAAAACATCCAGCAACTGAGACTCCTTAGCTACCCTCAGAAATCTCTTTCATTGTATAATTATCCTTAATGAGAGAAAATCGTTTCTCCTGTCTAACCTAAATCTTCCTAGTTGCATTTTAGCGTGCAATTTCTCACCCTAAAGTTCAATGGATCAACATTCTAAATAATGCCTGGAAACCTCACCTTAGCAATCACCTTTTACATACTTTAAGACTTAGAGCTATCCTTCAGTTTTCTATTCCTTGTATCCCACCACCCTAATTCTTTCTTTAAAGCCACATATCCTGGTTTCTGATCAATCTTTTTTGCTCTGCTTTGCTCTCCTCTTCTTTTGGTCCATAAGCTTCTGGAAATAAGGTGCCTCTAATTGGATGCAGTACTGCTTCAGCTGAGACCAGTATTCAGCAGAGCAGCTGTTTTACATATAATACTCATGTTTATACATCCTGATACAGTGTTTGCTTTTTTAAAAATATTTTTGACAGAAGTTAAACATTGAGAATACATGCTTGGTTTGGGGTCCCTTCTAGTTCCTAGGCTCTTTTCTACAGAACTACCAGCCAGGTGGAGATTCATCTTCATGAAACAACACAAAATCAGAGAATCTTTCCCTTCTGTGTCAAGGGACTCTGATGTGAGGAAATACTGGGCCAGTTTTACCATTTATATTAGTTGTTACATAACAGGTTTTTATCTTCAACATGTGTACATGCAAGGTATTTGATTATTTGTTTCCTTGTTTCTCTGAGACTCCAGTTATACCAGCTCTTCAGTAACTCCTTCCTCTAGCAAAAAGAAGACAAAATTATCTTCCTTTCCAGGCTTAGGCCAAGATAGATGTGTGCATTACATGGACATGCTGCTTTAGGAAAAAATATCATATGGATAGAAGATGGTTACCTCTCTCTCATAACTAAAAACAAAGGGAGGTCTTTTCTAAAAGAGGTCTAGGTGGCCTAGGAACTCAAATTCTACTAATTATATCTCTGGTCTCAGCAGTAAGTCCTTGTTCAAGTAACCCCACTGATTTAAACCAGTTGTGGCGCAGAACTGAAGGAAGAGGCCCAGAGCTGTTTTATGTGCAAAGAATACAGTCTGCAGTGGTAGTTCAAAACCAAAATACTTTACTCAGAGGTGTTCTCAAACAGAAACATATTAAGCTGTTTCTGATGAATCATGAAGATTTTTAACATTCAGATATCCAAGAGCATGCTGTCTGATTACTTTTATTTTTAGGGTATATTACCTTGTAGCAGTAGCCAGTGCCCAGGGAACAATATCAAACCCCACACACCGCATGCAGGGTGCAGAAAAATTGTTTCACAGCTCAACTAAGAAGCACCTGCAGTTACAGAGCACACTCGTTTCAAAGGCTTCAGCATCTGTGTATGTGGACCTGTGTTCATGGTGCTCAGCCTTAACTCGTTTGAGCTGATTTGTTCAGACTAGACCTGCGTACTCTTAACTTTCTTCTGGAGTCAATTAAGAAAAGGCAAAAAATTATTCAAAGTCTTAAATATCTGAATCATGTCCTGGATGTAGTAATCTCTATTAATAATCCATCTGCCTTAAAAGCTAGTAGTCTTTGTGCTCTAAATCCCATTAGAGGGGTAATGTTTTTGAACATGCTAGCTTGTAAAAAATTAGGTGGGGAGTTTCTTTTTACAATATCATCGTAATAAAAGTTTTGCTCTTCACATGAAAATTTCTCATGCTGAAGTATGTGCCAAGGTATTTTTGAAGGACTGAAATAAATAGATTGATTGTATTTGATTTCTCTTTTTCTAAGCAGTTCATAGAGATTCTACAGTTACATGTCCCATCAAAAGTCAAAGTCAGGAAGGCTTCACTGTTGCTGCAGGGATTAGAAAAATTCCCAGTTGACCCAGACCTGCTTTGGAGCACTTCTGATAACTTTATTTTGGATTTTTTCCTGATGCTAGCTTTTTTTTTTTCAGGATTTATTTCCATTATTTCAATATATGCGTACATTATTTGAAACAGCTATAAATATCTTCACTCCCCTCATCCCTAACTACTGTTTTGAAAGTGCCATTAAGTCATGCATATGACATAATTTAGAGCAGGGGAGATAATTCTTAGTGCAGCACAGACCACTCACCAGTATTTAATACCTAGTGAGAATAAACTTTTGAAGTCCTACATATTGGCTTGATTTTTTCCTATCACTAGTTCAAGGATGAACATACCTAGCACAGTACTGAGTGATTTTGAGAATAACTCTAACCAGAATTTTTTTTCCCCAGTAAAATATATCAAGCTCGAAAGTCTTGCACAGCCACTGGAAATGGAAATGTTTGCATTTTTGCCCATCCTCTGCTCAGAAAAGGGTAGTTATGGTTAAATTACCAATATTCACTAGAGTACTGGTGAAGAGCTAAACTTACAAACCCACAAATATGGAGATATTGCCAAATAAATTCAACCTCTCTGAAAATGTCACTGAGAAATATGAACAAGCCTGTTCAACTCCATGTATGGAAACCCAACCACCAAACATTCTGTACAGTAAACTTAGTTTTTACTCATACAACAGCAAACAAAGCCTGTACTGTAATGGCTTTTCATCCTATAATCCACACCAGAGCTCAGAGGTGAGCCAGCAATTTGCAGAGCTTTCTCCCTGAGCCTTGTTGGCACTTTTCTGCTATTCAAGTACACACTGTCCTGGTGACTGATTCAAATTACAGATATGGTAGAAAGCAAGGGAGCTTACAGAGCATACTCTGAAAACTTCAATTGCCAATATTTTTTACTGATTTTTTAGCTTTTTTTTTTCTCCCAAGGAAAATTTGTCATTTCACTTTTAAAACTGTCATGTGATTCAGCACAGCACAACATTATGCCTGCCAACAAGTCAGCACAAAAGTGCTGCAGCAGTGGAAAATACTTTTTTCACATGCCTTTTTACTTTATTTCACAAAAAACCAAAAGTTTCTTTTCTTCTGTTGCAGTTTTCAGTTCCTAAAATCTCAGTTCTCAGCATCTACATAATAACACAAGCCAAAAGAAACTCATAAACTGCAATCAAGTTGTGAGCTACTGTGCAAATCTTGTTTTCAGGCATTTCACTGCAATATTCATTAAAAATTTGAGTAGTGTTAGATTTTCATATTTTACTGAGGTTAAGTTCTCAACAATAAGCATCTCTCATGGAAACTTTGGTTATCAAAGAGGACATTTTGTGCTGGTTGATTTCCTGTCTGTATTACCAAAGAAAACCTAACACGTTAATTTAGATTTGGAACAAGAAGGATGTCTTGTCAAAAATGGGCTAAATGCCAGAAGAGAAGCATGATCAGTTAGAGGGGATTAGAAAAACTGCTTATTTGGCTTACCCAGAACTACAGATGGGGGGGGGGGGGGGCAATATTAAAAATCATGGGGAATAAGAAAAAAAAGGCTGAAATAATCCAGATTAGTTAGCAGTCAGTTACATTACATTAAAAGAAGAAGACAGAGCTATCTGCAGACCAGGCTAAACTTACTAAGGACTGGGTTCTCTGCTCAGTCACAGGATTCTCACATAAAGAATGCAATTTTTCTGATTTTGATCGCAGTTCCTCATTAGTGGGAGACAGAATATCCACTGCTGTCTGTGCCATTTATGCTCGCACATATGTTTTCTGTGCTGCATGTTTGTTATTCCCCATAAGTAGTTAGCCACTAATCAGGCATACATGGGGATGTCTCAAAATATATCCAGGTTTTACAATAACCTGTTGGACAGCACCACTAGGAATATAATCCTCATTTAGAAATGTAGAAATTTTGACTGAGTTAAATGGAAGGTCCTGCATCCTGATCCAGCTGAGGCCAGTGCCAGATATTCCACAGAAGTGCATAAGATCCTTTGAAGTGTGCAAAAAATGGTTAATGGGAGAAAATATATCTTAACCTTTTAGGAAGTAACCTTTCATTCTGATTCAGGATCCTAAAATTTGATCTTAGCCTCTTTTGTTTAATTCTTTTACTTATTGTGCAAATAAATAAAAACCTTTCTATATTATATGGATATTTTGCAAGTAACAGTACTTTGTAGCAGTTAATTTCAGAAAGAGATTATACATTGTATAATGGTCTGTGTTGTTTTTTGTTGTTTTTTTTTTCATTTTTCATCTTTCATATTATTTTAAAAATCCCTTCTCTCATAATCGGAAACATGGTAACTAGTGCTGTCTTTCTGTGCACCCGAACCAAGAGTTTGCCTCTGAAGTCTCTGCCTGTGTCAGAAATAGTGTTCAGTCAGTTTCATATATATGTGAACACTTTACCCCTCAGTGAGTTAATGAATTAATTACATTAATAAGCCTACCACACAGTTTTGAAAATCATATAAGAGTGTCTTCAGGTATTCATTAGAGCAAGGACTCCTCCAGCAAGCTGTCCTAACCACTAACCACAAGACAGGAGGGGTTTGGCAACCAGGGTTAATTTCTGCCACTACTGTGCAGGAGATAAGACATGATGACATCCTTTAAGTTTGATGAGCATATTATCATTGTCCTAGATAAAGCATCCTGCTATTCTCACAAGTGACAGGGAAAAGAAGAGGCAAAATTCCTGTAATGTGAAGATACTGCAATCCTTTACCATTGACAGAAGGTGTTGGAAAAGAGGGATACTGTCTCCTGAACTGCTTGAAAGTATGCAACAAAACAGCAATCAGTTCCGCACTGTTAGAGCTCAGAGATGTGCAAAAGAGATTGCACTGGCATGAGCGTCTTGGGTGATGGTTCCCCAGTTAACTGTATCCCCTCATCAACAGTTTTGGCCTGAACCAACAATGAATCTTCAAGTACACAATCCACTTTGTTCTTTCAGCCTTCCTGAAGGAATCTTTGCTCAGACACCTTGGTTCGATACAGAACAACTCACACTCCAGTCCTAAAACTGCAAAGAAAAAACCTGGGCTTCCACTTTTGCCCACTGCGGGGAAACCAGTCAAAGATTTCACAGGATGGAAAGGCAGAACCCTGAGAGGAGCGGAAAGGAATCATCAAGTATGAGTCGCATGGATATCTGTTAAACCCATAGTCTCAGTTTGGTGTCATTGTAGTACGGATAAGATAAGTTTTCACGGTTGTAATAAGTTCGATTGCAGTTGTCATAATTGTCTTCCGGGCTCTTTTTCCCCATTGGATGTTGCTATCCTAGGTTACCCCCAGTTGATTGGTCCCTGTTCCCCCTTACCCCATTGGCTGGCTAGTGGTGCATTGCAGTGGTGCATCATTGTGCTAGCCACCCCCAGTTTTTCCTGTTAACCAATCTTGTCGCGTTCCGCCCCCAACTCCGCCCTTTGCCCGCCCAAGTTCTAGAACCCTCTGATCCGACCCTATAAAGGTCTGATGCACCCTTCAATAAACGTTCACTTCTGTTCACATCAACCCCTCGAGTGAACCGTGTCCTCTCTCTCCCGGCTGAACGCGGCAGCCCACCAATCTCAGGATGAGTCCATCTAACAACTGGCTTTGTAAATAGTCTTGGGCTGTCTAAAAGGTCTTTTCTAAAACAAACATCTGCACTAAATACTAGATCACTTATGAGTACTTCAGGCAGAAGGAAAATACCAGGAAACGTCTTTGACCACAAGTCTAAATCCAAATTATGACACCTGAAGCATGCCTAGCACCTTAGTTTTGTCCCGGATATAACAATGCAACATACGATATTCCTAGGGGAGATTTGTAACTTTCAAAGTTCACTGAGAAGCACTTTTCCCAGTGCTATCCCAACATCCTCATCGTTCTTCAATCTGGACCCCAGTGACCAGATTTCTGTGCAACACCAGAAGTGAGAGAAAAGAATATACAAAGGCAACAAGTACTTTGGCATGGTGGGGGCCACCAAAGTGAGTAAATCACAGGGTAAAGGCAGAATGACAAGCTTCCTCTTGAATTTCTATCACTAGGAAACAGCAATGACTCACTACAACAACACCCACTGAACTGGCTCAAGATGTGCATTTTCAGACCTAATTACATGAGTCTTGGACATCTCTGATATCAAGGTAGTTTTGCCTTCTGCCTCATGCCTGCATTACAACTGCAGAGCATGGGATGGGAAAATGGGCAAGCTGAAATAGAAAATGACTCTTGCAGCAAATAAAGCTTATATCTGTTTTACAGTCTGTCTGCCGACATTGCAGATAGCAGACACTGGGACCTGCAGAAAACATCTCTGCTGGGGGTGGGGAGTGGGGCAGGGGGCAATCAAACATCAACCAGGACTGTGTACAGCAAGTGGTCAAGGCATACAATTGTTACAAAGTTGTGATCAGCTCGTGTCATCCGGATACATGATGTCATAGGCAGAGTTGAAAGGTATAAACTGTACAGATCCACTCTTCAGGAAGGCAGACTACCTGAGCAGTGGAGATTTTCAGAAAACCTAATAACATATGACTTCTTGTTTGTGCTCAGTAGTGAACACAGGTTCTTCCTCAAATGGGAAATCTACAGAAGAGGAGGATGTCCTCAGACAGCATGAAGCTACATGTAGCAGGCTGCTGCAACACCAGATCTGAATTTCCCACCTCTTCAGGGTTCCCAGCACCCTACTAGCAATACACATGGATCAAGGCCACAACAGAAATCCAGGGAACCTCCCCCTGAGGTAACCATGTCATAAAACAATGTAGATGCCATCTAGAAGAAAAGATCAAGAGGCATTGCCATTGCAATACTTTTGAGTATTGAGTGAGAGCATACACGTTAATCCCTTATGAGGATAGCTGACGACAAACGCTCAGGCATGAATCTGGTGAATCACAGAGGGGTTTGAATGGATTGCTCAGTGTTATTGAGACAAAGATGCTCCTAGGTACACAGAGAAACAAAACATGAAGGCCTACTCAGAAATCACAGTCTCCTCTCATTTTTATTTTGCCTTCCAAATTAGACACTGGCTGAGTAGGACCCTTGCAGCTTTCCCTAGTTATAAATAAACAGCTAAACCTTACATCCTTTTGTAATATTTTTTAAAGTTGTTTGGATAGTATAGTCTGGTCCTGGTAGTTGTTTGTCCATGAAACATCCCAATGTTCTAGTACCTTATTTACGTTTCAGTCTATGAAAAAGTCTCTACTTTTCTTCTATTATTATCAAAAGTGCCTTCTGATGTTCTTTGCACTCAGACACAACTAAATTAAAAAGGACCTGTGAGAGGCCTCTTGGGGGTTATCAGCTTTTTGTACTCCTGACTTCAGTGGAAGTGACCAATACTGAGAGTAATCTGTGAAAAAGAACAGGACCTTAAAACAAGTTTCTGAACAATGACATAAGAATACAATAACTCTCTGGAGTCAGTTCTAATTCAGAGCACTAAATATTTACTCATGTTACTCACATATCCCTAAAACTACAGCAAGAAGTTTGCAGGCTCTACAAGCATACTCCATGAAGCCAAACTTCTCACCCCAAAAGTTGAACAATTTGTTTGACTGAAATACTGTTCTTCTAGCTAGAAGTACTGATTCTCCTCATCAGACAAAGTGCTGCCTCATCAATAATTGTCATGCTTATTTTGCCAGAGATGGTATCTTCAGAAAGGTAAAGGGGGATTGCTAAAATGATTCGTTTGCTCTGAGTTTCTAGACTTTGAATGTTCTCTCTTACTGTTATATTTTGCCTTGCTGGTCTCTTTTGCTAACTGGAGAATGTCATTCCTAATCTTAATTACTTCGTATTTTATTTAAAATATGATTTTTGACAAATTTTCCAAGTTTTGAATCAAACTTTTCTAGCACTTCCATTGTTTTGGGGATTTAGCTGAAATTCCCCTGACCTTTCTGCTATCCTAGCAGTTCATAAACCAAATCCCTTTTATTTTTTTTACTTTATTGAGGACACAGGTAAAATAGTGGGTTTAGTCTCTAGAGGATTTATATGTTGTGTATGCCTCATATTTCCTTTCTTAAGAATATCAGAGGAAACATTATAAAACTGATCCCAGCAACCAACATTTTGCTCATCTTCTGTTGCTTTTAGAACAAGAAAGTGTAAATAAAGTAATATGGTAAATGTTCTGTAATCAATTAACAAAGTTAAAAAATATGTAACTAATTTTGCAGGCTAGATTTGCACTATTGCAAATGGCAGTAACCTACACCAATAAACTGTTATTCTAGTCAGGTCTTTTGTAATAATTGGTTACTTTTGTATAGCTTTGAATCAATAAACTATTTCACATCAGCTGCATTAACTTTCAGCCTTTTATTTAGCCATTAACTTCTACTCAACAGTATCACAACTGACAGAGACAGACCCCAGCTACAGAATACTGAGGAAGTTTGGATATGAATCCCATAGCTGGATTTCCCTTAAAGAGGGCCTGCATTAGAATAATTAACAAAATTTTTAAGCCAAACTGCTTACAATTTTGTTTCCTCAGAACTTGAATCATATCAAGTTTATTTGCACTTAATGATTATAAAATGGTTTGGGTTGGAAGGGACGTTGAAGATCATCTCATTCCACCCCCACTGCCATGGGCAGGAACACTTTTCACTAGAAAGGGTTGCTTGAGCCCTGCCAACCCTGGCCGTGAGCACTTCCAGGAACGGGGCATCTACAACTTTTCCAGGCAAACGATGGAGCAGAATAAAGATTTTTGAGAAAGAATAAGAGCCAAGTCCTTAGATATTTTTATGTTTGATCTCTTATAGCTATAGTTTCCTTAAAATAGGGTGAAATGCCAAGTCAAATCTCTGATTTAGACTGTGGTTTTTTCCCATACCAAAATGTTTGTGTGCATACTGCAAAAATCATTAAAACAAAACATTAGTCCCATTACAGTTCTAGCTAAAATTCACAAGGAAATACATATTTTCGTACTTTCTTGGGAAAAAAAAATCATATCCTGTTAAACACTGCTGTAATGAGTAACACATATTTTTATATATTAAAAATGTCTTGCCTTAATATCTATGTCTTAAAAGTATTTTATGTATTAAAACTATCTCTACTGAAAAAAATCAGTCCTTTGTGTGATATTTTCTCATATTTTTTCATAATTTTCATATTTCTCTTATGCTGTCAATCTCCCATTCCCATTGTTCCTTGGACATTATTCTTGTAATTGAAAATATCCAAGGGTTGCATAGCTGTACTGAATCCATTCGTCTCAAGTTCGCCAACAACTGCTGGTGTTCTTCTTTTGTTTCTTTGCTAAAGCTCCCATGTCTATCACTATTCGTATCAGTCACCATTCACTTAAGGCAGCAAGAAAGGAAGTGGAAAATCTCTACCACAGACTAGATGTGTGATCTAAATGTTTACAAAGATTCACAGTGTCACTCTGAAATGTGACTGTTATAGGGTAGACCCTTTTTCCTTTTAAATCTTTGCAAAGTTTGCTATTTAGGCTAAGAAAGACAGTTCATCTAATGACAGGGCTTGGGCATCACCCCCACTTATACACGAGATGGCTTTTTGACATGCCAAAACAGAGGGAGTTCAAACAGCAGTTGCCCAATGTTCCATTTATTGTCTGCTTTTGCATACTTACCTGCATCCCACAGGGGCTCACAAGTTATAGCATGAGGTAAAAGACGCTTTGCTGCTTCGAGTTCGACAGCCATTGAATTGTTAGTGCTTGGACCACCACTCAGAAATGTTCTTTCCACAGTTCCCCAGATCACTGCCTGGTGAAATTGCTCTTTGCTGTGCTACAATAGCTCACACTGGCCCTAACTGGGCAAAGTTAAAAAGTCCACTTATAAATCCTTGTGTGTGGGAATATGAGTATGTGAAGGGAAGGGAAAGAGGGAGGGTCATTCTTATTCTTACATACCCACATCTGTCTGCAAGGTGTGCAATTCCTTAGGGCGGAAGACCTGAGCCTTGTAACTGGTTAAAGCCAAAGAAGCCACACTAACTGCTAGGAAAAAATAGCTAGCAATAAAACAGATGGTTATACATGTGAGGTTTCTCACAGAATTTCTACTTAAGGCTTATTTGTTTTGTTTTCATAGCAAAATGGAAAAATGTGAATGCATACACAAAAAGCCACAGATTTATTTTCTGATTTTGGTCACAGTATTCTTATAAAAATGAAAAACTTACAGTTCTGGAAACAATCTTACTGTCACATAGCTAATTTCCAAAAAAAAGGGAGTGTAGACTGTAAAATGAGCATGCAGTTTCCCACAAATATTTCCGTGTGCACAAATGGTAAGATTTTATGGGAACACGTGTGAAATTATGTGGGTACCTAGTGATGCAAATTTGCAGGTATAAAGTAAAATCACAACTTCTGCACTTAGACAGCAGTCACATGTAGACTGAAACTACAACTTAGCATAGAGTTTCTAAACCAGCTCAAGACTGAAAATTGACAGATTTTTTTTTTTTTTTTTTAAATCAAGTTAGTGTTAAAAATGGCTCAGTCCTTGGCTTACTGACCATGAGCCATACAGGGTGTGGGGTTCAGATGAACTACTTAAATAATGTATTAGTTCTGTATTGGTTTGTCTGTATTCATTCCAATATCCTTGTGCTGACATAAGGCAAACATGGCATGTGACAACTAAACTGAATGGGGGGAAGGGAGCAAGAAGGAAGCATAAAACTGACATGATTAATAGAGCTGCCAGAATTTGTTTACCAGAATGACTTTGATGAACATGTACTTTTTTCAAGAGTGTTAGTTCACTGCCATTTGTCTGTTGATTCACATTAAGGGTAAAACCAGGCCATCAAACTGTCTGAAAAAAAAAAAATCCCACCCTAGCAAGCTGGCTGAAGCAGCTGAAGGTATTACAGGAATGTTTAAAAGCTCAGTGATCACTGTGTGGTGCATTTGAGTCATCTTTGTATGCACTAATATAAGCAAAGGGCAACATGGGACACTTCCTATTACTTTCTTTAAAATTCCCTGAATATTCACACATAATAGTCCTCATTGATACAAATGACACAAAATGAAATGAGTTGTTTAAACAAAGCAGAAAATTCCATGTTCTAGTTGTTAAAAAGGTTAACATTAAAGTGAATTTTAACCAAGTATTTTATTTAAGTACTCTAAGCTTAATTACAGAATTAAAGAAAAAAAATCTATATTAAGGTGCTTTTCTACTTAAAACCATAGTGTTGTCTTTCTTTGATGTGAGCAACTAGCCAAATGTAACAGATTTGCAGCTTGCTGTGATCAGAGGACACACTGATTCTGTCAAGGTACAGAGGAGATAAAATCCTGATAAAATCCTTAGATAAAATCCTGTTTACTTATAGAGCATATCTGAAGTCCCAAAAGAACTCAGATAGGAGGCAGGCGATTTGCCCACAGAAACAAACTTCTTTTTCAGGCAACACTTGATCCAGAAGTTACATCTCAGACTTTCTCAAAGTCATACTCCCAGAGGACTTTTGTTCTTTCTTTGTGTGTAGCCCTCCTGTTTCTGGCACTTCTCTGCAATCCTTGATCCATCCATAACCTCTGCAGACACTCAGTTTATCTTACTGAGGAGTTTTACACATAGGCCAGGTTTCATCTGGAACTACAGACCAGCCAGCTAGCTCCACAGAGAGATATGTTTCTTCCACCTGAATATTCTTCCAAGAATATTTCTCCCAATCCTTTGCATAACAATGCATTACATGAATTTTTTTACTCTTTTAAACCTCCCACATAACAAAAGTTGTATCAAGGCCTCAGGTTTACAAAATGAGGAGGGAGATTTTGTTAAAGTTAATGGCTCAGTAAGCTGGATTTGTAATTCCCACTGACCTCCATGTGGCAGATGCTTGGGTTTTCATGAAATCACTGACTGGGAAAAATGCAGCTAAGTAACTAAGCTTTTTCAATTTCCTTTTTTTTGGCTTTCCTTCAACATCTCTCAGCAAATCTGTGACCTTCAGAGTGAGCAAAATGGCTGTTGCATGGCCCACAGGTGTTGTCTCTATGAACTTCAGTGTCCAGCATAAGTCAACTCAATTGGGGAAGTTCTGGTCAGACTTTTGAAATATGAGTCTTCCATGTCTCTTGATAGATGACATTATTTCCACATTCTCAACACCTGTAAATGGGCAAGTGAAGAAAAATATAAAGCTAAAGCCCATTAACTATTAAAATAGAAAGCTGAGAGAAAATCTTGATCAGTTATACCAAAGACCAAAGCAGTTAGTGTCTTTTTAAAAGTTTCGAGACTGAAGTTCTCAGTTTAAGGCTTCAGTCTCACAGATCTCTCAGGTGTTGCATGCACTTGGACCCATGGAACCTTACTGAAAATTTTGGTTCCTGGGCACTGTGACCAAGGCAATATGGATATATAAGTGGTTTAGTAGAATAATTATTTGTAAGTAATAGTCTGAGAGTGAATTTTCATATTAGCTACTAAAATATGGGTCATTAAATATATTTAATTTATTGTATTCATTCAGTTCTTAAAATTAGACTCCAGATTTGCATTGTGTTTGAAAGATTTTTTTGATCAATCTGGTATTTCACTTTTAGGAGCCAATTTATTCACATGTGGACGTTCTGCACTCTTAAAATAAAACTTTGAGAAATGTAAATGTAAAAACTCAAGCCACTGTAGAAATAGTAAAATAATTAAGTGAACTAATTTGTTCATAAAAAAAATTATTTTAAGAAGTTTATTTAAATTCATAACATAATAAAGGAGATTATTATACATAACATGCTACTCCTCCTCTGTATTGTATAAGTCAACAAATTCAAGGCACCATTTCTAACAGAAAGACAGGGTTTGTTTTATAAAGTTTAATGCTTCATTTCTGTTAGTAAATAGGAAACTTGTTCATAATTTTACAGAGAGTTAGTTTTTAAAATTGTGTGATATCAGAGTCCATCGAGTTAGAATATCTCTCTCTCTTCATAAGCCTTGAAATACAATTAACATTAAAAATTTTCCTATGGTTGGATGGAAGTGGCTCCTAATCTCCTTTTACACAATCAAAGGTTGAAAAACTAAGTACTCCAGTCTGAAGTTTTACAGGACATAATTAACATTGAACAGAGTTTTAGAGTATTTGAAGAATAGTTGGGGGGGGGGAGGGGAATGGACATCAGTTTTTCTCCTTCAAGAAGAGGAATTTTGATGTGATGTTGATTTGCCCTTTTTTAACCAAGTGCTGTTTGTTATGAGAATATATGTGTACATCTGAAAAGGGCAAAAAGTATAAGCCTGTTCTGCAACTCTAGTGTCCAAGTGTCAGATCACCATATCACAGTGGTATCAACAGTTAGTTAGCTTTTTCTACTATGCAATAATGGGCAGTTGTATGCAAAACCATAGTTCTACAGAATTTTCACCAAAAGTCTATGAAAGCAGAAAGTCTAGACATACTGACAGTGAATATTTGAGATAAAGGAAAAATCTGATAGCCATAGAAGAACTTTCACACTGCAAACACATAGTTCGTAATGAGAAACCTATACACAAAATACGCCTTTCAGGGAAAATTCAAAGTCCTGAAGAAGCATCACCTTTACAGGAGCAACTACAAATCTAAAATCCAGCATGAATTTGAAGAGAAAAAGGAATTATTCAGTCTCTTTTCACCCAGTTCTTCCTATTTTTATTGTATGAGATATAATCCTTACAAATAACCAAATATTTTATGTGGACAGCAGCAGAACAATTGTGCATCAAATGAGGCAGCATGAAAATCTAGAAATCTAATATTTTAAAATCTAGTTGAACCTAATCTATATTTTAAAACAGAATAAAGAAAAGTAATCCATCTAATATAATTTGGCTGAAAGTAAAGAATAGCTAATATTAAAGCTCAAAGTAATTCTACATGAACACTTTTTAAAATACTGTATAAAAAAGATACTACCAGGATCTGTTAAGAGAACTGTTTTCAATTCTTTCTCTGCTTTTTAAAGTAAATCATAATAAGCCTCTAAAAATAAGATTTAAAGCCATATGTAATGACCCTACAGACATATCACAAGAAGGCAACTTGCCAGTATAGCATTTGGATTCCCTTCTTCTCAATCCCTTTTTGAAATGCAGTACCTGCCATCATTTAACCAGATATAGACACATTTTCTTACTGTAAATGCTAATTCATATTATATCATAGTCACTCCAGATATGAGAAAAATCTCCTTATAATTTTTACTAATGAATTTTAAGAAATGTAATATGATAACCAGGTTAAGATCAGATTTTTTTTTGACAGAGAGGATACAAGGGTTGTCAGTGGTGGTATGTCATTTGGGATTGTCATACTGAGACCTTCATATGTTGTCTAGTTTGGACAGCAGGGGTTAAGCTACGTTTTGTGGCACTGTATGTTGATCCCCCATGGAGTAAAGATCTGTTACTAGAGAGGTAGGAATAAACCAAGCATTCTATTAAACTTAAAAAAAAAAACAAACAAAAAAAACTAACAAAGCAAAACAACAAAAATTGTTTCTACTTTTCAGTAATGCAATCTGTAAAAGAGTAAATCGCTAGATAATATCAAACTGGGAAGGTAGAGGAAGTAAGCAAGCTCCTTATTGTAGCTAATGATCTAACTGTTCTAATATTCCATGTCTCTCAAAAACTCTGGCAGCCAATGGTAGAGGAGCCCAAATGAAACACATCTGCAGAACAGAGACACTGTTACCCACATCCTTCTTCTCTAAACAGCAGAACTATAGTAGTTTTATTGCTTACAAAGTCTTCCAGAAACAGTAAGTCTGAATAACTCCTCCATTTTAATATTTTGTTTGAAAGAGGGCTGAGGGTGAAATCAGGAACCATTTTCAAGATACAGTAATGAAAAATCTTAGAGGTGGCTGAGGAACACAAAAAATCTCTTAGAATATTTATTCAATGTAGTCATGCTCATTTTGTTTTCACCTCTCCATCAGCACATATCTCTAGAAAATTTATGTTTAAATAATTTCAGGCAAGTGGAAGAAATTGGTTCAATCATCTTTTGGACTGTTTTTTGTGACAAAAAGAGAAATTGAAACTGAGGATCAGGCATACAAACCATGTAGTGTGACTAACTTAACACTATGTGTCAAATTACTAAAGTAATGTTCAATTTTTATGTAAACAATATAATTTAATGTGTACCAATAAAGTAGTCTTTCACCAAATTAAGATTAAACTCTTTGTATTTTTCCCTGTATTGGAGAGTACTTCACCCAGAAAGAGGAAAAGATAATCAAGGAAAACACTTCACACTGAAAAGATAAATTGCCCCATGCTGTGTTAATTAGCAAGGTACTGTCTTTGAACTAACTTCCCTACACCTGAATAACAGCATTAAGAACTCTGACTTATTTTCAAAAAGTCTGGTTTAAAAAAGATGTTAAGTGCCAAGACGTAGATTTATTCCAGAAGATCCTGTGCAGGCAATTTTACTTATGCAATCCTATGTCTGCAATCCTATGTATTGCAGAAAGTTCAGGAGAAAATAAAATTATTTTGTTCTAAATATTTATGAAAAGCAACTTTAATACAGAGTGTACGAGACCATCACCACAAGAAGACAATTTTTTCAATTACTGCAGCAAGTTTCTGCTATTGCAAGATGAGTTATGGAAAACTGTTTATGTTAAATGTAATGGATTAGTAAACTGGAAAAAATAAAAGGACAATTCTCTCTTCTCAAATCTAACTCTAGCTGAGTATAGCTATGGTTTCAGTTGCTCGAGAAAAGACATATCTTTATCCCAGAAGTAAGAAAGGGGGAAAACCCCCCACTTACATCTGCCCAATGATAAAACCTAAGTATTGTTACATCAGATACCTTGGCAAGTTCCTCATCACCAGCTTTTCAGGAACCAATTTTTATCTCTCTGGTCAGCCGCTAGTACTATGTTCATTTTAATTCTTCTCAGAATTTTTTCTGTCTTTGTATTTAATCTAGAAAGTTTACTGATTAGTGAAAGACCCCACTTCAGCAATATTTCCAATGAAAATATTCATGTTTTTATTCATCAGGAGATATTTAAAAAATGCTTCTGTAATGTCACATCCTAAAAACTTCAATTTCCATTTATTGGTATCACTGATTTCCTAAGATTTGCACCTATCCCTGAATAAATCACAACCCTTTAAAAACATGGCACAAAGAGAAACCTGTGAATCTGTGGAAAATGAAATAGAAAACATATTTTCCTTATCAATAAGCTTTTGTATTTGTATATTGTGTTTCAATTTTTCTTTAAGTCAAAAAACTGTTGTGTAAGTTAGGAAGTAGCACACAGAGTGCCTCTGCTTCTTCCCCATTAATTTTCCATTTCCATTTTTAAAGTCTCACATGCAATATTCAAGCTAGCAAAGGACCTTGTATTCATCTTCATGTTAATGCTTATGCTGTATCCAAATTGTAAGTTGTGTTGCTTTTAAGAATTCTAATAACTTGATGCATACTTCATACATTACCTCTATTTTCCTCTTGCTCTTTCAACCTCGTTTATAGTTTTACATAATTTATAATCTGCTCAGGAGGGTGAGATAATTGCCTGGGTAAAGTGGAAAATATTGAGGCAGGGCTAGAGCCTGAAAATCCTTTCTTGGGTAAGCAGTCCTTACTCAAATAAGTATTAGCCAATGAATTCAAGAGAGTTAAATACAGTTTGTAAGTGTCTAGTCTAGGAGGATATTGAACGCCGTGTCTGTAGGTTCCCTACAGTAATGAGTATCAGCTATGCTTTTGATTTCAGTACAACTGGAAAAGAATTAGTTCATTAGGCCATGTTGGATCATTCCACTCAGCTTTCTAAGTTACTATAAATTTTTAAGGCCAGATAAAACCAGTGCATCTCCTGAGACTTCAGCAGAATTGTAATGTTACTCATGAGCAAACTCCCATTCCCATTTTACAATAAATCTTATTATAATTTCCAAGTAATATTGTATTCCACAGGAAAAAAGCATAACACAGTTTTTGAAATCACTGCAAAGTCCCAAGAATTTAAGAAAAAAAAAAAAAGGATATTGAATAGTAAACCATAATAATACTTAGCAATTTTTATGTATTGGATTAGTAAGGAAAAGATAAACATATTGACAAGAAATATTTCTTAAATTCTGATTACTGTCATACAGTCTTAAAAACAGAAACAGGCAAGAGAAGAGAATGTCCAGCAAATTTCACTGCTAATACAAGAAATCAGCTCCATGTCGCCTGTCTTTAAGTCAATGGAAACGTTTCCACTTCATTTCCAAAGGCAAAGGAATAAAAAGGCTTTAATTAGTATTCCATAAACAGCTCCAACACTTTCATTAGAGGACAATAAACAAATGACAAAGAATGTAGATCTTCAAAAGTGGCAAAGTGTTTGGAGAAAATCTGTGAAAACAGAGGGAACAAAAATAAAAAAGAGCCTAATAGATGAGGTATAATCTCTGTAAGAAGAACAAGATGCACAGAGGACAGGCAAGAGCATAGGTTAGTTGGGGTTGCTGGAACTGACACATCTAATCCAAAGAGTAAACTAAACACAGAACATTTGTATTTCGAAACCATCTTAGGTAGCAGACTTTTGTGTGCCTTCTACCTTTTCAGTTTGTAAAGGAAAGTTAAAAAAACTCCACAAACCTTTTGATGGAGAGTAAATGGCATACTTTAGAATCTCACTAAATCACAATTGCTTTGCTGTTTGATTAGAAATGCATTTGAGGGTCTGGACACATTCTTTGAAACTTGTTTGCTTTTCTTCCTCTCTGCTTCTCTTTATTCGACATTGTCTGTGGTGCCAAGATTTTAGAACTCTCTTTACCCTTTAAACTGTTGCTGTCAAAGACTACAATAAAAGAGAGATTCATACTAAAAAGCATATTCTGCCAAGATGCTTCTCCAGTATATATTGCTATTATGTATTTTGACAGACCTTCATGATTAATATCATCATGTAAAGCCAATGGAATTGATCCTGTCATCACCTTCAGAAGAGAAGAAGGAAAAACTTCTTTTCTAGAGTTTACACAGGAGATTAAAAACAACAAGAAACAACAAACCCAACAAACAAACAAAACCCCCAAAACCAAACAGATAACCACACTTTTGAGTGGTCATATTGCAAAAGGCAAATTCATTCTGTGTATTTGTTCACCACCGACCAGAGCTCACTGTGCCATACACAACAAAACACCTTGGACTTTATCACTATCTAAATCTGGTGTCCCTGATACACTTTCATTAGTTGCATTCACCAGCAGCACAGAGTATTTTCACACAACTTGGAATGAACCATATGTTGCTAGCAATTTATCATCCTTGTCTTAAATTCTTCTGCTCCTATAGACACACAGTAAAATTCTCAGGCCAAATAAAAAGTGTCAGGGAACAACACAAATCAATCTAACAAACAGGTAATAGAACAATTTCATTGAACAACAGGCATTTGCAATAAAAGTGATAAAGACATAAACACTGCACCTTTATCAAATTCCTTTTGTCTTTCTGCAGCTCACGGTTTTTTTCTTCCTCCTGCTGACAGTACATAAATGTCCAGAGAAACTATATCTTCTTTGGGTATGGGCAATCTTTTTGATAATAACTTGCTGCTTCCTTCCTTTTCCATTTTGCTCCTTGAATGAAAAATACCTCTGCAAAATTGCACTTTTGGCTGAATTGATTGCCTAAACCTTTAATTCTAATGTTTCAATACACTGACTCCTGGAGATTATGTATGTGTCTTGTATTTCATAGACTAAACTTGTGATAATTTAGGCTTAGATTGCTGATAATGCTAGACCATTAGAGAGTATATATAGGCTGACAGCAGTCATAAAACAGGCATTTGTTACTGCATTGTGTTTTATGTTGGTTAATGGTGTGTCCACAAATGTTTGCAAAACATAAAAGATACCAATATTTTAATGATGCAATAAGACTGAATCAAATAAAAAGCCATATCTTTGTGACAAGAAAATTTATTCCAAAACAATGGCACCAGAATTTAAATGAAAAGTTTTATAGAATAGTATGCTTGTCAGGGATTTATATATGTATGTATTTATTGGTGTGGTAAATTGATTATATACAGTAAATGGCAATGCTGCTATTACACCATGTTCTGATCATTTCCATATGCTCTAAGTTTTTATTTTGACTTTGCAATTATGAATGTATAATCACCGTTATTTGAGTAGGTTACATTCTGCAGGGAGAAAAAGTGACTGAGTAAAAAAATAACACATGAACACAGGAAAGTTTATGAAACATTCTGGTGAGAGGGAAAACCAAAGTGCTGACTGTTAGCAGGGCTTGAAATACATGCTGCAAGTTTTTTAACTTGAATTTTACCATGAGTCAAGGCCAGATAAACAGTCTGCAAGAACAAATGTGAAGCTGCTCAGGTTTGAAAGTAGAGTACCTATATTGACAGCAGTCTTTCTATTTTTGTTATATCAGCATTTCACAGGTAAGAAACTGAGACAGGCAAAGGATTAAGACACTTTTCCCAGATCAGAATTTCATAATAAATTCTGCCTACCTCAAATGGTCTTTGCAATGACAGCAAAGCAGAGGAGCACACAAAGAGCTGCTGAGTGCTGCCATAGGAACATTTGCCAATCTGTGCTGGATAAAGTTATTTTCTCCATCTCTTTGTGGTTTCCCCCCGCTGTGTGAGCCCCAGGCTGTAGCTCTGGAACAGGGAGCTCACTAACCTCACCACAAGGTGCATCTAACAAAAGAGCAGCTCAGGAGGGAGACTCAGAGCTCCAAACCAAGTGTGGAGATGAAGATATGGAGCATGAAAGCAAAGGAAATGACTCTGATTATACAACAGCTGGGCATCATGATGGTGGAACTGCAGCTGCACTGTCATGCAGGTTAACAGCATCCCCTGAAAACCCCGAAGTGCCTGAAGAGAAGCTTTACTCTCACCTCTTTTCACACGTTTTTCAAGTTCAGACATAAAGGAAGAGGAAATAGTGTGGGGAGATGAGACAGCAGAGAAGCTAACCACATCGGGGAAAGTCTCCTCTCTTCTCAGTCAACCTGCAGTGGTAGAGACATCCGCTGCCATTTCTCTTTCAAGAAAGAGTGCTGAAGTAAGTTAGAGAATTTGAGCCAGTGAACTCTCACAGCATCCCATAGGAGGTAGCAGGAATGTTCTGCAAGCAGAGAAGGACCTGAAGGACTTCTTGCTGAAGAAGGGTGAGCCACAAGTGGTACCAGACCTGTACCACAGGATAAAAGAAGAAAGATTAATTGAAACTGACAAGGCATATAAATGAGCAAGAAAAGAGAAGATAAAATGGCATAAGAGATAATATTGCTTATTTTCTACCTAAATCACATTCTCCGGATGCTTTTTCCTATCAGTCTATTATTTTGCCTCCTTTGTGCTAAATGGTTCCACAGAATACTGACATTTACCATTTACACCAATATTTTAGTAAGTGGTAATTTCAGCTTAGCAGTTTATAGAATAATCACAAGACTTTTGGAACAATAATTCCCATGATATTTGATTATCCAATGAAAATACTCAGTTATATTATTGATTTCAACAGCTCCTCAGCCCATCTTAATTTGTTATGAATAATTTCGCAAAGATTTTGGATGGGAAGGTGTACAAGCACATTCTGGTTTTTACATTAAAGAGCCAGGGGCATATAAATGTATATGGCTTTCAAAGAATAGAACCCTTTCTGGTGGGCTCTTTGAAAAGGAAAGTAATTTGATAGACAATTGTAAGTTTTTTATTTACTGATTATTAGTAATTATTAATAGGGTATTATGTGCATTAAAACAATAAGCAAACAACTGTACAGTTCAGGTTTTATATTCTTACAGCTGAAAAAAAATCCTCTGTTTCTAACTAGAATTGCCTGCAGGACAATAGTGTTTGACATTCATAAAAAGGAAAAACACCTCAAAAATTCATACATAAATTTCCATTCAAAATCCTGGTTGTAGCACAAAGTGTTGTTAATCCTATTTTTATAAATTGGAGTAAACAAAACAAAAACTTATCTAAATACAGTAAGGGTATTCAAGTTTCTTGGAAAGGAGATAGTACATCCTTTTATCGTAAATGATTCCCAGTAACTTTCTGACAGTAGAGAGAGAAGGTCTTGGATTCTGTTTTATGCCTGTGTGCCTCATAACTAATGGAAGTTAGTCAAAGCAACACAAGCAATTCACAGGTTGTATTACAAGTCTGACCCTATTATTTTAAAAGAAATGGAAACTTTGGTGGGACTGGGCCCTGGCAGAAGTATGGTGTGTTCAGAAATTGGTATGATCTACAGCATGTTTTCAAGAAAACTTTCAAGAGGAACAGGGACCTACTTTGCCTCCTTTAGAGATCCAGGAAGCTGACAGAAAATTACCTTATAATACTACTATCCCTCACAGCATAACAAAGGGTATGGAACAAATATTTCAGGATTAAAGGATTGTAGATTAATATGCCTTAACTAGAAGTGATACCACAAAACTTTATTTATATGTTACTGACAGTAGAACTAACCAGATTTGCCTACAGACAAATTAATATTTTTTTTAAAATCATATGTTTTTATTCAAGAATCTACAGTCTTCATTTACATAGGTTTGTTACAGCTGTCTGCAGCTTGGTTTCCGGTCTGTGGTTGTCAGGAGTGACATGTGGGTAAATGCCACTTTAAGGCATGTTATCCAATAAAGGAGGCGTATTTTTAAATCTGAATTTGCATTAAATTTAATTTTATGCAGGGAAATAGTGCACTATAAAGTTGTAGCCTCAGGTTCAACAAAAGCAGATGGGTAGCTCTACTAAAACAGCATCCATCAGTGACTGCACTTGTCCTATAAGACTGTGTCATGGGTAGTTAACCAGGCTGTAGAGAACAATGCAGTTGAGGACAATAATCCCCCCAAAGCACAATTATGGCTTTGCAGCTAGTGCAAAAATTTACAGTTCAGTTTTAAGATAATCTTCTCTACTTAACAGCAGTTCTCCCTTCCCCAGTTCAAAAAAGCAGCTGTGGTGTCAACAGGCACATTATGTAAAAATAAACCATTTGATAAGTGAATGGAGAAGAACGCCCTTTGATCAGCAGAATATACAGACGTCCAGAAGTGCAAGGGGCACTGGAGGAATGCCTAAGAAGTAAGTTCCAGCAAGAGTGAATTTGCTGGAAGGGTAATTGTGTGAGAATCTGTCTGGCAGCAAGGAAGAACTGTAAGCTTCCAAACCATATGATCCAAACCAAGGGAGAAAGAAAAAAAAAAAAAAGGGAGAAAAAAAAAAAAAGCACTTTTGCTTTCAAAAGTCTCCCAAAAGGCTAAAAATAGATGATGCAAAGATGAATCAAATAATAATTTATTCAGAAAACTAACTTGCAGACAGAATACACAATCCTTTGATGTTCGAAAACTATTGAAGAAGGTCAGTCTATTTCAAAATAGCACCATTTGAAAGTTTTCTTTGTTCCCTCTTATTTCTGAGATTTGCAATGTGGGTAAAGTTCGCTGCTGCTACTGTATGCATCTAAAAAACAGTGAAAGAAAAAGCTGTGTTTCTGGGTAGATAATAGATTTCTGTCAGCTGTAAATCCAGCAGAATACACCCACAGTTAAACAATCGCCTCTAGGATTCTCCAAGATTACATTTTGTTCAGCCTCTAGGTAAAGGTCAGCTCTTGTAAGTAACTAATTTTTAGTTTTTCCTGAGCTCATCGACTTACAAGTTCCATGCATACTTCAGAAAGACAAGTACACAAGGCTTTATTCTGTAAGTTGTCCTAATTGTAATGAAAAGTGAAGGCTTTAAAGTGCCTTCCCCTGTACAAACTCTTTGTGTTGAGAAGTCAGACTTTGTTTTTAAAGTGATGAAATCTGATGATCCAGATTTTCTACAGTAATTTGAAGACAGAATCTTGAGCAGATGAATTGTGCTCGCTGGCAAAAAGCTGGCAGCTGATAACATGTTTAAGTCCCAAGTTGTTATACTGATTGCCTCCTCTTGCATTTCAGAATTTGAAATGTACAGTTGATCTAGCCAATCAAGTGACAAAAATTTAGTAAACTATTTTTCTCCTCTTACATTTTGGGTGCATTTTTATCCTGTAACAAGAATCCAGTTTATCAGGAGGTAAATTTTCAGGGAAAATCCCTAATAGCTGGTTTTAAAGACAATTGACAATTACTGAGAATACCAAACTTCACTGAGACAGGCAAATCCAACACCTGCAGAAAGATAACAGAGGAACCCAGTGTCTTTTCAGAAACACCAGCAGTATCACAATCACAGCTAGATAAATATCACATGACACAAAGCGATAACAAACATACTGCCATAACCTCAGAAAGACCTAAGTTTACAAAGATTAAGAGGGAAAACATGAGGAAATGCAGCTAAACAAAGAGCCCAAAAAATACTTCTCTTTTACACCAGTTGTGGAAAAATCAATAGAAAATACAAAGGATGAACTCGGTGTGTTTAGATCCTTATAAAAATAACTCAGAGCAAATGCAAGCAAGCTGGAAAATCAGACCCCCACTAGTGGCTGTTAAAGTGCTACCAGGAGGATTTAAGGCTTGCACCGCATTGGTTTTCAGATCACAGTTTGCTTTACAAAGGGGCGGGGGGTGTTGCAACTGAAGGTCTCAGCTTGGGTTAACTGGTGACAAAATGAGAGGCACACAAGGAACTGCTCAGACCAACCTGAAGAACTCCGTCTCATATGTCAGAAAATTACATCACGCACCCCCTGCTCCTCATTTCCCAGCCAGTGCTGAGATAAATGATACTTGCTTTGCTGAGTTGTGCTGCCTTGGCTGTTCAGGAACCTCTGCATTAATATTGACACCTTCACTTCCAGCCAGACTGAATACAGTATGCAAAGTCAGAGAGAGAATTCATGGGGAAAAGTGTCATGTTTTTTTTAAAGTGACCTGCCCCATATTTTATATTCTCAGTATATTAACTTCCTATCATTCTGCTGGTGCCTCTCTGAAACAAATGTGAGATTAAACCATCTTTCTTAATTTGTTGGGTATATGTCAAGAAAGATTTAATATCAGTAAAAAAATCAGTCTTTGAAACAATTAGTATAATTTACTTCATATTTTTACCTAAACCTTCTATCTGAATTGGATTTTTACATTATGTCTTAATATATTTTTACATATATTTTCTAGATATATATTTTTCCCCAACAAAAAATAATTCCATCTTAGATGTCATAGTCCTTGCCATCATTATTGGATGAAAAATTTTTAAGTTATTTGTTACACATGATGAAAAAGTCGTAGAGATGGATCATTCTTCTGAAAATAATGTTGTTTTTTTTTGTTTTTTAGACTGTATCCAGCAAAGATGGGGAAATATATAGTAATCGCCACTGCTTTATTTTGCTTAACAAATATGAGCCTGTAAAGTACTAAGCATACAAACCCACATTCTATTTTCTAAAATAAGAGGATGCTTTGAAGATCCTAAGTATGAATATGTAAACAACCTGGTAGATCTCTGGGGCCTTTCCTGATTTTTAGACTCAAATAAAATCGGACTTTTGAATGAAGACTCTTTCACGGCTACTTGTAGTCAGAGACATATCACACAGCAGAGGAAGAAGTGTGCATGTTCCCTTGTCACCTATTGTTGACAGAATTGGTGGTGAGATTTCCTACCTGACTCTCCCAAGAGGAAAGTGTTGTGTCTTTAGTGCTACTCAGCAGTCCTCGGCCTTAGCATAAAGCTGAATATATGTTCTCAGCACTTCTTGTTCTCCCTCTTCAGACCAAGGACGACTATTACAGGCCAAAGAAAAGCTGTAATGGACCTGCTCTAGCAGATGAGACTTCAAAGGTCTATCAAATATGGTGACATATCTTTTACACAGCATTTCCATTTCTCTTGTATTTCAAAGGCTAGCTGAGAAGTAAAAAGAATATTTTACTAGCACTTTTCAATCCTGTTATAGCTTCTAGGTGCCAACCATAACCTCTGGGACCATTTACTGCTGGACAAGGTTAGTGAAGGTTTCTCTTAACAGAGTTTTCAGTTGTGTGAATTAAGTGGCAAGCGATAAACATCTGCACACAATCATGATCAAGACAAGGAAGACATTGCTTACTATCCTACTAGAGTGATGTTTGTTTTCTAAGGTATTTACTTCTGAAAATTGCCATTACCACAGACTCAGATGTCACTGAGACCGCGACCCACTTAACAACTGTGCTAGAAACTGCTGGCATAAGCAGCATATTGAAATACTTTTATTGTCTTACTGATGAAGCTGATTTGAACACTTTTCTTCTGCCTTCACACAGAATGTACCTCCTAACAGTCGGTGGTCCATTGCCCCCAAAGTCATTGAAGTACTCAGAAGTTTTATGACCAGTCTTCCGGCAGGAAGTTACTCACTAACCGAACCTTCAGGCATGTGAACCATCCCATTGAAGTTGTAGATTTCAAGTTCATATCCTTGTGTCTGTAGGATGACAGTACCTCAGCATCATCATGCCTCTTGATTAAAGTCTTGGTAATTGGAGCCAGCTTCTGGTGGTATGGGTGACATTTCCTTCTGCCGCTCTGAGGGCTCAGGATAGGGCTGCTTCTGTAATAAAAAGTGGAAAAAGGACAGCCTTGGGGAGCCACACTTGCTTTTTCTGGAAGGGGCTATCTCCTGCACTTGGAATAACAGTAGCTTCTCCAGGACTCCAGCTCAGGCAAAGGAATAGCGGTCAGCTATTTGCTGTCCTCATCTCATCTTGGTGCTGCAGCAACTGTTAACATTTCACGTGCCTGCGATTGCAGAAGTCATTCTTAGCATTGTCTCTGAGATGATGTGAGCCCAGAGACGCAAGTAAGGATTAAAAAGATAACTTGATGCCCTGCAAAGTAAAAGGAACCCAGACCTACAGAACTTCCCACTGAAGAATCAGACATTTCTGTCTTTTGTTTTGGAGTCAAACATTGCTTAACATCTTTGAGGCCTCCTGAGAATCCCCTCTTTGAGACCCCTTCCACATGTCTGTACATGATGTGCAACTTTTATTTTCATATTTTTCATAGCGTATTTTCATCTGAGCTCGAACACTGAAAAACTAACAGAAGAGAGCACCAAGGGAATAAAAGATGGATGGAAACACCTGACTTGGAAGACAAAACTAGACAAAGTCCAGGTATCTGTCATAAATGTGCTTTGGGACACAAGCTATCTCTATGAAGAGAAATGTTGTATTTGCTCCATTCTCAGTAGTGAAGACATTTAGACTGCATCAAACTGCAGAGTGAGAGAGGAATCAAAACAAAATTTGCCCTGACAAAGACTGCGTGTAAGGAAAAGAGCATGATTGTCCTAAAGCTTAATGTTACAATGTTTTCAATTAGTTTAAAAGCTTTTTTTATTGATCATTTTTATTATGGTTCTTCAGTATTTTGTAACTTTTGTTTGGAATAAGTCTCAGTTTATTTGAAATGGTTTTTTAAAACTACATTGCTTTCTCAAGTGTTATCATGTGTAAGTACATTGTAAGGCCAGGTTGGTTTAGATACTTCAGTTTTCTATTTATTTTTTTTTTTAAATTTCGTGTTGCATTTGTTTTTCATTTATTGATCTGGTTTTACAAGGCTTTATGTGAGGCTTAGCTTCAGTTCATTAGAGGTGCTAGGCACTTTGCAAAATTTTAGCAGTTCTTTTCTAATTGAGATTTAAGGAATTCAGGTTTTGCTTCTTTTGTAAGATAGTTCCCTACTAAAGGTTTTAAAATTCTGAAAAGCAATACATCAAGAATTATGTCTGATGATATCCATGCCACATACACTTTTAACATATAAGCACCACAGATAAGTTCCAATGCAAAACCTATGCTGAAGATTTGCTATGACTGAAGATTTAGTATTAATTGGATACAAATTGCCATAAAAGAATTATCCTGAGTAAGTAGTTTCAGCTATTAAATATAAGTAACTTGATCTCTTTCTAAACCAATTATAAGCCATGAGGAGTTCGGGGAAGAGAGGAGAGATGGTGTAAGATAACTTGAAAAGGAGAAAGGAAATGGAGAAAAGGATTCACTGGACATAAACAGATGGTTTGTAGGACAGGAAAAATATCTGTAATATTACCTCTAAGACCTAAAGGACACATGACAACCTACCTGCCGCTTTTGCTAATAATTTATAGGCCCAAGATTACTTGTAAATCTTACCATACTGATGCACATGTAAGAAAAGTGTAAACAACACTTCAGTGATTTTGATTACCTCGCCTTCACAAAAAAGAGATAGGAAGAGGTAATAACTAGATTCATGGGATAGTTAATTCTGAAAGCTGATATCACGGTTATTTTTTTGTCTTCTGCCACAGAAATTTTTTCCAACTCCAAGCACTAACTGACATACCTGACAGCTATAAGAAAAAGACCACACCATGGTAGAACAACACCAGAGAACAACTTTGTCCCACAGCTGGTGTTATTAAGTTGTACTTAGTCAACGTAGCAGAGAGGAGACATCATGAAACTGAGATCAGTTTATGCAGGTGTTCAATAATTTGGCACTTATTCAGGGGTATGACTTTTCCTCTAGAAAGGCTTTTTGCTTTTTTATTTTCTAACCCTTTCTGGTGTTGGCATTTTAACACTATGCTTATTCAGAACATTTTGACAGATTGCAAGTCCGGGGCATACTCCGCTTTCCACAAAAAATTCAGGAGTGAGGGGAAAGAAAAGAAAATAACATTGTCAATATTTTGAATAGACTTTCTGAAAAAAAAGCAAAAAACAAAAACCCAGACATCTCAAATCACAAGAAAAGTGGGAAAGGAGTAATAGGACTGTGACAGGACTCTGAACCTGTTGCCAGAATCCAGCACAGAAGCAGGAGGAGACAGGACTGAGAAAAGGTGAATTTCATATGACTTTTTGTGGCATTGTGAAAAATTTTTCATTCACCAAAATGTTTGAAGACCTAAAAGTACAAGAGACTTAAGCATTTTACAAGATGCTTCCCACAACTCTGTGAATCTTTGTAAGTAGAATAAAAAGTTGAAATACAATTCCACCTGAGTAGGATTGCCTTAAAAATACATGTTTGCCAAAACTGAAAGATAAAGATTTCAGCAGCACTCAATTTGAAGCAAGAAAGCTAAGCTTTTAACTTCAGACAGTGCCCATTTCTGATTAAATTCTATAGCACTCTGATTTCCTTTCCCAGAAAATGAAATCAGATCACAGAAGGGGAAAAAAAAAGATTCCAGAGAGGAGACCATTACTGACGGAAGCCATGTGTCATTAATTCAGTTATAAATTATTAGCTGAAAGCAGCCTCTCAGCATTTGTATTTGATGAACAAAAATTGATTGCTTCAAGGGCATTTCAATCCTTTTGATGTTACCATCTTTTAGTCTACCACAAATCTGAATCCTTAACAGAATGATTATAGCATTATAGTAATCCTAAGAGCCAATACTAAAGGATTTGGAAGAGCAACAGAGATCAATAGATTGAAAAAAGCATGTCTTTTTGAGTTGACAGAGCTGTCTAGCCTGATAGTGAACCTGAAAAAAATAGGTGGAGACTAAGTAAACAAGCAATCATGCAGACTGAGCTAAACTGAAGTGATGAGCCACTTTTCTGAATTGTTGAATACACCAGGAAGCTCTGAATATTTCCACAGGATTTAAACAAAACTAATGGCAACCAAGGGATATTTTGCCCACAATAAAAATAAAAGAAGTTTCATAAATATGTTTGCAAGTGTTTTCAGAGCTTTGTGAACTGTTCTGGAGGTTGGGGAGTTCTGAGAGGTCAACATTTGTGTTTTGCATAGACTTTAAGATTATTTGAACTGGGATTTGAGAGAACATTGTCTTAATGATTATCTTCCTTTTAGTTGCTTTGAAATCCAGAATCTGGGCCATATTCCAACACAGAGATGAAAGTGAAGTCCTCTCAGCAATTTGATTGTGAGATATACAGTAGACAGAAAGACCAATGTGCAGTAGACAGAAGGACCATGCATCCTTATCATGTAATCGCAATCAAACTGTAAAAAAATGTTTCAACTATGGAAGTAATAGGTAATGCTTGTGGAAAGTTCAGGCAGTGCTAGGTTGTAAGTAACAAAGTTTCCCTAGCACAACAAAGCAGAAAATGAGCTGAAAGCTAATGCCCTCTTCAACAGCTCAAGGATTAGCATAAAATTATACTTTGAAGGAGGAAAAAGAACAGCATTGCAACAGTGGAGTATTGTTGAAGATCAGTGGAATGGAGAGAGGAAAGAAAGAGAATAAAAAATCCCTACACCAGAGCACTGCAAACTGGTATAATGTTTAGTAGATATTTAACAATTCTTTTGGTGTGCTAAACAACAGATTAACTTCATAGTACTCAAGTGAAAATTCAGAGAAATTCAGATGCAACACATCTGGAGAGCATCCCATGGCAAATGGTGAGTGGCTAAGTAATCTATTTCAATAGCAAGACATGTAGTGATAATTTATTGTTGGTAACTAGGGCTCTGAGCCTACCAATAATTCTAATGTAAAACCATCTAAAATTACTTAAAGAATAAATGCAGAACTTCCAACAGTTACATTTCTTTAGTGAGACATATGTCACTTATACATACTATTATGAAAAGACAGAGTCATAAAATTAATTTGAAAAAGGGTGTGTTTTTCAGTTCTGTATCATTGTGCATATGAAGACTAGTGAAAAAAAAGTGCAGCACGTACCTTTTATGCTACTGCAGATGATTTTCTTTATGGGCCAAAGCTTTTTAGCTTGGTCCGTGTTTTCACATTTCTTACATCTGAAAGAGTGGCACAAATTAAATGCACATTAAAGACATAATTTGGGAACATTGTGTTGAAGCAGATTTAACCCATTATTTTGAAGCTGTGCATGATAACATGTGAACTTTAAGCTTAACCTTTATCTCAAGCTGTTTAAAATGTTTTGTAGCTGTTCTTGTCTAAACGAATAAAGAGGATGATAAGCAGGGACTGGCATAAATAATAGCTGCTTTAAAACGGGCAAAGAAATGGATAGCTCTACAAATGGCAGCCACCTGTATCAGGAAACTAAAGAAAGACTGAATATTCAGTGGAGAAGAAAATACACCAACCTTATTTTTTCCTTTTCATGGGAATATATTTTGGATCATGGTCTCTACTCCTTCCACCACATCACACTCTCTCCTTGAACAACTGGAGATTACAAGCATGAAAGAGGAGAAAATTCTGCCTGTGACATGGTAATATCTCATGAAAAACCTGCAAGTGTTGATGACTTTCCACAGAGGTTCACAAAAGCAAAGCTGATTAGCAAAGTACAGCCGCTAGACAAAAGACAAGGACACAACTCATGAACAGCAGCAGATGAGGAGACAGGGGGAGACAAGAGTATAACTGCTGTAAATCACAGGATGCTGTGACATTCAGGTAGTCTTGTCGGAGCAGAAAAGGCTAGTTTGTGAGGCCTGAGGTAAAATCTCAACCAATGTTTCCATTAGTGAGAGACATAAAGACAAAGTTATATTATATGCCATGTTACAGCTTCTGGAAGACCATAATTTCTTACTTGCAAGGCTAACTCCTTGGAAATTGTTCCATCTTTTTCCTTCTGCATGACCCACATTAACATAAACACAAGAGAGCTTCTGCAACAGGACAGGGGATTCAGATGTTCCTAAAATCCAGAACTTCTCTGTCTCTCTCTGCATGGCATGAACACCATGTTCAATCTCAGGAAGAAAGAATTCTTATTCCTGATAAAACTTTCCATGGCCTTGACCCATCAGATTTTCTGTTTTGTTACAATTTAGAGAAAGTAGTAGTTCTTCAGACATGAAGCTGTTGTAGAATTGCTTACCATTAATAAGTTGGTTTTGCATTTATACCCCACATCAACACAGAAAGGCAGCAAATACCTTATTAACTTTAATCTTTAGGGGAAAAAAAGTAGACAGAGCCATTGCAGGAAAAGATCTGTAGCTCCTCTTGTAAAGGTCTGACACATTCATCTCACCTTAAACTTGTGGAGACATTTCAGTAGGTTATTCCTGGGGTAGATTTGAAATTTGCCTTTATGCTCCTCAAAGTACTGATACAGAAACATCAAATAGTTTGGTTTGAAAGAGACTTTAAAGATCCCTTCCCTCTTCCTTCTCTTCCCTCCTAGGGATCCCTATGTCCCTAACTCCAATCCCCCTGCCGTGGACAGGAGCACCTTTCACTAGACCTGGTTGCTCAAAATCCCATCCAACCTGGCCTTCAACATTTCCAGGGATGGGACACTCACATCATCTCTGGTCAATGTGTTGATTCATGGCAGTTGGCATGTCAAATTTATATGTTCAATAACAAGATTGTCGTTCCAGATAATGTAGGTCCATTTCTAAAGAAATTTTAAAAAATCCTTACATCCTTTCTATCTATCCACTCTATATTCCCTGGAAATGCAGTTTTTTATACAGACTGCAGTTTCTAAAGGTCCTACTGACATTGGTGGCACAGTTTGTTCTACACATGAATGAAAATTAACCAGAAAGATTTTTCTTTTTTTTGCAAGTATCAAATTTTTTTAAAACTTCAAAAGACATGAAAAACATCAAGAAAATACTTAAACCTTACATAGGTGCGTATCTCATACCATCAAAGACTTTGAAAAAGATTTCTCTCAGAAAGGGCTTCAGGAGACGATCTCGCCCAAACCTGTCTATCCTCACACCTTTCATCAAGGCCAAATTGTTCCTACGTTGCTTAGCAAAGAATAACTCGTTTGAGTAAATATCTTTCACCTGTAAAAAGGGAAGGTTCAAATGCACAGTACGTGAACTGTAAAAGGTGTTACTTCTTGAAGTGTCTGAGGGATTAACCTCCTCAGGATTACTCTCCTTGAATTTTTCCTATTACCTTCTCAGCCCTTTATAACTCACTATGACCCACCTCCTAAGTCACAAGCTTTTACTAGTTGCCTACTCGCATGCAAAGTCTTATTTAGAGTACACAATTTATTCCCTCTGTGGCCATACAACCAAATAACCACTCTCCTACAGATGAGGTTTGCTCTTTAATGCTTACATCTACTTCTCAAAAGTACTTTAAAGGTGTTATGTGCACATTAATTTGTTTATCTATGAGAACTGCTAGACAAAAGAGGTGAAAATTTATGTTGAAGTTGTATGTAAAATATCATTACAAAATTTTCGTTCCACAGCAATGTAAGTTGTTTAACATGGGCTTCAAAAAGAGTATCTCATTTTAAGAACTGTACACCAGGTCTCCTGAGGGCTGGTGAATTGAAAAATAATCACAAATATTTATTTAGAATTAGAAGGATGTTTAAGCATAAATTTGTGATTAGTAGGGGTGAAAAATATCCAGTGAAGTTAACTAAAACTATATGGACTGATTCACCAACAAGCAAACCGAAAGTTTTCAGTAAGATAGAAATGTTTTGAAGTCTGGAAAGGAAATAAATCATCACTATGAAAAATAAAATGTTGCAGCTGTGTGGCACTGAGGAACCATAGGGAGAAGACTCGTGAGGTTTTTGATGTAGGGTCAGTTGAAGGATTGTGGAGAATCTGTTTTGACATTGTTTTATTGTTTCAATTAACAGGAAATTCTGATCATAAGAAGTAGATCAATTGTAACATATATCTATCACTATTTCTATTTTAGTGTTGTCGCAGTCCTTGTATCTGTTATTCAAGGAAAGCTGAATCAATATCAAAAGTATTTCATGACTCCATGTTGAGTATAAAAACTAAATAAGGAGTATAGGGCTGGAAAATAATCACTCAGCCTATTCAGCTGCTATTGCCATCAATCATAGCTACTCACAAGTTGCCACATTTTAATTTTATTTTTTTTATATATTTTCTTTGTTCTAGAACATTTCTGTGCTCTACATGCTTGGATCAAGACTGTTCTTTAATGTAAATAATTCTTTTCTCTCCTTAGGGCTTGTTTTCATCATACATTTTGAAACAAGTAACATTTCTTCCAATTCTTGTTTCACTATTCACACAAGGCCGGCTCCTCTAGTTTATTGTCACATGTTAACTCTACGTCTTTTGATCACCCAATTCTCCTCACTTTGAATTTTTACTTGAATTGTAACTTTCTAGTACATGGATGATCAGATCCAGGCACAATATTCTGGAAGAGCACTCTGAATAACTATAAATTTAATCCCTCACCTTTACTGGAAACCTTTGCATAATAAATTGAATGACCGAGTTGATCCTTCCCATTGTTGTATCCCACTGTGAGTTACACCCAGTTTATGATTAACTAATGCAAAATATCTCTCATCCTCTACTGATGACTTTTGAATGTTGTTATTAACCCTCAAAGGCACAAATTTGTAACTCTCTCTGTTCAAGGCCATTTCACTGCAATTACAGCCCAGGCTGATTACTCAATACACTTATATTTTAATATATTTACCTCATATCTTCAGGACTTGCACTAGTAGCTTCCTTACACCCCAATGTCTCTCTTTCCATAATCACTCAACATAGTCCCCACTCTAACTAGTTCTTCTGCCTACAACAACCAGTAATTTTTCACAATATGAGGACAATATGAGCCTACTCAGGTTGAGATATATTACACCTACTACATTTGACTTATTGAAAAAAAAAAAAAGGCAACCACATACATTTGTCAAACATTTTTAAAAACTCAGCATATCTTTTATCTTTTATAAAAACGAATCTTACTTTTGTTATTATGTTTACAGCGGCTAAATTTGTTTTTAAATATCTTGCCACCAATCTTGCAATTTCATATGCTAGTCCTCTCAGAACTCCGGAAAGAACATGAAATTTAGAGTTTATTCCCCCATAAACACAGTAATTTCAATCTTTTTATTTCATGTAGCCATCTGCCTTGACCATTCTCACCTGCAATTTATATCACTTATTAAAAATAGAAACAAAGTGTTGTTTTAGTGGTGGGACATCCTTCTATTCATTCCTACCTTTTCCAAATGCAGAGTAGTCTTCCTTTTTTCCTCACTCTCATTTTATTTATAAAGCTAAAGGACCTTTTGTTCGTTTTGAATTCCTTTTTCTGTCTAACTTGGCTCAACTTATTCTATCTTACACATTTTAACAGCTTGCTC
The DNA here is from genome assembly GCA_035583185.1 of Anabacerthia variegaticeps. Taxonomy (NCBI): domain Eukaryota; kingdom Metazoa; phylum Chordata; class Aves; order Passeriformes; family Furnariidae; genus Anabacerthia; species Anabacerthia variegaticeps. Next base: position 73,617,986 of record JAWWEW010000112.1, on the reverse strand, counting down.
TTTACCTCACAAACTCTAGAATGACATTTCCTGTACTCATTCATCCTTCTGTCCACCCATATTCTTTTATTTAAACCTTGATTTTCAGCAATAAGTGATAAATACTTTATTAACTCAAATTCTGAGACCTACAGGAGCAAAACAAGCAAACAAAACCCCACATTGTTTGCAATCAAATATGCTAAATAGGTTGAAATTGTTGCTTAAGAAATGGCTCCTGGGAATTCTCTCATAAGAGAATAGATAGCAAAGAGTTCTATAAGACAGTATTTAGCTCATGCAGTTGCAGAACACTCCATATACCTCTATATCTGTTTCCCTATTCTGTATGCAAAAAATTTAGGCTTTTTGGCCAGGTCCAGGAGAAAGCTGGGTGCATTGGGTAGTGAATTCCAGACAGAACAAAAGATTAATTCCTAGGAAAAGATTACTTTTAAATTAATGATTTGGCTTTTCTGTGATGGAATGAGATTCCTCCCTAGTTCACTAGGTCCTACTGCTAGGTACCTGATTTCAGGTTGGATGACAGAGTATCCAGGATCAAGCATTTTAAACATTATTTAAAAAAAAAAAAAAAAAAAAAAAAAAGAGCTAAGCTGGCATTTTTAGTGCTTCATGCTGAAAAGCTACTGGTAAAACTTCACAGAAGAAAGACATCATGTCCCTCTTGCTCTCTGCTACCATTCAAGTATCCCTTAAATAATTTTGATATGGAAAGGACTATAATATAACACAGGTTTCCTGCTCTTACCAAGGCATATTTTTATACCTTGAATAAAAACCAAGGAAGATTTATTTTTTTACAAGACAAATAAAACATTAGTGGATATCTAAATGAAACTTTAAAAAACTGAGGGGAAAATTGTATGTGTGCTGGGTTTCTTTGCTAACTGATGCGTCTATTATTCTCTTCACAGGACTTTTATTGAATTCTCTTATTGGTGTTTCTCTTAGAGGAATGGAACTAGTATTAGGTAAATCAATCTATTATCACTGGGAAAGAGGAACCACATGGCTCAGGTTTTTTGGTATGCTTGAGATCCCTTATTACTGACATATAATGAACGCAACAGGTTTTTTTTTTTCTATTGGACTTTAGTTGATCCTACTCTTTTTCTATTTTGAAGGCTTATTATCTCACTAGAAAAGTATGAAGATCTGATAAGAACAGATCCCAGTATAGCCAGGCAATTTCATGTAACACTAGAGCAGTATACCATACTTTTTTTTCATTAGAAACTTGCTTTAGTCCTGCAGATAGGAAGAGGCAGGTCAGGGGGAAAGACACCAATACAGAAACATAAGATCTTAGAAATACTGTCTGTGGATTAAGACTAAAAATATTGTGTAAAACATAATCTTGTTTCAGGGGACACTTTCAAAAACAGTTTAAATGCAGTGGAACAGCTGCAGTAGGAACAATAAAGAAAGGACCACCTTAGACTTTCAGTATCTTCTCTATTATATGACACACTCCATGGGATATTGGCCTTTTGCCACACCATTCATGAGGTTAAAATTCACTTTATGCTTACCCCTCAGTGGAAGTATCCTAACAAGTTGCATGTAGAGAATAGTCATGTTATCTTCCCCCCCCTTCTTGCTGTACATAAAGAGCTCCCAAGACAGAACAATTTTGCTCTCCAGGCTAGTGGTTAAGGTAATTCCTTCATAGACCTACAGCCTGCTGATTTCAACATTCCTTTTGATTGTTGAGGCTCTCAGAGAGAATATGAAGTCTGAACCTGGGTCTCCTTCCTGTTTTTGAGTACTCTCTTAATTCACAAATATGTGCTGAGAGCTAATAGAGCTCAAGGAACCAGATCCTGTTAAAGAAATAAGGATTTTAAAGCACTCTACTGAAAATAATTTAAAAATTCAGCAAGTGAATATGTCGTACAAAAAAAATTATAAAAGTATGCATACTATGCTTCAAAAAATAAGAAAATAATAATAATTCAGAAGTCATAAATTTTAAGATGTTAGAAAACACTAACAAGCAGTCAATGTGATAGAGATAAATCTTGCTTAAACCTTAGATGTTAAGAAATGCTGCTGTTAATTGCATTTCTACAAAGAAATTGAGGTATCATTGCATTTGCAGATGGAAACTCTGGCAGGAATATGAGTTCAATGCCAGATAAAGGCTGTCTCATGGAAGAGTCTCGTCTTCTATTACCGAATCACTAATATTAAACTCCACTAGTACAAGTATGACAAATGAATTTACTTAATGTCTCTGGGTTGACTAGATTGTTACTTAAATGAGTCTGGTATTATTCTGTAGTCACTTTTCATTCTGTGAATGTGAAGAATTAATTCAGTGACCGTGTCTTTTGATTCTCATTCTCTGAAATCTGCTTCTGATGCAAAGGCAAGTCAGAATCTGACCAGAGGTCTTAACTTATAAATCTTAGACCCTTAGGTATACCTATGTGTACCCTTCCTGCTTATCCCTAGAAGCAATAATTTTACTCTATTTGCAACACCACTTCCTTTGGTCCTAGAACTGTTAGAAGTTTTACAGATTAAAAAAAAAATACCAGAAGGAATCTGAATCCAATCCCCTATTTTCTTACTTTAAGTGCACTCTGTTATCTTTTATTTGTTTTATGCAAAAGGACAGTAATTCAGAGTATTTCACTTTGGAAAGAAAAATATTTTTTTCTTCTCCAGTATTTCATTTTATCTGCATCACTGAAAAGACAAGAAAGCCTACCATCCAGCCCTGAGAACTCATACACACAGAATGTACACTCATACATCCTGTATAGTAGGTGCTTCAAAACATGGATTATTGGCAAAGGTCCCCAGAGTTTCTGACTTCATGTGGGCAATTAGAGGAAGCTGACAGAATTTGGAGACTGTTGTCTCCATCAAAGAATGTGAAGAAATAAATAAACAAACCTGTGGACTCATAGAAGTGTTTGCCAAAACATCATGAGAGAGCAGTCGTTGATGACACATTCTCATAGACGGTATTACTCGTCCTCCATAAGAAACAATTTTATGTACATTGCATTTAAAAATTGTCACTTGTGCTTTCAAAGCTATTCTCTTGGAATCCTCAAGGCCAGAATTCATTGTGGATGAATTACTGGATTACTGTGGATGAATTTCCTTTTTCCATATTTCTGATTATACTAAGACCAAAGACAATTCATTAGATACAGTAACATCTCTATTATCTGCCACTAATTTAAGTCACTAGGAAGTTACAAATTCTTGCAAGATCACCCCACCCCATTATACTCATAGTAGATGTGTGTACTCTACTATCCAGTGGAAAAAAGTAATTTTTGTGGATACAATTATTTAAGAACCATATTTCAATAAAATTCTCTGTTGCTACTTCCCAGAAATTATCCTTAAAAGAACTGTAGTGCCCAGCAAATATTATTTGATGCTTAACAAAGTGTTCCCTGTAGAGGTCTAGCCTGAAAATCATTGTTCACTTTACTACAAAACACAGTAGTTAGCCCAGCAGAACTAAGAGATGAAAGAAAGGGCAATATATTCTTCCTTAAATATACTAAAAGGACCATTTAAGGACTATATATATATATATATATTTTATATATAATATTTTAATATTGATTTATATATATATAAAACCATTATTACTGAACATTAAAAAAAGATTAAAAAATCAAAACCCAAGATTTTTAGATAAATATGCAAAATTAAATATTTGGAAAACCAAATCATCCAGGTGCTATAAAAATCTCTGAGTAGTGTTTTGGACAAGGATAAGATTGTCATTATCATTCTAGTTATGGCCAACTTGTACCCTATTACAATTTTCAGAAAAAGCCCTTAGCGATGTCATGATTTAACAAGAAATTATTCATTTATACCAACATACCTTTAGGAGGTTTACAACAGAAAAGAACTTCACTTTTCATCAGTTCATTATGGCTGGAATATATTTTACTTCCTCAAGCCATCTTTATAATTCCTCCAAAGGAATTATTTGAGCAACAAATTCATTGAACTCAAAGGCTCTGCCAGCTGAGTCAGTTCATTCCTAAACTAATTATCCCTGCAAGAAACTCTTCTTTTGTCTCACAAAATCTAGAGGCACCTACAGGCATCACAGTTTTGGTACAAACTGTTGGCTTGTGGTGTATGGGGAGGATTCATCCTGAGGTTATGATTAAAAAATGTTTTATAGAGAAACATACACTTTAGCAATATTATTCCTCCAATAGCACTGCTATTGGGGACAATCTCTGTCCAAGGTGCTTGCTCCCTCCACCACCACCCTCTCTTCTCTCTGGCAGCTGCACAATTAACCAGGTCGAGGAGCTGATCCAGCAGAAATACAACTTTCTCACTTAGGTGATTTTCCAGCCTTATCACATTTCGGATTCTGTTCTCTTGGTGGTTATCCAGCAGAGGGATATCTATTAAAGGACAAGAATCACTTAAGATGGTTTGAACATTGCTGTTATCAAATGCTAGACTGATTTTTTAATTTTTTTTTTTTTTTTACACTGAATTCTTTTCAGGGAAAACTCAAGCATTTTATTTCAGACTAGGTTAATGCAATACTAAAAACTTGGCCAAACCCTGGTAGTGTAGTGAACTGTTTACCCTCTGTAGAAGTGATAACTACATGTGGTTACTCTTAGGGACATCAGCATTGTGATTTGGTTGAAGATGAGAATGAACAGTAAACAAGGGGGGAAACTTCTTTCCTGTTACCTCAACTGCTGACATTTGAGGTAGGAGCAAGAGGAAAATGAAAAATAGGGAGTTGGTTTAAATGGCTTCTCAAGAAAAGCTTGTACTATAAAAACAGGTCTCTAGCCTAGATCCTTCTCTATAAATGCAACATAAAGATATGAAGCTGAAATAGAAGAAGAAGCTGACGCTAAAGAGACTGTGGTTGCCTAATATTTTGCCAGCAAAAGCAAGAAGGGTGAAAGAAGAGTTTGGAAATATGCTGCTAAACATAACTACCAGCGGAATTCTTTTCAAGTTTATGCACCTATTTCCATGAAGTTTTCAAACTCACTAGATAAGCCAGTGATAGAGATGATGAAAAGTACCTCTGTATTTGTTTTATGGAAACTTTCTGCTGCTCACTACCAAGTTCTTCAGTGATCTCAGTATTGAGCTACGGAACAAAGCAGAGCAAACTCTAAGGAAAACATGCAGATTAGAGATTCCATCTCCTTATATGTGAGGACTTTTTGGAACTGAAATTAAAGACCTTCTATAGCACAAGAGAATATAAGTGCTGAAGACATACAATCGCAGTATGAACAAATTGTCACCTTTTAACAGCAAGTGTAGGCAGAATATATGCAAAATATTATCTGGAGATGTTAAAGAATTATTGGTCTCTATAAGGACACTATGAAAAGAAACAGATATGCAGTTGAAGAAAGAGTATTGAAGAATTATGCACAAAAATTATAGTCAAGAAAAAACCTATATTTAAATATCTGTTTTCCTTTAACATCTAAGGGCTCTGAAATATGTGTAGACCAAGTTATTTGGGCTTTTTGCCAAAGCTTTAAATGCAGTTATGAAAGGTATCTTCTAATTGCATACCCACCGAAAGGCCCAGTTTTTAGACTTCTTAGATTTTCCTTTGCTTAGTAATTACACTGTTCTCGGAGAGTACACAGTGAAAATAATCTGCAGAACCATGGTGAGGTTTATGGCCTTATACAGAAGGCTGGACTAGATTATTACATGGTCCCTGGCCTTACAGGAGGAAAAAGAAAAAGTGTTAGAATCTCATCTAAGCTGTTGGAATTCCCTTTTACACAGATGAGTTCAATACCCGTGCTCTGGTTTTCAAAACTATTATGCCTTACTTCAAGGAGGCAGGGAAATTCGAAACAAATGTAGAAACAACAATTACAAAAAATATATACTAGCCAGCTGGAAAGGAAATGTGAAGCACTTTTATATGCACAACATGCTACTACTACTTCTTTCACAGAATTAAACGCAAAGCAAACAGAAAGAAGCATATTAGCAAAGGCAAATCTGTATTAATCAAGCCTGTGGGTGACAAAAGAAAACAGATACTAAAAAGGGGACTGCAAAAAGACCATTTTGAGGATTGCTACTCAAGACATTTAATCAGGAAGAAACAGAAGAAAAAAATGCTTATTGCAAACTCACATTTATTTATATAGTCATCTTTTCCCTGCTATACAAATCAGTATTTTTTTCTGGAAAAAAATTTAAACAGGATGAACTACATCACTCTGGAAATTTGCTATTTATTAATATTATTGGTATCTATTATAACAACCCAGTGAGCTTTCTAACCTTAATACATATATGATACAGATTTTCTTTTCACTATTATTCTGAAGCAAATAGGTATAGATTTCTTTGTATTTTCTTTTTAACCAAATGGAACTTTCCCCTATGCATGGCAGAGGTTGAGATTACACATTCCAGAAGTCACCTTGCAACATGCAGAATCTCCCATCAGCATCTTGTCCTTAACTTGGCAGTTAGAGAACTTTGTAGTTTGGCAGTGTAAGAGATAATTGATCTTCGTTTTTGTAACCTTAATTGTTGCATCCTGTATGCAATTGTTAATCATATGAAAAGACAGTTCCTCTTTTAACTCTGCCAAAGGGTTGGTCTGTGCCACTTTCTCACAAATCCCGGTGCTGCTACCTCAGTTCTAGATTGTCTATCAGTTAGTGAAATTTCCCACGGAGGCACACAAGTCTCCCTGAAAGAGGAGTTACTGCCCCTCCTTGCCCAAGAAGTGGAGAAGTTTGTACAGCTGTTAGGAAGTACATGATATTTATCTCACATACATACTAATATATTTTATTATAATTTGATAGAAAAGCTATGGGGTAGTTCTTCACTGGATAGAAGTCACTGCAAATTAATTCAGGAACGTGAAAGAAGTACCTCAAGATAATGCCGACTGCAGTCTCACTCTGCTTTCAACCTACAGAAAGTGCTCATCAAAAGCTCATTCGAAGCAGTTCATCCACCGCTGACCTCAAGTTAAAACCATTTCCACTCATAGCAAAGTGTCCCTGTGTAACTGGCCCTTAACATAGCTCAGCTAACGCAGGCATTTGGTTCAAGAATCCAGGTTCGGGAGGACCCCTGCACAACTGAAGTAGATATGCAGAAGTTCACTCACAACTGAAGACCCATCTCTCAAGGTGTAGTGAGGCTTGGTTTTTTTAAAGAAGGGATAAAACAAATATTGGACTTTGCCAATGGAAAGAACACAATGCTCAAATACTTTTGAAAGGAAAGCCTTGTGCTTTAAAACATGAAAGGATACCAGTTCAAAAACAGGAAATGTACACTTTGTTCTGGGCTTGAGGCTAAGGTCCTCAGGACTTATGGGTTCTAAGAACATTTTACACAAAGAGCTGTCAAGGGAGGATGCTGTAGTTGCTAGCCAGCTTTTTGGAAGGTCAAACCAGTGCTGTCCTAAATTTTCCTCACATGGGCAGCTTTAGAAAGGGGGTTTCCTCCTGCTGCTTTTAAGTAGTGAGTACTTTTTCTTTCATAGGGGATATCAGGCCTGTTGGTGTGGAGAATCAGTTTAGGGAGTATGTATAGTGCTCTTGCCAGAAGTCCATGGTACTGATGAAGAGATTTATATTTGAATATGGTCAGTCTCCTCAGCCTGCAGCTGCAACGGATTATTTCCAACATTTTTTGAAAGGTCAGTTGGTGCGTTTCTGTGTCAGCATTGTCAAGGATTTATGGACAGCAAGTAAAGGTCAATAATGCACACAAAATGGCCTGCCAAAATGAGTTGTGATCTACTAGTGGGTTGTGGCCCTACAAAGTTCCACTAAACTGGAGACAACATATAGAAAACCCACTTGTTAGTTTACCATGCTGTTTGGCAATTGCTCAGCATAGCTCAGGTCTCCTGCTGAGCTGTGAAAAAGTGGTACTAAAAGTCACAATAGGAAAAATTTCAGAATATATCATCTTCATGGCCCATTTTTCTTTCATGTACTTCCCCATAATAATGTAGTAATCACTGAATTTTCATGGGTGTCCTGGGTATGTATGTAAATAGAGCTGACTGTATTCAGAGGTAAATTTGCCATTTTAGGTTGTTGCACTACAGGATCCTTAACTGTGTGATATTTTCATTAAGAAGATGTTGCTGCCCATCTTGTAGTAAATTAAGAAAGCCAGAAGTGTGGCAGGTTGATACTATGAGATGCTTTTTCAATGAGTAATGGAAAAGACTGGACTGTGTTGTCACATTTTACAACAGTAACCAACAATGGCTGCACATAAGGAATGGAGCACAGAGATAAACTTCCCATCCTCGCCATCCAGATTGCATGCAGACCATCACAAGTATTAGCAACTGACTGACCTATCCTTCATCACTTTGGAGCCATTTAGCTTTTGGCTTGTAGTCAAAATCTATAGCTCTAGGAAATACAAAAGAGGAGGACTGTCTAAGTCGCCTGTCAACACCCACAGTGATCCACTGAGCTCAGGCCCAGTGCGGAAGCCTTCATCACACAATGCTCATTCTGCCATGCTAGTGGTAGCACTGTTCTCACAAGCACTGTCAAAAAAACAGCTCCTGAAACAAAGATGTATAATGAGCGCAAAGGTAGTCCCAGGATAGGGGGTCACCAAGTCTCAGCACAATTACCTCCTCCCAAGCTGTCAGTTCTCCATGTGCAGAGAGACAAAACCCAGACTCCTCTTCTGTAACCCAGCCAGAAGATCCTGCAGAAAACAACAGAATATTGTTCCTCCTAAAATCCCTCACTATTTCTCTAGGCACTTGACTCCCTTCTCCTTGAGATTTTTCTTGCCTCTCTCTGAGATACCAGAAAGGGTGCATTGCAATGACTCCTCTTTTTGGCCTTGAATGAGATGGCTGAGCAGCTGCTTTTGCCTGGTGACTTGGTCACAGCTGCAGAAAGACACAGGCCCCAAACTAGAAAACCCTTTTAGGACACACCACGTTGGGTGTTCATGCCCTCTACCCCAAATAAACATACAGAAGTCAGCATAGCTACCATGTTTTTGCATCAGATAAAGGTCCCTCCCTCAAGCTGCTTCTAGTTTATTGTTTTTACTAGATAAATTATGAAATTATATCAAATAAGAAATGAAAACATAAATGCCTTTTTTTCTTCTGTATCAACCATTTATTGTTATGAATTTCTGTGTCTCTAGCCTTCTCGTGGAAGTCAAATAAACTGCAGATAAGCAGTAAGAAATCTGCTATGCTTTCATACTTTAGCCATTGTTTGTGCTGTCCCTCTAGCATGCTCTAGTGTGACAAACCACTCGCCAATAACTGTGTTTTGCATCACATTAGAAATGCAGCAAGCAAGCTTGCTGTGGTGTTCTCGCTATGGGTTCACATCAGGCAGCAGCAAAATGGAGAGGATAAATACAAAGAAAAACTACTCAGATCTCAAAATGGTTCTTCATTCTGAGTTTTGTTCGTCACTGGGATTCATTCCAAGTTTAATGAAACAGAATTTCTCAGTCATATTTCCACATTACATTTCCATCTTTCATTAAGGTAGAGCCAGAAAAGCACTTAAGCACATGCTTGAAACTTCAAAATGCATTCTCAACATATTGCCTAATTCCCGTGATATTTTTGTTCACTGGGGGTCTTCACAAGTTCATATTAATACTAGAAATGGGCTTTGATTTAGATAAAAGCATTCTTGTCCTAAATGAGGTCAAAACCAGCAAGGCCAAAACCTGAAACCTTCACATATGCTGGGAGAGACAGACACTATTATTCTTCCCTATGCTCAAGCAGCTAAAACATTGGCCAGTTAGACACAATATGAAGCAAAGTAACTCCTCTAGCTTCTTTGCTGCAGACAGCTGGCCCATTTGCTGGCCCAGACACTACATTGGCTCAGATGCTAGCACCAAGAGCAATCACTACTTCCAGGAGGGTGACTTGCCAACTACAGTGCTGTCCAAAACGAGTTTTAAAAGATTGTTAAAGTGGCAGCACCCAGTTTTTAGGACAGTCTTTGTTATTATTAGTAATTCCCTCTGCCAAAGAGAGGGCATTTTGTACTGGAAGATGTTCTCTCAGTCATTTCCTTGGGGATCCCCTGTCCTCATATAAAAGTGCAGGATTTTCTAAGTAGTTCACAAACAACAGACCAAATTCTTAATCCAGTTTCAAAGTAGTATTTTCTTCAGTAGTCTTTGTGAGGAAGGTTCAGCTCCAGCGAGCAGGAGCAGATTATTTTAATAGAGTGGAACTCAGACTTTTAAAGGGGTTCAAGCTGCTCTTTATGTCTTCCAGAAAGCCTTGCTCTGAATCACATTTTCTCAGTGTCTGCTCCCTATTCTCACCTATTCTCCTTCTTTCACCTGAGGAGTTAGGTAATGTCTGGCCCAAGTACAGTAAGGGCACCACCCTCTTTAAAGACCATCTTATTCTAGAACAACATTGTTTATGTGTTCCATATGGTCTATCATTAATGTTATCCTTGATTCTCTGTCTCTCACTTTCCTCTCGTGCAATAAAAGAGTTGAAGTAACACATTGTAAAAGAATGTGTTTGCAAGACGGAATAGACATCTGCCTCTCTCCTTCAGAGGCTGCTGCAGGAACACAGTTGCTACCTATTTTGCCAATTTGACCCCAACATGTCTAGGGCATCTCAGAGCAACTGTACATGAACACATCAATCAGTTCATGAGCAATGGCTCTGAGCCTGAGATGGCCATTGATTTTATTTTTTTGCAGTGTTACTGGCACATTTCATCCAAAACCTGCACAAGTTGTTGGTACTGTTACAAAAGATGTTAGGGATCTTTTGGGGAAGATATGACCTGATCTTTCTGGAATATTTCATAAACTTTTGTCTTGCTGTTTTTAAAGAGAATATCATTCATCCTTTGAGTCAGCAAACCCTGCATGCCCAGGCAAGGCCAAGATGTTTCCAGTTTCAGAATTGAAGACTGAATGTTTTGAACATTTCTAAGGAAAAAACAATCCACTCCAGCTAAACCACATAAATTGCCTCAGATCTGTCTGTGGCAGCTTAAAAAGTAGTAAGGATAATTTCATCACTAAAACCACCTGCTGTTTGATTTATGACAACATCTAAGAATCAATGAGCGAAGTGGATATTGTTGTAAAAAAAGCTCATTTTTCCTTCACTTTCTCCTTTACACCATCTTAAGACAGGAATACCTCTGCTTGATTTGCCACAATTAGTCTGCTATAAAGCTGTACAGAGGTGGATGGCTTCTGACTGCAGTGGAGGCAAACCCTCCCCACCTTGCACTCCTGTGACTGAGAGGGAAATCTGCCACAAAGACTGAAAAACTGGTTTTTAAACCACACATTTGGTGTCCTGTCAAGGTTAACAGCAATTGGAAATCTGTTTGTATGTCTCATTTCATCATCTGCTAGCCATAAGGCCATTATTATTAAAAAAAAAAAAAAAAAGGCAAAAAAAAAAGCTCAACACAAACAAACAATTGATGTCTTCATTTACCATTGCATGGGAAAGGATATAGCATCTGTCTTTCTGGATTATTTGAGAATAAACTTCATCTTAATGAAGTGGTGAGTTATATGTTTTAACAGAACCTGAAGCATAGACAATGATGGAAAGAGAAATTATTATTTCTCTTCTATTTCTTAAGTGATCAGACTCTCAGTCAGGTCTCCTTGTTACTTCCCAGACACAAGACAAAGACTTACTTTAAAACACTGTATCTATTCTTTTCTCTTCACTGGAAAGCTGGTGTTTCACTGATTACTCAGGAAAAACTACTGCTGGAGTTACTGAAATATTTTTGCCATGAGGTATGTAGAGGTGGGAAGGTGCAAAAGAAAGCAAATCAACAAACATAGATAAAAAAAAGCATACAATTTGCTAGAAAGTCCTCTGAATCTTTCTTTTTAAGTTAGAGGAAGCTTAAGTAACTGTCTTCCTTCCAACTTCATTTCAAAATCTTGTGTCTGTCTTCCTTCTACACACATCCATCAGTTTCCAGACACAAATAAAATTACTCTAGTTCTGTGTGCTTTTTTCCCTTGTAAGAACTTGAATGACTCTTGCCTTAGTCATTTTTTTCCTCTGCCTTCTGAAATCTTTTTCAGCTGAAGTGATCTACAAGGTCAGAAACAAACAAAAAAAAAAAATCAAGTCTGTAAAATCAGAGGGAAAATAAAGAAGTTCGCTCAGATTGTTTTACGATTTTGGGAGTAAGACTGGCCAAGACAGTGACTAGGTCCTTCACAGCTGCAGCAGTCAAACAATAGATAAGCACCTTCCAGGGTGTGGAGGTGTGCAACTGGCAAAGCATTCTCCATTTACCAGAAGAAGAATCTCTTAAGAAGGACAAATAACTGCATGTGGAATATAGTATAATGGGAGATATACCAAAGATCTTAATCTAGATACACTCACAAAAATATTGCAAAACTTCAGGTGCTCGTTATTTTAATATTATTGCCTCTGCCTGACAGTAAAAGTAAATTAGAAGAGTATATTTGAAAAACCTATATGTATAATACACTTACAACAAAATGTAGTTGAGCCTCTATATTTGTGAGGGTCTGCTTATCATTAGTTTGGGACTGATTTTTGGATGCTGCCTTTTACACTCTTTCACTTGAACTAGATACCGACAAAGTCTTCTTTCCTCTAGCATACTCACTGCAGTGTAATTTATAGACTTATGCAGATGGTGGATCATTTGAATCTTCATTCTGTTGCACATAATTTACATTGTCTGTGGCAAATAAAAAGATAAGTGCAATCCATATTGCAAATGCATCATCCCACTGTGAATTTGCATGCTTTCTCCTTGTTCTTTTTCACCCCATGGAATTTATGTGTTTGTTACAGCAATATCTGATATCACAGTGAATATGCTTTTATCATGTAGGTTTGGATTTTAAAACTAGCTGTTTACTGTTTATGACAATGTATACATTGTCCCAGCAGACTTCACTATCACTCCAAATAATTCCCAAGCTAAGGTAAAAAAATCTGCTGAACTGAAATATTTCTGTAAAGTAAGGACACTTCTTGAAGATACACACATAATTTTTTCTTTAATTTAATTCTGTTTCGAGCAAGCAGTCCTAAATCAGATTATTATTTTTAAAAAATTAAATCACCTTACAAATTCAAATCCATTTGTAATAGGACATTTTTTAATCTCAGTTTATCTCCTGATGTGGGAGACCATCTTGCCTTTTCTAGGCTCAGACACATAAAGTGATCTACCAACTAGATTTGAATGGATAGTTACTAAGTAACATTAAATACAATAAAATAAACAGGTCTGTGAGAAGGTAACCCACTGAGTTTCACTTCCTAAGGTCTGGCATCTTACGTCTAAGTTTGATGTTGTGTAAAAGGAAAGCCTGTGTCTCACTTTACTCAAGCTCCTGCATGGAAAGTCTCTTGCTTCTCTGTAGCATCCTATTTTTACAAAAATGGTAAGAATTTAGACTGATATCTCATTTAAAAACTTTGTTCAATTAGGTTAAAGAGTTGCAAAAATATTAGTGATGATGTGATGCATGGACAAAGAGACAATGTGGTTGCAAGAGCTTTATTCTCATAGGAAACCATGACAACTAGGAAGAGATCTGGAACAAGTCAGTACAACTTCACTTGCCTCAGCTGAAGTGACTTGCTGAGAATCTGAGTGTTAAAAATAGACCGCAATTAAAATGGAATTACTGGGCTGGGCAAGCTCTACCTGAATGCTCACTCTCCTCTGAACCTCCTTGTAATTCAGGTACAGTGTAATTGAATTTGAATGAATTCTTCACATATTCATTAATCATGATGTTTTTAAGAGTGTTAAAAACAGAACTTTGATTAGCCATTATATAACTACCCTGTAATCAAAATATAGTTAATTCTTATCAGCATAAGCAAAAAATTCACTTTTTACTGTTGACATTTTGATAATATTTCTATAACACTGAAGGAAAAACAATACCATGTAACAAATGGAAATACAGTTTCTCTATTTATTTTCTAATCACCTTTCCATTACCTTCTGATAAACTCCCAGGATATGTTCACAGTAGTTTCTAATGCTATAAAGTATCTGTATTTTGCCTGGTCTGGTGAAGCCATTACCTAATCAAGTGCTACATAATAAATAAATAGATAAATAAACGAAAACTAAAATATGATCCATTGTTACTGTGTAAAAAATGAAATTATTAACTAAGGTATGTTTAAAAATGTTTCACATGACAAATCACAACTTGCTAAAAATTCAAATGAATTAACTTTTTTAAAGAATAGAAGCAGAAAAGAGAGAAATTTCAATCCCTTTTAAATTCTCTCTATAATTAATTACCTCTTCAATTAATCCGATGCAGTACATTAATCAAACATTATTGATTAGCATACAGAATCTGTGACGTGCTGATGTGGCTGGTGAGGGAGTTGTCTAAGCTACAGAAGTCTTTAAAAAATTCCCTTCCCCAGCAGGGCATCTCAGGTGGGATGTTAAATGTATGCTCAGCCACTGGCTGCAAGGAGTCACTAAAGCAAACACCGAAGCACCGTGGTGAAGGCAATTGCAGCCTCAATACTATCAACTGATTCTTCTGCTCGGTGACCCTCTCAGATCTCAGAAATGGTCTTTTTGAATTCTAGGTCTTGCTGTATTGATTTCAATCAGCAGATTTTCCTAAGAGCCCCACTTTGAAATAGCCCTGCCAGAATTTCTACTCTCTAGCCCAAGTTTTATCTCAGGGTTTTTGTTCACATTTGACATTGTCGAGCTAAATTACAAGAGAGGACTTTTAGTGTGTACTTGTTACTCTATCCACATTTTCTTTTAATTATGTTTGTTTGCAACACGAGTAAATCTTTCTGCTTACTTGTGCTTCCACTCTCTCTGTTGCGGGAGGCACACTGAGCTGCCTCAAGTGTTGTTTTCAAAATGTTTTTACATTTCTGGCCACGCTTCAGTGGGACCAAAGTATTTCTGTCAACGACTTCATTACTGCCAGGATTTTACCCCTGCCTTTTGAATACTGGAGGGCACCCCACTGGAGGCCCTCTCACCGCTCAAATCCCCATGCTTCCCTCTTATCCTTAGCAAAGCAGCAGAGGCTTTGATAGCCCACACACCCCCATTCACAGGCAAGTGAGAGACTAGGCAGCTGCTGCTCTGCACCAGGAGCCGGGGCAGAAGGGCAGAAAGTCCTCTCCATCAGGCTTCTCCTTTGCAAGAGGTTGCACCCACAGCACCCCATCACCAAGAGCATGGAGCCAAGGGAGGTCCAGGGAGGAGGCAAAGTCACTTAAACTGTGTTTGTGCCTCCTAACTTATATAGATCTTGGTAAAAATTAGAACGGCCTAGAGGGGTTTTTGAAGGTCAATGCTCAGAAAGGGTATTTCAGACAGTAAAATGTTTCAGTTTTTCTCATTTTCTGTTGGTTTTGGTTGATGCTTTTTTTTTATTTTAAATTAAGAAAGCTATCAGGAAATCCTCAGCAGAAACTGAGAATGGATTCCTGATGACTGGCTGGATTTTGCCAAAATCCATTTTAAGGTTTACTTTGAGTAAGCTCAAATCAGGTTGCCATATGGAATTACTCCATGCAGCAGCCTTACCCAGAGCAAAACTGAACAAAGCTGAGATTATTTACTAAACTTCTAAACCGCTGGCTGTTTTGCATCTCTCCCACAATGGATCTAATTCCTTAAGTAAATAAGCACATATTAAGTTAAAAACCCCAGTCAAAGAATAGACCAAATAGTTGTCCACAAGGTAAGATATCTCATGACACAGCAAACACAGACGTGAGTCAACATTCAAGCCTCAAACTGTCTCAAAGCTTGCTGGTACCTGAAGTTTAGCATATTTACTACTGTAGGCAAGAAGATAGATCACAGGAAGGCAAAGTTGCTTAGTAAAAAAAAAAAAAAAAAAAGAAAGGAAAAAAAAAGAATCAGCTGTTTTCTATGAGCAGCCTGTCAGATAAGCCAGCCTAATGAAACCATGGACATTTCTCTTGAGCTCAAGAATCGTTCATGCTGGAGAGGATACTGGAGTCATTCTAATACTTTGCAGTTGCTTTGAAGGTTAAATAGAAAGCAGCATGGAAGAAAGGCCGTGCCTTTGTGATTAAAGAAAAGACAGTAACATAACATCAAAATGCACAGTTGTGCCCTTGACTAAAATAGACTTAACACTTACGCTGTATTTTTCACCTCACTGATGTGCTCCAAATTGGAAACACAAAGGATGCCTTTCACTGGTATTCTTTAAAAAAAAAAAAAAAAAAGACACAACTGTCCCACAGAGAAACCAGACAGACAAAACACAGTCCCACTTTTGTTAAAATAATTCATAACCTGATGAAATGTCTTGTGTCAGAATCAAAACCAAGAAGCTTCAGATGAAAAATGCATTTAACTCCTGTCAAAACTGTGTAAGTTGCTTTGCAGTCTTGGCTCTGCCTATCCTGAGTTCCAAATGAATGCAACAGTAAAAAGAAAGGAACGAAAGGCTCAGCAGACAGCAATCTTGGTGTCCTTTGACAGGAAACATCAACAATTTAGAAAACATTTACATTCTTGCATGGAATTTTGGTATACATGCCACGTAGATAGCAATGTGGTATCACCAGCCATCACACTGCCAAGGCAAAAGGGCATTCCCAAAAAACTTGCCTTACCTGGTTACATGCAGGAAGGACTCCACAGGGCAAGCATTTATTCTGTTATGATGAGAACAACCTTTTGCAATTTCTCTGAGTTTTGCTGGACAGTATGGGAGAAAAAGCATAGTTTCACATCTTCTGATATCTTCTTCCTTGCTTTTCTTACCACTTGTGATCTTAATAGCACAGGAGAAGGGTGGCAGCCTAACCTGCTTTACCTCACAACAAAGACAATACTAATGTTGAAAAGTGGCTTTAAATAGTAGAGAGCTGTTCACTACTATTTCAGTTCTCTTGCACTTGATAACCCTCTACAAGCCAGAGGGCCATTGCTTTTCATATGTGATGAACAGGTAGACAATCATGGTAGGTGGCACAAAGCAGTGTAGTCTCAAGGCTGCTCTAGCAGATCCCAAGTAACCAGCCAATTCAGAACTGCCTCAGGCTTCAAGGGAAATTGAAAAAGACATAGAAAGATTTCACCTTGCCCTTTGAAACTTAATCAAATGGTCTCTGCAACTACATCTTGAGGGGGAATTGAAAGCACTCAGCTTAAATTGTGCCCTAAGCTCTCATCACCATTTTCTCACATTTCTTCTTACCACAAAAAGAAAAAAGAAAAAGCAAATATACTACATTTAATAATGTACAAGTTTTTCTGTTTGCAATGCAGCTTTGGTATAATTTTGAAATACGTCATCCTAACAATTCCTAGGGATATGTCTGGATGTGAAAGTTGGCTCCCATATGATATTTGCCATCTGATACACTGGGTAAAAATTGTGGAGCTTATAGTCACTTGAAAGCTTGGAATATGCTGATACTTTCTACGTCTTATTTTCCAGGTATCAGTTTCTGCTCTGCATTTTATATTAATATTTTTATTATAGAATACTTTTATTTATAGATGAAAAAAGAGTATCAATCACAAAGGACAACTATAGATAACATGATAAAAAGGAAAATGCCAATGACAGCTCATAATGGAAAAAAAAAGAATAGTGTTGAAATGGACAGCAATTACAAACATTTAATTATTTGCATGTAATTTAATGCACATTTAGGCAATTACCCTATTTTTAAGTTTCCCTCTCAGGTGCATCTGATAGTAGCTTTTGTTGTTATTTTCAAATAAAGTGTATGTCCTCTAGTTTCAGTTTTCATCTTTAAGTTCTGTTTGCAGGCCAAAAGTGATGTTGTTTTGCAATGCAGCTAAAGTAGCATGTGCATTTGGTATGCTCAAAGCATCTATCATCTTTTGTCTGTGGCTTTTCTGAAAAGTTCATCACCTCCATTCCCTTATCCAGTAGCTTTCTTGTAGCAGAACTAATGCCTGTGAGTAAAACGCTGCAGTTTGCTCAATATGGCATTTGCACCAGCTGAAGGGAAAGAGAAAAGGGAAAGCAAATGCTGGACACTGTTGCCAGCCAGCCATTTTCTTCATGAAAAGGAAAACGCCATTTTCTTCATGAAAAGGAAAACACCATTTTCAGGATCAACAGACGACACTTGCTGAGCAAGCTAGATCCCAGGAATTGTGAAATCACAGTCCAGGACTTGAGATAGAAGGGAGGAAAAGGAAATAGAATGGATAATTCCTGTGAGAGACAAAAGGGTTTCCTGTGAGAGACTGCGGGAGAAAGGCAATGGCAGACTGTGGACAGAGAGAGATGTCTGCAAGAATGAGCAGACTTTATGATAGTGAGGCCCAGCTGTTTCCATGTACACATAGTCTTGCACCTGGCCTCTGGATCATAGCCTAGAGTGTTGTGTGCATGTGCAGTGAGACTCCAGACAACATTCATGAAAAAAAAGCATGGAGCCCGTCAGGCTTTGTGCTGTGGTAGATAGTTAGTTTTATTCACACAGGCACACAGCAGGCTATTTGTGACCTTCTGGCAGTCAGAGAGGTTGGATCAAATGAAATTGCTGATGCTGAAGCCTGTGAAGGCCACCATATGGGGATAGAGGAAGTTCCTGATGGTATTGCACCCTTTTATTGCAATGGCCATGACAGCAGATTTCCTCATAGCAGAGCAACTTGCCAATGAGCGTAGCAACCAAGAGTGAATAGAGGCCAGTGGGCAATAGCTACTCTTCAGGCACTAGAAGAGAGACTAAAGAGCATGGAAGTGGCAGGTCTTGAAGTACGCAGAGCCAAGAATGATACTCAGAGCTTAGCATGGAGAAACTGCGACTCCTGTCATCCTGTGAAGGACAATGTGGTCTCATGACTGCCTATTGATTTGTGTATCTTTTTTACCATGGGTTTCAGAGACAGAGGGGTAGGTCAAAAAAGCACATCTCTGAAACACCTCACTCATGAAGACAGAAAGCCAGAAAGAAAGAAAAACAAAAGAAAAACAAAGCAAGCTAGCAAGCAAACAACACATGTTTTGCACAGCTAAACAGCATAATTTGGGGAAAAGATGACACTATTTCCTGCCTGCATAAGAGCCAGGGCCAAAATTCAGGCCAAGGAGAAGGGAACTGCCTAAATTACCCCACAGGAAATTTTAAGTTCATGAATGCAGTTTAAACTTCTAACTCAATGCTGCACAGTATTCCCTCATCCTAGGAGTGTCTCTGAGAACCAAGTGCCTACATCCAGGAACAACGGGCCAGTGACAAAACTGCATCTCCATTTTATGTAATTAATTAACCTGAGACTCAAAACTGACTCTTCTGTGCATCTCACATCCACCCCCGATGCTTATGTATTTGTTCTGTTTTGTGCATGGGAAATATACGAACAACCACTTTCTCTCACCCAACCACATCATCAGGGTCCCACTACTCTCCGAAACCATCTGTTTTGCAGTTGTTCACCTGCAGGGAAGATACTCAATGACAGTGTCTGCTGAGAGAATGAGGTTTGATGGCTCGGAAACTGGTCTAGAAAATAAGAGCTGTGACTGAGGACTCGAGTTCAGAAGGACCTAAACCCCAGACCAGTCAAGGGTTGCTGCAGCTAAGCTGCTGCACAATGACTCTGTTATTACAGGTCAATGGAACTACACAGACACACTATCCCAAGTAGCAGCCAGCTCTCAGGTATGAGTGCAGTTCAGCATAACTTCTCACCGATTCCTTTGTCAGAACATTGCTCTTTGGATATAGTATTTTAAGCACCTAATGGACATCGTGCTCCAAGTCAGCAAGCTGATTTAGCTGAGACACAGGGGTGGTAGATGACTTCAAGAAACACAGCAGACTATTCACGAAGTGGACAATTAGTCTACTGAAGCCACTGTGAGTCAGTTCTTCATGAAGGAATAGTATTTGAGCGATTCAGACATCTTGAATGGGGGCAGAAGTATATTATCCGTGTCCCTTCATATTTTGATAAACTTCATTCAAGATTCACTTAAGATTCACAGGAGTCAAAATAATGTTTCCATGTCCCCTCCCAATTCTGAGAAATACTGTCATTAATTAAAATGTATTCCTGAAAATTTATCCTATACAGGACAATCCTTAGTTTAAAAATGTAGGAAAACAGACAAAAATTGCATATTTGTAGCTATATTTTAAACGAAAAAAATCTTCACATAATAAATACATCTTATGCACATTAACTTCAAATTTACTTCAGAAAGCTATTTACAATATAAATAATTATAAATGGGAACACTTTGCAAGATATTGTTGACATAGCTAAATTGTGTTTTCTACATTACATTCCAAAGGAAAACTACAGATGTTATACTACAATGTCACTAGACCCTTTACATTGCAAGGTATGGTATTTGAAACACTGGTAATCTGTGCCTTTTTGCCATACATGTAACCATTGTTTTAAAGCAAATTAAATGTTTCATCATGTCTCAAGTGTTTGTTTGTTTGGTTTTTTTTTTTTTTTATTAGATTAGTATTTTTTATGCATTGAAATATTTACCTTGGGGAAAAGTTGTATTACCCTAAAGGTACTTTTCCTAATAGACTTTATTTCCTTAGAATGTAAAGGTGCCAATGTTTTATATTATGTGAAAAAGATTATTTCTTGCATTTCCAAACTTCCCACTGTATCAGTAGCTGGAAAGAAAAAAAAATAAATGCAGTCCAAATTGCAATAAATAAAAATGTGTAAAAGGTACTTGGAATCCCAGAACAATAGGAAAGCTTGAGGACTTTGTGTGAGACAGGAGTTAAACAGTGAATACAACCAGACAAAAAGCTTTTTTTTTCCTGTATTTGATCTGTCCTTTCAAATACAGCTTCATAGATGGAGTAATAAATTAACTCTTTTCAAAAAGGGCTGTATTCCTAGCAACTTAGAGCCAGATTTATCTACAGAACTCTTATATACATAAGCTAAATGCCATAGTGAAGTTTAACCTCATGCCATTTTTTTTTTCATTCATAAATGCTCTAAGGAAATGTGAAATGGAATCACACTAGCGCTCTCACTGTTCTGAACAGAAGACTAATTTTTTGGTCTTCAAAATAACAGCTAAATCCTCAGCTACACCTCTAGCAAGCTTTAATAACACGAAACTGAAGGGTTACAGAAATCTGTGGGGTTTTTCGGTTTGCTTTTTCTGTTGTTGGTCTCAGGTTGTTTTGGTTTTGGCCTTTTTTTTGTTTTGTTTGTTTGGTTTTTATTCTCAGTGCACAGAGCTGAAATATTTAACCATCTAACTGCAAATAAAGTAAAATAGGGTCTCCTCCACACTATGGGGGTGTCTGGAGCTAAGCCAGTATACCTACAGGAAAGCATGTTCATCCAACATTGTTCCTAATAACAAAGCCTGTATTACCTTTAAACTCTTCAGGTGTTTTAAGTAAACTTGCGACTCATGGAAAGACCAGAGCCTGAATCCAATTGCTGCAAGACATTAACTATAGCTACCTTAAAACAGACATAGCTAGGTCTAATCCTGGAACTGTGTGCTATAATCCCCATTATATAGAGCTTTGTATGCAGAAGGTCTGAAACCAATGCGTACGCCACAGCTTTGTTCCATGACTGAAAGGTTATCTGACCTTTGAAACAGTCAGTCTGATTTTCTGGGGTGGCTGTGCCTTTTCCAGAAATACTATGCGACCTTTTATTTTTTCCAACTCACACAGCATGCTCACACAAATGAACATATGGTGGTTAACATACTTAGGGACATTAATGAATAAATGCTGCATGTGCAGAGGCAAAAATGAGCTTCAGATAACAGCGATTAAAAGAGTTTAAGAAAGCAGAATTTCACTGTGCAACCCATGGCAGTGTTGCAGACAGATCAACAAAAGCCAATTAAAAGCTTAAAGCTTAAGAAACACTTTTGGGGCTCTTCAGTGCAGAGAGATACACTCATTTTTTTCAAAACTTGTAAATACCTCAGTTGTAGAAACACAACCATTACAACTATTAACCTCCACAATTTCCATACTCACATCTTCAGATTCAGATTTAAAGAAAAAAAATTATAAAGCAACTCCCAAATCTATTATCACAAGTCAGCTTTTTGTCCCTCGCACATAATAAGTAGTACCTTACTCCCCAAATATTCCCATTTGCGTCAATGGGACAAATTGCTGAGTAAAGTTTTTCTTCTACTTTAAGAATTGCTTTGCAAATTTGTCCAAAATCACAAACTCTGTGTCCCTGAAGTGCAATGTTATATAATGACTAGAAGGGGGTTTTATTTCTATAAACAATAGAATCGTAATGCACAAAAAGGATAATGCACCATACACTGGTATCAAATAAGAAATGATTTGAAAGAACTGTGGTCACTGTATTTGCAGGAGGTACAAAATATTAATTTGGTGTTAATAGCAAACCAGTATTATCTTAGAGAAATTATTCAAGACAGCAATTTATTGTTTCTGTTCCAAACACAATATACATACCTTATGTAAAGTGATAGCCTTTAGCTAATATGATACACTTGAGACTTATTTAGTTCAAATGCCTTGCATTTTTCAATTTTGCAAACCATCTCTTTTCACCTGATTTAGAAAAGGCAGAACCACAAAAAAAAAAAAAATATCCTTGAAGGATACTAAATGAAAATTTGAATTAAATAAATAGGTAATGGAAAAAAATAAGCTTTATATTGCATTGAGAAGTACATGTATTATGAGCTGCAGTGATATTATATGCTATAATTAAGGTTGCAGACTTGCTTTCATGTAACATGCGGAGTCTATGTTTACAACATTCAATGTTTTCTGTCAAGTAAGAAGAAATTCCTGGCTATCTAAAGAAGCAGGATGGCAAACTAGCTAACAAAAGGCATCCGCCTCTGGCATACTGTCTTGAAGTGTTAAGCAACACCAGCTGCTGGAATCTCATGAGGGGAGTGAGCATCAGCCTTTTCTTGCAGCACAACGTGGCTGCATGTAGAGACATCTTGAGTGATTGATTCCATTCATTACAGTGCATTTTGTTGAATTTGTAGTGGACTGGAACTATTGAAATAGGATAAATAACTACAGTTTGGGAAGTCTTATCTTGGGATCGTTGTAAATAAGAATGGGGAATTTTTATTGCATAGCACACTGGCTTTTTTTCCTAGGTGAAATCATACAGAGTACAAGAATCTTACATTGTGCCTGTTGGTTTTAAAAGTCTTCTGTTTTTCAAAGGTGCCTGGCGGAATGCAAATACAACAGTGGCCAAACCATGGTGTCCTGACTACTTGCAGCCACTAGACCATAGCCAAGGAACTGCAGCAGGTCTGCAGAACTCTTCTGCCTTTTAATTAAAAGCTTGATAACAAGACTGCTTGCTGATCCCAAGAAACTTGGGATGCTGAGAAAATCCCATTCATTCAAACAGTTTAGGAAACTCTTCTGTAATACAAAATAATATTGACACTTCGACTTATTTTATATGTATTAGTAGGGATAATATGATACCATGTGCCTCTACTCTAATTTGTTTTGCAAATTGTGTTTTAACACTGTAAAATGATACTCCAAATACAAGTTTATTCATATTATTCATAGGAATAAGTGAAATAAATATGCATCCAGAACTAGATTTATCAAAAATATTTTCTTATTCCTATGCTTTAGGAATATATACAATTGTTGGGCTGAAAGAAGTCCATTTTGGTCCATTACTTCCTCTGAGTTAACAGTTGTCAATGTTTTTCTTCCCCTCAATTATTTTCCTTCTCTTTGTCTTAAACAAATAAAGAAACAAAAATTTCTAACTGCTTCTCTTTATGATCTTTGTTATTCATTTGGCAATGAGTCAAATGAACTTCTTACCAAATCATTTTGTTCTCATTTTGCCTTGACTATCATTCAGTGCCCTGTCTCTCATTTTTGCTGCTAGTTCAAATAGTTTCAGACCATTATTTACCTCTCCTCTGTGCAGAGCTTGGTGCACATCAGCGACATTACCCCTTACTCTTTTCCCTTACAAAGATGACAGACCCAGTTTATTTAAAGATTTTATTAGATTTTTCAGTCGCTTTATCTTTTGCTGAGCTCTGCTCCACCTTTTCTATTATGAGGTTTAGATAATAAAGACCAGACTGTATTGCTCTTCCTTGTGTTCAACATGCATTTCACCAGGAGCGATCACACTGCAGTCAACAAAGGTTGCTTATGGAGTAAGGTACTACTCGGTTCATGATTCACAATCTGCCTTGGAGTGATCAGAACTGTACACAGTGTTCCAAGTTCAGAGAGGTAATTTCCTCTGCTTTCAAGTACATCTCTACTTACGTGGTTTATAATGTTATTATTTAGCTTTTGCTTCTGATTAATTTTATTTGGAAACAGATATTTTTAACCCACCCATAGAATGCTGGTTTATATTTAGTCCCACTGATGACTCAGTCCCATATGTTGACCTTCTTAACATTACAAATGAAACTAGTCTTACTGCTAATCTCATTTTTAGTAACCACCTCAAGCCTCCTTACCTCCACTTTAGCATACAAGGGAGTGGTGGTCCTGGTCTCAATGCAGTCAATTTTGGAACCATATAAATGTCATACAAAGAAGGACAGGTCTAGCAATTGTGCCTAAAAATGCCCTATTTCACATTTTTAGCATATGTTTTGTGTTTATTCTTTTCCAATCAATCAGTCTCTTTGTTTCTGAGGTTATTAAAAATTAAAAAAAAGTTTCTCTGCCTCTTTTTTTTGTCTTCTACAACTCTTGGACATAGCCTGATAATACCAGCATTTTTAATACAACTTAATTCCTTGGAACACTGATTTCCTACTGTACTTTTATATGTACATATGACTGATTTTGATATCCCTTATATTTTCTGATATTCATCACATTTTCTGCTGCAAGCAAGAAAAGAATTCATATTTATTTTTCAAAGTCATACCTATTTCTTTACTGTAGATCAGACAGAGCAGTTAAAATTTTCTATACTTGCTTAATTGACTCCAAAACTTTATCAGAAGTTAGACAAACCACCAAATGTTTTCAGCTATTCTCTCCTCTCATATTCTTACACTCCCACAATTGCATTTGTATTTTACAGCAAATTTCTATGATTGAATTCCCTCTGTGTTTCAAATTAGTTATTAATTATTCAGCCACTTAGAATCACTTTTTCTTATTTTAGAATTATTGCTAAATGGCATAGATAGCTACAGAGTTAACTGTGTTTATCTTGGACCACTTCTAATTCCAGCCTATTCTCCCTGTTTATCCAGGCAATTTTCTTTCATTTCACTCCACAACCACCTAGGGCAACCTTTCAAAAATATGACAACAACCTCCCATCTCTACAGCAAGACAGCCAAGCTCTTTGAGTTTCTCAAAACTACAATGAGAATGCCCCTCTCTTTTTAATACAGTAGAAGTAAATATTTGACCAAACTCATCATAAGAATACTGCTCATTTGACTCTTTTCAAATCAAGCATATGTAAATAGCTATGCATGTGAGTACACAAGGTCATAACAACTTGAGTTCTCTCTTTCTCCCTTTTTTGATTTTGTATTGCTCAGCCATGGACACTTTCTATCATGGAGCAGCATAACAAGTTTGGCCATTAGGGAATAAACAGATCACCAGAAGTATACATTTTTTTTGTGTATTTCAAAGGAACACATTCGAATTTTCTGTCTAAAAAGAGTGCATAGCAGTTTTGTTGCCTGGGACCTATGCAGTTCAGAAGGTCTGCCCTTGGCAGCATTTCCAATCAACCACCTCTTACACAACGTGCATAAACTGCTCTGTTAGCCTGCCCTTAGCACTCCCTGCCTAGACCACTTCTATCCTTTTCACCATGCATGGCACCAACTTTGAGTTCAGCTCCATTCACTCTAACCCTGCGTACCTGTGCATTTTTTTTTTTTTTTGAGTAATGTATGTTAACTAACTTATCTCCCAAACCTTAGGTTCTTCTTTCTAGTGCACTGTGGTATATGAAATGCTGGTAAGGACAAGGGCATGAAAACATATAATATCTTCCAATTAGATCTCAAAGGTTATTTTTTAAAGCACAAAAATTTTTAGAAAAAAAAGTGTCAGCTCCCATTCGTTATTATGACAGATGTTCCCTTGTGTCCTTGCGCTGGATCTTGCTGCATCCTTAAGTGAGAAGTCACATCGAAGTGTGATCCATTACAGCCTAGTGAATAGTTTCTAATTGTTTCAGTGTCATATAGATGCTCCAGGGCATATCCAGTTAGTGTGTAAGCGTGCTTGTCAAAGTACTGCCTGTGGGAGCTGTAATAATTTGGAGAGGCTGCTGGGTGGTCTGCTTGGGTTTGATGAGGGGACATGTCTGAATGCAGGTAGTCTTTGGCAAGTACCAAACTAGATTTTGATATTCGGTCAGAACTGGGGCTGCTTATTCTGGACAGTGTTGTGGGGCTGTTGTCATAGTCATTTTCATGTGGGCTCATAATCTTTCCATCTCGCTGCTGGATGTGTTCACAGGGAGGAGTGTTGGCAACTGTCGGGACGCGGCAGACATCCCCTGCCAACTGCTGCTGAGGGTAGTTTGCAAAACAGATAGCATGCTTCTTTCCTGTGCCATTAATGGAGACCAGTGGGTCAGGAGTGGTTTTCCGCAGCTGTAGTCTGTTTTCTTCTTCTTTAATCATTTGCTGTGTGGCCCTTATTAGTGTTTCGATTTTGCTGGGCTCGTGCGGACTGCTCTGATATTGCTCAGTACGGTATCGGTCGCCTGATTCACTGGCAGAGCCAGGATCTGGTGAGCTAACAACACTGTCCTCATCCCAGTGTCCTCTTCCTAGGAAAGAGAGAAAGGAGACAAGCATTGATGTTTAAGGGGCAAGTGATCTTGAAGAATGTGTAATCTGAACCTTATTTTACAGGCAGAAAACCAAGACTGAGACAAGTGACTCATAACAGTCAATAAAAATGACCATGGCAGACCTCACACTTTTTAGTGACAAACTCTAGTTTCCAGTGTCTCCACATAGAACAAGTAACACAGCTGGAAATATACAAAGAAGAGATATAAGCACCTCAACACAGACATCCAGTGCCACCTGATACACTCTAGGGTAACTGATCACCTGCATAACCCCAGCACGTATGACACCAATTCTACAGGAGCTCTTTATCTGGGGCAACTAGAGGTCAGGAAGGGTACCCTAGGACATGTCAAAATGCCCTCATTGCCAATGTTTAGGCCCCTGACTCTTTACCCCCTTTTTGTATCAACAAGGTCTGAGTGAATTGGGGCCATGGTAAAAACAAAAATCTCAGGGAATTGCAAAAGTACAACATCTCAGCATTTACTCCTAGGCCTTTCCAGGAGCTAAAACACAGAAAATATTGAGAAATAGCTTGTGGTCATGTAGTGACTTTATGCAGTTTACACCTCAATAAATAACCACAAGTAATGAAGCAATTCTTCTTCAGCAGCACAAGAACCCATAGCTCTTAGACAGAGTTACTGTAAATGTCTGATGTCATATCCTAATGCATAAATATTTGCTTTTGGAATGGGAAAATATAGCTACATTTTTACCTCTCTTCAAAAAATAAGGCCCATAGGCATACTAGAAATGGTGTTCAGCTTGCAAGGAGCTGAAAGAACAGAATCAGTTCTGTCATTTCTCACTAGTAAGAAAGTCAGTGACTCCAAAACCTGAGTGGTCAACTAAGGCCAGACTATGATAGAGGGCTTGATCTTCTGAGATACACACCCACAGGGGTGCAGGTGTCAGACTTGCACATGTTACTTAATGATGCCCTTGCCTTGGCAAGTACAATCTCATTTTTGAGGATGAGGCCCTTTGGGTTTCCTCCTCAAAGGAAATCCATTTTCAGACTAGCACAAGGGGTTCTCCCTGTTCTGTTTTGGGTCAGGTCATACAGATCTGTTTGTGTGGCAGACCACTACCACGGTGTTGCAGAGTCCCAAACAAAAATAAGTGATGGGCTGTTATAGCAAATATGTCCTGCCATTTTCTGGGGGAAGTACTACAATGTAGAGTACCCAGGGCATGCATTTGTCCTTCACATCCTCTTAAGATCTGGACTCAAAATGCTGAGGCTTGGAGGTGGAAAGGGGCTCCAGCCACTGGAGTGCATGGTACATCCAGCGCTGCATGAAGCACTGGGATGCAGGTCAGCCACGGCTCTGAACCACATGCTCAGTTTGTCTCACTGTACGAACCATATCTGCAGTGTCCCAGACTCCCTGAGTGCTACCAGAAGCACATGGGCTCATATGCATTATTTAGTGCCAGCCATACTGGTCAGATGATTGTCCTAATTGTAAGATGACTCCAAGTCAGAACTAACAGAAGAAACACTAAAAGAACTGAAAAAGAAGAATATATTTTCTGACTGAAGAAACTGTTCTGACAGCAATGTTCACGTATTATTGTCATAAAGAGTTTAATTTGTAAAAGGTCAAGATTTGACACCTAAATGAAAATGGCACATTTGCAAGAGAAGGTAAGTTTCTCTCCTCGAGAGTCACATATCAGGCTTTTCCCCCCAAAGCCACATGCAGACTGAAAGCTTACTGAAAAATGTAAGACTTGATACAATAAAGAAAATAACTCCAGCACCTGGAATTACAGCAAAACCAAGCAACAAACTAAAACCAAAATATATGATCCATTTACACTGATTATCCATGATAAACATATGGGATAAATACCTAGCATTTATTCATTTGCACACCTGTGTGATATCTCTATGGTTAGCAGAATTACGATGCATAAAATTTGCTAGCAAAATTATTGTATTTCACTTAAGTTCTTTCTTTTTGAGGAAAAAAACCTAGAGAAACACCCGTAAGACAGAAGTATGGAACAGACACAAGCAAGGAGGTGTGTTCTCACAGGAAATGTAGAGATTAGTCCTCATCAGCAGTATTTAGGGCTTCTTTCCTGTTTCTCTCTGACTGCATTTGCTTTAACTTTCTGTTTGATAATTTTTTCTAATAACATAATTTTCCTCAAATTGGAGTAAAACAGCACAGCTCTTTTTTATTTGTAAAGCCTCATTCTGCAAGTCAATGGAATAGTACTAATGTAAGTAATTTTTATGACTTCTTTAGAGGAAATCTATGTTTTGATGGACTTTTTTTTTTATTTTTTTTTTTTTTTATGCTGGCTTCTATCCTTAAAACCTGGAACTCTGACTTTTGGGTCAGTTACTCTCTTCCAAGTCTCAGCCTACAACATTTAAACCAAGGACCTTCTGCCTTTTCCAAACCCAAGATCAGGCTTTGACTGTGATTTATTTATCAGCTTCAGCCTCTGAAAATGTGCTAATGCACTGAGTTTTCAACCTGTCTGACCCCAAACAAAACTTCAGACTTGGTGCTGAAAAGTTGGAGAGATTCAAACCGACCAAAAAATATAGCTGAGGATAAATGTCTGAAACCAGAAGCAAACATTAATTTGAAATTTTAAATTAAAAAAAAAACATCAAATCTTACAGAATCTAGTATCAACCACTAGGGAAAAAAAGTCACATGGAGAATGATTTCTCTGAAGACTTTAAAGATTTTTTTAATATCTAGCTTGAATTTAGCTCTAATTTTTTGCTAAATATATTTCATCCAAAGTAGTTAGATCTTAAGTCAAATGAAAAATACATTTCGATAAAGTGGATTACTTTGTTTATATTTTTATGCCCATCCTTAAAATCTCACCAGTCAGTACTTCCAACTTAATTTCACAGATAAAAGAATATACAACAAAATTATATTTTGCTGCATATCAGCAAGACTGTAAAACTCAACTTGAATTTCAAGTATTACTCATCTCCACAGATGTGATCTCAGAGATAAGAACACAGATCAAAAGTCTCTCTCATTTTCCATCTTTCACATAAAAATTCACATGTTTATGTCATTTTGCTTTATCCGAGATGGTGCCACTTCTGCAAATCCTTGTTATCTCTTACCATGAATCCTGTGCACTGACGTTATGTGGGGCATACTGTTCTCATACACTTCTCTGCTCTCAGGGGATGACTTAGTCAAAGGCAATGCTGAACGAGAACCCCACCAGCTCTCCCTTCCCGGCTGCGGCGTGCCCAAGAAATACCGGCCAGCTTCACATCTGCCTCCTTCACAGGCCTGAGTGTGGAAATGCCTCTCATCGGTCAGCCTGGAGTGGTCGAGTGCAAACCCGTAGCAGAGTGCACTGCGGTCTGAGTACTGTCTGTAGGCACAGGAGACATCGTGATGCTGGGAGCTTGGTCTGTCCACAGGCTCCAGGAGCTGGGGAGAAGCCGTATCGGTCAGGGGGCTCCCACCCCACTGGCTCTCGTGATCAGACTCAGATCTCTCAGTGTGAAATCCAGAATACTGCAAAACAGGAGAAGCAGAATGGAAATTACTACACCTGGGTGAAATCTGCAAGTAACTGCACTGGAAAGGCAGAGCACGTGTGTGTGATAGGGTGTTTTTTGTGAGCGTGGCCACACGTCTGCACCTTCTGATTGGACTCCTGATCCTTTCCTGTAAAACACTCTGTAATGAGCTCACAGATGACAGGACAGACCTCATGAAACTACAAAACATCCCATGTTGACCCTTAATAGCCACCTTCTTTATGATGTGCAATATTAGTCTCAGCAATATCAATGTTGCAATTTGATATTTTTTTTAATATGTCCAGATTTTTGTTCAGTAAAGCACTTCCAAAAGGGACAGAAATAACACTGCTCCTGGAGCATTCTCACATGCCAAATTGAAACCAAATTTATTTCAAGGTTCTCTGTTCTAAAGGTTCACTCTCTTTTCCTCATGTTCTGTTTGCTGCTGATTTGTTGGCTTTTTTCTTACCTGAAGTTGTATCTTTGAACTTCTTTCCTCCTATTAGTAGGGAAAAGAAAGCCTCTTGTAGACCTTGGACTACCAACATTTCTACAGGATTAAGTTCCAGAGTGATGGCAGATATCACAGCTCTGATACAACGTGGGAACAACAAAAATCCAGAAACTATTTGCCAGTAAAGGTGACTGCTAGACAAAGCAGGCAGAGTGGGCATTTGGCCCCCTCACTAAAGCAGGTCCCTCCCAACAAAGAACAAGCAACTAGCAGGCAGTTAGAAAATTGACCAGAATAGGAACATCGGCATTTCTTTAGAGAGAAATAAGGGTTAAGTTAAATGTCACAGATTTCTAGTTATTCATAATGAATGCTTCACACTTTCCAGTACCTTTTGGGAAAGGAAAAAATGTGTTTATTTAACCTATGAAATAAAGATTTACCTATCTCATTTTTAAAACCTTTTATTTATTGGAACTGTCAAACTTCACGGAACATCTTTAAATTACTTTCACCCATGATTATGGACTGGGATGAGACCAAAATTGTACATGCTCACCTTTGCAGCACTGTACACTCATGTCACTAGTCAATGTGTTACAGCATGAAACTTGGGAATTCTCCCATTCCATCCCTCACTGCCCAGGTGCCCATTCTGCCTTTTAATGGGCCTAATATAAGCTTACCTGCCTTTTCATTAGATTAAGTTGCTATGAAACTCCTCATTATCAGCCAGAACTAAGCTTTTATGCACTTACCAGTTGAAAGTATGGACCAGATGTTTGACTGACAGAAACTTAAACCATCTGTACGACACCAATAGTGATTTTTGCATTTAATTGGGTATTTATTCAGTATTAGAGTTTATATTTGGAATACTCTTTGTAAACATGATAGGTTATTTAAAGGAAATAAAGAAGAGTTCATGGCTTTGAGAAAGTACATTTAATTTTGTTATTAGTTGCCAGAAGAACACCCACAGGCAAAAAGTTAGTACCACTATATTCACAGCAAGATTTTAGACATTAAAGTATGAACTTTCATGAAAGGAAGATAATTACTGAGCCACAAAGAAGTTCTTTTAAATGCCAGTAACTTGCTATAAAATAACTACTAACTTTATTCAGTCATCACAGTATTATGTGATCAACTGGAGCATCTAACTCTTCTATTATCCTTTCAGATCTAATGTATACAAAATGCTTAGTCACAAACATGTATTCTAAATAACAGCTGAATCATTATAAAAATTTTTGACCAAAAAAAGAATAGATAAAATTGTTTCTAATAGAAGAAGTAGAAATTATTAACAAGATTATTAAAAATTATTAAATTTTAGATGAAACTACTTTTGTATCTGTTCTTAATTTTAGAATTATTTTTAGTGCCTTTTTTGGATTTGACTTTTATAAACTAGACTTTTTGATTTTAAAAGTTAAGCTGAAATATTATATAGTATAAGCCAAATGCAAGTATAGAAAAGTCAAAAGTTCATTTGTTTTCTTATTAAAAACAAAACTCACAGTATGTGTTTCTTTCATGAAGAGGACAAGTAAAATTAATTTCCAATAATATTATAATGAATTTTTCTGACAATTTATTATGATAATAAATTCCAGAGAATCTTTTGGACTGAAAACTTTTAATTTCCTGTAGCTCTACTAGATATTCTTCTATTCATTCTCTTTTTCTGAGGATATTTCAGAGTCCAATGAAGTTTCTCTTGAAGGGAATTTTTTCACTTAACTGGAAACTTGCTCAGTTTGGTTTTGCTTTTATCTTGAACCTAATCACAAGAGACTCAATTACACAGGCCCTTGTACATTTTCCTTAAAGAAAGAGAAATAATCTCAAAAGGGTGTGTGTTTAGTATACCAGAAATATGCCATGTGATGCCATATAACCATGTAGTCAAGACTAACTTTACTTATTGCATCTTCTTTGTACTTGATGTAAATTATAATTATTTCAGATCTGACCTGTAACAGCTGTTGGGCCATGGACAAAATTAAATTAACGTGGTGATTTGTTTGTTACCCCCATTGTCTGCCAACAGACTTAGTTTGATATGACTAATTACTTTTAAGGTGCAACATAAGAAGACATAGGGCAAAAATATATCTAATTCCCTTTAAAACTAGCCACACCTCTATTTGGCATCATCAGGCTGCCTCCACTACCAGTCCTACTATTGCCTCTGCTGGGAATCTGATGTCGACAGGTGGAGACTTCAAATATGGGCATGTGTAACATGTTGATGGGGAGAGAAATGAAAGGATGATCAAAGATATTGCTTTACTGAAATGGGAGTAGAAACATTATCTCTCAAGTCAAAATTAGGCTTCCATATGTCAAGTGATGAAAGACCATAAAAAATGGAATCAGATTTAATGAAAATTTTAGCCAATTAAAATCAGTAATTTTTTTTTTTCCAATCGCAGTCATGCCTCAACAGAAATGTTTTACTTTCTGTTAGTTTTTGTTTCTGAGTTCTATCAGGAGTCAGAAGACATAAGCAATTTATTACTTTGGGGTTTTTGACAAAGTTTAACCAACAGACAGTAAAAAGAACTTCAGATATTCAACATCTGAAATCCCTTCAGGTGATTTCTGAATTGTCTTCTGCCATATACAACAACAAAACATAAATTAATTGGTCCTCCAGCTGGTTCCTGCCACCTCTGAAACTTAGAAATAAATTCCAGAGTGCTAAGCCAGTGTACCATCACAATGAGAGCACATCAGTGGGATTAACACTGATAGAAAGGGGCTATAGGCCATCTCTGATGATATTTTCACTATAAGAAAAACTTCGGGGGGGGGGGGGGGCTGAAGGGGCAAGGAAATAGAAAAATATGAATTCCATGTCTAAGAAAAGTTTACTTTATGAGAGCCCATGGAAGTGTATTAGCCAGTAGACAATTTAATATTTCTCAGGTAATTTTCTTTTGCCTGACCTTCCATTCCTGCAGGTGTCTTACTGGCCTGAGGACTCATCCTGTCATTCATAGCAATATCAGCCTGCTCCACACACCATGCCAGATGTTCAAACAATAGATGTTATAGATATATGATTTTCTGGCAGCCTACTCAGGTTTTTATCATTATAAACATTAAATATATAGTGAAACCCTCACAGAATCCTCTTTTCCATGAAAAACTTTCACTACATCAGAATTAGCAGCTTTCCTCTTGATTTGTGTCTTAACCATGAGAAAAAAAACCACAGCACAGATGCAGGCTGCATTGTACTAAGAACATATGCATGCTTTTAAATCACTTTTATCTTACTTTTTACTAATGTAATCCTGAAATATAAAATATGTTCTCTTTGCATTCACTACTATAGGCAGCACAGATGGTGAAAGGCTTAGATTAAAGTAATACAGCATGTCCATTAAAATAACCCCCACTGCTGGTGACTCTTCACCAGACCAGGAGTTACGTTTACTATAAAAAGAGTGGTTTGCTTTGCTTTTGAATACACTAGAAGTTGCCAAAGCTTTAGGTTACAGAAAGAAATTAAAAAAACCCAAACCAAAACAAAAACCAGGCTTTCTAGAATTCAGTCCAATTCTGTTACCTTTACCCCCATTGGGTGACATTACCAAATAGAGGTGGATGGCTGAATTAATCCAGATTATCCATTTAAAGGAGCTATCAAGTCAATAGACCTCCAGAATCAAGTGCATTAATATAGATCTCTTTTCAAAAATGCATGTTGTAATACACACCAGAGCCTTCATCCAGTGGCTCTTGGGCACATCGTTACTTGTACGTGTGCATTAATCTTTATCCAAAAACTAAGATGGTATATGAGGAAATAAACATTTTTCCAGGTCTGACCATAAAACATTTCCACTAGAGGCAGACAAAAAGCAATCTTAAATATTTTCTTTAGACAATCATAATTAATGGGACATTAAACTCCAAAGCAGTTCAGCTGACCACAATTAAAATGTTTTTCCAATCTTGTTGCTATTTCCTGTGTACAGAATAAAGGAGGTCCAGGGCTAGTTTCTGGGGGCCACTCACCATTATTAGTATTATTACAATAATTATCATTTTTATTATCATCATCATCATCATCTCTATTGTTGTTGCTGTTATTATTATTAATTACAGGCATCTTTTTTCTAACTCACAATTACCTTTTTCTGGAAATATCTATCAAATCTTCATTTCCGTGGTTTTTCTCCTGCCATCTCTTTCAGCTCTGCACTGCCCTGGTAGGACAGGACTAGAAAAGCACTGTTCAAAGTGTCTGGGCAAATACTACATTTTTGTCATGGATTTTAGGTTGTTCTCCTCTCTGCTTGCCCTTCCCCTGCCTGAGGCTGGTTCACAAAACCCACTGTAGTAACAACAGGCAGTGTTCATCAGATGCGTACCAATGCTTCCAGTTTAATGAACTCAGTTTTAATTAAAGAGTCTAGAAGACTCATATTATGCTATGTCGCCTTTTGTGTAAGATTTGAGGAAAAAAACATTATCATCTTAGATAACCAAAACATCCACTTTTTGCCCTAATCGTAAAAATTTAGCTGAAATTGATTAGCAACATTTTCATAGAGTTCACATCTCATGTAGCTATCCTAGGGGCACACAAATGGCAAGGGAGAGGATTCTCAGTCAGCACCAGTAAAGTGTATGATTTCCTTTTCTCTTCAAGGAAGGAGCAAAGCAAATGGTAAGGGAAAAAGTGGAAAGGAAAGGAAAAAATGTAAGAAATTATGTATATTTAAAATCTCCTAGGTGCCCCCGGCTTTAAGAAGTATGTTGCTCACTGCCATTGTCTTACTAATAAACTTCCTGCTTCCTTTCTCCACCACAGCCCAGGCTCCTGTGTAAGACAAAACCCATGACCTCGCTTTTCAGCCGTGGCTTTTAAGTCACAGTAATTCTCCCCAACTGACTGGCAAATTACATGGGCAGGAGACTGAAGGACACAGACTGTACCACCTGCTCCATGTTCTTCACAACGACTTCTCTCAGTCTTTCAACAGTTTATTCAGGGGTGGAGAAGGATGAGAGGGAGGCAAAGCTGAGCTGCCAGCGTTACTTGTGGTGATGGGCTGCAATGAACGGTATGACCATTTTTCAAGACACTGGCAACTATCACGGCTGCTTCTTTTTGAATGATGAAATCTGTGACTTTACTACCAGCCAGCTGGTAATGAGGATGCAAAATGAAACTGGAGACGAAGCACCCTGAGCTTCCAGACAACAGTCCCTGATAAACCAACAGTCACAGTGCTGCACTGCTAGCTCAGGGTTTTTTTTCTGGTGACAGAAAGAATAAACAGGTATCGATGAAAGTCACACTTTCAGAAATCAGATTGATGTGGAAAGATAACAAATCTTCAGCTGTAATTGTCCTGCTAGCAAATGAGTACTTTAGAAAGGGTTGTATAAGGGGAGATGAAGTGTAATTCCAGCAAATCAAAGATAGTCTAAAAATCTAATCTAGAATTATTTGTAGGTATCTTCCCAAGTTCTTTGAAACAGTCTGATTACAACTGTTTGGTGGACTGCAGTCATGAAAATGGCTTCTTAACAACATATAGAAATGTATATGAACAAATGTGCTATAACAACCTCTGACAAAACTAGATTCTTAAAATTAGGAATTTGAATTCCTACCTAGATGCTCACTTAAATATTCTCTTTGCCAAAAGCAAATATGATTTAACTGAAATTCTTACCCTTGCTACTTTTGAGGGGGAAAAAGACAGAAAACAAGTAAGTGATGTAGACATTTGGGCTCACATTATGCACTCCTAAGAGGTTAGTTTATAAAGCATTGTGCCTGCCGACAAAATGTAAGCATTAAGGTCATTATCAGTGAAATATTGACCTGGGCTCTTTAAAAATACACAGCTCTTCAATGTTGCATCATGAATGCATACATTTATATCCACTGTGTGGAGGCATAAGGACAGTAAGATTTGTATCATTAGTGAACATCATGGTTATATTAACAAACAGATTTATTTGAGCTAAAGGTTTGACAATGTAAGTGTGCAAGTGCTGTGGTGTTGCCTGCAGAACTCAATTGCATAACTGTATTGGGTAAGCTTCTGTTCACAGACCCAATTGAGTCTGATCCATTCTCCAGGACATGTTCCTTACATATTAGGCTTGAAAATTAAATATGGGAAATCAAAGTCTACTGATGCAAATGACCACCTCCTGGTGTTTTCTTTTTTCCAAAGTTTTGTACACAGAAAATCTTTCTGGTTCCAGTCAGCATGTTAGCTGGCTGCTTTCCCTCCTCAAACTCACTCCTCTTGCCCAAGATTTCAGCATTAAACTGCTGTCAAACATCTGGCAGCTTTCTAGATATGTTGGAATTAGTAAAGAGTAAGTAAGAAAAAACAAGCTTTCTCAAATAGCAAGACTCACAGTCTTCTCAAATCAACTATTTCAAAACCAACATTTTCATTTGGTCCTTCTGTCCGCTCCTCATTAACTCTGAGCCCTGTGTTGCTATTGTTGTTGATGATGATTTATTATGCATGCTGAATCATAAATGTTTCCAGATTTTTAGAAACAGTTTAAAGAAACATATTCCTGCCTCAAGATCTTATAACCTGCAGTCCTTTACTCCCTTTGAGTAACATGTTTTTAGGCCCATTCTAGTTACTTGGATAGAATAGCAGTCAAAATCAAGATATACAAAGAGATTTAATTTCTTTTTTCAAAGACAGTTACCTGTGGGTATGGTGATGTCCTTGATTTTGACTTTGTGGTTGAGAGGCGAGATTTGCTTCCCTTTCTGTTATCTGTTATGGTCGGAGTTGAATTTGTGTATGAGAATGCCGGCTTGGTAGCAGTGACCTGATCCAAGGAGAGTTGTAGCCCTTTATATTCGGTATCTCTATATAAAAGACAAAAGTGAAAAACAAACTCAGTCTCATATCTTAATGGGAAACATTTCTTCCTTCTAAGTGGGGGGTGGAAACAAAAGATATTTTTAAGGAAAAAAGAAAAACAATCCAGGGCGAGCCAGTATATCCCCCTAATACATTTATGGAGTATAGCTTACTAAACAATAGCACTATTTTTATACTGAAAATATGATTGCTTTTTGGATCCAGCTGTTATCATCCTGATCTACTTTCTACAGTAATAAAAAACCAATGGGATGGATATTTCTGAGATTTATATTGCAGTTCTACATTAGTCACATAGCTAAGCAGTATGTAGCAAATAGGATACATTTTTCTCAAAAGTCTTTTAATCGTACAACTGCAAACTTACCATGCGTGTATATGTGTGTGTTTTTACATGTGTATGTGGGGTGCACATAACAGCCTTCACAGCTGACTAAATAAATTGAACTTTTTTTTTTTTTTTTAATGGAAAACACTTGATCTTTAAGATGGTATTTTTCATTGTTTATGAGGTTCCGGGCAATTAGTGTAAATTTTTGAATTTTTTCTCTTCTGAGTCTTGTGAGTGTTTATTTCTCCATTTGGAATTTTTTATACCAGTTTACCAGTCAGAGAAAACAGCTAAATGAATACAAATCTTGTGATCTAAATAGTCTGTCCCTCTCACACAAAATATTAAAGGTTTTCTATGGGGATCTATATATAACAGCAGCTTGTGAAGTTTCTAATGAATTTGTAAAAGTAAGGAAAACTGGCATTGTTCACAATGTCTTACTAAGCATAACGCAGGCATATGCATTGAACTGCACCCCTCTGCACACATCTGCATGTCTGCTGGTACCCGGGGGAGTAAGAAATGAGCTCTCCAGCTTTCATGTAGTCATACGGAACCTATTCTGACAATGATTTATTAAAAGAGAGCAAAGCAAGAGCTTCTTCCTGACCTACCTACCTGGAGGAAGAGAGGGAGGATTCATGGTTTTTCTCTTCCTTTGTGTTACCCATAAAGAAGTAGGAGAACAAGGGAAGAATAATGCTTCTCTTATGCAGTTAAGGAGGCAACATTCATTCACACATTGCCCCATACTCCATCTAAACCTAAAGATTCATACTTAATGAATTATATTAATAATAAATCATTTACCCAGATTTAGCAACAATATCTTGCTTTATAGTCACACATATATAGACGTGTAAGCCATAAAAGTCTAACATTTTTTTAAAAAGGAACCACACCACAACCTGAGCATATCAAATATTAGTACACTGAAATGTTTTCAGATAAAAGTCAGGGGTAGAAGGACAAACTTGATAAACCAGAGAAACAAGTGACATAGGATGAATCTTTGAGCAGCCACAGATAAACTTTCAGAACAGACAAATTAATTCATCCCAATTCTACAACAAATTTTTTTGCATCTGATAAGCAGCAAACTTGCTGGTTGAAAACGTTTGGGTTTTTCGGCAATGCTATGTTTTTCGGCATACTATGTGTATGTATCCCTGTATATATAACACATGAAAGCAAATCCCTGACATTACAACTGATTAGAACTGCACTCACTACAATATTTCCAGTCCAAAGCAGACAGAGATTGGTTAAGTACAAATAATACTTTGATATGTAAAATTAGTTCTTAATGAGGTAATTTCTTCAAATTTTGACTTTAATAGAGACAAATCACTGCTATAATATCTGCATTTCAAATATCCTGCCTGCAGTGAAAGCATCTGAATATAGGGATTTGCTTCGGCCTATTTGACAGGTATGGCTCATCCATATATTTTGAAAGCATTAATCTTTCCTGTGGCTACTCCCAGAATTTTCATCCAGACACTTTGTCTTGACATGCAAAACATCTATCTCCATAACTGACTCCTACCAAATTTTCTTTGTTACACAAAACATCAGAAACAAAGGATGCCAAATAATCTTCCTATTTAACTCCTGCAATAGCATGAGATTTTATCAATACTCCTGAAAACATTATCAGTCTCATCCTGATACACACATTCCTCCTGACTATTTGATTGTAAGAAGAGGATGGCCCTATGATCTCAGTGCCAGATGCAGAAAATATTGCCACTAGAAACTAAAATGGATTATAATTAAATAGATACATTGTTCACAGACTTGGAGGTATGAGCACGTTTTCTTTTGGTTTTGAGCCTACCAATCCTTTTACCTCCCTTTTTGCTGGAGAACCCATAGCTCTGTGCTTCTGCCACTACCTCCCCCTTTCTGGTGTATACCATCCTGTAACAGTCTGCTGCTTTCTCCTGTCAGTGAAATAAGTTTTTAAAAACTGGACCAAATACCACCCTGGTATTCAGACCACAGACTGTCCCTGCAACACTGCTTTGCTGTTACAATCTGTGTAAGGCCCA
The DNA here is from genome assembly GCA_035583185.1 of Anabacerthia variegaticeps. Classification (NCBI taxonomy): domain Eukaryota; kingdom Metazoa; phylum Chordata; class Aves; order Passeriformes; family Furnariidae; genus Anabacerthia; species Anabacerthia variegaticeps. The sequence goes on along the minus strand of JAWWEW010000112.1, from coordinate 73,577,857 downwards.
AGCATTCAGATCATAGAGAGTACACTCTACAACACTCCTAGGTAATGGGAACTTAAAAAAAAAAAAAAAACAGATCGACCAAAACCATGCGTGCCTTTCTGTGTTACTTTTCTAAGTCCTTGGTACCATTATGGTGAGGAGTCACCCTTCCAGAACAACCACACGTTAGAATAAACACCACAAGCTGGTATTTATGGCCAGTTGCTTAGACAGTAACATCATTAAATGAAGGATAATAAGAAAACTACCTGAAGTTCTTGCTACCAAATGCAAACTTTCCCCTTAGAAGAGGAACACATCTGTACTCTCTTTGCAGATGAAACATCTGGACTTTTTTGCATCACTGAGTCATGACTCAATACCATTTCAACCCTGTCCTAGCACAGCTGCCCCTCAGAATAACCAAGAGAGACACCAGAACACCATCAGTAACTGGCTAAAATAAATACCAGGAGTCAAAAACCAACCAATCAAAAAAACAAAAACAAAAAACCAACCAAACAAAAAAAGGAAACCATGGAGGATGGGTCTGGTGGTCTCCATGTCAGATGCAAAAGATGTTCCACCAAGAAATGAAAACATTTGAGTATATCCATATGCACTGTGAGGCAAACCACTAGAGAAACCAGGGCTCCTAGCAATACAAAAACTACAGATGGAAATTCTGACAGCTTCCTGGAGAAATTTATAAAGTTTCCACCACCCATGGAACCATAATCTCCAGATTTCTATTCTCAGACACCTGAATCATCTATTGCACAGTCCCAGCCACACAGTAGTACTGTATCTTGTTTTCTACATGTAATTAAAAAAAAGGTGGTGGATATGAGCCTCTTCCTTTAAGGTCTTCACCTTCATGATCCCACAGGGATCCACACAATCTACATCTATCTACATGAGACTGCTGAGAGAGAGAGTGATATGGCATGTGTTCAATTGCTAACAGTATGTTGCTGACAATATACTATTTATCTCATTTTCTGATGCAACTATCATCACTATAAAACATCAGAATAACTACAGGAAATTAGCTCTTAAATGAAGAACAGATGAATCAAACTGAATCCAGACAAGACCAAAGTGATGCTTTTTTGCAAAGGGAAACACACTGAAGACCTCCACCTTTTCATGATGGGAAACAGCCATTCTTTCTACAGTTGGATGGAAATTCTAGGTCCTCTCACTCCTCAGAAAACTTGGAAGCATATGCTTTTGGTAGCAAATGGTTCAAAAAATGTATTATTTTTCCCCTATCTTGTCTCCTCCACCCCCCATACGAGAATTTGGCCAGTATGGTCAATGTACCCGGCACCTATGGACTGAATTATCACACCTCACTGTAAGGAAAAAGAAATCAGAAGACAAACTATAAAGTCCTCTTGCTACAATATGCTGGTTCCTATTTTCTTCTTAGATCTAACTCCCAGAAACATTCCACTCTGTGCCATGTCTCTGGCTCTTCTGATGTCCCTTAAAAAGCTTGAGCCTAATTTTGAAAGTACTTATTGGTATAGTGCAGGTACACCATGAAAAACCAAGGCTCGATGGCTGTATGAACTACATTTCTCTACAATGAAGCATCTGAAAGTTGAGTACAAAGCATTCTTTACTAAAGGGGTCTAGCTACAGCAAGTTGCAGAGAAGGTGAAGGACAAAGGCTGAAGCAGCTAAACTTTCTTTGAAAGAGGAAGCCAATCTGTTTGCACATGACTTGGATGTCAGCTCAACCTGCAACACTTGTGTGAAGAGTTCTCACAACTCAGCTTTAGAAGACACTTTCAGCCTGCTACCATTGCCAAAATATACCACATGGTAAAAACAGTCTGTCTAATGAAACTTTGAGGAAGAGATAATGAATCATTAGCAGACAGGCACAAAAAAAGAACAGTAAGGGAGTATCAGAGCACCACAAAACCTGAATGCTCTGCAAACAGCAGAGCTTGCACAACTGCAGTGGCTAAGCATGTGGTTAGAGTTCGCCATGACACTGGAAATAAACAGAGGGTTTTGTGTTTTTTTTAATGTGGCTTTTTTGAAGGGAAAAATATGAGGAAAGGGTAAGTCAGCATTGCTAGAAATAACGTTGGGAAGACTGGAAATAATGATAGAGGCCTAGTGGATACATTGTGGCCCAAGATAAAATAAAACAGTACAGACAAGCTGGGCTTTTTTGTAATTGTGTTTCTTCAATTAACAGAGTGATGTTTGGGACTACTATAACCAAAATCTAAAAACTAAAGTGAGACTCGACATTAACATTAGAGAGCTAAAGGCACAAATGGTTTTCAAGATATTAAGATTCCCTACTTCAAGATTGTGTTGGCTGTGGAATAGAAGAGAACTTAAGCCCTGAAAAATGCTTTCAAATAGAAAGAGCAGCTACATAGAATGTATCCAGAGGAAGAAGTAAAATAATGGCATCCATTAGTAAAGAACAAATATCCAGATTTGCCACAAAAGTACTTAAGAAGGACAACTTGTCTCAAGAACACAGATCTTATATATCCACAGTCATAAGCAGCATAACCTTCAAAACAGAATAAAACCTTCAGAAAAGAGAAGATATTCATAGAGAATTCTGCAAAAACCATAAGAAAAAGTGTCTTTTTACACTAATATCACTACATTCCAAAAAGGAAAAATAAACTACACCTTTGGTGACTGAGAAGACAGATAACCAACAAAAAGGCAGATACTTAGGGTGGATTTAATTCCTTCAAAATACACTAAATTTAGACACCTTAAAGAAGATGAACAGAAATTCAATTTTCATGTGCAGAGTTACAGCATTAGATTAGAAATGCATTTCAGTATATTCTCTCCAGCAGCAGTCAAGAGATCAGTATATAGCTGAAACTCTTAGAAATCTTTCAATTGAAGAATATGCAGTGATAATACTGTCACTGGAAAGCACAGCAAGTAGTGAATAAAAAGGTATCATAGGAGAACCTAAGCCTGACAAACACTGGACCTACACTCATGTCATTCCTCACACATGTTGAAGTAGTTCATATAGCACAAGGTGAAAGTAAAAGCATTAGGTGATCTTAGTGCTGCAGGTTCCTACATCGTGAATACAATCATTCACATGACTGCAGCAAAGCAGAAAATATTGTTAATGCAAAAGAAAACAAGGTTTAATTGTATATGGTTACACTATTATTTCCATTGAACACATGATATATGTTGTTTATTTCATCTAGTTTTACATGAAAAATCTATGAAAAGGGTCATACACACTCTGCATTTCTTTTAGTTAAAAATCAGAATATTTGTCAGATTTTTTGTCGGTCTAGCAATAGAAATTGTGAGATTAAGCTAAAGGTGTTAATGTCATTAATGTTCAGTCTATTCTGCTGAGTTATTGCAGCTCAGTTAAAAACAGACATGGAGGTGGTAAAAGTCTGGCACTTCCTCATGCATGTCTGACCACAATACTGCAATATATCATTCTTCTACTTTTAAACAATGCCTGCAGCTTTTAACATTTCCACACTCCAGCTCATGCAATGCTAACAGAGCACCATTCAGCAGATGAGTGAAAAGAGAACAGATTCTGGCTGTTTGTCATCTTCATGGCTTTCTAAATCAGCAGATGGTACAACAAAACAGACAACTTCCTCATCTGCTGTGTCCTCTGTTCATGTACAATGTGTCTCAGAAATGTTTACAAAGGCCTCGGTCTGCTCACGAGATTTGTCAGGAAGGGTGTATGCATCCCTTTAGCATCTTCCAGAACCAGTCAAAATAAGTAGGTTTCCCTTAGCTTATACAGGAAGCCAAATTCAGGACAAAGTGAGAAAAAAAGCTCACTGCTTGTTATGAAACTATACTGACATTCATTTGTTCAGCCTCAGACATACTCTCTGCCTCAGCTGTTCTGTCAGTTTTTGGGATGATGTTAGCAACCCTCCTTTCCAAAAGTTCTTGAGGGAATAGTCCCATATAGGCCTCATCTACTGCTGCCAAAGTAATAGGAAAGACTGTCCAGAAATCTTTCAAGTGGTTGCTTATTTTTAGTACACTTATTGGTTAAACTATGCATCCACTTGGGGAAGCATGAATTCTGTATATTGGATCCCTTCATTAAGTTACAGGCACTCATTTATCTCCGTGAATAGCACAAGCAACAGTAGCTGTTTACATCTTGTTGAGTCAAAGTTTACAGCTTCACCAATCATGAGAGTCACTTACATGATATTATGTTTCTATATTTGCTTTTAATTGATACATTAAGAAAAAGTGAAGCACAAAGTGTCTTGCACAGGTCATTTAACACAAATATCTGAGAATAGTCTCTAGAAAATGGTTGTCAGATAAATTTTATAATTCCCTGATTGGTTTCTCATCTCAGAATGCAGCCTTCTAACTGCCAGTTGAAGTTAAATAAAACATCCTGGCCTCTAGATAATCATGGTGTGGAAGATTTTTGAGCAGCCTGAAGGTACAGTTTTTGTTCCAAGCCACATGCCTGGCCATCTTTGGCTCCAAAAAGGAGACCTTTTTACACCATATTTGTCTATATTTACTAGACTTGCTTGACAAAATTAGGTACCAGGAACTTATTGTTTGTGAACAGAATGCCTAAGATATCCCAGGCTAATTATGTACGCATATAGTTACAATTTTTAGTTACAGATAGCACTGAAAAAAATGCTTTAATTAATGACATATGGTGTCTGAAGTTTAATTCTGTAACATTTATACTTGGAGTGCTTGCTTTCAAATGCAAGATGCTTAGGCGAACAACTGGCTAAATGTCATGCTCAATATATATTCAGTTCTTGCCAAATTGAAAGGAGAAATGCACTTGACAGGAGTTTATAAATGTTTATATGTGTTAGAATCTGCCTGATAATAAGAAAATTGGTTTAGAGTGATATAACCTCAGAGCCTGCAATGATGTATTTTGATTTTTTTCTTTTTTTCCTGGGCGGACACCAAATAGTTGAGAATACTTTATCCGAAGGCATGTTAAACCCTGCAAAATTCCATGTTTCATATTCATACTGTCAGCCTTTAATAAACTATTATGGTGACTTTGTAATCATTTGTGTTTGGGGGTTTTTGTTTTTGTTTTTTTTTTTTGGGGGGGGGGTGTTGTTTGCTTTGTTGTTTTGTTTTTGTTGGGTTTTTTTTTTAGTTTACATTCACTGGAACATTCAAAATAATATTTCATAATAAACAAAAGGCCTGTTAAATGAGACTTTAAAAACTCTAATTTTCTATTCTTCCAACTACTCCCTTTCAACCAGCCCATTAAAATCAATGTCACCTCAGTGCATTGGCAAGCACATGTAGACAACACCCCTTCAATAACTTGTGCCACAGAACACAGAAGATGTCTCATATCTCTGTAGAATGGTTTCCATTTTGCAGAAAGCCAGATTGACCATAATGCAACAAACTGTTGTTATATAGGGTAGATTTTCCAGTCTCAGAATTCTCAATATTTTTCTGTGCTAAACATACATATTTTTTGAATACCACTGATACCTGTAAGATACCGATCTGGTAGGCAAGTGATCTGATTTCAATTCTCAACCCTCCCACAGGCTACTGGTGATAAATCATGTATCCTGGGATTTTAGCAAGCACTTGGCACTTGCCAGAGCTTACCATTGAGGCAGCCAAGGGGACTTTTAATTCTGAAAATCCTTACCTTAACTGTCACAGAATTGAAGAATCAACTAGGTTGGAAAAGACCTCCGAGATCATTGAGTCTGACCTGTGACCTAACACCACCTTGTCAACTAGACCATGGCACTAAATGCCACATCCAGTCACTTAAACAATTCCAGGGATAATGACTCCACTACCTTCCTGGGCAGCCCATTCCAATGCTCAGCCATTCTTTCTGTGTAGAACTTCTTCCTAATGTCCAACCTAAACCTCTCCTGGTGCCCCTTAAGACTACATCCTCTTGTTCTGTCACTGGTTGCCTGGGAGAAGAAACCAACACCCACAGGAGGCTACAACTTCCTCTCAGGTAGTTGTAGAGGGTGATAAGGTCTCCCCTGAGCCTCCTCCTCTCCAGGCTAAACAACCCCAGCTCACATAGCCACTCCTCATTTTGCATTTGCTGCATATTAGCTCTGAAGAGGAAGATAACAATATGTTATTGCAGCTAACACTTATTTTGTGAAATATTTTTCTCTGTCTCACCTATTAAACCTCAGCTTTATGTTAGAAGGAACAACCTTCTGCTATGATACTAATGCATGACAGCTGACATTACTAAGCTAACTCTGAGCTGCAGCCCATCTGCACATCACCACAGATAACAAAAAATATGTCTCCTAAGAGCAGTACTCATGTCACTACTGATGCAAAACCTGTTTTTATTATTTCAGAATCTTCATGTATTGAATGCAAACATTTTTAACTATGCCCTATACCATTTATCCTTGATTAAACCTCTTCTAGATAGTTAATCATTAATGATTTCTTTACAGTTGCTGTTCAAACAGCTCATTCATGCCTATGACATATCAAATTTCACAGACGTGTTCTTTAATTGGATTCATTTATTTCTAATCTACTTAAGTCCTCACTACTGTAATGCTTGACTAAATAGACATTAAACTCACTTATTTAAACTGCTAAAATAAATTTGAGATGCATTCTATGAATAAAAATATTTTACTGAATACATGTAATACCACTGTTATTGTGTACCTAACTGAGCAGAAAATACTGGAAATAACACATTAGATAGCCCTATGAAACACTTGGACAAAAGGATTTGAGAGGATCCTGATGATTATTTTTGGCAGAGATTATAAATTACTAGGTTTCTAAACACTAAGGATTTCTACAGCGCACTGAGTTATGTAATAAGGAGAACCAACAGAAGCTCCTCATTTTCTTGAAGGCTTCTGGATGTTGATATTTTAAATCCAAGTACTTTTTTTAGAGATAAGGGACTCATACCAGTTCAGACCCTTCATGGTAAGGGCTAAAAACAGCTAAGGGGCTTTCAAAATTTGACTGTTCTCTGTTTTGAAACAGTAACTGAAAAGTGGGCACAAAAGTGGATGGAAGTCCTCTATCTGGATATAGGACAGAATACAATTATGTAGCTATGGACTCCAAGTTATCAGGGACATATACAACACACTTCTCTGTGGCATTTAAGTATAATCTTAAAAGCCTAGTTTCAGATTTTTCTTTCTAAAACTAGTATTCTTAAACTCCATGTTGGTGAATAATCCTCTAATCCCTATGATTCACTACTTACACTGAGAAGTTTCACAAAACTAAGAAGCATTGTGTTGTGGAGCAGTCACTGATATAATACAGACCACCCTGTGTGTAAGAAGATGTACATCATGGTATAACTATGCAGTAAATGAGGATTATAAAGACAAGGATTACACCTCATACTATACATAAACCCCTCATGCTCTGACATTTCAAATAAGAGTATACTCTGACCACCTTATCTCAAAATTTGAAAAACCTCAGAGTGGGACAGCAAGGATGATGGGCTAATGAAAAGGCAGCACTTTCACAAAAATGAGGCTTTTCTTACCATATTTACTTAACCTTGGCAAAAACTCACATAGTTTCAAAGAACAAACAGGTAAATTTGTGAAGGAAAAAACACCATCAAATATTGACAACTAATACTCTCAGAGATCTCACCTCTTTATAGGAAATCATTTGAACTTCTCAAAGACTTAAAGAAAGTGGTGGGGAAACATTACAGTACATTTCTCCTATTTTTTTAACTCTTTCTGAAGTATTTCCCATGGTCACTACCAGTATGTGTCTAATTCTGTATGGCTGTTTTTATGTTACTCTCTATACCGCAGTAAATAAGCAATTTTGTACTTCAGTTTCTCTGAAACTGTGAAGAGTAGTCCTGACACTTTGCTGTTACTAGTTTTAATAATTTACTGCAAAACTTAATTTAGTGTTATTTCAGGTTTTATCAACTCATCCATGTTCCCCATAATTAAAGGTTTTGTTGTAACAACCTTCCTAAGATCCTAAGGTGAATACTTAAAAAATTAGTTAGCTTTTCTGTGATGACTTTCTGGATAAGCTTCTGTGATCTGGGAATAATTTATTTGAGACAAACAATTGTGCTTGAAAAATTATTTACTGTTCATTCTGTTTGTTCCTCTTTAGGAAATTTTCTATCTGCATGCTTCATAATGTAATTGCCCATCCTTCCAGTCTGCTTTTTCTGATGAGCTGCACCTCACAGTGGAGAGGCATGTTGAGTACAAAGGGATTCATTAACTCCACCTGGTGAGGGCATCCCATTTACAGTAGATCCCTTTCCCTTTCATCAGATTAGTCCTTCCTTACAATAAGACTTCAATCTTCCTTAGAAGAAGCAATATTTTTCTACAATGAAAGTCTTTCTGATTCACTTCTCCAGAGTTCTTTGGCTTTGGCCAAGGGAGAGTACTTTGCCTTTGAGGGCTGTCACGCTCCTTTATCTGCCCACAAAGCAAAAGACCATGATGTAATACTAAATAACTGCTTTTCAACTCAGCCTTCTTTTGCTTACATTTTAAGTGAGGTAGGGGGAGGAAGAGAGCAAGAACTTCCATTGGATTTTGGCTTTTTGGGGAAAATGGCTTTTTGATTTTTTGACAAATTAATATGTTTTCTCATTTCATAGTTTGTACCAGAGTTAGACTGCTTTTTAGCTCCTTCCCATTCACAGCCAAACCTTTACTGCAGTCAAATCCCACCCACATTACTTGCCACTTGCGTCTAAGTCTCTGTTCATATCAGATTCTGCTTGGTCATCCAGATTTGATAAACATACAATGTACAAAGTTTCATGTTGATAAAACAGGAGAAAAATAGCAAGAAAGGACAATAACATGAGGCTATAAGGTAATACATAATTCTCCATTTTATTTGATTCTTTCCTAATAGTCACTGATTGTGTTTCCCCAAAGTGTACATTATACATGGCTATATTTGTTAAATGGGTCCATTGAATGTTAAAATTGATATAGGATAACCTGTTTCATTACCTAGACTCTCTGGGACACAGAATAAGTTAAAACACCATCTATTGTGCGACTGCTGCTTACCCCACATGTTCTATCAAATTCAGAAGACCAGTTCAAGAAATGCATGCCTGTGTTAAAATCCAGATTACCAAACTCAAAAGTAAGTCTCCACTGGGTCAAATGTTTATAGGTAGTAAACTACTTACTAGGAATATCTAGAATTTCTCAACAAATAAATAGAATTAATTTAATAAAATGCAAAAACATCTAGCTATCATCTTCTTTGGAAATCTAAGTCTATCATCTGCTTAGTACCCTTGTCCTCTTGGTCATTGCTTTGACTAGGACAGGCAGGGGCCTTAGCTGGCTTTAGTCATTCTGTTGTCACTGCTTCATATGCACGTTCATCAAGGGTTTCTGGATGCTTAAAACTGTCTGTGACTAAGCAGAGACACTTTTATTGTTCCCATAAAAATGTCCACAGCATCCATGCAGATCAACTCCACTGCCAACCTTGGACCAACACTACAGCTAATCTGCAGCTGAAGCAACTAAATACTTGTTTTGGTTTTCACAAATTCAGCATATCTCAATGTATGGGATTTACTGTGCTTATGATGATCACTTGTGTAGCATGTACTGAGCAACTCCAGAGTATCACAGCTGTGCAAATGGTGCTCTCAACTTCTGTTGTACTGCTTTCTTGAACTCACTAGATATAACTGTGGAAGCCCTAACTTCCTAACTAAATGAGTGTTCCCATGTTACACAGCAGGCAGTTTACTTTGGAACGAAGCTGTGTTCCCACCCTCACTGCTGTTTTTCACTGACCAGAAAGCACCAAGGAGTCTGATCATCTTTTGGAAGATGACACTTTTTTTTTAACTCTCCTACTTGCAGCTTAGGATCAACAGAATTATTTTGGAGAATGCTGTTCAGAAGTTTGGCTGCAAATGGGAGGAAGCTATCAAGCTGTTTAGCCCCAAATGCAGCCTTTATTTGAGCAAGTACTCTACTGAACTATGCCTCGTGAAGCAGTCATTAAGGGTTATTATTTTGTTCTGTGTACAAAACAGTCTTTGGAAACAGCAAGAGAAAAATAGCATGCAATGTCTTTGGGTGGATTTCAGCTAACCGGGACCTAAGTCAGAGGGAGAGAGTTTTCTATAGCAGCAGCCCAGGCTAGGAGCTGCCAAACATAGTACAGAGATGATCAAAGCTACAGGCTACTTGGGAACAGGCTGCCTTCAGGGCATGTTTGCTTCCTCACTGACAGCACAGATGTAAGAACATTGAATATTGGATGAGTTTAAAGGTCTTCCCACTAGGTTGTGTCAAAATATCTGCACAATACTAGGGATTTAGCCAAACTTTAGTTAGTCAGGCATTTGAGTTTCCATAGCTGCACTGAAACTTCAGCAGATAATAGCTGTTATTTTCAACATTGCTGCCCCCAAGATTTATACACAGTGGTCTGTAGCTGAAAAACTATGGCTGTTCTTTGTTAGGTCCCAAATCAACACAGTAACAAATGCGTCCTTCAAGCCATCCCTATTTTGCAAAGCCAAGGAATAGTCTTATTTCTGAGCATATGTCTTAGGGGTTTATTTTAATTTCAAAACTGAATTCACTAGTATATTATCATGTACTGAAAGTTATGTCTAAGCACTTTTAGAGCCTGCCATGTACTCAAGTGCTTTAGTAAATCAGGACTTCTGAAACTCAATTGTACTAAGTGGATGACAGTAAAAGACAACAACAGGAATAAATTGGTTAACTATGTTAAAGATCATGAGATTGACTCCAGACTTCAGCCATCCCAAGCCTTCCAAAGGGTCAGACACTATACCCTTGTTCACACAGAGCAATGCCTGCCTCCATAAATAGTGTCATCAAAGTGAAAGGGGCTGCCTCTGAAGTAACCCACTGAGTACGAACATGTGTGTTGGAGCCTGGCCCACACTGTAAAGTACAAAAGAGAGGTGAGGGAAGGAGTATTAGATTTTAAACAGATACTTGTCACTGTTGAATGGACAAAGAAATTTATTTGTTAACACTTAATTTAGGCCATATCAAAATGCCACATTTGTGTGTGTGCGAATAAAAACTAGCAAGAACAACAGAGTGTAGAGGGAAGGTCTTGCTTCAGAAGCAGTTTAGTAACCTATCACACCTGTTGTACCTCATGATAATTACAGTAAAACAACATGGGAATGTCAGCAGTACAGAGATGCAGCACAGAGCAACAAAAATAAACATGCAATGGATTAAGGAAACAGAAGCAGAGCTAGCAAAATTGTAAGCCTGCTTAAGAAATACGCTTCTACTGTTATGAGGTCAGGAGCCAGTTCTGCATCCAGTTTTGTGCAGAGTGACAAGAGGATGAGAGCATGAAAGGGAATCCCTTGATAGCAGTGGACTGCTTGGCCTGTCTTTTCTGCACAACTTTTAACATAGTCCATAGATGAGATATAAACATAACATGGTAAAACCATCAGACACTTTTCCAACTGTTTCTCCAGCTCTCTGAACTATCACAGAGCAGTGAATATAACCCTGAACCCCATGTTCTATTGTCTCCTCTGCTCTGCCACATAGAAGGACCACTGGGACTGACCCCCAAAGGGACTGAAGTACCCAGATGCTGTAGTGATGTTCACAAGTCTCGTTTATGCCATTCAGAGTGCAGAAGGGCAGAGTAAGGATAAAGTGTGAACAATCTCTCTAGCAAGAACAGCTGTGCTACAGTGTACAGTCCAATGCTTCCATGTAAAGCAAAATCTGTGGCAGCTTACCTTAGACCATAAACCATGGCATTTTAGAAGTAAGAGTCCCTGGAGCAGGTCCTGTACATTTCATCAGTGAAATGAGGCAGACAGCTGGAGATAGTAATTGCTTCAGCTGCTGCCCCTTCTGAATGTGTCTCAACCCCAGACAAACATTTTACAAGATCTGTAACTCAGTGTTTGGGAGGAGGGTGTTTCCAAAGGCAGCACAATGAATGGGAAAATGATGAAGTGAAAAGCATTTGAAGTCACTCTTCTTCCTTGGAATAAAGACACTTTTTTGCAATCTTGAATTTCGTGCCGTGTGAGACTCTCAGCATGCGTGCATTTAAACTAATGATTAGAGTGGGTTTTTTTCCATAGGTCTGAGCTGCAGTCCTTTAATCCTTACTCTAGCAAATAAAACTCTTCATACAAACAGTGACTCTGGGCTCTGGTTTTAGTGCCTCAGCCATTACAGTCACCTGGTTTAAATACAAGCATAAAAATTTGGAGTGAATTAAACAAATGGTAGCTAAGAAAGCCCCTACATGAACAAAGAAGAACTGCAGAAATGTACTGTGGACACCTGGAAAAGCCTGTCTCCTATTTGCAAGAAATATATAAGCAATGTTCCAGGGAGACAAGTCTGTAATAAAAACTAATGGTGAACAAACAGAATACTGCAATGACTAGTTCAAGAGGAATCCTTTCATATTTTTTTCTTTGAGGCATATGCTTCCTAAGCAGTTTGATTTATTAAAACAATTCCTCTATATATTTGCATTGATAATCAAATCATGTGAATGGTGGTAGGCTTTGCTGTCTTAGAAAAAGTACATTGCAGACTGAACAAAAAAAATGGGACCTAGTTCTGTGCACAACTAAGGAAGGGGCAAAAATTCCCCTTAATGAAGAGAAATACAAAGGAAAACCAGCAGGGCAAATTGGTTTCTACTGCTTACAACTATTTAAGAAAAAAACCCCAAACATTATCCATTTAAAGTTACTAAACTTTATCTTGAATATTTTAAGTTGGATGACTAAGCTTATTCATACAACTAGTTCCACTCATGATACAAGAAAGTACACACAAGATTATTTCTGCAAGTGGTAACTTTCCCAGTGTATTCACTACCCTACACACTCCATCACACACTTGAGAGATAAAGAGAACCTGTATCTGCCTTTGACTAAGAAGAGAACTCTGTGACAATTCCAAATAGGTCAGTTTGAACAAAACACTCAAGAAAGGTAGGCCTCTGGGTGCAATACAATTTTTGGATTCTCACATTGACTAGGAAGAGGTGGAAGTGAGACCTGATGTCCCAGAGACAGAAAAAAAAAAAAAAAAAAAAAAAAGAAAAGGAGGATTTCTATGAAAAGCTATGAAAATATGTAACTGTCCACAAATACAGGGATAGCTTTGATTCCATCTGTAATACAAATTTTCCTAAAGCCTACTTAATATGCTGAGAAGGACTGTATTTGAAGGCTGAGCCATCACACATAAAGATAGCACCTTGCCTACATAACCGTTTCAAATCTGGTAGTACACAAAGATGTGAATAATAATAATAATTTAAAGATGAAGTGTGTAGATACAATTAATGGTTAATTTATTCTAAATTGCTTTTACCACCTTGTTGGTAAAACATTCATCAATATGGCAGTAATTTGTGAAATAATCTTCCAAATAAATTGCATTCAGTTTGTCTGCCTAATCAGCCAGTTACACAAAGCAATGTGAAGAGGTCAACTTGAACTATATCAAATACATGTTATATCATTAGAACAGAGATTAGTCACAATTAGGTACCTAATCTGTGTTATCTGTATATGTCACTATTATTGCTATTCTTTTAAATGTTAAAGGACAACAAAATGTATATAGAAAAGTTTCTTTAGCTTTCTCTGGGGACAAATTATTATAATATTTGCACATGTTCAGAAAGTCAAAGGATTTTTGCATTATCCATTTGTTTAAGGGGAGATTGTTTGCGATCCAAATATAAACTTAACTTCAGCAGTTGCATTCCCTATTAATTGACTCATACTTGAGTCCCTTTATGTGATAAACATGCACAGCTAATAATCAATGATATGGTGACTGTGTGTACAGAACAAATAAGAAAAGAAACAAATATTCTGTGTCTGTACTCACATATGCCAAGCAGAATACAAAGAAGGACAAATATGTGTGCTTTAAAGACGGAGTCCTTAAAGGCCATTTATATTACTTTTTGATACATTGCTATTATGCAAAAAAATCACCTTTCCTCTTGTTACTAAAATGCCATTGTCACTGTGCCTATTTAATTCAGTCTGTATACTTATTACAGATATTTGTTCTCAAGCCTAGAATTCATGTTCTCAGAGTTTGGGATTATTTTCTTAACTGGAGTGTGTGTGTGTGGGGGGGGGGGGGGATGTTCCTTTTCATAAACTCTTTTTCTTTCTTTCTTTTTTCATCATCAATATCACCCAGGTAAGCTGGGAAGCTACAGGGTAAGAGATTCTCATTCTTCCTGCTCATCCTGCACTGAAACTGCTCCAGACCAGTCTAGCACTTATGGCACTCAGTATCCACTCCTTTCCAAAAGAGAGCACTCAGGCTTCTCTCAATAGCAACAAAAAGCTCCTTATCCCATGAACAAAGTGAAAAAACTTCTGAGTATTGAAGTATTGTGCAAGGGGACCAGACACTCAGCAGGTCAAAAGCCTTCACCACATCTTCCAAAGCTTATGATCCCTTTTACAATTTGCACTCCAAAAAGACCAAAATTTCCTATTTTCAAATGAATTTTTAGTGGGAGTTGTCCCATCTTTCAAGTTCTACCTTGTAATCCCAAATGTGTGGGATTGCAATTATGTTATTTCAAAACACAAAACCACTAGTTTGTACCTCTTTCACTTCTCCTCATCTTCCACACACGAGTCAATATTCAAAGGTTTGTGTTTCTTTTTTGTAAGCATGTTTTTCCCCGCTGGGTTTATAATACAACACCGCTGTAGCAGGCAAATCTGTGCCTGCATGTCTACCATGAGCTGCACCAGGGGCTCTACCATGTACCCACTGCTGGGTGGGTGAAGCATGGGAGGAACCCACAGTGTGCATATACTCCTCATCTTAGCCTCTCTTGGTTTGCTGCAATAATCCAATGTCATCCTTAAGGAACTACAGTATCTATAGGATTTATATGGGCATAAAGTATATTAAACACTTGCAAATTTTGAGTGCTACAGGATCTTTGCTCAGCCCTTCTGGAGTGAAGCCTACCTCATACCAGAAGAAAATTTCATTTTCTGCTATATTTTTCCCACCTACCTTCCTCATTTGAGCAATAACACCTTGACTCTGAATAGTTCACTAAGACAATTAATCCCACTCTAAGTACAAGGAGTTCAACATCTCCCTGGTCAACTCTGTCACCATGAGCCTTTCCCCAAAACCTCCCTCTGCCTCAGGTTACCCATTTCAGAGGCTGACTATATCTCAATTTTCTAAAAGCCAGTTCTTTCTCTGCTTACAGCCTACCAACACACAGCAAGGCCTGTTCTTCCCATATATTTTTCTGAACAGAAGACTAAAGGAGAAGGAGGATAATGATAATAATGGTGATAATAAAGGTAATAATGAGGATGATAATAACAATTATGCTTCAGTGGAGCCAGGGTAGCAATTTCAGCAGCAGCAGCAGCCCTGCTGCAAAAGCAAACAGGATGCAATCTCTTCTGCAGAGCCCTTATGAAGAACCAGGCTAGCTTGATGAGACCTTGAAGACCTGAGCGTATCAAAACTAGATTTTTATGCAGTGTTGGTGTCTCGACTGTGGCTGTCAGCAGCACATGGCAATTGCCGCAGCCAACCTCCCAGCTTTCAGCATCCCCACTTTAGCCAGCCTGGCTTCCTCTCTGCTCTCCCGCCGTCCTTCACACTCAAAGAAATGAAGCTAAGAGCTCAAGGGTAGACTTGGAGATTTACACCAAGACATAATGAAGTTGCCCCCTTCATTGTCTAAGGGAAATCTCGAAAAAACAACTATAGTTTTACTGCATGTCAATCTGGCTGAAAACAGGTTCTGAAAATCCATATACGTGCATGAAAATAAAACGACGCTGCCTCCAACCATAAGTCAACCGAGGCGAACGAATCACCCTTTTTGGGTGCCGCTCCTGAGAGTCAAGTCGGCTTCCCTGCAGCGCCGTTTTGAGAGCGGGGAGGAGAGTGCTGAGGCACTCCGAGTCCCGCTTCCAGGCGGTGGGGAAATCCTGCCTGGGCGCGGAGCCACGAACACACAGGGGCTGTCCGGCGGCTGCCGCCGCGGGTCGAGGCGCACGGGAGCGGCGGGCTGTGAAGGTGCAAACGGCCTGCGAACAGGCTGACCGCGTTGCCCCCGGCTCCGGTGACATCTGGGTGGTGACACCCGCCTGGGCTGTGTGACACTGGCGGCGACCGCAGCACCTGTGCGCAGGGAAGGGGGCTAGGGCGGCACATGGTACAACCAGCTATGCTGCTGGAACACAGATCCGAGGGGTTTGTCTGACCAGCCTCCCACGGTGGGTACCAGGGAACTCCCTGCTTGTTGTACTGAGCCAGCTGAAATTCTGGTTCCGTGGCCGTCAGCCGACAAGCAAGGGACAGATTGAGCCAGATGCCCAGCTGGTTTTCAGCAGATCTGCTGGGATGTTTCATTTCCACGACCATCTGAGGTAGAATCCTGTGATCGATGTTCACGCTTTTGGGATTAATGAAGACGGAAACGACCAATAATCTCAAATGCTCATAGGAAAACATGTAGCGTTTCTGGAGCAAAACCACTCCAGTATGCTAGTTGCCTTGGGGTACCCTGATCCTTATACTTAGGAAACACTGACTTCCCTCTATACAGTTCCTCGTTCACCTAAGGCAGGTGCTTGGACTTTATTGAGAGATATAAATGGCGAAAAGTACAGAGCAGGGCTGGTATAGAGATAAAAGACATACAAATGTTCAGAACAGATAGAGGAGAGGTGATAACGCCTCTACTGATAGGCGTCTTTGCTGAGGGAATGCCAAAGTATTACGCCGCACAGCTTTTTGAAGAGAATAAAAGGGATTTTCTTTGAAGGAATGTTTGCTCCCTACATCAGACTGCTGACCCAAATGTCTGCTTTTTCATGCAGTCGTAATAACGCCTATCTGACCATTTTAAAGCTTGACGCCCGTTATCACCTTACACACCAAAGGGACTGATTATGCCCTAGCAGTGAATGCGCCGTGATCCGCAGCCCCTTTCCCGCTCCATCAGCCGCCTCCTCCCACGTGACCCGAGCCGTGGCCTCCGTGTAGAGCCACTTCATTTTGGGAAACACGCCTTAAACTGCGCTACCAAACCACTCGCCACGTGGACATGCACGAAAGACGTGACGGCAGAGTCATAACGCTGCCACCGCCGTAGTTTTACAAGCGGAGAGGATTGTGCCTGTCAGAGGCTACATTTGACTTTTGAATAAATAAATAATTAAAAAAGAGCAGCAGAACAGAGGAATATCCAGTCCCTAGGATCAACGAGGTACCGCCGTCCTGACTTGTCCTATGATCCTAACAAAGCACCAGTGCTGTAAGCAACAGCTAGTGCTGTGTCCAGAGGAGATGCTAACAATTAGAATGAAAAACACTTCAAATCAGTCTGACAGAGCTTCCCCTCCCTCACTGGGCCTCTGCATTTCAATATATGTATCATAGCTACAGCACAACCTAGCCATGCCCAAATACAGGGAGATGTATTAGGTTATACGGTATCTCAACATTTATTCTAATTTGGGGTTTAATTCTATTTCTTTTTTTTTTTTTTTTTAAAGTTTAACTGACCCTTCTGGTCACCAACTTTCTTTGTGGTTCACAAGGATAGCACTCCAAGAACAAAAAAGAAATCTCTGAGCTTTGATAGAGACTCTGGATGAAATTAAGAACTTCAAACCCCAGATTTCTGAAAAGAAAAACAGATGTCCTGTTTGTTGAGTATAAATAACTCCGTACGTGGAAGCCTTTTCTTTTACGCTGCATTAAATTTTATTTAATGCTGGGTGCATTTGAGCAGTAAAAAAAAAAAAAAATAATAAAAATAAAAAAGGAGGGGGGCAGCAAAATATGTGGGTGACAAACCTCTAAATCTTTTCCTCTCTCGAAAGAGAAAGAAACGAGCAGACGGGAAACCCTTCATCTAGATGAAAGCGCTCAATGTGTTTCCTAGCAGACCTGGCGAGCCTGCCCTGGTCAGTGCGGCGGCGAGGGGGCTGAGCAGCCTGCACCGGGGCAGGGGGAGAGGCGGCCGGGCGGGAACAGCGGCAGCCGGGTCGGCCCGCAGCGCTCCCGGCGTGGGGAGGGCACGCAGGTGCCCCTCGGTCCCGCACGGCCCCGCACAGCTCGGAGCGGCCCCAGGCTGACTTACGTGAGGACGTAGTTGACGCTGACGATGCAGTGCGGGCGGGAGGAGCGGCTGTTGTGCACGATGGTGGCGTAGCTCTGCACCCACACCCAGCCGCCGTGCTTGGCCAGGAAGCGGTAATACTTGGTGGTCACTTGCCCTTTCACCAGCACTGCGGGGACAAAGCGGGGAGAGCCTCAGCGCGGCTCCCGTGTATGGTTTGATCAGCCACGCGAAAGGGGCGCACACTCCCCCCCAGACCCTTGTGGGCGATGAGAGGAATTAGGAACCCTTTAGCATCACATGGGAAAGCGGCGGGGACCAAACCCCCCTGCGAGCAGGGTGGTGGAGCCTCTAGGACAGGGGTGATCTCAGTACTTGGAATCGTTATCAAAGGCTATTCGGGAAGATTGTTGCAATGGGGGAGTGAAGGTGGCAATGGGGGAAGGATCCTACACACTCACCCTCATTCTACATATTCTCATCGAGATTTAATTCTATAAATCTGTCTTTGAGTTTTATCTCTTCTCCTTACATTCTCAGTAAGGAAACTTACCGGAAATTAGTATCCTTTTTATTCATCTATCCGTGTATTAATGTCATCATGATATCAAAATAGAATAAACATATCTCCAAATCGAGCCCACTATTGCAGTCGAAATTAGATACACAGATAAGATTTGTGAGACTTAGTGGAAGTGGAACAGAAGTATTTGAATTTCACTGACATGGCTTTTTGGAGCAAGAAAAAAGGGTTTTCCTAACCAGAATTTGAAGTGAATGGAGCTCCTGAGGTTTGTGCAGGGCAGTTCTTATCCTACAACCAGGAGATGAGGATGGAAAAATATCCTTTCATTGCTGATCCCCTCCATCTCTCCAGCTTGCAGTTCAGTCTCTATCTAACCTTGGTTAAATAGATGCAGATTTTGCTTATTCTCCCCTCCAGTGAGCTGGCTTTTCCCATTCCGACCTAGAGGCAAATCCCAGCAACCCAAGAGTCCATCTGCAGAGGGAAAAGATGGGGGGCAGAGTCTTTAACAAGAACACCATCTCCTTACACAAGTGATGTGCGCAACGCAGGTGGAAGGTGTCACAGCCATGGACGTGGTGGTAAAGGGTCTTCTCTATCAAGTCCTGGGGCTCGTAACCTGTTAGTTCAGCTACCCTGCGAGAGATATAAGCAGCAAATACAAGTGTGTGAGAGGATAGGAGAGGAGGCCAGGTAGTGAACAAGGGAGGGGCTAGGAGAATAGATTTGGAAATAACCCCAGCTCTACCTGGAATCTAAGAATATGAGCTTCATGTCTAGGCTGGCCCGAAACATGAACATATTGCTGTGGAGCTTGATCTCCGTCACGGCACTGGGGGGCAGCGAGTGGCCCACGGCGACCAAGCCGACGTTTTGGTAGCAGCCGTCGAAGGGGGACATGTCCAGGCTGTACTGGCGGATTTTCAGGTACCCGCTGCAGTGAATGACCTGCCAAAGACACAGGAAAGCTTGGTGTCTGCCTAGCAAGAGGGGAGGGTGTGCTTCCCCACGAAGGGGGCCCGTACAACCCCTCCTTTCAGACTCCCGGCCAGTGCCGATGCGGCTGCCGGATTCCAGGGACCCGCTGTCTCGCATCTCCGCGCCGGCAAAGAGGCACTGTGTGAGGGTTTTCTTGCCGTTCTGTCGAGGCTGAGTTCTTTCCCGTATGAGAGTTCAGCGTTGATCTAAAGCCCATTAAAGTGAACGAGGGGCTTTTCCCCCTGGCTTAAGTGGTTTTTGGCCCACCTCCTAACTGCGTTTTTATTATTCTTCTAAAAAGGAAAGACACGGAAATGCCAATCCAGTTACAACTTTGTAATGAAGAGTGTATGCGTGTGAGAGAAAGAGTTTACATGTGTGCGTATGTCACATGTGTAAGATATGTCTATTATATAGGCACAATCCGTCGCCAAAAAGTATCTTTGATTTAGGTGTATCTCCTAAACGTATCCTTGCAGATGACTGCTGTCTACTTCCACTCTTACTTCTCTATTATTAGGGTGTTTCTTCGTGGAGTTAGTTCAACAGATGTTCTTGGTCTACGGTACATCGTGGCACAACATCTCCTTGGGTTATAGGTACAACCCGCTCCTCGGCATTGCTTGGCTGAAAAATCAGTGAGGAGGCAGGAGCGCAGGGGCTGTCCTTACCGAGGAGCCCCGGGCAGAACCGTGTGAAGAACCCGGACAAAACCCTTGACAGGGAGAGCTGCCCCTGCAGCTGACGAATTACTCAATAAAGAAATAAATTAACCCAGGGCTCCCGCTGTGTCACCTGACAGCTTCCACAGACACCTCGGGAATCTCAGTGGTTGTGTGATGTTCGGTTTAAAAAACAAAATAAAGAAATAATATAATCCCCCCCAAAATAAATAAAAATTAAAAAAAAAAAATTAAAAAAAAACCCACGGGGATCTCGATTGCTTGGTTTTGTGGTTTGAGCTCTTCAACCTGAAACTCCGAGAGAAATGAACCACATGAAAGAGTCCTGGGCTAGGACAATCTCCGCTGGCAGGGGGCTCATCCCGACTCCTCTCATTTTCACCGCCCTCCCGGCACAGGGGCTCGGGAAGTCTGGGCGGGGGAGGGTGGGGGTCCCGGCAGCGGGCACACACCTTGTAGCCCCCGCAGGTCAGGCCCGCGTTCCTCTTGGCCAGGACGCACTTCATCCTCAGGAAAAAGGATCTCTCGATCTCGTATTCTGGGAGGGGGAAAGACAGAGGCGGGGTGAGCTACAGGCTCCACTAGCTCTGCACGGACTTCACCGCGACCACGCGGGCCGGGCGGGGGCAGAGGGCTGTGTACTTTACCCTGTACGAAGTGCGAATGGTAGGGCTGGTGGGCCGTCAGCACCGCCGTCATCTCATCATGGTCGGCGGGGTGGATGTACTCGTAAATGCTATTGCCGGTCAGCTCTACCTGTGAGAGAGAAGGAGAGTGGGGAGGAGGAGGAGGGGAGGGGGGGAGCTCTTCCTGGGCACCGTTCAGCATCCTCTGTCAGTCGGGAGGGGTGATGCAAGCACGCACGAGGCTAGCGGGCTCCCTTAGCATACCTGCGACAAGCCCAGGTGCACCGAGGCAGTCTCCGAGATGTACATGATCTTGCCATCCGGAGCCACGACAAATATGAAGCCATCCAACGTCTGCAGAAAAAAATGAGGGGTGGGGATATAAATATATCAATAGATAGATAGATAGATACATACGTACGTACATACATACATACATACATAGATGCATGAAATACCTGTCCCTCTCGTGTTTTGGCAAACAGACATCCATGCTCAGACTCTGATTATTCAAAAAGTTGGAGAGAAATAGGCAAGTCTTGGACAGGAATCCCTCTAAAGTGCCTGGACCCCTGAGATACAACGCACTTCTCAGAGTGGCCGAGCTCAAAAGTAATATAAATTGCCTGGGAAATATCTAAGAAGTCCTGCCTACTTGGTGTTTAATAAGTAGGTCCCAGAAATCCTGAATACTCCTATCCTATTTTGAATGTCACTGAGGGTTTAGCATTTGCATATTTGCTAAGGAAATTTTAGGCGATCAAAGGGAATCTAAAACTCGTTGCAGTGTAAATAAGACAATTTTTCAGGTACATTTCAGGTACGGACATAGATGAGACTCCTGGGTGTGCCAAGAGCAGAATAGACCCCCAAAAGGCCACACCAAAAATGCCTGGTGATGGTAACCGCTAATATTCTTTAGCACTGCAGAGCACTGTGGTTTTTCAAACGTGTCCTGCCTGATTTGTGTCTCTGCTAATTTCTGTGCCCCGAGTCCTTCTGTCCAGGACAGCCTTCCCCAACCTGCCTCTACAGTCTCTCCCTGTGGGCTTAGAATGAGACACCATTCTAAGCTTCAGAACATTGAAAAGACTTGTTAATAATATGGGAAAAAATCATGCTCCTGTACCTCAGCAGACTGGGAATCCCTCACTGTGGTCCCAGTATTAGACAATGCTGGGGCAAAGGAGTTAGAATGACCAAAACACAGTCCCAGTAAACCACACACCATTCGAGTTGTTCCCCTCCCACTTCCCCTTTTATTAAACACTTGAACAGTTAAAAATTAGTCAAGGTGGCAATTAAAAACTCAGAAGAGGGAATGATTTCTTTAATCATTAATACTATATGGCTGTCGTTTCCAGGCCAGTACCTGCAAAAGATGGGATCCCAGTTCCCGTCCAACATTATCCAGGGGGCTTGTTCGGCTGGAGTGGCCCCAGGCTTCTCCGAGTCCTGTTATTTAAGACAAACAAAGAAAGTAAGGTCAGGAGATGAAAAAATTTACTCCTGTAGGTCTGATGGAGAGCAGCTTTTTTCCAAGTTTTTGCTTGTATCCCCTCTAAAACGTGTATATGCAATCTTTGGAAAAGTAAACATGACTTCGTTGCAGATAGAAGCCTCTTTTGTGTCTTTTTGAGAGAAAAATACAAAAATACCTGCTTTGAGTTAACAGTGAAGGTAATTTTTAAGACCTAAGTAAAACAGCCTCACAGATAAAAGGGCTTTTCAGTGTTGCCTTCTGCTACTGGGAACTGACCCCTTGAACTTCAGGGGTCCTAACCTCATGATCCACAAGCAAGTCACTGTCCAAAGGCATGGACCACTCTCCCTCCTGCCCATGAAGTCCGTCTCCCGGCTTCACCTCCACTCCTGCCATCTTTCCTCCTGCTACTACAGTGGGAGAGATGGTTCCCCCTGCAGGGAGGGGTGATCTGCCTCCACACAGCAGTGTTTTAAGTGTCTGTCTGATATTTTAGGCGCCACTTGTTTTCTTCCATGCAAAGTCATGAGAAATAAAAGCCACGTGGAGATTACTTTACCAGAGTAAAACAATTCATGGATGATGCCTTTGCACAGTGTTGTTGCTGAAATAATTTAAACGGGTCAGTTAAAGCCTTTGATGCTCATGCCATGAAATAAGGCCCAACCTGACATGCACAAACACTGGTATAAAGTGAAAGGGAGGGAAAACACAAATCCAGATAGATGACTGGGGTGGAGATCGCGCGACGGACGCGAGATCTGGAGCCGCTGGAGTTTGTCCCCCCGCAAGGCGGATTCGGGAAAGGCAAGACCCCGTTTTCCAGCTAATTCGAGGCAAACAGGAGAGGTGCCGACAGCAGGCAGCCGCGAGCATCCCTCGCTATTGACCGGTTTCACCCAGGTGTTTGCCGGTCCGAACAAAGCCAATGATTTCCTCCCCGCTCTTTGAACGGGGCATCCCGGGGCGGCCCCTGAAACGCCTTCCCCAACGCCGGAGAGGTGTGCCGCGATCGTTCCCGCCTTTCCCTCTCTTCTGCCTCCCTTCTGGTCCACCTCTTCACAACTTGTCTCTTCACCACTCCTACACTTCTCTTCTTCCTGCTTAACCTCACAGCCCTACAAAGGCAGGAGTATCTCCCTGGCCAGCCCGAGCGTGTACCAGGACTCCAGCCAGAAACAGGTTCCCTTCCATTAATTCGTCCACGCCAATTAATGGGGAGCCAGCCACTGGGATGGAGGATCACCTCAGCCCCTTTTATTGGGGAAGGAGCTGGCAAATCTTGCACAACTTCCAGGGAAAGAGAGAAAAGCCCTTGGTCTATTTGTTTTTCTAGAGCTCATCGGAGGTTTCTCTGCTGGGCAGTCAGGATGGCCGGTTAGTGCAGAGGCTAACAGCTAGATTTCCATGTTCCCCTATCCGGAGGGAAATCCGAGTGACAGGTTTCTTTATTCAGGACCAAATCTGCGATCCTCGCCTATGATTTAAGTTGCTTATTAATCTAAGTTTACAGCTCTAATTATTCTTCTTCTAAAAGGGAAAATAACTCGACCCCAGCGGGTTAATGAACAGCTTACGGGCATTGCAGGTTAAACTCCCCTCGGGAAGGCGGTTCTTCACGGGGCGCTGAGCTCCTCGCTATGTTTCAGGTGGAAATCCCTCTCTGCTGGGCTGTGTCTACTCATGGTTTATAATTAAACGTTTTCACTCGTCTACCGGAACGGGCTTTTGGAGATCCTGTCACATGAGACGATCCTTTGTACTCCCCAGATGTTTCAGCACCTTCAAGTCGGAGACTATTTCCATTCGTTGCCAAGCCCAACCTCTCCCAAATCGACGGCCCCTCCCGATGCTCCCGTAAATACTGTTTTAAAGATTATAAGAGAAACCCCCGACTATTAATATTCCTCTTCTTCTCTCTTTTTTTTTTTTTTTTTGTCTAGTCTCTTTAGCATCCAATTTCCTTTTATCGAGGGGGCAAACTGTGATTTCTTGCACTTGACCTACCGCAGAATATTCTGCAAATCCTTTGGTTGTCCATCTAAAACAAAACAAGGAAATCAGCTCTCCCTTTTGCTTCAGGATTACGCTTGGAAACAAGATCTAAAGATTCGCTTGTAATTTGGAGAGCCAACAGCATAATAGCTTTGGAAGAGAAACAAGCAGCTTTGTGAGGGGAAGGATAACTAAACCGTTTTTAGGCAAAGGATTTTCCCAGCTAAAGTGGCCGAAGACAAAGCAAAACATAATCTATTTTGGAAGATTTCCAAGATATGCCACATTAACCTTAGCAGATAAAATTTGCTTTCTTCCCTGCGTCCCCTCCCCCATCGTGGTCTGGTTTATCGTATTTACATAAGTAGCCTAAGAAGGGATGTATCTATTATGGATCTAAGGAGCTAGCGAGCTCACATTTCGTTTGGAAATAGAGGGGAAGTTTTACTGTTGCTTAATACTTGGTGCATTGTAGAACCATTTCCATTTAAATACCCCCGACCCACGGATTACCTCAATGGACTGGCTGCATGAGTTTTGTAATTTCCTGAAAATGAGATTTCGATTTATAAAACAAGAAACCAATTAGTAACCAAATGAGGCGAAGTAGATCCACTAAAATTGACCTAATCCCACAGGCACCATTTAGGCCAGTTCTTGGCGAATGAATGATGAGCAATCGTCTAACGTAAGCTCAAGGCATCATCCAGCTGTGTTATTCAAGCAGCAAAAAAAATAAATGGATCGAGTTTTTATTTCAGAATGAATTTGATACTCTTGACAAAATATGGATTATAGGCTTCTGCCTAACAAGCTCTTCCACTCGAGGATTTTTTTTTCCTGTGAAGATAAACTATTTATGCCACAAGAAACTGTCCACTGACATGAGGGTAGGGGGGAAGTAAAAAAGAAAAAAAGAAATAAAAAAAAAAGAAAAGAAATAAAAGTATTTTAGCCAGGTTATCCCTTCGTTTGTGAACAACAGCCTCGTCACCCAGCTGCCTGCACCTAGATAGCGGGGAACCCACGCGGAGCGAGTGTGCTGACTCATCGTTTATCCCAACATTTTCCAATGGAAAACCACCGCGCTTTGCACTTCAAAAAACCTGTCCCTCCGTTTCATGCGCTCGCTACACCGGCGGGTCCCTGTGAAATGCCTTCCCCCCTCCCAGCTGCGCACACCCCCGGTACTGGGCAAGCCGCTCCGGGCCAGCCTGTCCCGCACGCCGGGCTCACGGCCAGAGCCGCCGCTCTCGACTGCCTTGGCCCTGTCCACCGTTCCCCTCCTCTTTTGATTGATGCAAGCCTTGATGTCGACAGCCAATGGAACCAGGACCTGGGTGGGCATCGTCCCTACCCACTGGCCATACTGTCGCAAGAAACTCCTCTGTGCCACGAAAGGGGGAAGAGATTCCTCAGTCATTTATAATTTGATCTAGGCAAAGACAGAGGAAAGCTGGCTCGGGGAAATGAGACTCCAAGAGGCCGGGGCAGCTCCTTGGCCCTGGTTGATTTCCGACTCACTCGTCCCTCTGTGAGCATCTGCAGCTCAGAGCCCATCTCGACCCCCTCCTTTGTCTGGCAACAGCAAAGGGGGGCGAGGGTGGCCGGTGGGGGTGGGGTGGCCAGAAGATGCAAGCCCTTGTCTACTTTGTGCTGATTTGCAGGCTTTTAAAAGCAGTGGCTGCGATTTCCCCAACGGACCCTCCGTCATGAAACCTCAGCGCAACCCTGATTCACGGTAGTGAAAGCAAAGCAGGGTGGAGTATTTGACAGCCCCGTTTAAAAACACTTAGTGGAGAGCCCATCCTGAGCTTCACACACGCTTCTTTGGGGGCCAGACTTGGAGGGCAGCTACCTCCGGGGGCGGGGAGTCCTTGGGCACCCCTCTGGGAGCTTGTTCCTGTCTGGCCGCACCGCCCCACACAGCCCGGCGAGGCCCACGGAAGCCGTGCACACCGGGTAGATGCTGGCTTGGAGACGAAGCCCCCGTAGCCAAGGAGTTTTCTCCTGTTGCTGTGAATGAGCAGAGGGAGAGTCTCAGGGGACTCGCCCGGAGTCAGTCCGCTACTGCAGGGCAATGCTGGGAGTCGGCCGGCGGGGCAGCCGCAAGGGACTCTTCCCTAATCAGGGTCCAAGAAAGTCCATTGCGCGTTTCTCTTCCAGGAGTTTCTCAAAACTCCCTCTCTGGACAGCGCCGCACCCCCGGATCTCCCCGTCGACTCCCGGGGATCGTGGCCCGGGGACGTCTCCGCTTCCTCTTGTTTCGCTACGTTTTCTTTGCCCTTTTAAGAGCCTCTCTCTGGTTATTAAAGAAAGAGAAGCGACACGCCGCTTCTCGCCCGCCGGCGCCGAGGGCGATGTTGACCCTGAGGAGGGCGCGAGATGAGGGACCCCCGGCCGCCTCTGCCCCGGCGGTCGCCCCTTCCCCTCAGCGCCGAGGCAGGCCGGGCAAGACTGCCGCCCTCTCCGTGCTGGCAGGCCGAGGAGGGGCGGCCCGGGCACGGACAGCGGCTTCGTGCAACCTGCCCAGGGAAGCCGCTCCAAAGCGGGAACGGGCATGTCACCTCCTTGCGCGGCTTCTCAAGCAGCACCTTCCCTGCTTACCACTGCCCACCGCTGCTGCCTTAATACCCGGAGAGTCTGATCCGGGGAGAAACGGGGCACAGGAGTTTTTTGGGGAGAGAGAGGCAGGACAGCTCGGACCCCATCTCCAATGCTGTCATTCTCTCTCGCTGTCCAGGGAAAATGACAAATAACAGCTCGGAGAGCCGCGGGAACCGAAGCTGCACGCCCTAGTCACTGGCAAGATAAAAGGCAACTGGATGTTGTATCGAGGAATTAGCTTGATTCGATTAACCATTTAATTAAATCGTCTGCCATCACCTAACGCCCGACAGGGCTGATTTCTCAGTTAATTTAACAGGCAGTGGTTAATGATAACTCAAAATCTCCGCCAAATTAGGCTTCTGTGAGGGACTGGGTCACCGTCGGAGGGCTCAGATGGAATAGAATAAGCTATGTTTAAAAAAAAAAAAAAAAAAAAGCTGCTCATTTCCAACTGCCTGCGGATGCCATTAGCAAGGTTTTGTAAAGATTTATTGTCTCGGTAAATCACATGTGTTCATTTGAAGCAGAGATAAGTTAGCATCCCGCTTTCTTTATAAAAATAATAATAACAGGGATGAAAAGCCCTGTTGACTAAACAAACAAGCCTATTAAGGAAATGGTCGTGGAAATAATGCCGAGGCTGTTTCACTCTAGAAAGAAATACCAGGATTTTGGCACACACGGAGTAATGGAATTGCGCTTTGAAATGCAAACAAACGGAACCATGCCCAAATTGGAGAGAGAGGGGGAAAAAATCCGGGACATTTTCAAGTGCCAACTACTTGTTGGTTTCTACAGAAGACGCAAATTCAAATAGCCCTTATTTCGAAGAAACAAGGAAGGATTTGCACCAATGCACACGCTGTTTATAAGCAAGTTGAAAAATATCCTCCAACACGAAAACCGTCGTGTTTCCAAAGAAAGTAAGATTTCCTTACCGCTCATCTCACTAAGTATTCTTTCTAATACATAAATCTGTTTTTAAAACGATCATGCTAGTAGTTTAGTTCTGCACTTCACAGTTTAAGTTTACATCAAACCTGGAATTAAATAGAGATGCAGCGTGGAGAGTAAGCTGCAGCTTAAATGAGAAAAACTTCTGTAAGAAAATAAACACTGAAACCTAATGCTCAATCATTTCCCTTTGCAGTAAGAAAAACAGCATTAAATCACCTATCCACGTGGGAAATGGATTTTTTTTTCCTGTTGATCTCTTCCCCCTTTAAAATAAAACAAGGTTAAGGGTTTCAATATTGAAATGTTAACCATCCTTATTCGGCGAAAGTTTATGTAAACGGAGTCTCTGCTTTTGTCTTGAAAATCAAACACCTCTCCGCGCCTGAACGATCCGTCCTTACTAGGACAGATTGCAAACCCTCCTCTTCCCTCTTTCTTTCTCTCTTAAAATATTCCTAGCTAAAAAAGAAAAACAAAGCCCCCGAAAATCTACTTATTGTGCCATTTGAATTTTTTGTTTGGTTTTATTTTTTTTTTTCTTTCCTCCTTTCACTTTTGGATATTGCCGAGGGTCAGTGAAGAATTACCCCACTAGTGATAGCGACTGGACCTTTCTTGACAGAAAACTCTTTTAGCCCTTCAACGCCCCGGAGATTTTTCTACATATTTTTTGCTTCCCCGTCAATTGCCATCAATGGTTTAATGTTAAATTGAAATTCTAGTGTTTCTTTATTTTTAATAAACGTTAAATCACGAATTAATGTATTAAAAATTTCTGATAAAACAGAAAATATTTTAAAATCTTCCTTATTGACTTCTGAAATTTAGCAGCTATTAACTCTTTCCAAAGCTGTCGAAACGTAGGTTTTCTCCTTCTGGAGAGAAGCGTTTTAGCATTGAAACAATGAAAGAAACCTATGCCGCTGAACACTTTTCGTTCTTGAGAGTTTTAATCTGCTGGAGACCTAATAAAGGGAAGTCAGGGGTAGAGACAACAACCCAGGCGTTTCAGTAGCTTGGGAGAATTACAGAGCCGTTACAAGAGGGAGATCTCTGGAAAATCTTTGCTCAGTTTATCAAGTTTGTCCAGTGCCACTGGTTTGTATTTAAATATCTGGGGGTGAGAAGGAAACCTCACGTGTTTATTCTGTGTGTGACTCTCCTGGCATTTCACTCCCAGAAAATTCTTGTTTCCAAAATCAACCCGAAATCTACCCACTTTCTCTCTCTATAGGGACCTTTCAGACATAAAAATATGCAGACAAGCGCACACCGATTCTCTCCGCCCTGTCCCCAGCCCCGCGCGTACGCGGTGATGAGGAGTGTATATCTTTCTGTGCGTGGTTATTTACAACCAGCCCTAGGCAAGCACTCTCCGGGCAGATGGAAGTTCGCTCTTCTGCCAGGGAGAAGGGGGTGAGAGTTACTCTGGAAGTGCAGCTCGCTCTTATGGAGACAACGCTTCTCTATTTTGACTCCTCGAAGATCTCTTTAAATGTACGACATGGCGCTCCTCCGTGCTCCCGAGCCTCTTGCTACCCATCTTCAGCCCTTTGGCCAACTCATCGGGAACGTCCCGATGCTTGTATCGCTTTCCTCCCGAGGGAAATACAAGCAAACGGACCCTTATTACATCCGTCCGACATTCCTACCCTGCTTTCTCCCTTCAGAAAGGCTTAGGCTTTGGTGCGTCATTTCCCCGACAGGCACTACCTGTTTTCCCTTCCTAGCGAAGCGATGACTTTTTTTTCTGAGTGGGGACACTGGGAGGCCAGGTAGCCCCCCTCTCCCTCTCCTCCCTCCTCCCTGCCGCAGCCGGACAAGCACAAGCACACTCGCATCGATAGCCCAAGCCGCTCCCGCAGCCTTCCCGGAGCCCACTCCTTCTCCCGGCATTCCGGGGAAAATCACCCGGGCTCTGCTCCCGCACTGCCGGGCACGGGCGCAGCTCCGTGAGCGCGCTCCTGGGCGACTCGCTCGTGTTTAATCGCGGTGCGGGCGAGAGCAGGGAAACCCGCGGGGCTGGGGCCGGGCCTGGCCGCGCTCACCCGCCTCCACGGGAAGTACGTGGGAGGGCGAAGGAGCCCGCGGAGGAGCCGCCCGGCCCCACGCCACGCCGCGGCCCCCGCTCTCGGTCCTTCGCGCCCAGCCCTGCGCGGCCCCGGGGGAGGGCGGGGGACGGCGGTCCCGCGCGGATCTGCCTCCCGCACAGCGCCAGGCATGCCGCGGCAGCGCCTCGGAGGGGAGAGCCCTTCTGTGCCTGCTCGCTGCCTTCCTTTTTAATTTGCGCTTCGCCTTTAATGAGGCTGCGAGGGCTCCGCTGCCCCCCGAGCCCCGCTCAGCCGCCCCCTCTGTCTCCGCACTCAAATTAGCATCTGCTGCGGCCGGCAGCGGCCCCGGCCCCGGCGCGCTTCGCCACACGGTTCCCCAGGGCATTCAGGCATCCTGCGCTGCCACCGAGGAACGGGGATCAGCTATTCTTCTTTTCCCATGATTACTCACAGCCTACAAGCAACACCATATGCTTCTTCTGATCAAACAACCCGCTACATAGGCACCAGTAATTGACGAGACCTGCTCGAAATCACGCAGAAAGGTAGCCTACTGAGACCGCAGGAGTTGACAAATCATTGATAATAATCCTTTTAGGAACATCATGGGCATCCGGGTTTGCAATAGCTTTATTTTTATAAAGTATGCGCTGACAGTATAAAGGACAACTCGGTCGCCTTTGAAACAGAGGACTGTCCCGCATAATGATCTTCAAGGTGGCAGATCACACAGAAGAGCAAAGTGGTTTGATGAAGTCTGTAATTATTATTATTTTTAAAGGTTTCATTTAACCCATTCTTTGGTTATAAGCGAATCAGCGGTATGGGAGGTTGTTTAAAGAAATTGCAAGACGCACTGGACTGGACTGGAAATTACTGCTGTGGACTTTAGGTATAAACCTTTATATGTAATCTCGGACGGGGAGGGGATTACCTCCCCCAGTCCAAGTGACTGCCTCATTGCATATTTACTTTTAAAAAGTAGAATTAATTGCAATGGCCCACAAACTTGATAGGGAAAAAAATGAAATTTAAAAAAATCAAAGTAAACAAACAAAAAAGTTCCCACAAAACTAAAGCAAAACAAAGCCAGGGTATATAAACATCATCGATTTGTAAAAAAATGCAGACCAACCGAGTCGAGATACAGCTACAGAAAACACAGAAGGACACAGCTATATTATGTAGTTTCTTATGTACACCACTTTGCAACAAAAGATGCAGCGAATTTTGAATTAGGTCGGAACAAAAAAAAGGTTTTGATACTTTTTCTTTCACACAGACTGCAATTCCACTGAGTTGATCTAAATAAAAGGTTTGTGAAACATTTTTTATCTTTTTCCCCTACAGCTTATAAAATCAATAGAGTGAGAACACAGAGGAACTTTATTCTGACTCTCTTAACTTTGTATTGTTTGTTTTACTTGGCAGCCGATCTAGAAGCCCCAAGATGGTCACTTTAAATCCTAATTCTACTTAAAGGTAAAAAACACCAGACACTTTAGGATGCTTAAGTCTTCTTTTCCTAGACAGACGGGACTGTTGCTGCTGCCATGGACGTCAACGTGAAGTTTACTTTCGCCTGTCAAGGAGAATCAGGCCCAGGTTGGGGCACTGAGTGGGCAGGAGGATTGAATGTCTGAGTGCAAAACTCCTGTTAAACTCCTGTTAAAAGTTTCTGAGGTCGATTAACGCCCTCAAACTGCCTTAGTGATCGTCAGAACGAGACACAGTACATTGATGATGTGATTCGGTGTGCTTGACTTATTTACTTAGCGTGTGCGAGCACGCCAGTACTCGTGTCTTGTACCTGTACAACGTACCTTTGCTCAACAGTTGAACTAAGGCTTTAGGATTTTGCATAGACTTATGTAAATATTTACCCATATACTAACTCCCACCACAGAATGGCTATAAATAGGGATGAATCACTCCCTCTTTCGCCACGCGTGTGTTTGGCGGGGGGATGCACACCTTCCTGCCTAGGGGAAAAGAAAACCAGGGTTTGCCTTAGCAGAACACACAGCAAAGCTCAGTGCCTTCAAGTGTTGACTAAAGTCCCCAACCAAACCTGTCATAGGAACTAAAGGGAAAATGTTTAAATGTTTACAGCAGAGAAAAGTGACAGCGGAAAGCTCCGTGTCTCCGAGCACACAACCCCATAGGATTTTTTTTTTTTTAAGGTAAAAGTGATAAGTGACAGCTGTATCGGAATGAAAACAGAGGCGAATAGGCATTCCCACCTACCTTCTGGGAAAACAACCCTCATTTTTAAATAGCTGGTGGTGAGTCTGATTATGGATGCTTTGTCCAGCTGAGAGGTGATAGCAGAGGGCAGCGGTAGTAATTTAGCCAGTTCATAAAATTCACTGTTTTCTTTCTCCCGCCTAGTCCGGGCAGCATTTTTGGACTTCTCTTTCATCGTGGTTTTTTCCCCCCTTCCTTGCTACAATTTAAACTCCAGAGATTCATCCAAAGGTGGAAGGGAAACTCAACAACAATTCCTCTCTCCGTAGCATCAGGCAGTGATTCTGAGCTCGGCCATTACTCTGAGAAACCGTTCTGTTGTGTAAAATGCCAACAAATATTGAAGAGTAGAGAGGTGTTCTTTGAAAAAAAAAAAAAATGGAAGTATATATTCTCTGAAAAGCAGTCAGTCGGATGGGAAAGGCATTTATCCAGTGCGGCTTAGCACTCCAAGCAACTGCAGTAAAAATAAAGAATAAAAACTAAAAGATTGAGGCACCAGTCAGCAACCAAACGACGTATTTCTGGCCTTTTTTCCTACTCATGGCGGGCAGCATAGCTCCTCGGAAGACGGTCATAGTAATCCCGTTTCTTCCCGTAGTCCGCTGTCAATCCGAGGGCCGAAACGCCCGGCCGCGGGCTGCCACCGAGGGAGCAGGGTGACTTCCCGGGAGCCTCTCTCTGTGAAGACAGCAGCAGTCCTGGAGGGAGAGAGCCGGCACACACCGCCGCAGCGGAGCCGCGAGAAATAATAATCAACAACCAGCCTCCGGCGGGTGTAGTATTTTCTCCCACCAGAGGGGAAAGGAAAAAAAAAAAGTGTATTTTCTCATCTAAGGTGCCCATGGAGAAGCCTGCCCAGCACTCTCCTCCCACAGCCCTCGCACTCCCCAGCCCAGGTGTGCACTGCATGGCCAGAACGATACCGCGGCAGAAAGCAGCCCCATTCCCGGTCTCGGTGCTGCCGGGGCTGCGGCGTCCCCTTCGCGCTCCCTCGGGCCGGCACAGAGGCTGCGGCCAGACCTCCCCGCGCTCGGCGCTGCCAGCCCCGCAGTGAGGGGAAACATTTCCAGTCATGGAGTATTTCAGCTTGTTTTCCCTTTTTTCTTTTCTTTTTTTCCTTTTCCCCAATTTTTTTACTTTTGAATTTTCCCACTTCTCGGCTACTCTCCTCATTCCCCGGCTGGGGTCGGGAGGATGGCGGGGGTGTCTACCCCAGCTGCATCCCAGCCAGGAGAGGCACGCTCTTCCCAGCCCTGACCAGAGCCGGAATCCACCCCAATATCACAATTTTCCATCCAAATTATCTTTTTTTTTCTTTTTTTTCTTTTTTTTCCTCATTTTCCACCGTGGGGAAGCGACCCATAGCCTAGCCCCGCACATCGCTGCGGCTCTTCGCTGAGGCTGGCAGCTTGTGGTGGGTTGTGATCTTCTTGTTACCTACCTTGAGTCCCTGAGCCCGGCAGCCTGCAGAGAGCTCTCCCGGGGTGAGAAGCCCAACTCTTTAATTGGCTCATTAATGGCAAGGGGAAAAGTTTGCGCCTGTCACTGCTCCTCGCACCGATGGGCAGACAGACATTGCCGTCTCCCCATCCCCTTTATCGGCTCCCAGGCTCTCCGTCTCACATAACGGGGGGTGGGGTGGGCTAGGGTGGGGTGGGGGACGAGGTTGATATTAATGAAGAATCCCTAATTTGCGGCTGAGAAATGCCTAATAACTTCTTGATGGCTAAAAGCCTTTTAGCACAACTTCATTTCTCCCCGCGCCCCCCCGCCCGTCTCCTCCTCCCGGCCGGGCCCGCCCCCGGTGCCACTCACGGACCCACCTCGCTTCCCATTGGCCGCCGCCGCCGCGCGCTCGGCCTCCCATTGGCGGAGGCGCCGGTGACGTCACACAGGCACACATCTCTCCCCCCCCCCCCCCGCCCTCTCTCCCCGTGTCCGCCCTCTGACCCGGCGGCGCGGCCGGGGGGGCCGGGGGACACACGGACACGCACACACGCAGACACACAGACACACGCACCCCGCACACCCCCCCCCGTCCCCCCGCGCTACGGGCTTATTTTTGTTAAGGTGCGTATTTTGGCCGTCACATCCCGGCTTGGCACAGGAGACGAGAGGCCGAGGTCCCACGGGATTTTTTGTTTTCCAGCCACCCACCCGGCAGTTCCCCACCCCAAAACTCCGTCGTGCTCGGGAGGAATGAGCTTCGGTCACGTCTCCTGCCCCCACGACACCCCCACCTTTAACCGTGCGCTGTTCAGCCCCGGGGCTGATGCGCTGTGGGACAGCTTGAACCGAGTCGCGCTGCGGGGAGTAGAGGGATGGAGGAAGATTTTAACTGATTTTCTTGATACACGCTGGAAGAAAGCCCAAATATGCCACGAACAGACAGGGAACAACAACAAAAAAAAAAAAAAAAAGAGAGAGACGAAAAAAACCCCCAACACCCAAAGCCGAATCCTCCTACAACAGGAGACAGAGGCACTTTAAAGCTGCCCTCGAAGTGAATGTGGGGCTTCCTCCTTTCCCGGGGAGCAGGACTATACCTGATCTCGTGTATCCTCTGAGGAAAACCCAAACCGAACAACAACAACAAAAGCCCCTCTAAGAACCAGACTGTTCTTAAAACTGCTGGCTCCTGAAAAAAGGGGATAGAACAGAGAGAGGGCGCCCGGAGTGGTGGGAGAAGGCTTGTAGAGTCTTCCCTAAAACCATAACGGATTCTCGAAAGCCTGAAATAATTGCCAAACCAGTCGGTGCGAGACTTTGGCTGAAATAGCTGTTTAAAATGAGATTGCACTGGCAAGGCAACACTCAGAGTATTTCGAGGAAGAATAAATGGTCTCAGTTTTCGAAAGAAGAAAAACACCAACGCAAAAAAAAAAAAAAGAAAAAAATTAGCCTTTTAATCTCCCCATCCCTTTTGCTTCGCGGCCGGCTCCAGCTCGAAGAGCAGGCTTCCAGTGCCGACTGCCTGTTCGTTGCTTATTACCTTAAATCTCCCCTCGGTTAAAAGCTTTCCCTGTGTTCATTTGAGTAAATAAAGGAAAGACGGAAAGAGAGGCATTCAACAACTCCTCTGGGTGTCCAGCCGTCTACAAGCAGCAGAGAAATGTATCCACGTAGTCTCAAATGTTCTTTTGATTGTCTTGTTTACCGAAGCGACTCGTTGTTAAACAAACATGAACGCAAGGCACTTAGTGAAGGTATGGATTGAAAAAAAAAAAAAAAAGAAAGAAAAAAGAAAAACAAAAAAAAAAAAAGAAGGAAAAAAAAAGAAAAGGGAGGAAAAAAAGCGCACCCTTCCCCGCCCCCCATCATGCCGTAAAGCGATTGCTGCTGTGGGCGAAAGTGATACTAAATTTTCAAAAATCTTCCCTGTGCATTAATGCCCTCAGGTGTAAAGTGGGTTTGGGGAAGAAGAAAAGAAAAAAAAAATCTTCCTTCTGGTTTTCATTTGAGGTAATTCTCTTGCTAAACGGCACTGACGTCTCTAGGAGGGTATTTAGACATATGGGCAACAACTGGACTAACACTGTCAGGTAACTCACGAGTTATTTGTCAACATGAGCCGCAGAGAATGTCTTTTTTAACACCCTTGGTTTGGGAAAAATAAATAAATCAGTAGGATACACTTCTGCTAATTTATACCAGGGAACATGAGCATCCACCTTACCAACCCCACACAGCCCCAGTGAAGACCGTAGCTCTCAGAGGACTCGCTTTCTTGGTGTACGGGCACTCGGCTTCTCCCCCTCAGCCCGGGTCGGTGTCAGTAGCCGCACCGGTTCCCCCTCGGGGCCCCGGGGCTAGGGCTCGACGAACCCCTATGTAGATTCTGAATGTACAAATGCTACGGTAGGTAAAGTACAAGAAAGGACCAGCTACTGGAGGCCAGTTCTTTGGCTTTCGAAGTTACATCAAACGTGGGCAAAGTCACCGCGCCACAGAACCACCAGTGTGCGGTCAGTACGCTGGGGCCATTTCCCAGCAGATTTCAAGAGGCGGCTCCCGAATAACGGGACAATTTGGCAGCTTCAGAGACATTAACCTTATTTTATTTCGTGAAAAACACGCGACTTCTGAATGTGGAGATCAGACCTAGAACTGCTCTGTTCCAGGTGTATAGGCAAAGGCAGGCGGCAATAGCTACATTCGTAGTTCCCATATCAGCCGAGGGCTCGCTGTCACCGGCCCCGGTGAAGCCTGCCTGTCTAGAAGGGGAGTGCACGATGCTGTTGAGCAAATGAACACACCGCATGCGGGATGACCGCGCCGCGGTAACTCCTCGGTGTAGAAGGGCGTCGGAGCGAAGCGCAGGGCAGCGAGCGCACCGGCGGAGCGGAGCGGACACCTGCGGGCCGAGGGGCAGAACCCCGGGGGCGCAGGGCAGCCGCGTCCCCTCACGGCGGGAGAGAGACCCTCCGGCCGCCTGGAGCAGACGGATAGCTGTGCTCAGTTCAGATGCATTTATTCTCGGGAAGAGAGTACTCTGGAAAACAGATAACACTGGAAAATTGAATAAACAGGTACTGCAGCGTAATTTGATTTTAAAAGGCTCATAATAAAATGGTGTATCTAAAAAAAGGGTGAGCGAAAACGAAGCGTTTCACAGATTTCTGACTATATGTGGTAGAAAACTTGTGTAGGCAGACATAATATGCACCGTATATTGCAGCATGTGTGAGTGAGCATGTGTATGCGTGCACGGAGGGGGAGGGGGGAAAACTGTACAAATCAAAGCAGAAAAAAAAAAAAAGAAAAAAGAAGAAAGAAAAACGCTTCTGGGCCATTTTCCTATAGGATAAAACAGATCCGTTTTTTTCTCCAACACATTCGGGCATACTCTGATGTATTTATTAGGCTATGAATTTGGGTGCGTTTTCTAACCTCCCCTAAAGAATGACGTGGCCATTTCTTAAGCAGAGAGGAAAATCTTTTCAACTATAAGTCGTCACTTATGCGCTGCTTTCTCGATAGCGTTTTAAAAAGGTCAATATTAGTGAATTGATGACGCAGACCGCTCTCCCGATTGCTGAAAAAAAAAAAATAAAATACCGGCCTGGTATCAGTAACGGACAGATTTCCACACACCGAGTCTACCTCCTCTTTGTACCGGCAAGAGGCGGGATTCGACCTCGTATGGACCCTCACGGCCAAAGAGAACACCCAGCCACCCCATCGCCTCTCTGTGAGATGCGGTTCATTTGTCCAGCCCGGGGAGTGTCTGAGAGTGCGGGCGCTTGGAAACCAAGACAGTTTTTTTCAGAACCCGGTAACTTCAGACACACGCACTTGGGTACCCTGGTGAATTGGAGTGTGATGTGAATTTCCATCTGTGCCCTCATCAAGGCTTTATTGACATAAATATACACGGCAAATGCTCTTTGAGACCATTCAGAAGTAATTAATATGTTTTAACTGATCTAGATCTTAACCTTCAAGATTCAAGCCATGCTCTAGGTACTTTATTCCTGCTCTTTTGCTAATGTTATTAGGATGTTCAGGGAAGCAGGACAAGCAGAAAGCCGAATCTAACACAGGAAATAGTTAGCAGACCCGTGGTTGCCAGGTCTCAGATATAAGCGGTTCCGAATGTATCCCTTTAAAATAATTACAGAAACATTGCAAAATTAGAGTATTCTACCACTAGCATGATTGTTATTTTCGGTAACTCCTTCAAACAATTTTTAGCGATATACCCTTGGATTTTTTTAAGTGATGCTTTGCAAGGAGGCAGGACACTTCACTACGCAATCCTTTCAATTTTATTGTTTTTGGCATAAATATAACGAGATGATTTATATTCATTTTTCCAGGGGAGTCAGAGGTCGGTACCTTTTAGCCCTTATCTTATTGAATACACTCTTGCTAATGATCGGAAGTCAAGCTATCTTACTGTGACGGGAAGCAGCAAATGAAAACATAAACTAAAGAAACGCTAAAAAAAATCTATTTCATGGTTAGTAACAGGGACATTTTTTTCTTGCCTGCTGCATTTCTGAAGAAGCCTGGCACACTGAACGCCCAAATGGAGCTGACATGCCCTTGCGAGGGATGAAATGTCCGGGAAGGACAGGCGACTGGAACTTTGATGAAATTACGAACTTTGGAAAGTGCTTGCTGCCCTTCCTGTGCCTTCACAGACAGCCTGCCTAACTCCGATAGTCCCTTGTGTTGCACCGGCGTGTGTTGTTACTCTCCCACCCCTGGACGGTCCGGGCGGTCCCCCCTCACCTGCTCCGGGTTTCTCCGGCCCCACGGCCGGGAGGCGGAGCCGAGACCCGCACCCAGCACCCTCGCTGCCCGCCGTGGGCCCTGCCGCACCCTCCCCGGGCCGCCTGGAGCTCACCCCCACGCAGGGCTCGCTCCCCCGTGTGACCCCTCTCCCCTTCAGATCGCCACGGCGCTATTCCTCTCCCTCCTCCCGGCGGAGGCGGGGGCCCGAGCGCCCACTGCAGCCGGCCAGGCGCCCCGGGCTCTACCGCGGCCCTCCTCCCTGGGAGGGCAGTGCCGGGATGCGGGTGCGCTCCCTCCCCGCCGACCCTCTGCAGGATTTCGGGGGAGGCTTCCCGGCGGCCGCGGGCTTTGTTCGGCTGCAGGCTCTCTGGGGGGCTCGGCAGCGCCCCCTCACCCCCCCCCCCCCGGCATCCCTTCCTCTCCCACGGCCGCGGCATCCACGGCACGAGCGCGCCGGTGGCGCCAGGTCCTCCCGTTACCCACGGCCCCGCAGGGCGCAGGTCGCGCTGCATTGGTCCTAGCGCTGTCCTGCCGCCCCACTCAGTGTCCCCCCACCTGCGAGGGGGCCCGGCGAGGGGCCCGCACGATGCCGACCTCCGGTGCTCATCCCTCCGATCCCCCAGTTTGTAGGTTCACCTGCCCGGGATGGAACCTGCCCTTCTCATCTCTAAAAGAGAGGGGGGTCTGAGTTTTGCAGAGGGTGATGGTGAGGAAACGTCTTTTTTACAGTATTTTATTTACTTAGCTATGCTATGTTGGATTTTATTCTCCCAGTCCCAAATAGGGAACATCCTTGCACAGGCTTTGCCCCGTTACAGGCTGGCTGCAGGCAGAACAGGGGAGCTGCTTCATAACAGGGGGCTGCTTCATCACCTCCTCGGCAGGGTGAGCTCCCCCAGGCCTCAGGTGTGGAGTGAGATCTGTGCTTGTTCATGTATGCTGGTGTAGCTGGAACTACGTCAGGCTTTCGCCAACCCATGCCTATCACTGAAATCTTCTCTCCCAAGGCCTGGCTTTGATTAGCAAAGAAGTTATTTCATTAGTTGGGGGAAAATCTGTCAGCAGAAGCCTGTTTAAATTTCAGCACCCCAAAGAATAATGCTTAAAATAGTGGGATCCATTCCACAGTCTGTTCTTGCTATCAACCTGATAATTAACAGGTCACAAATAGACTTGTATCACTGCTTTGTTTCAGCTAGAGGAGAGCAGCTTAACCCGCCTTGAGGACACACTTCACTTTGAAATAACACATGCCCGTTTCAGATTAAATCAATAGCAAGAGGAACCACCCCCCTCTGCAGCTCTGAAACTCTTGTCTTCAGCCTCCTATCACCTCACAGTATAGGCTTGATCAGACCAAAAAGGAGGGACGCAGCATGCGAGACCGCCTGACAGTTCTGGAGCTGGTGCCTATTCCACTTGGTGTGTATCATCGTCATCATGATGCTTATAGTTTTGTTGAAGGGCAAGGTGGGAAGCATTCTCTGCATGGGTTTTAATAGGATCTTTTCTTGTTTTAGTCTCATACCCATTTGTGGTTACAAGTTTAATTGCTTTTATGAACATTGCACACTAAGCTGGGAACAACTTCTCTGTCGCTTACCATCTTCTGAATTATTTGGGCACTCGGCAAGCCTGTGGCTACTGTCCTCTGCATTCCCCATGTGGTGAATAGATGCCTTATTGGAACTGCAGTATGAACTCAGTTTGTAACTGGTTTCTTCAGAAATGATGTCTTTGAGGGAAACACTGTGGGATCTACTGCCTTTATTGAACCAGGAAATAGGGAAACAGCACCAGATTTGTAAGCCTGAATCCAGCTTCAGTCTCTTTCAGACTATGCTAAATCTGTCACTGAGGAGCAGGAGTATTTCCTAAGGCTTAGCACATGCCATGATTAATACTTTTTCATTTAGGTCCTGCCTCACTGTTAAAATGTTTTGTCTAAACTCTGATTTCTATTATTCACTGATGGTGGGACTCCATTTACATAGTGTGATGGCTGCATGTAACCAGCCAAAGCCAGAGCCTATTAAAAGGACAGTTTCTCCTGAGGAGTGTCCACTACTTGCAGCTGGAAGGAGAAAGTTCCAGGGCTTGCTTGTTCTGTGTAATTACTGTAAGATTTAGCCAGTAAGAGGAACAAGGAATTGGCATTTCTTTGGTCTGGCAACAGCTTGGCGATATTTATGCCACATTTTTATGTGCAAGATATTAGGATGTGTTGGAGTCTGGTTTTAATTTTGGCTTCAGCACAAAGTGCCCCTGGTGCATGACTCAACCCAATCATTTTGTCAGAGCAGCCATGCTGGAGAATGAGGAGATGGCTGTGGGTGTCAGGTTTCTGAGTGCACCAGTGAGCCTTAATAGCCCTGATCAGCCTCACCTGGCACTCCCTGCTCTGCCCTCAGTGATTGTCTGAGCCAGGCCACAGTGCCACTGCAGCTATGATTGTACCTAACCGGGGACTCTGTTCACCTAGACCTTGGACTGACTTTCCACCTTGATCTTGGATGTGCCTTGCCACTATGGACTTGCCTGATGACCTTGGCTCTGGCCTGAGCCTGGCTGCTATCCCTGTGCCAGCCTTTTTCTCCTCACTCAGGTAAGGTGGGGTGGGCCCTGGCTAGCGAGGTTCCTGCCCTAACATCCTGGCTGTCAACACTTGGCTTGCAGTTCCCTATCCTGGCCTCACAGCCCAGCTCTCGTTGTTTACTGACACTGGGCTGCTTCTATTCATTGTAGGCTACAATGGCCCTCCTGCTTTCTCTCCAGGGCAAAGGATTCTGTCTCTAGCCTGGTTGTCTATGTTCTTTTGCTTTTCTAAGGGTAATGTCTGTCTTAGAAGCTGTTACACACATAAGTTTGGGCATAGTTCAACTGCTAGAATGTGGGACAGGAATAGATTAGAAAGGTACAGTCTTCCTGCTTCTGAAGCTTCCTTGCCACTTTTCCATATAGGAAGGTTATACAGGAAGCTCTGACCTTTTTGGAGGGCTGGGGAGACTCCACAGGGGCACAAGAATCTATCTGTTCAGATCAGTTTACAAGGCGGGGACCATACAATATAAGCTCTTGGAGGCAAGGGCTGTGTATATCTCCATACAGTGTTGATCACAATAGGATCTTATTTCTGTTTAGGGCTTCCAGATGCAAAACTAGTCAATGTCTATAGTAAACAATAATATTAATAATAAGTATTAACATGCCAAGCTACAAATCACTGACATAGACTTCTATTACTGCTGGTTTCTTTCCAGTATTGTCCTCCAGCCTCACTGCAGTACATTGTATACAAAAGAATTGAAACCCAATAATTGGTGTGTCAAGAGTTTGAAGGCATGATCACATTTTTTCTTCTGAAATTCATCTATTGAAACTGACATCACAGCAAGTGAGTTCACTGGCCTAATAAACCCAGTGTCCAGCATGAACACACTGCTCTGTATACCAGGACATTAGTAAAAAGGTTGCTATTACATAGAATAGCTAATACAAAAATATTAAAATTTAAGCATAACAGGAGAATAATGTAGCAAAAATGTAAACAGTAGACATCGGATATGACATTTATTTTCACTTATGGGAAGACAGCTGAAAGGAAGATTCAGCTATAATTTGTTTTCTCTGCTTTACTGGATCTATAAAAAGTCTACAACGATCTCATTCTTCTGACCACAGTAATGTAGCTTTACACTTGAAGAGAAATATAGCCTTAAATTTAGATTTTAATTTCATGTCTGATTGCAGACACAGTAGAAACTTCTCACTAAAATGACATTTCTTCTATAAGCCAGCTCCTTTTGTGCTACTGAAAGAAATAATAATGAGAAAGTATTCCAGCAGGAGGAGCTGGTTTAGAAGCAAATGGATTCCATGGCAACTCCTGACTCTACATGACACCTAATAACTAGCATTTATGTTGGAAATTGTCTGTGTTATCTTGTACCCCAGATCTGATCTTCTTATAGGGTTTTCCCGTCATTTTAAAGTAAAAACACCTATAGGTGTTTTTACTTTAAAACAGGTGCTTCAGTTCTTTTTTTTTTTTTTTTAATTGTTTTGTTTTGTTTTTAAATGCAGATCAAAAATAAGAATGAAATAAAATGAGTTTGTCCTACTCAAATGTGTATTTAGGCACGTTGTTTCCAAAGGTATTTAATTTTTAAAACTACATTTCAGAAATAAAATCTTTGCTGGGAAATATATTGATCTGTCAAGGAAAGAGTTGTATAGGATCAGAACACTGGAACTGTGTATTTTTTAACATCCTGAGATATCCATATTCAACAGTTTGAAACATAACACGAGAAGATCGAACTGAATCCGACCATTATCTTGGTTGTCACAGTGCTGAATGCACCAGGAGAATCTTGTCATGGGGCAGCTGGAAAGTAATCGAGTCCTATGGGCATCCTATCAGTGCTCAGTCAGCCAGTCTGACTGATTTATGATCTGAAGAATGTGGATTTATATCCTTCTGTGCCATAATCCCATCTAGTGCATGTGTGGGGCCTGACAACTGCTGTTGTTTGAGTGTGGAATATTTGAACTTGCTATTTTATACCTAAATTGAAAGAAATCTGTTCTTAAACTGTCACATGATAAACAACCTTTGCCTTTGACAGTTTCAGTACTGCTTCATGACCGACAGAGCATTAGCTGACCCTGGAGATGAAGTTTTCTGTAGATGCTTTGTGGCCTGGCTATTTTCTCAGCCAGCTGTTGCTTCAGGGCCTCAGATGGTAGAAGAGCATATCTAGACTTGGAAAAAAAATATGCAGCTCCTGTGTTCAAATTAAAGCTGATTTAGGTTTGTCTTGTTTATCCCTCTCTGGTATGAGTGAAAGAACAATAAAATTTTGGCTGAAAAAAGTCCTCCTGTTTTTGCGACTGTTTGTCCAGGGACAAGTGCAATCACAGATGGTGTTCTAAGGTGCGAGTGAGGGATGGCCAAAATGAGAAAGGTGGAAGTCTCTGGGGTAATCTAATCTTATTGCTAGGTGTTACTGATAGCATCTGTATTTATGTATTGGCACCTTTTGAAGATGTCTAACACCATTTCACTTTTTGCCCAAGGAAGGGAGTGCTTTTTTCCTCTTTCTGTCCACACAGACAAGAGACAAGATAGGTCTAAAACATTTCTTGCTCAAAACATGGAGTAATCTTCACTAAATGCATGGGTAGAAAATGAGTCTCGGTTTAGCTCATCTTTTACTGGAGCTTATAATTAGATGCTGGTATGGAGTTTTTCAATGGAGAGCCTGATCCGTCACAAAGTTATTTGTGACTAGTACTTGGGATCAAAACCAAAGAAAGGTTATGATGGAACAAAAAGGAAAGATGATTAAAAGAAAAAAAAAAAAGGGCAAGGCTGAAGTCAGACTTTGGGACCTAGTTTGAAGATAGACAATAGAAATTAAAAAGGTGATGGAAAATATAGAAAACCCAGAGAAAGGTGCTCTGAGTAGCAGCAGTAGTAAGAAAATATTTTTTTACCTTGTTTAGATGCCTGTGTTTATTTTTACCTACAAGGGAAAAGTAGATACACCACAGAAAAGAGAAAGAAGCATATAAATAAAGCATAAGCAATACTAGACTGATTAGGTTTTGAAATGGAAGTGAGGTGAGGGCTTAAAGGGAAGACTGATCATAATTATGGGAGAGGAAGAAGAATTCAGAAAAATAGACTTTTCAAACAGGGAATTACTTAATTTAACTTTCTTTCTGTATCTTATTATGTTGTTGTTTCTCACAGACTTCAGTTTTGTGGTTTGGAGAAGAGAAGGCAAAACAGTGTTGCATTGATGATCTAAGCTGGACAAGGATTCTTACATGAAAAGGGGCAGAATGAAATCATGATTGTCGACAAAGTTATGGTTGTTGTTCTTATTCATTATTGTCTTTTCAATTGTATGAA
The DNA here is from genome assembly GCA_035583185.1 of Anabacerthia variegaticeps. Classification (NCBI taxonomy): domain Eukaryota; kingdom Metazoa; phylum Chordata; class Aves; order Passeriformes; family Furnariidae; genus Anabacerthia; species Anabacerthia variegaticeps. The sequence goes on along the minus strand of JAWWEW010000112.1, from coordinate 73,533,379 downwards.
AATAAAGCGGTGTGAGTAAAGAAATGAAGCAGTGAAAGTTAATTTTAAGGGAGATTGTCTTTTCCAGTTACATATAAATCTAAGTCATAGACAGGGATCTGATTCCAGTCAGTGATCTTTTTGCTCTTTCAAAGGAATCAAAGCAATATTTATCTTCTGAATGTTAATTTTCATGGGTTCTTATTGAAGGGAGTTTCAGTAGCAGTGGCAACAGGAGTTGCTACCTTCAATGGCTTGTTATATTCATGTAAATGAGTAACATGTTCATGTTACTAAAATATTTATGTATATGATTATACATATAACATTCTACCGCAAATCTATTTATTCTTCCTTCCCGAGAAATGTTGATGTAACTGACTCTATTTTATTAATGTCATATGCTGTACTTCCAAATGTAAGGAAAGGGACCAATTTTTAATGTTGACTACTTATTCTTAACCTCAGGCTGGTATGAGAGCTGTGAGTGCAAGTGTTTAAAATGGAAAGAGCAATATAGTTTATAAAATTAAGAGTATGCACTTCTTTAAGTATATAAAGAAAGCATAAGAAAGACTTTTTAGATAGCAAGAATCTCACCTGTAAAGGCACCCAGAATAGAATTCAAGATGTGAAATGCTTAAATTCTCTTATCTGTTGAGTATGGAAAATTCCGTATCTCAAGTGAAACTGGATAACTGCCTATGAAAGAGGAAAGCCTAGCACAGAGATGGAACACAGAAATGTAACTTACCTTTGGCACCTTGCCTAAGACTGCAGGAGACATGCTTGTCTGTTTAGAATATGTTAATTGGAACCACCCCCTGAAAATAGGGGCTTGCTGTCCTTCAGAATGAGGCATAGAACTTGTGCTTCTTATTTAAAAATTAGCTGCATTCCACTATCCCATCTGCTCCCATACAAAATTCCTTCCTTCAGTTCTTTCTTCCCTTTTCTGTTCACATTTCCCCCCAGTGTGCCCTAATCATCAGATGAATGGTAGAGGCATACTTTAGTGGAAGCTGTGCCACCATGCCAAAATTATTTGATGTAATGAAAGCAGATGCAATAATACAATAAAACCAAACAGAACTATTGCCTCACAGCAGTCCTGTCTGCAGGACTCAAGGCTCTGTCCCTCCTTGGAGATGGGATTCTTATCCTGTTTTTTTCTCATTAGGTATATTTTTTTTTTCCTTCTAATTTCATCATTTCATGGTCATGAGTTCTTAGTGTGTTCCTGTCAAGTCAATGGTTCCTAAGAATTAAATAACTTCAGGACATTACCTACCCATCCAATTCTAGAAAATACAATTTATCCCTGAATTAGAAATGTTATAAAATCTGCAGCTGTTAATCTTTGAGTCCTAGGTCTGAGTGAAGGATTAGATAATATTAATGCCACTGTCTATTCACTGAATCCTTTGAAAGTAATAGCAGAAACTAGATTTAATCTGCTAATAATATATGTTGGGAATGTATTTTATCCTCCAGTTTCTGAAGCAAAAGGGCAATGCACCAACAGAAAAGAAACTTTAGTGTATTTTTTTGTCACTTAATGTTGGGGATTTCTTTCCAGGTTCTGTTGGTTTCCTTAGAAACGCTCGTATTTCTCAAAAGATTTTCACTGGTTTGATTAAATTAATCTAGCTGTTTCCCAAGACTTTCAGACATCTAAGCAGGCACTACATGTTTTAAAAGTGAAGAAACAAGGTGGGAATTCTTGTCAGTAACCTTGTGGTTTTGGATTTGAGATTTTGGACAAGGTTCAGTTATCTGAAGTGCCTTTGTTTGGAATAGAAATTTAGGCTCCTGTTCCCAAAACAGTGCATCAGAGCATCCCTCTGGGCACAGTCCTGCCAGTGAAGGAAGCTGAAACATGACCTGGCAGGTTGTCGGACTCCTCCCCTCTTGTAGGATATAGGGCTCAGAAGTGGGCAATAACTTTCCCTGTAAATTTAGGAGTTGCTGTACAGTGTCCAGGAGCTGGCACCTGACTGAGCACCTCCTACAAACTAGGCAGAACATGAACCGAGTGTCCTGTGTCAGTCTCCCTGAATGTTCCTGAGAACACACAAACATTGATGCAGGCGTTTTGGTTTCAGCATTATAAGGGAAGACCTGTCACTGGACATACTGTGACGATTTTCCAGGGAAGTTCAGGTTGTATTTATGTGCTGAAAATAATGCACAACAATGCACTCTTCTGTCCTGAAAAAGCTAAACAGAAAAACAAACCCCAAACAAAACCCAACCAATCAAACAAAATACACAAACACTTTCCACATATCATCAAGTTAAAAATCATTAACTCATGACTTTTGTTTTGCAACAGTATGATCCTGCTTCATTCAGCTTGTATAACTGATATATCATTTCTCCTACTCTTAAACACCTAAGCAGTTTGAGTGTCATTGCTTCATGTCTCATGGTTTTATGAATGGACAGTATTCTAGGAGATTGGTAGCATTTTTTGAACTAGATGAATTCATTAAGTCGGTTCCTTTTGCCATTACAAGTACTTGCATTTATAATTTAGTTATGTTATTTTTAAGAAATGACTTAGTAGATAGTTTAAATATTAGATTAATTCTAGATAATTCTAGAACAGGTAAAAAAATTAATTTCATTCTGACAGGATGATGATTTTGCTCTCAGCTGCTTTGTCACAAAGGATACACAGTCTGCAAGTAACTGAAAAACTAAATGTTCTGCAGATTTGATGTCTAAGTCAAGTTTTCAGGGTTACAGTGGTATTTCCTTTCTTGTGCTTCCAGCTTGAAGTGTCAAGCAGTTTAAGGACAAAAATAAAATTTAACTGTTATCAATTCTTGTAGATCTTGTAGGCTTATGGGATGAGAATGCAGTAATCAGATGATGAATATAGATGCCAGAAAAAATGAACCCTATTGAGGTTTGTTTCTATTTTCTCCGAGTTTTAAGTTCATGGCCAGACTTTTCACAAGACTGAAGAGGATGAAAGTGCTGTCGCAGCACTCCTCAGGTGTGTCACATTCTGTGAAGTGAAAACCTGGGGACCATCAGCAGTGTTAGGGAAAAAGTCCTCTACTATTGCAGTCTGGCTACAAGATGTTGACATGTCACAAAAAAACTCAAATCAAAAACCAACTAAATAAACCAAAACTTCAAAAAAACCTCAACCAACTTTTTTGAAGGGTAAATCTGTTGGTGACAATTTTTGTGTTTAGCTTATCAACATGAGACAAAAATTGTTAGCAAAACCTTTAGAAGCTTTACCTAACTCTGATTTCCTATCTGTTGCTAGGGAGCGTTGCAGAAGATGGTACTACAACTATATATAACTGGGGAAAGCAAAGTCCTAATGCTCTATGAATGTGTCTTGCAACTTCTAAACATTTTGCTAAGAGGTCTTTGTGAAGCCTTTTGATGCATGTGCTACTAGTGTATGTGAATTATGGAGGGTATATTCTCTTGAGAAGAGGAAAGCCTGTGTTTTCCTAATATCTGCAAGGATGAGGCTGAAAGATGTTGTGAGTGTTTGCATGCAGGAGTCAAGTAAACATATACGAGAGGCACAAAGGCAGAACTTGTACTCAACTAGATGTGTATCACATGTGTGGATACGGCCTGTAACTATTTCACTTCTGTCAGTTCTCAGCATTTAGTTACCAAGGAGAACTGAGAAATCTCCATATCCCTCTTTTCCCAGGTTAGCTCATTACCTCTCTAACTGGCATTTGCCTCAATCATACAGCTGTAAGGCATATTTTGCATCTGTCTTATTTGCTTAAAGTAATACTGCATCATATGCAATAGGTGTTTAGCAAAGTAGGGCCTTATGTGGTTATTTGTAGATTTCACCTTGAAGGAACCTAATCACGGAACAGGACTTCCTCTCTGCTACATTTCCTGCAAATAGAGAATGAAATTCCCTTCAGGGTTCTATCCTGGAGTGCTTACTCCAAGTGCAACATGGGATACCATGAGCAGGGAGTGGGATGGGAGAGGACAGAACCATGCCGAAGAAACAGTCATTTTGTCTCTCTTGGTACAGAGTTGAACTATTTTATGCTGTATTTTAGATAGGGCAAAAAGCAAAAAAATAAGGCAGAAAAATGGGGATTAATCTTGTTTTGGCGTGGGTGAATGAAGGGGCCTTTTAATGGAGGTGACAGAAGACAGAATCCTCTCAGTGTTTTTTCCAGCTCTGCCTTTAGACATTGCTAGCATTTGAGAAAATAAAATAAGGCTTAATTGCAGAATCTTCACAGCTACAAAGATGACAGTTTATCAGAACCTGATCTTACTGTGCTGCCACAATCAGTAATTAGTTCTTAATTAGTTGTATTTGCTGAAAAATAAATAACGGGAACTCACCATGTGTTATTGGCATCTGAAACAATTTCATTCTGTTAGCTAGAAGAAAGTATTGCTGCCAAGAACATAAGCCTAATTTTCCCACATTAGCGCTGCCCGAGAGAAACTGAGTTACTTCCAATCCAAGGTGCAAATTTGCTACTGTGTGAAGAATGCTGTTTATCACATTTTATGTAGAGAGTTAGAATGTGGTTAGACAAGGATGGTGATATTCATAGACTCCTTTTTCTACCTCTGTTCTTGCCAGTAGTTAATAGCATAAAGTTAATAACTTTATAACTATTTGTACATGTATCACGTTATCAAAAGCGTGATTTTTCAAAAATGCCCAATTCACCTCTGCTATCATTACAATTAGCAGGAATCATATTATTTGAAGTAATAATATTAATCTCAGAACACTTTTTGTTCTTTATTTAATGGGTTTTCTAGCATATGAACAACAGCCAATATCTGTGTTTAATTTCCTTTCCCCTCCATGTTCTCATTTCCTTCGCAAAGTCTCGATGTAGGCACCCCTATTGCTCTCAGTGGTCACTTATGATATTTTCAGTGAGATCTCCATCTTGTCCTCTCATCTGTGTGATCTTTGTCATCATGCAATGGGATGTCACCAATTCTGATGTGTACGAATCTTCTGCAAGAAGAGATCCAAGCCTTCCATTTCAGGTACATGATTTTATAGAACGTCATGGGAGGAGAAGACTAAGTTGGAGGGGAAAAGGAGCGGTGAAACGTAATGCATAGCCTTAGTGAAGCTTTAATGCTCTTTATTTCTGTGGAGAGATTTGAGCAGAGAAGGTGGTAGTGATTTTCTAGGCATAGGGATGCAGAAGAAAAACCAGGAGAGTCTTGGATCCAAATCCCATTGATGCAGTATGGAGCTCATTAGAAGATCTAAATACAAGACATATTGTAAACATATTTAATTGCAGGATGGTATAATCACTGTGGAGAATCCTTTACTATAGAGCTAGTTTCCTCTGTCTAGATAGAACCCTCTGTAGGAATTATTTATGAAGAGACTGAGTCCAAGCAGTACAAATGCTCTGCAGAGGAGTTCTTTTAATAAAGAAGTTTCTTTAACATACTGCATGAAAGCTACCAATGCATGACATCAGTAACAAATTTAGTTTGTTCATTCACAAGGTTTTGCAAATCACTTCAGAAAAATGTGCACCAAAATTTCTGTGGACATAAGTCTTGGCCCTGCCTGTTGAAGTGCAGTGTTCTCTCAGAAGATGTGCCATTTAACAAGACATTTTTTAAAAAAGACAGGTGGGAATCAAATATAGCCAATAGAATCAGCATAGTGTGTAAGTGACCACTATCAGCAGCAGCCCTAATTGCCTTTCTGTAGCTCATGTCTGCCTGGGCATCCTGTGACATCCAAAACTTTTGTCAGAAAATGTTTCTTCTCATGAAGCAGGAGAATTCCCCCTTTTTCATAAAATTGCTTGGAGGAGAGAATTTTGAACGCTTATGGTTCTTCTGACTTACAAAATAGCATGGCGTTGATTAGTTAATTAAGATTGAGTATCTAAGCATCCACTTCATGATACTGGCCTCTGTGATGTGGGGACAACAGAAGTGACACATGACCTATGAAAGACTTCCTGTCTTCTGGAGTGGCAGCTGGAATATCTTTGGTTATTTTAAATTTCATTAGATGCAGTTAAGCAACTGAATTGCATACTTATGACTGAACAAGTGATAGGCACTCAATTTGGTTACCTGAATGTAGATACCTAATGCTATTTCAGATGACTTAGCTTACCTGAGGCATCCACAGGGAGTGACAGACACAACAGCACTGTGTTTCAGATCTGATAACCGTCTGCGGATGGTGCATGCTCTTTTGGAGCCAAATGGAGAGGCTAATGAGATATCGCATACTAAATGGTGCTAAATCTCTGCATGTAGCCAACTAAATCAAGGTCAGTATGTGCAGTTTAGCTGGATACCTTTAGGTTGTGGAAAAAAATATATACAGTTTGCTTGTATTACTTTACTTTGCCCTCTTCAGTACTTACTACATAGGCTGCAATAGTGTACATACCACATCATGGAAAGATGAGCTTAAGTAATTCTGTGATAATTTACTGACACTAATATGGATAATGTCTCCGAACAGATGAGATTGTAGGGTTTACAGTTAGTGGAAGGAGCTAAAGAGAAGCCTACCCTAAATGCAAGGAGTGGAGGCAAGGCAAGAGAGTGATGATTCAACACCCATTGTTAGTAAATAAGCCTCTTCACAGAAAAGTGATACCTGTTGGACTAGTTCATCAAACTGTCTTGAAAATACCACAGCCTCTTTTTCTTGAGTGAGTGAGGAAGATAGGAATTTGGGCTGTGATGAGCAGGGGCAGATGCAAACAGGATACTTTCTTCTCTTTAGGTGAACCTCCTGGGACTAGAAAATTGGAAATCTCTAACTTACCTTTCTCTAAATGCAGCCTATTTTGTCAATGTTCAAGTCTTATACTAGGCTCCAGGGTGAAGGTTTATAAGAGGCTTCCTCAAGTTTTCTTCAGGATGACCATCTGGAGGTGGCCTCTAGAAGAAAACTAATGATAAAGAAGAGGAATTTTGGGTCAGAAGTCTAAACCTCTGAATTCATCTGGGTGAAATTAGGCCCCAAAAGATTCAATTTACAACAGAAAAAGACATGTGGTAGTGAGGATGGCTTCCTGGTGCCCTTGAGACATGCAGTACCTGGACTAGAACTGATATCTTAAGTAAGGTTCTAAACAACAGATTGGGTTGTAAGAGCTCCTTCAGAAGAGATGGGGGACAGTGGTACATACCCAAACCTCCTCTGGCTCCTGCTGAGCACTGCTGTGATGCTGTTATCAGATTAGGACAGGGTGTGATGGGAAAGGGTGAAGTCACAAAGGCAGACTTAAATACATCTTGATACGCAAGATGTGCCTGTTTTTTGTTGCTCTTTCCAAGTTTTGGAAGAAGTACCATACTTGAGTGGGAGTGTACTACTGCAGCTAGTCCTAGAAGGTGGAGGGGGGAATAAAAATAAAAACCTGCTTGCAAACTGGAATGAGTAACTTAACATAAAAAATTTCTGTATTTGCCGTTACTTTGCCCTTTTATCCATGGTGGTGATAATTACATCACTGAAGTAAATAGTGGGTTTTTTTTGTTTGTTTGTTTTTCTGTGTGTTTGGTTTTCTTCTTGTTTGGTTTTCATACTTTTGTTAGACTGCTATTCACCGAGAGGTATCACTGGATTGAACATATTCATTGCTCCTTCTAAGTAGCTGTTTCAAATGAATCAGAATTCTTTCTCTTGGGTTTTTCAGCTAAATACTGGTTCTAATCAATTTGCTTAAATTCATTCTATATTACTTTAGACTTTGTCTTCATGAATCCAATACTTTTGTAAAAAAAAAAGTTTCAAGTATGTTATTTAGAAATTTTACCAAACTATTTCTAAAAATAACTAATATGTTAAAAGTACAAAGGGCACTAATGACATTACAGAAACTCTTTAATTGATTAATACAGAATACTGAAGCTATTGTCTGTTACTCTGCAGTTAGACTGTTCTGTGACGTACATTTACAAAGAAACAAGAGCTAGCGTCACTACATTGGTATGTTGTTTGACTGTGGAATAGTTTTTTTTCCTAATTAATGAAAATTGTTAAGGGACAATACATTGCTTCAGCCAACAATTTTTCCAAAGAAAGGACTTCATTTCTGTGAAAATTTACTTGTTGATTAGATGAAATAGTTCTCTTAAAACTGCACTTTGTAAATGTGGGAATAACCAAACTACTGCCTAGCAATTTGAAACAAAATCTGTTTGCTCTGTGGCACACCACCATATTATACTGGCATCATCTAAACAGCAAAGGTGGCTGTTGCATCATCTAGCCAGCTGTAAATATAGTGGCAACTTTTTATATTATTGTCCCACTTTCTTAGCCACATTATATGGGTAATATGATAATGAAATATAACATTTTAAACATCACCAGGTGAAAACACTCAGCTACAGAATTGGTCATCTTAAAAATGTTTCCCACAATTTAGAGGTGTTGGAGACAATGAAATAAATTGATGGTTAACTATTAATCCTTTGAAATTAGCCAGCCTTCTGTGTGCTGCAGTGTGGTGAGAGAGGTGATCAGCTCTTGTGATGCTACACTAGTGGAGCACTGCATCTGGTTTGGGGCAGAGAGACATGGACATGCTGGAGAGAGTCGAGCAGAGGGCCATAAAGAAGATGATGGACTGGAGCATCTCTCACGTGAGGAAAGGCTCAGAAAGCTGGGACTGTCCAGCCTGGAGAAGGCTCAGGGGAATCTTATCAATGGATATTTGGATGGAAGATGTTAACAAGGACAGAGACAGGATCTTTTCAGTGGTGCCTGGTGACAAGACCAGAGGCAGCAGGCACACACGGAAACACGGAAGGGTCCCTCTTGAACAGCAGTAAACACTTTTTTACTCTGAGGATGACCAAACCCTGGCACAGGTTGTCCAGGGAGATGGTAGAGTTTCCAGTACTTGGAGATGTGGTCCTGGGCAACCAGCTCTGGGTGGCCCTGCTTGAGGCGAGAGGTTAGACCAGACAATCTCTAGAGGGCCTTCCCAAATTCAACTATGTTGCTATTCTTTGTGGTTGCAGCATCACCAGTGTAATTTTTTTCTGTGAAGTTTCCAGGCAACATCTCTACCATACTCTTTCGTCTGGTGAAATACAATGGAAATGACAGTGAAATGATCCCTCAGAGCGGTGATGCTTATCAGCTCAATGCAAAGCCAAGCAAGTGCAAATAACTATTCAGTTTAAGGTCCATTCTATCTGAAGATGCATTGATGTTTCTGCAGTATGTTGCCTCCAAGTACTCAGTCAGCATCTTAGATCCTCTTAAGGCTGAGGACTGGCCTCAGGATGTGTAGCCTCATCACTTTATTGTGCAGGAGATAGATACTGCTACCTTCTCCCTTCAGATTTATGTCTTGCAGGTACTGTCACTGAACTGGGCATGTCTTAGATGCTACCTATCATCTGGCAGAACTATTCCTCACTCTTCTGTTGCAAACCCCATTTTTGAAGCTTCACGCTCACTTATTTACAGAACATAGGCATCCACTTTATCACTGAGCCCTAGAACAGTATACCCAATTTTATATGCCTTAGTCCTTCAAAATTCAAGAAAAAACATGTAGGAAATTGTAAGCATATAGTATATATACGAGTGTGTGTATATATATGCATGTACATACATGTAAAGGGTAAACTTTAATTATTATCTAATTGTATAAATTACATCATTGCTGTACTGGAAATATTTTATACTGCTTACCTTTCCTTTATAACCAGATTTACTGCTTATAGAATTAATATAAATATTCAAAATTGTCATTTAGATTATTATCTTCAAAATGTACTATGTATAAGAGGACTTTTTAACTACTCTTTCATATTTTATACCTAAAAATACAATGTAAAACATTCTTATGGGAACATTTTTATTAAACATGAAATATAACACATCCATCAATATTTTCAGCAGTTCTTAGATCAAATTTTGTATTTTTTCCCTATAAATTAAAAAAAGTTGACTATTTAAACACCGTTAATACATAGGCTATAGAACACTTTTCAAAATGAAGATGATAGCCCTGAATTTGCGCAAATTACATTATTGTTCAGTCTTTTATTTTGATGTGTTAAAATTCAATTAACAAAATTACTTCTGAAAGAAGAGAGATGAAACGAGAAAAGACAAGTTTTCATAAAGGAGTAAGGCCACTGTGGCTAACTCTGTGCCATCAGAGTCAATACAGCAGTCACTTTCAATTTCCTAGTTGTCTTGAGGTTTGAAGTTGGTTCCACTAAGGCAAATGCATTTTTGGATGTCTCAGAATGACCAGATGTCTTAGTTGCAAGACCAGTTCTTTTGATTGACAGACAGCCTTACTTCAGAGCCAGGTGACTCATGGCATCAGACACGTCTGCAGTAACTTGTGCTGAAGCACTTGCTGGCACAATGTTCAGGTAAATGTCGTACTGTTGGTCCAAGCCAAGGTAACTGTCACTCATGAGATACAGCGTGTAGATACACCTAAAATGTAAAAACAGAATTGTTAGTTTGGAAATTAGGTCTTGACTACTTGGAAAAGATAATAATTAAGAGAACTGAATTTGTAAATTTGTCATACTTTCCAGGAGTTTCTGGAGTATAAAAAGCAACAGAAACAGTATTTCGATTTCTGACATATCCAGTTCTTTTCAGAGCGATGAGTTCTTTTTTATCGACTTCTCCCAGTATCAAAAACCATCCTTCATCCTTAGCTTTGGGGAATCGAGGAGCCATTGCTTTACTGTCCTGCTTCCCCTGTTGGGAAAAAGAACAGCTTAGGAAAACTAGAAATCACCTTTCCAAAATGCCTTCCTTCTCTGAATGAAAAACACATTGTCGTGCATTGTTATGTAAGACTATAATATCACCAGACTAAAATATTGTTATTTCTTTCCAGATGAAGGGGTTTAAAAAAAAAAAGAATCACAGTCCACAGACAAAAATCCAGAATATGAGATACTCTTCCACTTATTTTGTAAACTACTAAAACTTGAATGGAAATACTGTTCTCTTTCTGTAATTTAATTTGATATAGTCTCTGCAGAAGGGTTAATTGTAAATCTAGTGTCTTTATTTAAAGCTAAATAATATTGTTCAAGATTAATATGAAGACAAAAACAGCACTAGAAGTATTTATTCGAGGTTGATATAGCAAAAGGAAAGATTATTTCAGTGATTCTTTAAGACAGTGGCTTTACTGCTGGAAGCTGAAGACAGAACGATGCACACTCAATCAGCATTCATTTTGTGTTTTGCAGAGAGAAAGGTCTTACTGAAGATTTATATAGAAGAAAAAGCAGCACTACAGCAATGAAGCTTTAGAAATAGTTTGATCCAGCTGTTTCCTACAAAAGAGGGATCAAATTCTAGGAGAGATTTATAAAAGAGTGATCACTGCATGAAATGCTTCTGCTCCTTTCTTTTTCGTGGCTTCTGGTTAGTAAAAGTCTCTGTCAGTAACTGGTACAGCAAATAGAATGATGTATGGATGAGCTTTGACTCTTTGTCCTTCCTAAAATGTGAGTTTTCCCTTGCAGTTATGGTGAACCTGCTGTAGTCAGGAGAAGAAGTCTTTTGGGAAAGAAGAATAATTTTCAAATATAACTCTTAACTAACATAAGTTAACTTCAGGATTTACAACAGAACATATGTATCTCCATTACTGTTTCTATCTAAATGAAATAGTCTTAAGAGTCTCAGAAGTAGCATCCAAAACTGTTCTCCACTTATATCTCAAGCACTTCATACCTTAACAAAAATGCTGGTAATTATAATTCTTAATGGTTTGAAAAGTTAGAGAAAATAATTAGCAAAATTACAATCATGGTGGTCCTTATGCCACTCATGGTATGTAGAAGACAGGAAAAGGCATCTATAAGTAAGCGACAGCTACAGTGTCAGGAGTGTCAGATGTGAAGGCAAGGAGTCATGGTCTAACTCTTCCAAGAGCTGACATGCAGGTACAGTAAGTTACTGCTTCTGGGAGCAGAGCAGCTGGAAACTTGTGTAGCTGCTGGAGTTTCTGGCTTGGCACATGAGGGGCCCAGAATGGTGATCAGCCCAAGAGGCAGGGGGATGTGCTTTGACTAGGCGAAGGGGTGGGACTGAAATGTAGGTGTGAGAAGGAATTGCATGTGACAGTTGTTCTAAGAGATGCTCAAAAAAGCATCACATGTAAAATATAAGGAAAATATCCTCAGCAAATGCCTGAGGGTATGTTATGAGTAGAAACATATTTATAGGTATGAGTCTGGTATGCAGTTTGGAAGCACCTGAGAATATAATTGTGGAGCCTATAAAACAGTTTGAATTTTTTTCATTGATTTGAATTGGTCTAGGATTTTACCTCAATAGCCTGTTTACTATCCTATTGCAACCTGAAAAAAAAACATTTGCTTCACTACTAACACAGAAAAGGCTTTGAAAGTTTATAACTCAAAAAATACTTAAACCATAAAACCCCCTGTTATGCTGTATAAAGCATCACTGATAATGTATATGTATTATTGGACACTTGTGCATTTGGGAAAGAAATGATAAATTAATCTACCTGATACCCCATCTGGGTTCTCTGCAGTTTTATTTGGAGCACATACTCTTGATCAGCATGCAATTTGATCCATCTTTTGTCATCTCGTGTGTCTGTTGTCAAAGAAGGAACAGGTACTTCATTTGGTGGCTGAACTGGGTCATCCCAAGTGCCCTTAATGCTCAGACTGACGTTTAGAATTGGCAAACGGCACAAGAAATTCCAAGCCTGTAGAAAAAAACAGATCCCTGTGGATTACAGGACAATCTATATAATCATTGCCACTATAACAATAACAATTCAACCTGCAGTCTAAATATTTTTCTATAGTAATATTTTATTATGTATTAGAATATCATATATAAACATATAACTCCCACTCATAAGGATAAAATACTTTTCATTAATCTCTTATGTTACTTTCTTCTTAGCAAACAAGTGTGAAACTCCTCAGGCATGTTATGCGTGCCTCACTAAGAGTACTGATGTCTGAACTCAGGAAAAATTCCTTACTGCTCCCGATTAAAGAATTTTTTTTTCCTATAAGCCACTTAAAAACTAGTATAATTAAGTTTTAAATTAAACTTCCTTAGCATAATCCATAAAGAACAAGCCATTGCAGTGCTAATTAACAATAGGCAAACCTCCGAGAGTTCAGAGGATCAGTTCAGATAATTAACCAATAGTTCAACTGCATATCCAAAGTTATCCCTATTTTTTTAAGGTTTTCTTGCATCGATCTTCATGAACTCTCCTTCTTAGCATCCTCCTGAGGAATTTTAAATCTCTGTGGTTTCTCTTGAACTGCAACAGGTCCTCAACTTTCTTCTACCCTCGTGCAGAGAACTGTTGTTAGAGGATACAATTTGTGTAGCTGAATATGGCACTCTCTTGACCTTAAAAAGGCAGCCTGACTATGCAGCCCTCTGTATCTCTCAATTTGGCCTCTCAAACAAGGAAAAGCATCTCTGAGAAGCTGTGACAAAAATGGAAGGGAGAAATGCAGGCTTTCATTTGGTAAAAAAGAAAATCAGCACATTCATTCAATGAAATTTGTTAGGAAAAAGAAATGGGATTGGCTGTGGAATGGAGGCAGTGATTTGTGGCCTTATGATGGCTGAAAAAGATAGATGAGGCTGGCACTGGAGGAAAAAACCCAAAAGACCAGAAACCACCCTCTGCCCCTCCCCCCCCCAGGAACAAAACAGGAATCAGCTTGTATGAAAAGCTAGAGGGTGGGAAGTAGAAGAAGGAAAGAATATTGAACTTGGTACAGAGCCATCAGATGCCAAAATGGGAAGTTGTGTGAATGAAGAGGGTAGGCACAGTCACAATATAGCACGGAACAGAAATGTTTTATTTGGAAAAAGACTAAAGCATATTTTATTTTTCAAGTATTGGTTTGGTCATCTTGTGTTTCAACAAAGTGTACTTTAAGACTGTGCTTGATGTGTCTGATTACTTTTTTCTGCACTGGAAGGCCTAGAGCCCTAATAAAAGCTCACTTTGCTTTTTGCAGACATCATTGCCACGATGATGTATAATAACATATGTCAACATATAATTAAGGATACAGCAGCCAGGGTAAGCAGACTTAAGGTCACACTGCCATAGGAAAGGTGGAGCTGTTCCTCTCTCCAGCATCCTCCTTGCCAGCTAGCTGTCCCCCTCTCCATCCCCGGTATGTTGGCATTACCATGCTGGGATTGTGCAGCTAGATGGATCATCTTGCTAATCATTTTGGTGACAGCATGAACGTAGATCAGCTTAAAGCTGATTATGGAAGCATATTCTCTAATCCTGTGACTCTGAAAAAGCATGAACCTCCAGTGCCACTGAAAGGAGTGGTCCAGACTCCTCCCCTGCTGGCACAAGCATTCCTGTAGCCACTTGGCTACAGGCCATTTTGACTGTCAGTGAGAGGGTTGATATGCTCCCTCCTCCTCTCCTCTCCCCAGATGCTCATTCCTACCTCCTTGCCTGAACCAGACACGGCGTTTGTGCAGCTGTGCAGTGAGCTGGGTCAGAGGAGGTGAAAACAGCACGAGAAGGGCAGGACTGCCCATTTAGGCTGCAGCACAGGCTTATTTGGATTAAAATGGCTGCATTACCAGAACCTGGCTGAACTAAATGAGAAAACTGATTTAAGCTAAAAACTAATCTCTTTCCCTGTCTCTCCCCTCTTCTGTGTGCTGCATGAACAGCTGTGTCTGTTCAATGGAAAAGGTGGGGAGGGCCAGCTGTGAGCCCTCAGGGACTGCAATGCAAAAGCAGGGGACACAGAAAAAATTGCACCAATGTTCTTAATGGTGCCTGAGCTAAGAAAGGACAGAAAAACTATAACAGAAACTAAACAGCTAGGACTTTATGGGAAAATGTCCTTCTCTGTCCCAGCTCTGAAACGGAAAGGGTAAAAAAGGCAGCACTTTGAAGAAGAACTGAAAAACACCACTGAAATTCTTAATGAATGAATTGCTGCCAGGGTTTTCATACATTTAATACAAGACTACCAAAACAAAGTCCAGCAGATCACGCTGGATGACAACTTAAGTATTAACATCTCAACCGGCAAACGATTTTATATTAAATGTAAAAGTTTTAAAGAAGCAACTTACTGTAGAAACTCTATAGAGCTAAGCAGTGTACTTCTGCTGTGCTCAGGAATGGCACCCTGATATATACCAATTTGGTGATCACCTCTTTAGGTATACTTTAGATATCATTTAACATGAAAACTTTTCTGTGTTCTCTCTCAGAGGACAAGACCTGTTACAATTATGTTAGAACAAGGTTTAATTTCAGCATAGATCATAATGTATTAACTCCTTTAGTAGCATTACCTGTAACCTACCCCACAGTCTGGTGAAGACTCTTGATTTGGGTTGGTTTATACCATACAAGCCCAATATATTCTATTTGTCAAAGGCTGTCATGCTCTCATGTAGCTTTCAGAATGCAAACAAACAGAAGTAACTCCGAGTAACTTTCTAATTAGATAAGAAAGTACATGTAATATGTCATCCAGTCATTAACAGTTGAATTTGATGATGTTAAAGGTCCTTCCCAACCTAAAGGATTCTATGATTCCTTTATTTTACAGGCCTTGTGCATTTGAAAATTAATGGCCAAGTTAGCATTGCTTGATCATTGATACAGTATGGACAGCAGGCTGCCTTTTTATCATCTGTGCAACGTGGAGAAAGGAAGAAATGCTTTTCTCACCATGGAAAAAAGTCAAGTAGGAGCAGCTGAAAATTAAAAGAAGACTACAGGAACACAGATACTTCCAGAGTAAAAGTAGATAATACTACAGTAGGGATAATATTTATTTTCAATCTTGAAGTTTCTTTGTTCTCTTTCAATAATATAAACTTAATATTTTAAAAGGCGCCTACTGCCTAAGTGATTTAGAAAGTCAAAAAGATTTGTTAAAGAAATATGATTCATAATGAATCACTGAAACAAACATAGAGTTTTGACCAAAGATCAGGGTAGTCTAAACAGTTTTTGAATTTACACTGTCAGCTTTTAAAGCCCCACTGACTTTCAGTGAGGTTTAGAATTATAACACTAACTTTGGGAAAATTAAACTCAGGCTCCCATATCACGTAGTTATTTTTTGACAATTTTACTGGGGTTATTTTTGCTGTACAGGAGGACAAAAGCACATATTGCCTCCTTTTAAATATGTCAACATGCCTAATATGTACATGTACATACATACTGTATGTATATGTTTACCATAGATTTAAATCATAATCACACAAGAAATTCATCATGAACCTTTGGGAACACCATTAGTATTTTTGCCAATAATCTGTTTCCCTAAGACCTAGCCTAATATTCCAAATCCATGTGCACCTTCAAGAGCTGCTATTTAAAAATTAATTACCAATCTGCTTTAAAGACATTTTCTTCTTTCCAAGTGTGAAATTGCTTCCTTTTCCTAAATGCCTGAAATTTATGTAAGGCTCAAGCAGGTCCCACCAGCTTCTTACTAGTAACAAGTTTAGGATATGGGTTCAATATACTTTCAGTGAGAAGTAGGTTTGTGAGGAAAAGAATGTTTTTGGCAATTTAGTGGCATACTTACCACTTTATTTGACTCTGTTTATGTCTGGTGCCAGAAACTTAGACTTAAATCCTGGACCCTGATGTTCTTTCTTTATAGAAAACATATCACACAGATGCATTCATTATTGAAGAATTTTTATCTTGGTTGGCCCCTGCCCATTTGAACACTGAAAGACTTTACATATGAAGACGCTCAACAGGCAGTCTCAATTTTTTAATTCTGTGCAAGTTACTGCAATAGTTGCTTTTTATTTTTTCCCCTGAAAAAAAAGTACTGTAAGGAATAGAACATATTGGTATAAAGCTTTTCATATTTTTTATGACCTACACAATATAGTCATAGTTTTGCTATTCCCAGTACAGCCATTTCCAGCTCATGTAAATGAAACTTTCTCCTTACGTGATGCCAAGACATTATGTTTTTCCCTCTTATATGCATCTGTATTTACAAACATAGATATATAGAGGTACAGAGTCATTCACAGTGTGAACGTACACACCACATACACACAAGCTATTTTTGAAGAAACTGCTAAGACATTTCAATACCAGCCAAACATATTTATCTGAGGATTAATCTTCATCTATTGAATCAGACGAGAACACTGCCATGCATACAATTATTTAATTAGCAGCCAAATCCTCTGCCAGTCAGCAGCCGTTCCAGGCATACTGATGGGCCAGTAGATGCAAATCTCACAGTAGTACTGCTTTTTCTCATTACTACTGCAATTAGCACTTAAATTGATGCTTTAAACATACTAATTTCTGGAATAATTCAGGATTTGTATGTTACCTGGGATCGCCTCACTGCAGAGACGACACCAGATTGCTACGCAAATTGAAGCACTTTTGAGCCAAATAACCATCATCATATCAGACAGAGCCAATTTGCATTTGCTTTTAAAGATAACAGAATGGCAATTTATGCAAATAAATTAAGTAAGTTTACTTCTGAGTTCTCCCTGAACTAATTATAACAATGTTCTAATTTTTTATCACATCTAAAAGTTGGACTGAAATCAATGTGTATTATGTTAGAAATCTGTTGTTAAAGGAAGCCTTTTTTGATGTCAATACATTTTCTTAATTCAAATTTTTGATGTTAATTTGGTTACAAATGCAGATGTCTGTTATAGACATTTAAGTACTTTTCTTCTTGTTTGCACACCAGTAAGAGGTTTAACTGAAGCTGAACAGTCAAACACAGGACATATTGCTGGCCTTTTAAATATTCAAATAAAAAACATTTGAAGTATAGCTTTTGAAGTTTTCATCTTTCATATATTTATTTCAAATCAATAGTCTTAGCATGTGATGAATGCTATGGAATATAGCTGTCCTTTGCTGGGAATGGCTTGAAAATCAAACTGAAAATAAGACTCTAGCGGCCTCAATATTTTGTAATAGTATTTTTTTCTCTCCCTTATGAAGTGTGAAATTTTCATCTCCTTTTGCTGTTTCAAATAGAAAATGAGTGCTGGATCTTCTACTAAGAGTATTCTCAGAAAAAATGGTGTTTGACAGACCACTTCAGAAACCAGCTATGATGACATTTGCAATGCATGTATTCCTAGTGCAGAGATGGCTATGAAAATGTGGATAACACTCAGCAGATTGAACGACCTAGAGAAGCATCTTTAGAGCAGAGAGATGTGGTAATAACAGCCATAAACCAGACTCTGTTACTGGTTAGCCAGGAATAAGTAAGAATAATATTAAGGAAACAGGCAGAGAAGAACCTTTATAAAGCTAGCAGTACCTTGAAATTAGAGCAATGAATATGTTGTGTTTCATATAGAACATCACGTGATATTTACCAAATGGAAGTAGAGAGTATTTCTTTTCCCAACTACTCTTCCTTTCCAATGACATTGATAATAATCATAAACAGAAAGTGTTACCTGTGAAATGTGCGTTGTTTGCAACTCACTGTCCACAATGGAAGCAAAAACATTCTCTTTTCCTTCACAGGCAGCCATTAGTTCGGGAAGACACTCGATAGGTCCTTGGTAACCTCCATGAACACTCTTCCTTTGGCCTTGGGTCCACTTCCTGATATAGACAGCAAAACATATGCCCAGGGAGGGAAAGCAAACATTTGTATTCAGTTGTTTTGGTCGTAAAACTCAATACTGGTTTCTGTTATTAAAGGCTGGTCATTTATTTTTGGTTAGCCTTAATTACTGCATCATCTAGGCATATATAGAGCTTAGCATTATCTACGATGTTAAGATGGATACTAATGTAGTTTTAAAATGGATTAATATAAAGAGATAATTAACATACAGAGTTAGATTTGTTAGGACTTGGAACCCTTCCAGTGATCTCTTGTTAATTTGCCTGGAATCATGGTTCTCAAAATAATCTGTGAGGGTTAATTAATCAATGAATATTGAAAACAGAAACAGAAAATCCATTTGGGAAAGCATCACTGTGAAAAACCAAGTTCTGCTTCTGATTTGTTAATGAACATTCTCAGGCACAACAATGACATTCAAACACAATCAGCAGTTGGAAGTGGAAAGAAATTGCAAACCTGTTAATGCTTAAAAAAATTACATACCGAAAAAGGTAAAGATGTTGTAGCTCTATATTGGGCAAAGTAAGCAGGGAAGAGTCATGTATCCATCTACCCTGAACCAGCATCTGCACCAGATTGGTTATATTCAGAGCAGTCACCAGCCAGCCATGATGTGCTGCAACATCCAGCATTGCCTAATCACAGGAGACATATTATATTTAAAAAAAAAAAAAAAGAAAAAAAGAATGGAAATACAGTTATGTACCTTGTTCACACAAGTAAGAGCATGTATTTAATATTTAATGTACAGGGATTTCTAGGCTTTCAACATAGGAATTCACTTCAGCCTCTATTGATGGCCGCAGACACCTTTTGAATTAACCTTGAAAATAGATGAATTAAATCCTGAATCGTGAACAACTCTTACTGTGGAAGAGGTAATTTACACCATGTTTTTGGGATGAGAATAGAAGGTAGTATCTGTCCCTTACAAATAATTGCTCTTTTATATAAACCAACACAGAATGAAGGGGATAAACCTCAACATTAACTGTAACAGAAGAAGGTACAATTAACTGCAGTATTTGTTTAAATTATGACACAAGAGGTTTCTCAGAATTACATAATTATTCAAAAATCCTTGAACTATTTAAGAACACCACCAATATATTCACATTTGCTCAAAAATTAATAGTAGTCATTTACTAGTAGTAGTTACTATTCCCATTTCAACCTAAGGACTTAAAAAAATTCCTTTAATTGTACTAGATAAAACCACTAAAATTTAGTTTAATGAGCATTTTTGAGGTTTTGTTGAACACTGACACCTAAGTTGAAATCTTGAAGAAAGCTTACTAAATAGCTTGTTTTTCACCTAGGGCAAGTAAGAGCAGTCAGATATAACATCATGGATTTCACCCTTTGCATTGTAAACAGTTGACTATCTTGAGAATGAGGGATACTTGGCTGTCTCTCCTTTGGCATCTCTACCCCGATTCTGAAAAGCTTTCCCCAAGTACACAGAAAACATAAGCAAACAAAAAAAACCCCTATCCAGCTACATATCAGACTTCGAAGTGTTAACAATCATCCTGTCTTCCATGTCTCATGAGTTTCTGTTCCATTTCTATGTTCCATGTTTTGACAATGCAAATAAAAGGTATAGTATAAGTAAGACTAGCATAAAGATCTAAAGCTAATTCATTATGGATTTTGCATTGTGAATGGCCCTATGGACATGAAACAAATTGTTCCCCTTCTCTTTTTTCTTGGCTGGACTTAAATTCTCTTTCGCTAGTCTGAAAGTGAATTTAGGAGCTCTTCCAAGGGAAAAAGAATCAAACATTGAACTAGTGGCTTCAATGTTTATTCTTTTATGAATATCAAACACAGTTATCAGAATATATAGTATACTTTTCACCCTGTCTAGAGTACATTGAAAGAATTATGACTTATAGAAGGATTTCAACTGGTGAAGAAAATGATGCTACGTTAGTTGTCTTATTTTGTTCACTACAATAACAATCACAATAAAGTGTGCATCCTCATATTACAACACTCTAATTCAATAGAAAGTCATGCGTTTAAAAGCAGTTTGCCATGCAGGAAATTTGTAGTTTGATTAAATACTAGAAATTATTATTTTTAAAGAAAGTAAGGAAAGAATCTGGTATATTCAACAGTTTCAACATTTCTTTAAATACCATCTTGGTGTTAGGAGAGTTGTAGTTTGATTTTAGGACTAGGCTGCAGATGTTTCCATGGGTTTTTCTTGTAAACACAAATGATATTGTTTGATACTTACTTAGACAGCAGATACCTGCACCATTTAAACTTATTTTCCAGCCACTAGTGTAATGAGGAGAAGCTGTCTATGTAAGTCTACATTTAATCAAATGTTTTACAGACAAACAAAAGGCAGCATTTACTTAAGGCAAACTAAACAGTGAAATCTTCTTTAAACAAAGGAGTTGTTTACACACGCAGAGCTATTTCAATTAAATTACACTGATTCTAGAGAAATACTGACTTTAAAGACACAAGTTAGTTTCACTCCTGGCCAGTCACACAGTTTATTTTAGCAGTTTACAGTGCAATTTCAACAGGTCTTTTTCCCAGATCGGGGTGATAAGATCAGTAGCACTTAGAAAAATATTTAAAGTGTTACCCTGTATTACACAAATGTTGTCTCACTTCTCACAAATTGTGGATGAAGTGCCTTTCAGCTTATAAAGATCTAGATTTAACATTTAATTTGCCTTTTTTTGTAGGGAGAGTCATAGCACCCTGAAACCCTCTAATAACATTCCTAATGACCCTAGAACTAGTTTTTCACAACACAAACTTATTGATTTTCTTTTTGTGTCTTTTCACTTGGCTTACGGAGGTGATTTCTAGGTAGGATTATTTTTAACAAAATTATGTTAGAAATCACATTTGAAAGGAGCAGCTTTGTGGCCTGTAGATTTATGTATTTGTTCACATGATTTTCAGTCAGGTAAGGGGGGCATGGTTCTCATCATCTATCAGACTGAAGTCTTAGACTTAATAACTCTTTACCTGTTTCTACATTTTAAAATACATTGAAGACTACCTATATAGTGCAGTCTATGTCTCTGAATGTATTGCTGAGACAGTCTGGTATCTATCTCCTGTACTCCACTATCTGAGTCTTGTTCTTTCTTTTCTGCTATTTTGACATAGCTTGAAACATCGTGTTTCTCAGTAATGAGACTGCTGCATATATGTGAAGAATAATGGGTGCATAGATATTCTGTATTTTCCATAAGCAACAAAACGAATACAGTAAGTTGTATTTTTAATCAGCATGAACTGCTATTTCATAAGATGCATCTGAAGATACATGCACAACATTGTTTTGTTTCCCTCCTTTTCTTTTTTTTTCCTTTTTTTTTTTTTTAAATCTATTCCTCTCACCGCCCCCTCCGGAGGTTTGAAAAGGGGAAAAGGAAGAGAGAAGATGTAAGAGAAAGATAAATCTAAAACAAGCTATACACTGAAATTAATTGGAGGATCCTTTCACACAGAAAATCTCCTAGAAATTGATAGAGGCCTACAGACAGATATCCCGTAGGGAGTAAGGAAAGCCTGTGTGTGTGAGACTCTGTGTTCCACATTGTTAAAATGAATCCACATGGCAAATCCTCTTTTCCTCCTTATTTTCTGCTTCTTCACCCATAGAATTTATTCACAGCATCTCTATCTGGATGTGAAATCCAAGACAGTGACATTGTGAAAAAGTCAGAACAATGGTAAAGTTGGCTTGTTTCATCTGCTGCCTTGGAAACCCCCACATGTTTCATTTTCCACTAAGTGTAAAACACACAGATGCTTGATACTTAAATGGTTACTGAAATTCCTATAAATACTCAAGGTAACAAATTGAGTCATTCCCCTAATTTCAAATGTAAATGTAAGCAACTAAATAAAGAACACAATATGGAAGACTAAAGATTTAAGTGTTTAATACTTATTTTATTTGATGAATAATATATTTAGTCCATCTAGTTCATCCAGTTGTTACCTGTTTGGTTTGTTGTTATTTCTATATAATTTTATAGTATAGTCTTATAGAAATTAGTGGTTTCTTTAACTCTTATTTTGTGAAGAAGTAAGTAATTTCTAAATATCTTATAGCTGATACTATTGGAACAGATTAAGAATATTATTCTAAATTGAGAAATGGCACAAATTGGTTATCTGCCTTTCTTTCTGTCTCAGAATTTCAAACCAACACAGGATAATTTCATCATACAGAAAAAAACTAAGAGAAGAGGATAATGAGTGCAAGAAATGAAACAGCAAAACAGTAAAGATGCTTTTACTTACTGAAAAAAACCCCATATATATATTTTTTTTGGTAAACCAACAAATTAAAAAAAAAAAAAAAGCCCTAAGTCCACCACTTTTTAACCTAAAGTAGGAAAGATAGGGTAAATAGATTGAGTCAAGGGAAATATTGCCTGTTATGATGGAAAATATGTTTAGCATCGTCTTATTTGGGGCTCCTTCTGCACTTAGGAGACTAACAGTAGAGGCCTATACTAAGATGGGTTTTCATGAAAGATTCAGACAATAGCTGTTAAGCTTTCTAAGTGTCACACTTGGACAACTACACAGTAATAATAGCAATTAATGACACCTCCCTTACATTTTGTCTGTCATTATCAAAAATAGCTTGTCTTGTACCAACATGGGAAGCAACAACCTATTAACCATGGCAGGGGTAGGACGAAAATGCTGATGCTTAACAAATGATTGATGCAGGTATACCTGTCAGGTACGGCAAAAATTCTCAATCTGATGGTATTCAGAATTGAATGTCAAAATGTTTGGATCAAAATCTTGCTATTGCTTTCATCTTTCCAGGAGTGCATTAAGATGAAACCCTCAGCACCTATGATCAGGGTTTCATTTTCTTATTTTCAGGAGCAGTGGTTGGTTATCCTTAAGTACTGATTGATTCAAATTGATCAAACTGTACCTTTCTGGTCCAACATGATGCTGAGATTTAAGAGTCTGTCTCTTTCTAGCCAAAGTTACTACTGATGCTTGAAATTTAAATTATGGTTTATAATTCCCTAGCTTGAGAGAAAGGAAAAATGGAGGCAGGATGGGGGAGACATGGGTGTATGGCACACTCACTGATAGAAAAACACACTGATAGCAAAATATTGATTTTTTCTGGTGTTTTTAAGCACTCTGAATATGTCTTCAAGAAAACAGATACTAAATTGTTCCAAAATGAACTCATCCTGCCAACTCACCCCCTACCCATTTAAGACATTACTGTAGCAACCAAAACATCCTGATTGCAAAATCCTTTAGTTTAGATTTTTTTTCCCAAAGTTTTAACACTCTTTTTGATATTACTTTCACATCCTTCATTTGAAAGTCAGATACACTGGATCACTCTTGTACGATGGGTAGGTGGCAGGGGACCAGCGACTGTACAACTAGCAGAATTTCTGATCTACTCAAATAGCTTTTTCCTTCAAAATAAGTTATTGAAGTGTTAAAATCAAAGAGCTTGCATTTTATTAACACAGACTGCATACTGCTTGGAATAAATTCTTCTTCTGTTTGAAGTCATCTGTCATATGACTTTGAATATACAAAGCATTTCTACTTAAATCCTGTAAATGTAAGTGTACTGTAGCATTGTAAATATAAATGTTAATGTTTTGTGGATAAATTGTATTTAAGGGACGTGTCATTGAAGCTACAATGATAACCACTCCGGATACAGAGGCAAGCTAAAGAAATGTAAGAAGTGCCACTGCAGTTGAGAATTACATCTGTGATTACTCAGCTAAAAGTCGACTGCCTACATTGATGCCATTGGTGGCAATGAATTGGTGGGTGGGGGCTGAAGCTTCAGTTGTATTCAGAGTGAGTTACATGGCTCAAATTTATCTACTTTTAGAAGGCTAATTTTATTTTTTGTGTCGGTGCTTCACAGGCTACGACACTTTCATGAGCACCTTTATTTGTGAAATTGAAGTTTGGTACAGTAATGTAAACAGTCCTCTATGCTGAAAGACCTTAGACTTGAAAGTTTATACAATATAAATCACATTCTCAGCCAAACAAATACAAGTCTTATTCTGCAGTGATGCTTTGAGGAAGAGAACAGGTATTTAAATTTAATAGACTGTGTAAGACTAAACTATTTCAAACTCTTACTGCACATTTACATCAAAAAGCAGACTGGTTGGGTTTTGTACCTGAACTTATTGTGTATAGTATTCCAATAATAAATAATCAGAATATCCCCACTGTTGTCTTCACTGCATATTAATAAAAGTTCTGCTGTCTAGGACTAGAATTCAGTTAGAAATATGAGTTTAAATCCAAAGATATATTAAAATTCCTAATTACAGCTATTTAAGACTACAGAGTTCATATGACAGATATTTATAGATAATAATAGGCAAAAGTGTATGCATTTTACCCACTTTACTAAAAATTATGAATTCAGGATAATAATAAATCTTTTTTGCACATGCTTCAAACATAGGCAACATTCCAATATGTAAGATTGTATTATGATCCACACGTGACTTGATATTGTACTACTATAAATATTTTCCCAGACATTAAAGCATGCCATATACTCTAACTTTCATGTTTTTATATAAATTATGATTATGATGCTTTAATTATATATACCAGAAACAGCAACTGATTTGAAAAGTTGGAATTTATTTGAAGAATTCTTACAGAAGGTTTAAGGTCACCTTTTGTATGTTATATATCAGTAAAACAGGTATCTACAACACCTTGGCACTTCAGAGGTCTAAACTAAAATTACTTTTTAAAAATGTTTTAATTTGGGGATGGGGAGGAGTTCTTTCAGAGCAGTCAAATAATTCTTGTACAGCTGTGTGGTTTGAGTCTACAGCACCCCCACCTAGTACTCTATCAGATATACAGTGAATAAGATGTACTTAATTCTATTCAGAAGACACTCCTTTTATACTGCCCTCTGTATCCCCCTTCCCTTCACTTTTTTACAAGCATATATTCAGTTCCCTCTTCCTTTTGCTCTACTACTGCCTATGAGAGACTAATTCTTCATTCTCCCATCATCATAAAGGTCTCACTGATGTATGCAAATTACAACCTTCCTAGCTGCTTTGTAAGATTCCTATCCCTGTATTCATCCTTTAGCCTCCATAGTAACATTATTAGTATTCTCAGAACCAGGGAAAGGACAAACCATTTGCTGTCTACATTTAGTGGAGTGCAACCCTTGCATTCTTACTGATTTTTTTTTAAATAATTTTTCAGAGATAAAAGCAGCTACGGATTGTGATACCAGCAATATAAACTTGATAGGGCATAACCCAGCATGTTCAGAACTTGTTGAGTCTCACTATCCAAATTATTTTCAAATTATTGATTAATAAATTGATACTATCTACTATGCTAGTGAACTGCAAAAACAATAAAACATTTTTGATAAAAATCTCTTGGCAATAAATCCCAGTTTCCTAAGATAAACAATGTCTTAAAGATGTCATTTGTTTCAAATATTACACAAATCTACCAAACCCATGAAAAATATAGTTTCAAAAGTAGGAATGTAATATTTTGTCAATAATTAAAATTTTTGGACTGCATTCACAAGAATCCTTTTCAACAGCAACAGTTATTCCCAGTAACTTTCTCCTGAACTTTTAGCCCCATAAGGTTAGCATTCAGGAAGCTCAGCTGCTGTCTAACAAACTTAATTAATCAAAAAGTCATTTCCGAGCTGTAACTATGAGTAAAAGTGCTTCAAGTGTGCTAGCAAGCCTACAAGTTAATCAAAATGCTAATGCAGTACAAATTAAAGTTGTGATTAACATTTCACAGTAGCTGCTTAAGTGAATTGATCACACAAATGGGTTAAGCATTACTCATTTCCTCCAGCCCCAACTGGGAAAAGGTTTGTCATGGGTGGGGGAGGGATTATACACAAGCAGTACCAAATCATCATTAAACTGTCACCAAGATGCTTCCATACACCAGTTCACTGATTATCCACAGCAAGCAAAACTCCAACACCGCAGCCACAAAGGTAACCCTCCCTTTTCCCACATATACACCTGAACAACACAAGCAGGCAGCAAGTAATTCCACACCAGCATGTCCTGGTATTTACAAAGTGAACCACTGCTGTTTAGCGTCTATAAATGAGCATTACTACCCAGTAGATGCACTACAAGTTTTCTGATTATTCTATTATTTTCCAACCTCCTAATGTGGAAAAATAGCCATCCAACCATGAAAACAGCCAGTATTCAGGCAAAATTGCAAACATTGTGCTATCACTGGAATATTGCCACATACACAAAGAATACATGTAGTAGCTCAAGATATAGGGCCTTTCCTCTTCACTTGTTCCTGAATACTCTGCATTCTCAAGTTAATTTGATTCTCTTCCCTTCCTTCAGTAAAGTTTCCCATTTATTTATAGTTGCCAATGGAGCCATTACACAAAAGCTCTTTCCCTGGACACTTCTGGACAAATCTTACACTCACAACTGTAAAATAGGTCTTTCCTGTAACTCCCACCACTTTGCAGCAAGTAGCTGGTATACCTGCACTAAAAACAGGCAATATATATATGAGCTCAAACCACTTTTAGGATCTTTAAGAACTTCTCCATTTCCCCATAGGCAGGAAAACAAAAGATCCAAAGGATATGGCTCTCCAAATCAACAGTTTTAGCAGCTGTTATGAACTGAAGAGGTTTGGGTAGGATGGAAATGCAGGGTTGAGGGACATTCTCTTTCTTTGAGTCATGAAATGGCAACATGGACTCCTCTGCTATTCGCAGCTGTGTTGACATGGCCAGAAAATTCCTTTCTTGTACTATTGCTCCTTCTGAGAAGCAATAGAAACAGCTCCCAGAATCACTCAGAACAGTCTGAAGTTTAGTACAATAAGTATTTGTACATAAGCTAGCTCTTAGCTGAATTGGGCAGCATATTTATGCAATATTTGAAAACTCTGAACATGTACTACAAAGATGATTCTCATAAGAACTGAGAGATAATTTGCAATTTAAATGACCAGAACCAACTTATTTACTTTAACTATTTTAGAATGGGTAAAGCTGTATTATACACATCATCATCTAGCTAAGGAAACACAGTGCTTAACCCAAAGAGATTTTTTTCTTTCCTGTCCAAATTAGATTCTCCATAACAGTAATATGATGGGGAAAGAAGGGCCATCAGTGACAGCATTTACAAGGTCCTTGTTTCAGGGATGTGCAAGTTTCCTGTGCAAGCTAGTCTTTATTCTGCAGTTTGGAATCTGTCTTCATGTCCATCTTCTCTCAGTGCACAGCTACCCTACTGAGATGTGTTTAACACATCCATAGGCAAACACTTCTCAAAGGTTAGGGCTGAGCTCCGTGGCAGTTCTACTCCTGGCAATATTAAAATATTTTATCAACGATTATACCACAAGTGGAGGCTTGTGGCCAATCCCAATGCAAAGCCAGCAACTGTCACATTATTTCCGAGCAGAGACTGCACTGCTGAATCTGAGACTGACAGTATTACTGCCTCAATTATCCATTTCAATTAATGCAAATATAGGCAATAGTCTTAGAACAGCAGAGTAAGAACTGATCGCTGAATACACAGTCACAAAGTATAAGGCTTGACAAAAGAAATAAAAAGAGAGATTAGATTTAGTTTCACATATTCTTAAATCAGACAGAAAAAAGATGGGTTATTATCTTTACAATAATAATTATATTTTATAAAAACATTAGGAAACTAATTTCATTAGAATTTTTATTATTTAATGTTCATTCTCCTGCAAGAAGTGGAGAAATGTTTGCTATGAGCAGCTATTGGAGTGCTCAGCACCATCTTACTGACACCTCTAGCTTTTCTCAGTGAAAATAATGCAGAGTTCCAGGCTTGAAGAGAATATGTTGTCTACTGTAATTGTATTAATGGTAACAAAGGCAAATAAAAATTAAATGACTTGGCCAAGGTTACAGAGGAAGTCATGGCAATTTTTTTGAGACATGGAAACTTTCTGTGCTTTATGAGAACTTGTCACTGATAACACACTAGATTTTGACTTGAGGTTTTTCATGTAGAGCAGGGGCATTCCTTCAGTCTAGTTAATGCCTCAGTGGCCATCCATTACAGAGGTGGGTGTAGGAGCAGATAGGCATTTGCATTCCAGAATGTTATATATTTCTATTCCCCATACTTCTCAAGTAAAAGGGAAAGAATTCTGCATTTCATCCTATGTATATAGATACTAATTTTTATCTTGCTATAATGAACTCCACCTACAACTAATGAATGTTCACTATAGAAAATTATAACAGAATATATTTCTTCCATTTTCTTTTTTAACGAGTACATTCCCCTACTGAGCCAGAACCATGACTTTTATATTTCACCATAAGTATAAAGAACAGAATTCTAACATACAGCCAAAACTTTTAAGACATCTTTGGGAAAAATTAATTTAAGAGTGGTTGAATAATTTTTTTTGTCATTAGAAGACAGTGAAATCTTACCTGAAATCCAGCAGCTGCATTTACCCATGTAATGTTGTTAACACATTTTACTGTCTGACCACTAACACTACTCAGCCTATGGTCACTAGTGAAAGAGGCCCAGAAGATGTTGGAGGAATGGAAGGGAGCACAAAACAGGTGGGACAGAAAAGGGAGAGGACAATAGGAGAGAAGGCTGGTTCAGGTAAAAGACATCACAGAAGACTGGAGAAGTTAAATAGCCTGTGATGGAAAGAGGCTTGCTTACATATCATGGCTAGAGTTGGCAAATCTGCACTGCAGGGGACCTGGATAAAGGCCTGCTGTACATATCGAGATGCAACCATCTATAAAAGCTCTTTGAAAGATCTTGCTTTCTTGTAACAGAAAAGAAGTGCTGTCATTCGCAGACTCACCAGCAAGAATAACAGTTTATGTTCAGGTCACAATTTTAGGGTTAGCTACATAACCTCAACGCTAAAGTACTCTGTAAGTAAATAAACAAAATTTCAACATAACTCAAAAACCGAGTTCAGCCTCACTGCTGAATTTTACGTTTGGTGATGTGAAAGCATGTGTTCACGCACACGCACACACACACACACACACACACAGAGATAAAGAACAACACTGACTGAATACATTGATCAATGGATCCTTCTATGGTTCAGTTCCTTTTCTCACAACTAACATCTTTTTTTCTACCTCTGTTGACCCAGAGTTCATCAGCAGGTCAGTGCTAAGGAAAAAGGTAACAACCAGTATGGAAAGTGTAACTCTGTCTATTGCTTAGATTCTGGGAACTTTAACCTCCGTTTGGAAAGCGTGACTAATAAGATGGAACCAATATTCTCTCAAGAGATGTAAACCATGTGCCAACTTCAAAATATAAAAATGCTTGCATGTTTTGTACTTCTTTTTTTTTAAAAAAAGAACTTTTTAACTTTTTTTTTTTTTAGATGACTGTATGCATAAAATTACGTAGTAGCCAACCAAAGGCTGAAGCGCCAAGGCTTAGTACGGAATGGTGTTTTTCCTGAACTCTACTTCAGTTTAAAGGAACTGTTGAATATTTTAAATTTTTTTCTTCTAAGTGGCTATTGCTTCTGAAATACCTATGATGCAGTAACAGGATTAAAAAAATACATTTCTTAGAAAAGCAGGACAAATATTAAGCAACATTATTGAAAGTAATATTTAATCTACATTTTCCCCAAATACGTAATTACCCCCCAAGCACTAACTCCACAAACATTTAAATGAACTTTAAGTATGTGATTTCTCTGAAACAGAGGTGAATTTTCTCACCTGAGCAAGTGTCATTTTTCTCTGTTAGGAACTGACTATATTGAATAACTCTTCCTACACTGAAGCTTTCAGCACCATGATTTTATTGATTTGAAATTTGGAACAGACTTGCGTTCAAGCACTGCTGGTTGCCAAGTTTAGGACTGTGTAGCAGTAACAACTGTGGTGTTATTTGCTTCTTACTTTCCTTTTCTTAATTTCAGTTTTGCTTTGTGTGATATTAGTATTACAAGCTTGTTTTTGTTAGTGTAAAGTTGAGCCTCATCCAAATCAATGGACACTGAATTGCCCACAGTATTTTCTCTGTCTAGAGCACTGATTAATAGTTTCTCATAGAGTGGTTTTACAGATTGCTAGGCTTGACACAATGATGTTTGCAGTTACCATATCGCCAACAGGCTTCAAACAAGAGCAAAAGCTCAGTCTGAGAACTGACAAGTAGAGCACTGAGGATACTAAAATATGAGCAAACAAAAACTGTAGGAAGAAAGAATTACTAGCTCTATTTTACAGATATTGAACTACAGTTTGTTGAAGGCTGCCTGATCTTCAAAAACCTGTGAATGAGTCCTTGTCCAGTTCTACTAGAGAGTAGTATTTCTTTCCAGCAGAATCAGAGAGCAAGTTGTTCTCTGTGACAACTAGAACTCACCTTTTCTGCTGTAACTGTAACTGAGCTTTTCAGATGTGGCAGCACTCTATCCTGAACTCAAATTCCTGCTTTAAAATTCTTTTGAGGCATGCAGCTGTGCATGTGATCACTTGTTGCCAGTACTCTCCATGGTCAGTTTAGTTTCTGTGGGTTGCAACTGCAGTACAACTGTAAAAAGTCACAAGACTCCAAACTGACTTTAAAATCTGAGTTAGAAAGTGTGCTCTTTGACTCCATGATAACTGGGACATAAGAGATATACACAAGCTGCAGAAAACCCCTGTATCTTGTCTGAAACTACATTAAATAAAACATGTTTTATTTATGCTTGGCAGTGACTGTAGTGCTTTTGGGTGCTATAAGAATAAAAGGGGAGAGAGGTTCTTGAGGGTGGAGACAGGTTCTTGGGGGTCAGCATAATGATCTGCAGGGAATACACCCCTGGAAGAATGACATATACATTCCATGATACAGAGATAGAAAGCTGTTGCATATGAAGGCAGAGGTGAGTCTATGGCAATAGATACCTCCAGCCCGAGTACCACTGTCTTTTACCCTAAGTTTGTTTACCTGCAGTTCTGTAAAGTGAGAATCTTTATGGGTCTCTAGTTCCTCCCTAAACGAAGTGTTATAACACCGTGTGATATCACTTCTCCACAGAACTGCAAAAAATATTCAGATTTTTCTATATTCAAAATATTACAACACTCTAAGAATAAAGAGCAAACCAACAAGGGTTATAAACCGAAATGCATCACAATACCTGGCATATTCTAATTGCTTGGTCCAGCACTGTCTTTGTGTCAGTTGCGTAATCTGGACAAGGCAGCATGGCATGACTGAAGTGGGCTTGAAGCAGGAGGTGTGTTTTTGTGTGTGAACTGTCAAACGAATGGGGATTGACTTCAATTGGAAGGTGTTTTGCCAGTTCACTGTTCATCTGATCTTCATTGTGTCTCACAGGCAGATCTGTGTACTCGTCAGCATTCTTTAAAAAAAGAAACAAATTATTAATCATTGTAATTAACTTCATAATAACTATTATTCCTTGCTGAGACATTAAAATTCTATGCATTTAATTCACTACAGTTAGATTTCACTGTTAAAATAGCAACATTTAGATGTTTAGAAAGTCTACTTATTTATCAAAAGCACACATGGGAAACAATACAGTATTCACAAATATTCACACAATTATAAGTTTTAAGGGTTTTTTTCATCCTCATAGTTGATGTTAAGAATAGAGGAGAGGAAAATATAAGTAACGAAATAATGCATTAATTGGATGGATTCAGTAGTAGAAGATGACTGTCTACAAATATCCTACCTTGTTGGCTCACAAAAACCCTGTAAGGTTAGCTATAAATAAGTCAATAATTCACGTTTTCAATTTTCAGGGTTTATATTTTTCTCTTTGTATTCAAAACAAAGTAGATTTGAAATAGCTCTGGTAAGGTTATTTTGAAATATTTTTTCAGTATTTTGAGCAATCAGTGTCTAAGCAACAGATGATGAGCAATCAAAGCAATAAGCAAAATTGTAAGCAGGTGTTGACAACCATCCTCTGTGCTCAAGAGTGGGATTAATCCCATTCATGCCAAAAAGAAAACTATAAGACCTTTTGCACTGTTGCAAAAAGTAGCTGCACACCAACATGTAATCTAAATGTAGTTATGAGTAGCAGCAACATCCTTGGGGCTGAAAGGAACAAGTATGACTATTCTGGTAGCCTGAGCAGAGATGTTAATTTTCCTGCTAGGGAAACCCACTCTCTCTGAAAGAAAGTTCAGCAGAAGCATCCTTAGAACTATAATTCAGGCTAAAGAGTCATTTTTTGGAATTAATTGGCAATTTATTTTCCTCCACATAATCCTCTTGTGCATGTATGTGTACATATCATTTGGAATTAGAATGATCTTTCTAAAGTATAAAACTTTCAAGTAAAGTAAGAGTTTTAGAATGTGTGATATCTTTTCCATCTGTAATTTAAGAGAGTGTATTTCTTTTGTCATAAAATACGAAGTCATCTCAGTAGCCTGAAGGGCAATGTCTTCCAAATTACAGGCTTAGCAGAAACCATTAAATTAAAGTGCTCGGGGTTTTATACTCCTCTTAAAACTATAGATTCAATATTATGCATTTTAGTCTTCAATCTCCAGTCAGACTTCCTGCAAATCCATATTAATGAAATATTTGCAACAGTAACCAATTCAGAGTGAGGTAAAGAAAAAATGACAGTTTTAGAACACCTACTAGAACTACCTAATTGACTTTCAAAGTACCATATACACTTCCTAATATCCTGACACATAGAACCTTTTTTGAGAATTTCTAAAAGCAGTTAGATAGCTGTTTTTCACTCCCTTGAAAACTGACAGCACAAAATTTTCTATTTTCTTTAATGACACTAGGAAATTATGTCTAAACTGTGATATTAATTAATAGGAATTTTAAGTATTAGACAATTTTAGTTTTGGAAAAAGAAAATCAGAATGTCATTAATTTATTTCATACCTCAACCGCAGATTAGAAGTGAAGACTGAATAAAGGCAACTGCTGCTTAATCCTGGATGTCTCTGCTAGATCTCTTGTGAAAACTGTGGTCATTTATTCTCTGAACCTAAGGTCACAATCTTTTTAAGCCCTATAGAAGGCTGCATGTTTGCTTCACTCTTTTTATTTAACTGGCTTCTCCTTCAAAGATATTTTAAAGAATATTTACCAAGGAGATTTTTTACTTAGTTTTGCTTTGCAGTTTAAAGTAGCAGAAAGAAGGAGGATCAGCCAAGTCATTCCAGACCAACTGGTACCCCTGAAAATGCATTTTCCCTAATTCTTCCCCAGCACATGTTTTATTTACCTCCAAAACACTCCTCTTATTTTAAACAACTTGCCTACTTAATTTCCTGTTTGTGATCATTGACTGTAAGTAAGTGAGGTTCATTTTCTTATCTGCATCATGTAGGTAATTAAAGGAAATTGAGAATGGGTAGTGAAGCTTTTATACAACTGAGAATGAAGCTGAATGGAGGGCACCAAGGTCAGCAGAGTCCATTATATTTTTATGTGAGAGGCCGGTATGTCTGCCCTGTCCTTGTTTGCTTAGTGTAGGCTGGACAGACTACTAACTGCAAATCTGTTTCTCTGATTTGCCCAGCTGTCCTTGAATAAAGACATCTTCCATTGCAAAATGTTAAATGACAGTGATTGACAACTCTGTGATGAACTCTGCTTGTAACCCCCTGCTACTGTTTTCAGGTTGCACAAGAAAAGACAGAATAAAGAAACATCCTTTGTAATCACCTCAAATGGGCCCTGCTGTTCACTCAATAATTTTTTCATTTTAGTTTTCCTTTTCATTGTGACTCTCAATCTGTTCTGCAAAGGCTATAGCTTCAACTATTCCACACAATATATAATATATATTGTTTTAGTACATTGTATCTGAACACCGTTCTTACTTCCACGGATAAGGAAACAGATTAAATTACATATCAATCATTAATCTTTATTCTAAAGTCAAGAAACTCAATACAAACTTCATAGTTAAACTACAAAGCACTGCTGTGCATTTCTCACTTTCCCTTTTTCTCCTCTTAAATTAGGACTGTTTCAGCCCATGTGCTCATAATATGTTTACAAGCACCTACACAGTTATGTATATCTTAGAGTATACCAGGAGATAACAAGGAATTTTAGCTACAGGTTCTGCAACTGAGCATTTCGTAGTCATGTCACATCTCCCTCTCCTGCATTTCTGCAATGGACTTCCCCAATAGTGCCTTCCTTTGGGTATTAGAGACTGCTGCATCATTTCAAGGGTGTAGGAGTCATCTCAGACTTACATTTCAACCTGTATGCGATGCAGGGTGGTCATATAGGAGACTGTAACTTGCACCGCCAGTGCAAAATGTCACACACAGACCTACATAAACTCGACAGTTACATTTTACAAGGCCAAAGGGCTATTCTGGTAATTGAATTCTGTTTCCTGCATAACGCCAGCCACTGAATCATCTCAGAGCCCTGTCTGCAACATTATGTTCCAAATATGCAACTTATTTGAACTGTTAGAGTAGCTCTAAAAGTAAACAACTTATCATATTTTAAAATATACCTTTTGCAGTTTTGTGGTACTACTAGGCATTTGAGGAGTGAGACTGAATTAGAATTTAAATAAGGTATCCAGCATGGTGAGTACCATGTTCCACAGTGTCTGTAGAGTTAAACAATCTCCAAATTTTCTTTCTACCCACAACAAGTGTAAGTTTGGCTGCAATGACTGATTTATAGTAAGACCTGAGCTATAAACTTATACCACATGTAAGTCTTCTAAAATATTTTAAATCTCAAGGAACTATATCTTGCCTACAGGAGAGAAGAGGATACCTGTGGGCCATGGACAGAAATGGGATTAAGGTGAGCAACTAAAGTAAGCTTGAATATTTTAAATTAAGTTCAGTCATGGGAACAGTAAAACTTATAAAGTTAATGAGTTCTAGACTTTAAAGAGCAGTTGATTAATTTGTAACAATGAGGGTCTAAAACAAACCAAAAATAGTTTCTCACATTCCAGAGTTGAACCAGCAGTCTTTTCTTTAGCAATGTTGTTATTGAAACTGCCTCAGAATTGACTGCCTGTGTGTTCCTTTTCTCTGTAAAGATACTGTGAACCCAAACACTATATTTTCAACTTTAATAAACTTGCAACTTGTTTTGCTCTCTCTTAAGTTTCTGATGTAAAAAGAAACAAGAAAAAGGCATTCTTAGAAAATTTGCTATAAAAACTAACAGTTTGAAAAGTATTGAAAAATCTTACAGTAAACTAGTACTAAAAGTAACTACCAAAATAGTAATAAAGAAGATGAGGATTATTTTTATCTAATACAGTAATTTCTTTACCCGAAATTTGGTTTAAATGACATAACCTTCTCGTAGTCTAGGTACATACTGAAGGACTACAAAGATCATACATTTGTGCATATAATGAACAATATAAAATACACTGCAATAAATAAATGTGGGGTTTTTTATGGCTGTTCTCTAATTAACACTAATAATACATTATGAAGTAAATTTTAGTTCAAAGGTATGCCAATATGCAACTTATTTTTACAAGTGTAAACAGCATATTTTGATACTTGGGTAACTGGGTAGGCAAATATAAGTTCAACAATGATGTTATTATATAATTGGCTTTTCTCTTTTATTCCACTTCATACAAAGTGATACAGGGTATTCTGTTACACCATCCTGACCTACCACATTGTGCTACAGTGTATAGAGAGTAGCTGGAATCCAAAATTTGAAGCAGCCTGCAATTGTCCTCATTTGGGTGATACCTATGGTACCCTTAATATAGGATAGAGAAAAGTAGCATGGTCAAAATAGAGAAATAACAAGAACTGATAGTTCATGAGTAGCTAGGCAATGGTGTCAGATTCACAAATTCTAGATTTTTCTTTGAGGAAACTTGAGCTTCTGTACTTAAAACCATTTGAAAGTACTTCAATTTTTTTCTATATACACATACATATTTCCACTTGTGCTGAAAAAATCTCATTTGATCCTGTTACCTGTACAATAAGGAAAATAAAAAAATTGCTTAACTAATGTTCCCAAGTTAATCTTCCTTTGCCTGTGCTCTTCGCAAGAGCATAAGACCATATTATGTGACACAGGAATGACACAAATATATACTATGAAAATTGTGTAAATTAACCAACATATTTATACTATATTTTATCATCACATTTCTGAATGTGACTTTGATTTGTAAGTAAAGACATCAAATTTACACAGATGTATCCTGACAGGCAGCTAGAACATAATCAAACTTACATTTATATTCAGAAAACAAATAAATGTGAGGAAACATGCTTTAAAAAGAGGGAAAAGAAGAAAAAAAGCCCAAACTTACTTACGAGTTGTTTTCCAGCTCATACCAAAAAGTAGATTAAAAAATGGAATTGGAGAAGTACTTGCTAGAATAACTGCTCTGAAAAGTTTAACTTTGTTAGTGATTCCATTATAAACTCCTATTTTAAGGAATTTATTGGTAGCCTATAAATGTATGTGTTTTGCTCTCAGTTTTATGGGACACAATTCCAAGTTCCAAAGTTTAAAACGTTTGGGTGGTTTTTTACTCCTCATCATAAAAGGTCTAGGACAATATTCCAGTTAAAAGACAGTTATAAACATATGTTACTAGTTATACGTTTTAAGAACAAACAAGATGCATATTTTCAAGATTCATATTATAGACTAAAGGGAAAAAAAATTGTCATTTTCTACCAGCTCATTCTGCTTTACCCATGTAAAAATAAACTTTTAAGACAAACTTTGCAGAAGTAGCATTCCAGATTTCCAGGGTAGCCTGCCAGGCTCTGCTAAACCACAGAGCAAGCTGAAGTTTTGTAGAGATCTTAAAGATGGGGTAACATGATGCAAAAGAAGACAACAAAATGTCTCAAGACAGATTAAAATATATTTACTGCATGATACTGTAGCTCATCACAGACACCATATTTATAAATAAGCTCCTCATCTTCATATAGTGGATAATATCTCTCCTTGTCAACCGCACGTGTATGTGGCAGTGCCATCAAATGGTATCCAGCATATTAGAGCCAACACTGCAGGGCAGCTCCTTTCCAAAGGAAGCCTTCCCATCCCTTCCTTTCCAGGGTTTGTGGCTGTCAGGCTGTGCCAGGTCCTGAAGAGTCAGAGCCAGAGTCCCAAGGCAGCAGCTGTCCCTGTGTGTGGAAAAGGGAGTCCCTCTCTGGTACTGGTGACCTTCACTGGGGACTCTGTCTGCCCTAACTCTCCAGACCAGCTTGGGTAATAGGAAAATGCTCTTGTCACTTCTCCAGTACTCCATCAAAGTACTCTCTACTTTTGGGAAAATGACAGGAGGAAAACAGGTATGTGTTGGATTGAGAGCAATGTCCAGGGAAAAAGACCTGCTCAGTATATTTTTGAAACAAATAGAAACTTTTTTATTTGTTACCTAATTAGTGCTTAATGCACTTTTAGAGATAACAGATATGGGTCAAAAAAGATTAAAAAAAAAGAAGTATAGAAGCCAAATAGCAAAGTTAACCCAATTAACCAGGCAAGAGCAAAACAGTGAGGTTGGGCTACCCTGGGTTCTGTCTCTACATTTAAGACTCACCAGAGCAGACACTGGAAATTTCCAACTGAGCATTAGAAGTTGAAGAGAGAAAGCTGTAAAATCCATCAACATGCAATTATGTAAATCTATTATGTTTTAAACATTAATTTGTAACTATCTTTCAGAATTTTAAATGGGCACACTTCCACAGTGGGTTCTACAAACATAGTTTATAAAAACATACAAGTTAAAAGTTCTTACAATTCTTATAAAGTTCTCACGTTAGTGATCAGAGGAATCACATACTAAATGTATTCTCAGACTTTTCACTTCAAACAGATAAGTGTTGGATTTTTGCTTTTAAATAGCTGTGTATGATAAACACCACAAATTTTACAATTACAGACATTACAAAAAGTACAAGCTAGGGCAATGAAACAGTTGAGTGATCACTTAAAAACCCCCTGAAGGGTTTAGATTTCACAAGTTCACCTCTTACTTAAAACATCCAAACTACAAACTACCGATGACATTCCTGATGACCAGAGGTCAGGAGTCTAAAAGACCTTTGCCACTGAGCACAGAGCAATAGGAGGTCAGCAATATTAGCTACCAGTAGCAGAGAGTGACCTGGCAGATCTGGGAATGTCTAAAGTACAAAGTTAAATTACAGACTTCTGCTTCAGCATGGAGTCGATAAAAGAATATGCAAGCATGCTAGCACGTAGGAGAGGAAGATTTATATAAAATACCACTAATTTGACATGGGAAAAAAGTTCTTAGGACTATTATACTAACTCGAAAGTTGATTTACCCTTTCTTTTCTAGTTTCCTAAGCATATTGGAGAAGCTGAGTTTCAGTGTAAGGAATGATACAGTAATAGATAATAGAATCATTGCAATTGTTTTATCAAATGTTAAAAAATATACTTAGAGAGCCATTCTGTTTCAGGATAATTTCCTTTTCAAGTTGCATACTTTACTAAAACATTAAAACAAGGAATTAATTCATGATTTTAAGTCCGAACTCTCACAATCCATATTTTATACAGGCTATGATCATACCCATAATTCAGCAGTACTTTTTTTTGCCAGTTCTAATAAAACCCATTCTAAAAATACATTTTTCCCAGAATGTATAGGCACTTTCATAGTATCAGGCTGTACAGCTTTCATAGATGTGGCTTTAGTTTCCTCTCAGGTTTCTAAGTTAAATTATTGCTTATAAGTAAGGCTTGTAACACATGCACAGTTTAAGGAAAAATAAATGCAAAAAGAAGACTAAAGTAGGACAAAACTTAGACCAAAGATCTGAAAATGAATACACATTATGGACATAGAATATGTTATTTTAACCACAGGAAATAAACATAAATGGAATAGTATAAATTCCACTTATAAAGTGAATAATTGTAATGTGAGAGAACCGTTACATATTATCACTGCAAATGGCTAATTTGAGTTTTTGCCTCTCCAAAATGCCTGACTTTTCTGATTACTTCTCATGAGAATGCTTCGTATCTGCTCAGGTGTTATCAACACCCCTTTTATAAAATCTAAAACCTAGATGGGGCAATGAACCACAACTTACTTTCCCTGTAACCTCAAATCATACTATAGGAAAGATTTAAAACTAACTGGTTCTGGCTGTACTAACTGTATTGCAGTAATACAGAAAAGTTTTCAGTGCATGAACTCAGTAAAGTGCTAACACAAAACTAGGAAAAATCTCTCTGAGTATACATTCAAAAGTCTGACTGTCATGAGAAATCTACTTCAGTTCCATTTGGATGTCTGTCCACATTTTGAAACTAAGCTGGCTGAATTAGCTGGCCTAACTACTGATTGAGATGATGATAGCAATAAAAATTGTAATAGCAAATCCTGGCACAGAGTTTTCCCTGGGAATGCGATCAGTCATTTTTCATCTTTGGCTTTTATCCTCCATTGGGATCTTCCAGTGCAGAGCCCAGACCCAGGGAAGAAGTTAACAGATCTCTGCATTAAGTTAATGCTACTCGGCGTTGAGACAGGAGTAAGCACTACTAATTCTTTGTGTGAAATGGGGCCCATATATACTGTATATATTAATGGCAGGCTGTAAAAGCTCTGTGTGTTGAAAACCGGATTTCAAATGTGCTGACCTGTGGTAGCTCCCCTAGTGGGGAGACACAAATGCACACTGCTGCATTTTTGTACTGGATTAAATTCTGGATCTAGACTAATATGTGACCAGAGACAAAAGGGAATAAAAAGTTCACAGGCGTGAATACCTGTCAACATGTGGTGAAATGAGTAGCAGCCTCTGTTTAAGAGAGGCTCAAGGCCAGAATAATAGAAGAACAATATGAACTGGCAGAAATATATGGGAAACTTGGAAGGTGCCTACACGCACGATGTCCTTTCAGCAAGCCAGTGCTACTGGTCTAACTCTGAGCACTTTTAAATGAAAGTAGTTTAATATAATAATAAAAAACCATGACTCTAAGAGGAAATGACAGCTGCTGCAAGTAAATTTCAATAAGGGTAGTTCCCTGCTGATAAAAACTGGCACATCTCCACTCATTTCAGTGTAGCAATGTGGATTAACATTGCTTGAAAATCTGACCTAATGTTTTGAAGAACTCAAGAGTTTTAAGGAAATACAGAGATGGAAGACACTGGTAATTACAAGGGTGAGAAAGAAGGGTAATCACTGAGGAAACAAAAAAAAATATCAGTAAAGGAAAAATATTTGAAGCCTGTTAAACAAATAGACAATCTGTGAACATTTTGGGATGCTTGATTTGAGGAAGTTCTACCAACATTTCTGTCACAAATGATCACAGGTCTGATACAAAGAGTAACATCACAAAAATACCCTTGTACCACACTTGACCTTAAGAGAACATGCTGCTACCGGAATGGGATATACCATGGATTCCTCAGACCTAACCCTTTTTGGATGGCAAGTGATAATTTTCCTTGGTGATGTTCACTGCACACAAATTTTTGACAACATTGTAAAACTCGGTGTTCCTACACAGACTTATACCAGGTCTTTCTGACCTGTAAATAAAGGCATTCATCTAAAGCACACTGTAAGAGCTATATTAAAAAAAAAACAATTAAAAAAAATGTAAAGATAACTGATCATTAAGTGACTTGCAGATATTTTGCCTCTGGCATAAAGTTTTAAGAAACTTCTTTTAAAAGACAAAGAAAACAGAGATTTTTCAGGACCAGATGTCTAGGAAGATCCCATTTGGATTTGAGCTACTTAAATTTGCAATCATGTATTTAAACATCTAACAGAGCTTCTGTTTCCCCTAGAATCTGAAAATTAACTAGCTTTGTAGCATCTTCCTTGATCTGCCACCCGTGCCCCGAGGATTAGAGACTCCACCTGAGCTTGTTTTACAAGCATAACAGAAAAAATTAATCTCTGCTGGCAGCGATCCCACTGGGATACTGATGAATAATGATATCCCTCTCTTGCTGCCCTCTCAGTCCACTAGAAAAGCCACTCTAACCCAGCAACGTGGAAACCGCTGAAACCATTCCAGCTGTGGATTAGCAGGCAGTCAAGCATCCATCTGTTCTGTGTGAATCAAGAGAAAGCAAACATGCATTCTTATAGCTAAAGAAGTATTAAAAATTAGCATTTTATATGAATGCATACAGTAAATATTAAGACAATCATATATGAAGGAAAAACTCTATTATCTACCCCTCATGTTGTTTACAATTGCTTATTACCTTAAGCAATTGATAAAACAGTGGAAATTCCTCTCCTTAACCTACAAAATACTGTGCATTCAATGATTTAATATGTTTAAGGTGAAATTTCTTAGTACTTTATGCATCAGTTGTAAGTAAAAAATATTCTGTCAAGAGACACACATGAACACACATAAGCGAACATGGTGGCATGCCTTCACCTTAACAGGAGAAACATTTAAGAGGCCTGTTGTGAACGAGGTTTTAGTAATTTTCTCACCCTATAAGGTGAGAGGAATAGACTTGAGATATTTTCTATTTCTGAAAACTAGTAGTTTAAATAATCTCTGCTGGTTTGCTAGTCTTTTCCACTGGAAGACAGAAAGGAAAGGCAGTGGGAGCTCTCATGTGGGCAACCCAGTCTAACTGGTGATGTCTGATTTGACTCTTCCATAGGAAATTGGACAATGACCTACTATAAATTAAGGAAAGCTGTATTTGAGCATTATACCAGAAAAAAATACTTACACAAGTGCATAATTTGACAATTTCCCCATACATCAATTCTAATACTTTGCTTGATGCCTGGCTCAGGTTTATTAAGCTGCAGAGGTTAGGGAAATCTGCAACTGTTTGTTCTCTAAAAGGAACCTTCTTCTGGTAGACCAAATTTCCAAATATATATATATATATACATATAAACTTTTTCAAAATGCTAAGAAAAGTTTAGGCCTTTGTTAGCAAAAATCTCTCTGTAATTTCTTTGGCATTATAGGTAGCATACCTAAGTAACTGTGAAATAAAACATCTTGTAAATATTAGGCAAATAATAGGAAAGGCAGATTTCTTAAAAGTTCATCTCTGATAATACATAACATCAACATTTAAAATAAATTTCCATTTCTGAAGCTAGGCAGACCCCATCAGGAAAAAAAGAAAATGAGACAAAGAAAGAATCTAAATGTAAATAGGAAAATACAAGTGTCAGATACTTCATTAAGGACTGATCAGTAATCCTCTTATGTCCTTTTATTTTTTTTAAAGTACTATGCTAAAGGAACAATATATGCTGGATACCAATCTTGTATGATGTAATTATTTCAGCCAAACCAATCCCTATCCTGAAGTTTCCGTTCCAATCAGAGAACAAGCGACAATATGTCATTTTCCTTCTTAACAGTTTTATAAGCAG
Organism: Anabacerthia variegaticeps; assembly: GCA_035583185.1. Lineage (NCBI taxonomy): Eukaryota > Metazoa > Chordata > Aves > Passeriformes > Furnariidae > Anabacerthia > Anabacerthia variegaticeps. The sequence goes on along the minus strand of JAWWEW010000112.1, from coordinate 73,490,292 downwards.
GAACTTCTTTGCTGACAGAGAAAAACATTTTTGTGCCTTCAAACAGCAGTCTGTACAGCCCAGTTGGTGCCACTAAGCGAACTCTCTTCTGTGAAAACAAACTCATCAGCTGTACAATCCTTAACTGTTATAATTTATAGTACAGATGTATAATTCTATCAAAAGCAAAGGCATACCCTAGAAGCCAGTGAAGACAAAAGAACTGCAGGTTGCAGAAGGCCTAAGTTTTCTTATCACACTTTAATTACAAATTGGGAGAAAGAAAGTAGTTAGAACTTGGACTGAATTGTTAAAGGCACACTGAACTTGTAAGACTGCCTTCTGGAGTACTTGGGGCATGAGAACACACAGTCATTTATCAAAGCAGCATTGCATATTATAAAATGCTCAGCTTCATCTTAATAAAGATGCCGCTCAGAACTGCAGTTTTGTTTCAACAAATGCAACCATTATTTCAACAAATATATTTTATTTTTGAAAATGAAGCCATATGACATGACAGCTGAAAAAAAAGCCATTTCATTTTCTGTATGAATACTTTGCAAAGTAGTGGCTGCACGTACACAACACAACTGTGAGTAATTTGAAATCTTGCATGACGATGGGTACAATTCTAACTGCCAAATAAAAGGTGTTTGTGCTGAAATAAAGAAACAAATAAATAAATGTTCCATAGTGGAATTGCCTGCAGGTTTGAGCAGTCAGCTAAACCAAGCTTGCTATCACTGAACTTGCTTCTACTGTATGTACCAAGGACAAACACTGATTTGCCACAGATGGCAGCCAACATTCATGTTTTTAAGTACAAGGCCAGGACAGTGCTTCTGACTACCGTAGCAGATACAGCTGTAATAGCTTCCTGGCTCATCAAGATAGTTTCCATTGGTATACATGAGTGTTTTGCTGCTATAACTGAATCTATAGCTCCTGTTAAAGGAATTTATTTCCTCATTTTTCTGACAAAAGCACTTACTAAAGCAGCTGTTCGAAATGGGGATATAGCCCGAGGATACTGCCTTCCACTAATGCAGCTATATATGCTTTCAAAAGTTTTCCCCTTACATGTTGCACTGCAATCAAAACAAATAAAAAAACCTAAACAAAAACTTTATTATATCCAAGATAACAGTTCTTGTTTTATGGTCTTCCTCATGGGAAATGTATGTCAAAAACCTTTAACTACAACTGTAAAATGGGTTTTATTTTAACTTTCCTGAGTATGGATTCTTTTTTTTAACCTGGCACATAACGACAGAAATGGAGTAAGAAGGTCAGATAGGGAAAAAAGGAGATCTGTTAGGTTAGAGGTTAGAAAGTCATGCATATTGGAGATGGAAAGGTTTTATATTTTCTGGTTTTGACTGTAATTCTTTCTTATTGATGCCATAAAAATAGAAGACTTATGCCATGTTCGGTTAGCTGTCAGTGGTGGGCATTTTTACCCTGATTTACCAATGGACTGTGCTTTTCTGGAAAGGCAGGCAGCATCTGATGCTTTCGAACTAAAAATCAAACAATCATTTGGAAAAAGAAAAATAGAAAACAGCTGTGTCATGATGTTGGAAAAAAATTACTTATTCAAGTACTACAGCAACATTAAAAACTGCTCCATCTACTGGGACTAGAGAAAAATCAAGACTAATTGAATGTGTGAGTATTCATATAAATACTTTTCCAGCTAAGAACAAGATATTTTTGAATATACTGAATATAGACAATGAAATTTGGATGCTATCAAAATTCACTATAGCATTTTGTTTTATTTTCATGAACCCAAACACCATTTTCAAATTGAAACTATTTTATTAAACACACTGCGATACCACCTAGATTCAGTTCAAGTGGGAACTGAAGCACAAATGTTTTTAAATGTTAAAATCCAGAGAATATAGACTGTATAGAATATAAGTAAATGATCCTGGAAATGCCTCCGTTTAGGATGAAATTTATGCATTGAATAGTCTTTGGTATGGATTTATTGTAAAGAAAAGATTTAATGGTAAGAGGTAACAGTTTTCTTCTATTACAAGGGGTCACTAAAATGTGCATAATGGCTGAGGCCTATTCCTATTTGCAGAGTGGCCACAACAGTCATGTTCATATTGTTGAGAATGTATGACAGATGTTAAATCAAATCTGGAAGCTCTTTAAAGGTTAGCATGTAACATAATTGCTTTTCATCTGATATAAATTTTACATTATAAAGTATTTCTATTCTTGACACTGAAATGTCATATTCAAAAAGAAAAATAATGAACACAGTCTTCCTGTGCTGGTATGCCTTGAAGAAAATCATAGTAGCACCTTTATTTTCTTCTAAATTAAATGCAAATGTAATTTTAAACTAGAAAATTACTGACTTAGGAAGAACGATCTGTTTTTTTTTTCTGAAATTACTGCAGAACAAAAACCCAGTTTCATATAATATTTTAGAATATCATAAAAGCAATGTTTCTGCCATGGCTTGCAGAGAAAATATTACACAACGCATATTAACTTCTTGGACAGTATCTTTGTAACTTATTAATTCCTCCTTCGCTGGTGCCTAACTGGAGACTTGTTGAAAAGATGGTTTATCACTGAGTCAAAAACCTCTTGCGGCCCCTTAATGGGAGACCAAACCAGCAATAAAATCGTGATACAGAAATAAAATTATTTTAGACTGAGAGCGTAAACATTCACAAAGACTGGCCTATTTCTCCAGTCAGTGTCAATGACGACCAACAGAAAATAAAACTACAGGTTAATACAGTTATCTAGAATCCCACAGTACAAATACCTAATGTGTAATGAAAGACAGAGAAGGCATTAATAACTTTACTCTTTTGATATCTGGGATGCAGAATGCCTGTTTTATGAACCTCCTCCTTACACTTCCAAATCTGTGACTCCAGAAATGACAGATTTTCTGCCGAGTTCCAAGTTACTTAGTCTAATACATGCCAGTGTAATCATATCAATTTTCAGAAAGAAATATAGGCCAGCGTTATGTGGATAAAGAACTTATAAGTCCATGTTTATAGCACAGAAAGGCAGACAAATATGCCCCACTACAACACAAATACCATGTTGTTCTGTCTCCAAGCTCCCTGAAAGCTTCTAACAAAAGAAACCTCTTATAGGCAGTTTCCACAAAAGACAGCAGTAGGCGTATCAAAAACAACCAGTTCCCTTTTATAAGTAGAACTAAAAAAAACCAGAAATCAGAGACAACATGCAGTTAAAACAAGGGATGAAAGATGGTAATAATGTTCTCCCCTTCACTGTCTGGTAAGGACAGGCATGACAAATTGTTTGCTCTGTAAATAGGAATATTAACCAGATAACAAAGTAAATGTAGTAACAAATCACCAAAAATCATGAAGCTATTGGATCCAGACATCACAGTCCTGATCAATCATCAAGACAGACTTTCTTTCTTTAAGATACACCTAATCTCTATTTGATTTTAAAAACATTTGTGCAGGAAAAGACAAGAATCACCCAAAAGTATCTCTCATTGTTTTTTACCTAGATCTGTGTTTTAATCTCTGCACCTAACTTTCAGAATAAAAGAAACAAGTCTTTAGGTACCTCAGGGAAATCCAGCCTGTCAGTAATAATTCATGAACACTTTCTCATCAATAATACTTAATGCAAGAAGCACCATAACTCAACAGTGATTAAGCTCATTTGGATTACTACTGTCTGAGCACGGTTAGGAAAGTTTTAAAGAAAGCTCTATGGAAAATCATTAAACACTTTTTCTCAGAAAAAAACATAGGTCCACTAGCACAAGTCAGTGACAAAAGTAACTGAATTTGAACTTCAGCCTGTTAAGTGCAAACCCAAGACAGATTAAAGATCTAGAGCACAAATTTAACCAAGAGGAGAAGGGAAAGCATGAGGGGATTGTACCCCACCTATTTGAATCCTTTATCACCGTAGACTTCCAAAATGACTGTAGGGCTGTTCTTATGTGCTGTGTTCCTGCTCATGTTATGAATACTTCAACACCTACAGCATACTGGAAAAAGATTCATTTGATCTGGCAAAATGCTGGCACGTGATCAAATGAAAAGATAAAAATAGAGAAGAGAAAAGATACTGGAGAAGACTATGAGTAGTCTTGACTGCTAAGTGGAAACAAATCTTGCTATCGAGACTTTTTTTAGAGATCCATCCACACTAGAAATAGGATGATTCAAAACTATTTTAAAGTGAGTTGTAAAGATTCCTTGACAATTCACAGGTAAACAATCCTGAATTTTAAACATTGCTGTCAGCATGGAAAAATATCAATCCAAAACTCAAGACCCCTTTAATCAAATTCAGATTTCAACCCCTTAACACAATTCTAAATTTCTAAATTCTTGAATGCAGTCTTGCTTTTTTCCTAGTTTTCTTTTAAGAAACTTTTTCTCCTTTTCAAGTTCTATATATTTGGTACACATCCCATTTCAAACCCAAAAATCAGAATTGTCTTTTTAAAAATTGTTTAATTCTGCCTTTCTTATATACCCCAGACAACTTGTAAATTTGTAAAGGTTTGCAAGATTATGAAAAATGCCAGCAAATAATAAGCATTATATCTACAAAATCCTGCAACTACATGAGAAATGCTCGGATGGTTATTTTTAAAAAACAGAGTCCAAAATTCAGAACTTTAAAACTGAGTGATTAGAAGAATAATCACAATTATAATTATGTTTTGTAATGGTAACAGGCCTTTTTGTACTATAGTTACAGCTTTCAGTTCCAGCATCATTAAGAGATTCTTCAAATTACTTTTTAAACATCCTTCTCCCTCAGGATTTTCACTTATACCTAATTAGACTACTTACCCCATGCCATGTAATTCCCTACTGCCAAAACTGCTAAATGCTTCAATAAGAAGGAGGAGGGCAACAGTGGAGAGAGGCAGATGTAATGTCATTGGTTAACAATAGAGGTGTGAAGCAACTGCTGTAATTATAAAACTCATTAATTCACAGTGTTTAGGGGGAAAAAAAACAACCCTTGGCAATAACTGTTGAAATGGCAATTCTTTTTAACACTACAGCAGAGTGAAAAAACCCTTTCAGTTTACACCTTCAACAAGACTGAACAGTAGTTCCACTGGTAATTATGAAAATCAACATCCCCTTTTAAAATGACATGTGGCACATTTTGACCCTTAAGCAATTTTATTTTTAGTCTCATTCCTCTTAAGACAGCTTCCAAGACTGCATTTCCAGGAAAAAAAATAAATTAGAAAGAATAAAACCAAGATTCATGAATTTAAAATTTTACACTCTCTGCCCAACAGTAGGGTCCTAGATTTCATCTACAAAAGGAATATTTGCCATTCACTTCTGCGTTTCCTGAATGCAAGCAATTCAAATACATGAGGAGCCCTGACTTTAGGCAGGGAACACTGGGTTCTGCTTCCATCATTCCTCTTCCGCATGCTGCTCACCAGCTGAGGCAGTGTTATGAAATGCCATCTCTGCTAATGCTATTCTCAAACTCTCCTGCCTGAATTTTTTGAAAAAAGAATCCTGACATTTCTACATGGAGAAAATTTTCTTTAGAGAGGAGAGATTTTAATGAGAGCTGGAGTAAAGCTCTCATCTTGAATCCTCAGTATTCTATTATTTAAATTCTGTTCACATGTGGACATTTCTTCCTAAAATTTCAGTTATTTGACATATAGGACATATAGGAGTTGTGGATGATTGTCATTTTGAATTCAGCTGAATACACTGAATTTCATTTAATATAATTGCAATGTTTTCTGACAAGAGAACAACAGATACTGCAGGGTCAGTGATAGCAATTCCCCTATTTAGGCTCTCTAACACTTTCCATTATAAAATATTACTGTGGCCTTTATTTCTGAGCTGTAACACTCTGAATGTTTGCAGCAGTCAATTTTAAATTTATCAGAAGGAAAAGTATTTGTACTAGAAAAGTGGTTTTCCTAGTGCCATAAAAAACTGATCAGGTTTTGTTGTGTTGCACTATTACGCTGAATACCACTATTTTAATTTTTCTTGTGTTTCTCCTCAGAGAATTTTTGGCAGCATGTCAAAACAATAACGAATAGAAAAGCTACACACATAAATACTGCAACATGAGACTCTAAATTTAGAAATTAACAGTTGGAAATCAGGCTATTATGGAATTTGGGACACTTGTATAATGCATATAACGTAATGTATAGACTGTAATCATAAGTGGGCAGAAATAAGTTTTCCTGGATAATGTTCAGGCATTTCTTGTTTTCAAGTATGTGTGTACAAGCAGAGCTAAGCATTTTGAAAAAGGAGTTTCTGTAGATATAACTACTTAAGTACTTAAAAAAGGAAAACAGAGCAAACCTTGATTCTTTTTTAGTGAGAACGCAATACTGACACAGTGCATCGTACTCTGTGTCTTTGGCTCTGCATTGCACTTTTCTATTAAACAGTCACTCGACTAACTGTATGAGATGGTGTTATTGCAGGTTCTGACCTTGCAGATCATGAGGTAGTTGGGAAAACGGTAAGACATTTTAGGAAAGAGGTCTTTCCCAGGAGTTTCCCTTGCTTCTTAAAGCTGTTGCATCTTACAGATTATCCCAGGGCAAAGTGATGGTCCTGCTACAGATTTAGGACATGCAGTTACGACTCTGGCATTTTGGTATTGTAACTAACTTAGAAGCACACCTTCTTTCCCCCACATTAGTATTATACCTAACTTAAAAAAGACAAATATCAAATTTGTATAGTTGTTACAAAGGGACATAAGAAGAGAAAGAGGTGTATAAATTAATTTTTATGTACTGATTAGATGTAACACTTGAAACATCAAAAATTATTCAGGTATAGTTCTCAAAACAATAAAAAAATTAAATTGCAGATCAGGAAAGAAAGGCTCTTCCTTATTTTGGGTTTTTTTTTTTCATACACTTGTGTCTTTCAGTCAAAAAGTATGCACATTAAAGTTAAAATATCAGCACTTACTGTCAGAATTAAGAGCAATTCTTCAATGTTGCTTTCAGGTTTCAACTGCTCTTTGAACATCCCAATGGTTGAATGCTTCAAATAGTAATAGGAAGCAATGCGACCGTATGTCAGAGGTTCGATGCTGCGATTATCCTGTTAGAAGAGGAATCAAATATAGGTGGTTTCCAAGGGGGTCAGTATTAAGGGTTCCTACATAACTGTGAAATATGTTAAGACTACTTTATAACAGAACAGTGAAAACGATTTAGCATCATAATTTAGCTGCAACAGTTTACAACATAAGTCTTATAAAAGAGTTCCATAGACAAACTAACATCTCAAATCAAGGAGCCTGTGTCTTGCTGGTCACAACTTTTAGAAGCATGTATCTTACTGAATCTTGTAAGGCACAGATTAGTCTTACCTCCCCAATTTCAATACAGTAGGAGCATTCCAAATCAAACAGGGATTTCTCAACAAGGCTTGAGAGGTACTTATTCATAGTGTCATGGCTCACATCATCCAAGTTATAGTAACTAGATAAATTGAAAACAGATGCATTACACGAATATTTTTTACTCTGAAGATTTTTGACAATAACATCCTGTAGGAAAACTTACAAGGCTTCTATAATATACGTATACTTGTAACAGCAAATATCCACATTAAACAATTAAACACAAAACTATTATCTTAAAAAGACTAACAAGAAATTCATAATTCTTACATGGTTTGTGGAAGTAACCAACATAGGACAAGCATGTACATATGAAAAGATGCTAATTTATCTGTCTATTAATAAAAAGGTTGATACAAACAGAATTGGACTGGCTGTATTGTGTTAGTGGGAAAATTGTCTTGATTGCATAAGTACACTTAAGCATGAAAGGGAATAAGCAAAACTAACATAAGTAACTGTATTTTAACTTAAAAAGAAGGGAGGAAAACCCACCCAGAAGAGTAACTGTTCTTACATCCTGGAACTCTGAAAGTAAAAATTAGGCATATAGTGACATCTCTTGAAAAATTAAACTTACACCAATCCAAATATTGGTGTTTGCTCTTATATTTCAGTGACATTTTATTCTCAAAGTTAAAATTGCTAGAAAAAAGAATATTGTATTTGTCAATGTGGTTACCTCACATGTTCACTTTCATATAAAATGTCTAGGTAAACTATATAGTCACAATGGCTCTTTGTTCTCTGTATGAAGGAAAAATGCTCATACTTTTATGCCAGCCTATAAAAAAGACACAGTGACTGATGTTTGCACTCCTTAACTGTAGAACTTATGGTGTATTCTAAGATTTTTACTCACACAAACTAACATAATTCCAGTGAGTGCTTTTACTCCAGATAAAAACACAGTAAAAACTTGTGTCCTAGATTGAACAAAGGCACGAATTCAAAAACTCACAATTAAGCTCAATGAGCAAAAAAGGAAAAACTGACCATGTTCATAAAGTTTTAAAATTCTGAATTTAAGCAGAGTAACTAAATCATGTAATTTCAAAGCAGAACTCCACCACTGAAAAATTTTCATTATTTACTGAAATATTAAAAAGCAAAATAAAACAGGTAGTCCCTGCTCATTTAATTCTGTCAAATCCTGTTGCACAGATAGACTACTGAAATTGCTGTAAGGATAAAAATGCTCCTCTGTTCTAAATGGATGCTTTAGTGAAATTTCCTACTGTTATGATGTACTCAGCATGCCCACTTGAAACAATACCACATGCTGTAACGGAGAGTAGGTTCTTTCAGTGCTGTTTTGTGCAGGTGAACAACTGGCTGCAAAACACTGGGCCAAGACTAATTTTAGTCAATTTTACAAAGTTACAGCTGCACCTGAGTTAGCTTTTTTAACACCCTTCACTGCCAATAGAAAGAAATATGGGCTTGTAGAATGCTACTCATCTGAAGTATTTTAAATATCTGCTTTAGGATGAGGTGAAACGTAATCGCTGATGAAAAAAAAAGAATTTTAGACAACTAATGCAGTTGTTGATGGGCAGTTTTTGGGCAGATGAATCGCATCCCCTGAGTTAAGCTTTATTTCTTTTGCTGTAATGCTGCTGTTTGCAAATTTCAAAAGATGGAATTGTATTTTTATAAACTACAAACATGCTTCCATAACTGCTTTCTTTACAGATTTGCATTATTATTTTCCTAAACAAAGTTTTTAACATTTATCTTTTTAAATAGGAGTAGCATAACCTAAAAAAGCCTGAATGCTAAATAGCAGACTTGTAGTTTTCAGATTTTTTGCCTTGCTATTAATACCAAATTATGGGATTAATTCTCTGAAGCTCTGAATGTTTACTTGCAGTTGGGTAAAGCTGGCGTAAAACAGTACTACCATAAGAAAAAGACTAAAAAACCCTGTTCTGATAGCAGCTACATTGGACAACAACAAAGTATGGATACAAGGCAGTGGTCTACTCAACTCTGACATTTTATATGGGTTCACGCTGAGACGATCTCTAATATTTAAAACACTATTATTGTCCCAAACCAAACCAAACTAAGAGAGATTGACTATATAATGCTTTTAAATAAAATGTTTTAGACAGCCATACATTACCAGGCTCACGCAAAGAAAACTTGTTATAGAAAAAGTACTCTAGCAGTGTTTTCCATGCAACCTAATTTTCACGTGTTCCCTTTTAAATTTACAGAACTAATGTAGTGATAATAGAAAATGGTCAATATTTCCACCTGCCCCTTTTATCTGCCTGACATCACTGAAAACATTTACTTTCTGCTTATTAGCAAGAATTACTTCATAAAATTTTGTTTATCTTCTGAAAATAATTGAGCAAAATAGCTAGATAAGTTGTTTAAGGATGTGAATTTTGTTCTTTTATTTCATACACCTAAACCACTAATTTTTCTCTAAATTGAATAGAACACTATTGAAATACTTATAATTAAGGCACTTTATTGTCATGGTATTCAGACTTCCACCATATAATTTCAACAATTTTACTTGCAGTGCTACAACACTGATGATAAATACTGATAAAACAAAGTAAGAAACATGGGCAATACACTAATATTCTTTTCTGAGACTGTAATTTCAGATACTAATTCAAACAAGATTTTATCTTATGGTCTGCCTAATTTGCAGTATTTCACACTGAAGTTATAATCATAAAAGACATTTATAATGCCCTTTAAAAAATCATGTGAATTTTAAATCTCCTGCTTTTGGTAAGTTTTTGTCAAAGGAGCAAATACCTAGCTACCCAGTGCAAATAAAACAATGTAAAGAAAAACCTTAAACAGTTTGCAATCTTGAGTGAAGTGGTGCCAGTATGTTTTAACTACTGTCTATAATGAGGTACATATAATTTTGAGCACACCTACAGGATCTTCTAGGTAATTCAGCACATTTTCCCCTAATAAAAATCAAAACCATTCATCTTGAAAGACTGTGTTAAAATCATTAGTGAAAACAGAGATATCATGACATTAGACAGTATTTTCAATGTGTAGGCATAACTGCAAGTTGAATTCTGCACGCTGGTATGCTCCAAGTATAAAACCTGCATCGTTCGTGAGCTCCTCTATGAAGCCATATTATCTAACTATTTAATTACAGATAAAGAATAAAAACAATGCAGTTTCATGCTCACTGCATTGAATCATCTAGTCATTATTTCCTCTTCGCTATAAACAGACAGCCTACCTTTTTATCAGCACACCATTTCATTTATTTCACAGTGAAGCCCAGTTTCACAATAATTGACTTGTCAGAAGCTCTAATTTATGAGGCTGGGCTCTGTAAGCCTTCTCCTATATTGGACTCAACCTGCACACAAGCAGGGTTGAATATTTACAATGCTGTTAACAGGTGCTGAGTTGTTTAATGATTCTAATAGCCAGAAGCGTACTGAGAAAGCCAGCGGGATCACAATTACAGGCTGTTTGAACACAACAATTACTCGTCCCCTGAGAGGTGTGAAAGTCAAAGGCAGTTTTATCCTAACAGCATCTAGCACATGGGCTAGACAGGCTAACTTCCATTAGTAGTCCATAGGGAAAAAGCAATAACAAACCCCAAGGTATCATAAAAATTTACAAAGTATGTAAAATTTAAACAATCAAAAACTGAAGGAACTTTTTATTGTCTTTTAAATAACATATTTAAAATCCCCAAACCTTGTAGAGCTTAGCAAGAACAACAAACTGTGAAACGTGAACTTATTTCTATAATCTAAGGAAGTGTGGAATTTCATCAGCTGAGAGAGACACAGAGACGTGCAGGAACATAAAATGTAGATGAAGTTACACAAAACATTTAGGATTTAATGTGAATGGTGGCAATCATTTCCTGTTTAGCTTATGTAAACCTGACCTGAGATCTCTCTGGGAAATTTTTCATCAGCCTCGAAATGGTCCTGCTATAACTGTCAATGCTGTGAAGTCGTTTGTTACAGCACCATGTTTTTTATGTTCAGATTATACGGTAGCAATAGTGACACACATAATGAAAATTGGTGGCAGAGTCAGGCAAAAATATTATAAGAAAAAACTTGCTAGCCAGCAGGCCTTTTGAAGCAAATGCACAGAAAGATTTAGTTGATAGCAAGGAAGTGTGCTTTCTGAGATTTTACAGTTCTGAAAGCAGAATTTTGGGGGAGCATTGATAGCAATTTTTTCTGAGTCCCTTTACTGCAGTCATCAATTATATTTACTTTCATCAGCTTGTGGCCTTCAGCAGCTGCCATCTTCAAATGGTACCACAAAAATGGTATGGACTATATGGCACAATTGATAAACCTTCATAGCCAGAGAACTATGAAACAATGTGCCAATTCACGTTTGTTGTTAAGGCATTACTGAGTGATTCTGGAGTCCATAACTGGCTTGCTAAACTGTATTACAGCATGCACAAATGCTGCAGAGAGTTCTGTCTGTCTGTATTTTACTTCTGTCACATTTTCTTGCATCCATGTATTTGCTTATGCAAGGTATTAGAAATAGATACATTACTATCCTCAATCAGCTTTCAGTATACTGTACATTATGGTTATTCAAGAACAAAAAGAAGTCCAACTCCTCTGACATCACCAAGGTATTTACCTCATCAGTGCTTCTAATTATAATATTTACAAGAAAGTTTACCTCATGAGAAATAAGAGATAATACACACATGGAAATTTCCTTACATACTGATCTGACATTTCTTTTTCTTGTCATATATTCCAACAGATTATTTGTACATGTAAATCATACCCAAGAGTAGGAAGACAATTATGTGAATTTGCTTTCTGAATGGCGAGAGATGCAGGGTCTTCAGCTCTGTATTCTCACCTAAGATTGCAGCAGAGTGGGGAAGAGGAGGTGGCTCAAATACTCAGTGGCCTTGGGCTTCCCTGTTTGACAGCCTCAGAAAAACTTTATTTGCCAGCATATTTGGCAAAACCATACAATAAACTACATTCCTGTACTTTTCACATCACCCTAACAATTCATAATAATGCCTATAGCTATCATTTATGAAATATATATATAAAGGCATATGTACATATACATGCATATAAATTTAAATGTCACTGTAAAAAGAAGAGTCCACCCTGCGAAATACGTGTTTACCAACTCTATTTATGGATATTGGTAATCACTGCAGTGTAATATACTTACATGTTCTAGTGTCTGTTAGTAGCTACTGCCAAATTTTCCCCTTTTATCTCTTAATCTTAGCTAATTTAACTTGCTTTAGTAATTCCTCTTTCTGATACAATTCCAAACTAACCCTAAAATTCTGAATAACTGTGATTTTGTCACTGAAATACATATCCTGACTGATTTCTATCCTGATACTACCTGTCATCTCAATTCCAGAAACTATACTGGTATATATCAGTAACAATTATAATTTCTATTCAGCTGTTTTATTCACATGCTCGGCTAACCATACTGAGAAACTGAAATTTAAAACAAAATATAAGTGTATGATGATAAGAGCACGAGTCTGAGATAATTTACTTATAATTTATGCTGAATTATTCAACTCCAAAAAACTTCGTAAGACTGATATAAAGTGAAAAAGTACCCCTAACAATAATTCTCAGAATAAATTAATAGAATAATTTTTTTTCAGGTCTTCACAAGGAATTTACATATAAAACTGATTTTGTAAGTGTTTACACATACATATTTATATATATTTATAAATACATAAATATATAAATATATAAATAGCCACACACATTTTAAGAGCCATGTGATATGTGCTCTCAGACTATCTAAATATTAACTTTCCAAATGAAAGCTGATTCTGCTTAACTTTACATATGTTGTAAATTTCTACTTCTCTTTCACTGCACATGTATCTGGAAAATATCACAACCTGATTTATAGAAAATGTTGCCCATAGCCATTTCTCTTTTGCAAAAAGTTGCAGCCTGCAATCTTTTATAAGGGTAAAAGAATGAAATAATCAAGGCATTTCAGACTAGGAAGGAAGATAGATGAGCCCTGTCAAAGTAGCCCCTTGCAAAGAACAGGGTACTTTGCTGACCTGTCGCATGTGACCTTGACTAAGTAAAGAACATATTGACTACAGTTCTGTGTGGAAAGGAGAACATGTTGACTGAAGTTGTACAGAAATTTTAGGGAAGAAACTCTGGATATTGACACATGCACTTTGATAAACAGCTTTGTTTGGACCACTCCTCTTATTTGCACATTATCTCTCGGACAGCATGCATATGACTAGTTGATGTGCCTCTTAACAAAACTAGCACTCAGCTACTCTACTCCCCCAAATCAACAGCTCAATTACTCCTCTCAACTAGACTATTAAAACCCATTCCACAGATATTGAGACAGGTATTCATCAAGTAAGAAAGTTAAAATGGTTTGATGAAAAGAAGCATTTTAACATGCAAAGATTTTCAATACCATTAAAAAACTCCATCATTACAAGTTCTAACACATTATCTCATTGACCAGAAAAAACTTTCATAATGACTTCATGTTTAGAAGAAATCTGGACATTTAGAGCAAAAGGATACTTTGATTTCTATCTCGCAACAAAAGTGGATTACTATTACTTAAATAGTACAAATTGTAGGCATTCAGTAAGGCATTTTATGATTCTGGATTGGAATAGGATGATCCTACATTTGTTTATGCAGCTTTAATATACAAGTAGCTAAAACTGGCAATAAATGAGAATATAAATCTTCTGCATATTATCTATTATCCCCGTTATTTTGGGGATTTACAGCATCACATGCAATGACTTTTATGCCAATGAATCCCAAGGCAATTTACTAATCATGCATACAGAAATTACTTATTCACCACTAAGGTACAATCACCTGCTGTCTGGAAAATAGTTCTTGTTTCACAGTGGAGAAAAATTGCTTTGGAGCAGGACACGATAAAGAATACTTCTATCAAGTGACACTGAGTGGGTATTTGGTAAACAAAAAATCAACAACTGTGCTCCTACTCTTTTGAAAAAAATAAACCCTAAAATCTTTGGATTATTAAGGGCCACAAATAATTCTTCTTTGATAATATCAATCATTTCACATGCTTGTTTATGGCACAGTAAACTCTATTACCATATTGCAATTTATTCAAAGTTATTTCAACTGTCCCTGACTTCTGTTCATAAAAACTTCAGTTTTCCTTGAATGTATTCCATTCAAACACTGACCATACTGGAACTGCCTGAAAATACACCAGAGTGTAGAACGAGGAAAACTACTAACTAGATAGTTTAGTAACTTTGGATGAAAGTTATTATTATCATATCAAAGAATGGAACGCATGCACAGTGATTACATTTGTGCTTGGTGTCTAGAAGTGAACTCTGTGACAGAGTCAAAAATATCCTTAATTTTAGACCTGCGTGACTGAATATAGAAGGAATACTGAGCACCCGAGTGGATGAGATGGGGTAAAGCAGCTCAACTCGCAAACTCTTCCAACCTCTGGAAGACCCCAATTTTATTAGAAACTTCAATGTGCATTCCTATTCTACCATTATTGTAATGACTAGTCAAGATCTGTTCATCTTGCTTCTCACTACAAAGGCTCTACATCTCATTATGAATTCCTCCCCCCCCCAAACTTTCTCCCCACAATCCTCTCAGAATAGCAGAACTTTGTTTTTAAATTTGAAATTGTGATAACTCCAGATTTAGCTTTCCATTACAGTAAAGAAACTGCAGAGAAGAAAGGACCATCAGTCAACATGCCAACCTCCAGTGGAAACCTTTTATATTGGGAAAAGCTTGCCTATTAAATCAAAATAATGATATTTCTATATTCTACACTTACCTTTGGGCTATATGTTGTGTCTTAAAAAAATCTACCTACCACAGGTAGCACATGATCAAAGCTTGCTGAAACCAAATGAACTAAAGAACTTTAGCACAGTAATTCAAGAGCAAGACATTTCAAACTAACAGCACTTACTCTTTACACCAAAAAAGTATATCTAACCAACACTACATCAGAATTTATCTGTTTTTCACTCTCAGAGGAGGAATACCTTCCACATAAATGTATGTATTTTATTAGCTATGAAGTGAGAAAATTGAATATATTTTCTTTAGTCACCAGTTCTAACGCTCTGCATTTTTTTCATTTTCCAAGATTAGATGGAAATTCTCTTTGTTTTGTGGGAGATTCTCAGTATATGACTAGATTCAGAATTCAAAACTAATAAATAAAGATTAAAAAAGAATTAAAGGAAATTATTTTATCACCAGGCTCCCAGCAGCAGTTGCCTATAAAGAACTCAGCTGAAAATCTGACCAAATCTTATGGACATAAACATGATTTCAGAAATACAACACTCTGGAGTACATTAAAAAAACATTTAGTGATCTAAAATGACTAATTCTTTATTTGCCACATTATTTTGGCAGGTGAATGATCACACGACAGGTAACATATCGTTTACCCAAAACAGTGTTGTGGCAAAGGCAGGCTACATAGCTGGAACAGCTCAGAATGATCTGCATACCAGCTGGAGCTAGGCAGGATGATAGCAATCACTGAAAATATTGCACACATGGTTTCACCAGGATACTCTAATGAAAGCAAACTTTATCACAGAGAAACAGCTGATAGCTATTCTCTCATTTATTAGGAAAGTCCAGGTCTTAATAAATTTTCTAAAGAAAACTGGGCAGAACATATCAATGTGGTAGCTAACAAAAAAGTATTGCATTATAAATACAATATCTGAAGGAATGTGATAATCTGGCATTTTATTTTAGGGATGCTGATGCAGCCCTCTCAATAAGGCTATTTTATAGTTGTCACTAAGTTGTAAAGTTATCTGCCAAGAAATGCCTTTATATTCAGAGAAAAAATTATAAAAAAATGTGCATGCAAGATTTATTCCACGTGTGGGCCAGCAATGCTCCTACACTGGAGACTGCTAAGTATTCTAGGCTCCAACAGCAGACAGATCACCTTTGTATCAACTCTAACCTCAAGTTACCTTGAGATTAAAATGCATTTTGTATTGTCTACTCACGTTGGGTTCATTATAAGTCGACGGAAGAAGTAGGTCCAGGTGATATAATCCATTGCATCCTGCTTAGATGTTATAGTTCCAGCAGCAATTTCAGCATTCAAGTGGTCAGCCAGCACTTCTAACAAGCTGAAGAACAGGAAACAAAAAGACTTAGCTGACTTTACAATCACAAAGACAGGTAATATATTTTGTCGAGTTGCCCATTAAAAGGTTTATTACTTTTAATCTGAAAATACTATATATTTATCTTCTGATAAAAGAGAAGAGGGGAAGAAGGGAGAATGTAATTGCAAGGTCAGTCATCTTTTTTACATGATAGTGGAATGAAGGTTGAATTATTTTTTGATTGGACCAAGAATGCACAAATTTAAGTCATTCATGAAATGTATTCAGATGGAGCTACTCAGTGGTGACTTCTGAATATTATATGTTGACCACATGATCATGCTGGTTAAATCCAATAGAGAATCATCTGGAAAGACAAACAGGAAATGAAACAGTGGCAATAGCTTAGCTAATACTCGACAAATACTTGAGGGCTATTAAAATTACATCAAAACTGCTTCCCCCAGATTTTGCCTTATCTTCATCCAATGTAAAAAAAAGAAAAAAAAAAAAAAGAGAAAAGAAGAGGAGCTACTTTTACCCAGAAAGATCTAAACTCAAAAACACAGAAGAACAAAAGCAGTTAAAATGATTCTTAAAAAATAAAATACCGTGTCATTAAATGGAACAAAGACTTCCATTAGGGTATCTAATGAGATCATTGCCTGGCTAGAGTTCAATCAGAGAACAGCAAATATCCCTAAGGTTCAATCTAATTTTTCTCATATTCTAATCCTTTTTCTTTTTCCAATGTTCTTTCCCTGTTGCTAAAAGTAAAGAATAATTTGGCGTGAGTAGCTGTTTTCCTGCTCTCCACTGCTGACTGCATGCTTCTAAAGGTCAGGACTACAGACGTTCTACACAGATTGTCCAACAGAAACTGGACAGATGATCCAATACCTATTTCACAATAATTAGAACTTTTTCTTTTGTTTCTAATGTGCTGTGTTTAAGGCCCATGATCAGGGAAAGCACAAGGCCTGTTATATGAATTGAGCACTCAAGTCTTACAACTAATACACAGAAAATGGCTTTCAGAAAAAGTGACCAAGACAAATCTAAGTTAAGTTCAGTGTAGGTTGTGAACCTATTAACAAGATCGTTATTAATATGTGAGTCTTCATCTGGAAATTTATCAAATATTCTTTCTTTATAGCAGAAGATGGAATATATAAAGCTACAAAGTAAATATATACACACAAAATGAGCTACTAGAAATAGAGACTATTTAAAGTCTTCCAAACAGAAAAGGTGTGATTACTACTGTTGAAGATATGATTTATTTATTTAGAAACACTGCTTACCAATGAATAGAGAGATATCTCAGTTTATGCTAGTATCATGCACCCTGGATAGATCATCAATATTTTAATAACTCCACTCTTTTGACTTATTCACTACAATTTTGAAGTTCAACTTGCAGATTTTGCACTAAGTGAAATTTCTATGTTAAAAAGTGTGTTTTTCTAAGGAAATGAAATGTATGTCTCCACATCTTTTATTTGCAGAGATTATGTCTGTCAATCTTCAAGTACACCAGCCCATTTCAGCTATGTTTCATAGGTGGATTGCACTCTCGAGCTCCTACAAATTCCCTCAGCACATAGAGGTCCCATTATCCCTTATGTTAAGGCATGACGTTTCCTTAGGAGAACAATACTGTGAATTCTTTGTCACTGAAAAAAGCTTTCAGTAATGTTCATGCTTTATCAGATGTCTGAGAAATCCTCCATGAAACATGCATCTATAGGAGACTGATCTATCTTGCTGGGCTTCCTGTTGAATAACTTGGTATACTAAAAAGAAGTTCAGACAGCCTGCAAAAAAGTGGTGTTTCTGCATTTCTGACAAAAATGTTGCAATTTTGAAGGGAAAGATATCTGGATGCTAAAAGTATATTAGTAAGAGTTTACACCATGTAGATTTCTTGTTGAACTCATGAGATTTTGAAGAAGATGGTATCCATAATGATAAAAGTACTCTAGGTAAGAAGTGCTAGAAACTCACTTATTTTCTTCCTATTAAGTTTGTCACAGAATTTCAAAGAGGGTGCTGAGGATCAGGTATAGTTGTCCTAAGCACTGCCCTTGAAGAACAGCTTGTG
>JAWWEW010000112.1:73410434-73471521 GCA_035583185.1 Anabacerthia variegaticeps | reverse complement strand
TGTCTGAGACAACAACCAGAACCAGAGAAGCATTTGTAGAATTATCTGGGAATGAATGGAAGAGCTCAGCAATGCTGCAAAACTCATGGAAGAAAGGATTTTTCTGCATAAAGATGGGTAATATTTTTTTGAAAATTATCCTTCTCTCGACCCCAATATTTACGAGTTTTCCAGCACAGGAATTTTGTTTGCCTTTCCTCTATCCCTCATTTGTAGTATTTTTTATAGTTTGATCAGTTTTTCTGATCGTTTTATCTTTACCTTGATTCCACTGGGAAAGGTTCATAAAGGAATTTTTTGTAGAAGTCTTTCTTAATGTCATGAACTAGAATTACAGCTTTTCCTTGGTCATCAAACTGTGGTCTGCCAGCACGTCCCATCATCTGAAGCACATCTGCCAAAGAGACAATAATGTATAATTCAAATGTATTTGTTTGGATGTATAAATAAATGAATTTATGTCTGTGCATTATGTAATAGAGGATTTTTGTTTTTTTTTCTATCTCAGATAAATTCATGATGAACTTCTTTCTAGTAGAAACTTACCTTCCTCCATACTTAAAGACCACCCACTGCAACAGAATCCAAGCTTAAGTCCAATAAAAATTTTCTCTACTCCTTTCATTCCACATCTATCTCTCATTTGATCATATGCAATTAAAGATGATGAGTAAGAGAACTCATAAAGGCTACAATGACAACTATCTATTATTTTCAAGTTTTCAAATATTTGACTTCACACTTATAGGAGTTCCTTCTATAAGCTTTTCTGGTAGATATGATTTCCCAGGTTTTGAGTATTTTAGAAATAGAATGGTAAAGGCAATTTCTAATTCCTGAATGCTATGTTATTTACCAGTCAGATTTCATGGCAAATTATATTAGTTATTAGCATGGGAGTAGAGACAGTTTCATATCCTATGCTGTCTCTATATCAGATCACAATATACAAATTTAAAAGGTGGTACAGTTAAAGCTTACCTCTACTACTCTGCCTACACACCATTACTTGCACATACTAGTTAATTACTTCTATAAACATTAAAAATACTAGTTTATGCAAAATTAGTTTATGCTCAACTTGCTAGCTGGCCACCAAGTATGTTTGTGTCTTCTCTTCATCTGAGAAGTGCATCTGCACAGCCTGTTTTGTGTCATGTTCAACCGAGCTCTGATTCCTTTCTGGTACCTCCAACTGCTATTTAACTTGCAAGAAACAATGGAAAGCAATTCATAAGTAGGTTTTACGTCTTTATTTTGAAACTTTTTATGCTTTGTTTATTCCCTAGGAGTTCTATCATACCTGCCCAACATGTTGCTTGCAATACCTGGCATTTTGAAAAGAGACTTCTTTGAGTTCAGAATCAATATGCTTTTGGCCCAAAGCTCAGCTGGGGCAGGAAAATCCAGAGAGCAGAGAATGGGATACAGGAATGGACCATCATAGGAGAAAGACACAGCCCAATGGTGAATTTTAAGTAACATACTGACAAGCTATATAGACAGCAATGTTTTTTTATCAGTTTATCCCTTTTGTTAGTTTAGGAGTGACATTAAAATGTAAAAATGAAACTATTTAAATCTGCTGCTTCTGAATAGGTATGTGTACAGGAGGGTGATGAAACAACTTCTTGCTATTCAATTGTGGTAAATTAAATTGTGCATAATACCATATAGGAAATGGATTTACCAAAAAGCATGAGGAAATTATTTTTGCCAATACCCACCATGTAATTATCCAAACCCAATATTTTCTTTACAGACTATATGTTCCTTGGCTGCTTTTAATCACTGGACTAAACTCCTGAAATATTAAATATGATCCAACTGGCTGACTAAATAAATGTCTGGTAACTGAGAAAAAGCCCTCCCCAAAACCTCTGACTTCACTCAAAGAAGCATTCTTGCTTATTTTGAAATCACTGAACACTCCACAGTGATTCATTCTGCCCTCAGCTGCTTCCTTGGGGCCAAACACCTTCCTGATACAGAAAGGTAACTTCAGTAGTGAAAACCAAGTAATGGCATGATGGAACAGTGAAGGCATAACTTGAGGGCAGTATTAAAGACAGTATTGTGAATTTTTGGAAGTATTTCAGAAAGAAATTAATTACATTTTCATTTTATAGCTGCTGCTACCTATCCACAAAAGTTCCAGATGCATAAATATTCTCTAGAAAGTTAAAAATAAAAATGCTTTAGGCAAACCACACCACATGTTTCTTCATAAAGTAAGGAATCTGCATTTTCTGTTGCAGTGCAGACAACAAAATCTGAACGCTTCCATCACAGATGGTGGTATTCCATCCACACCTCCCCCCCATCCCAAGTATTACTGAAAATGCAGGAATTGAACAAGCCCCAGTACTGAAATTATCTGAATTAAAAAAGGCAATAAAGAATGAAAGTATCAGCATTCCCTAATTTAAAATTTCAGTTGATTTCTTTCCTCGCCACTTTTCCTCCTTCAGTAATAAAGTCGGTCATCACTGTTCTTCCCGTCGGCACGAGAAGACACTACTTTGCTGCCGAGACTGCTTTTACTAAGGCTACATCAGCCAAAGTCTGTCAAAAAATACAAGTGTGCATGGCTCAGCTCCCAGGTCATACCAGAATCTTTGAAAAAGAGAGCTGGGCTGGAAATTGATCCCAAGTTTCCTGCAGAGCACTAACCACTAGATTAAGCCCTATGACGGGTTACTTGAAGAAGTAACCTCAGTAGTATTTTCAGTTTCAGCTCTTTTTCTTTAGTAAACTCCTCTTGCTTACAAGACAGTGCATGGCTGAAAAGACAGTGCATGGCTAAAAAGATGCAAGCTCTCTAATGACCATACAAATAACATTTAGATTGCCCTTAGGTGTACACATAGCTAGCATAGTATAGGATTATTTAATAATAAACTTTCTCTTGTGAAAAGAGAAAGGGAAAACAGAACAGGAAACCTGGAATAAATTTAGCTTGTCCTCATTCTTCAAGCTTTGTACCATCTAGACAAATATTCTCCCTGTCTGAACCCTGAAAGAAGTTCTTCCATGGTTAACTTTCTTAAGCTTGTTGAAAACACTGCAGAACATGCAATTTATGAAAACTGGAGTTTATCAAAGCCAGAAAGCACTAAAAGTCTGTATCAAGCCAGAAATTCAGATATTTTATTTAGCTGCTTATTTCTGAAGTATTGCTTACATCACCGAAGATACCAGACTAATTAAGGTTTTTCATTTACTGTCAAGTGATTATGTAAACACTTAATTTTCTCATACATGTGTGATTCAACTGTTATCTTTCAAGCAATGGCTAAGTTTACTGTTGGAAATTTGTTTCTATTTAGAAAATGTTTAAAAAATGAAAAAAAAAAATTGCATACATGAAAACTTCCTTTTAAACGATTAACTAGGTAACATAATTGTCCCTTTAATTGTTTAACATCTATTTTGGATGACAGACATTAAAGGAATTTAGCATGAAAAAGGATTTGCAAAACAGAAACATTTTCATTATATAAAATCTTTAGACTTCTCTTACAACTTGCATTAAACAATGAAATCCTTTCATCTCTCCTAGTCTCTACCCAAATTAGCCATTTTCAGTGATCAGATACTAAATAATTCAGACCATTTGCACATGATTAAAATACATTTCAACATATGAACGTTTTCATAATTTATGTGAGTACCTGTAATGGGATAATCCACGTAACGCCTTGTTTTTCCATCATAGTATTCTGTTCCTTTAACAATTACTAAATGAGCTGGAAAATTTACACCCCAAGCTAATGTGCTTGTGGCAATAAGAACCTAAGACAGAAAGAAAGATTAATGAGGTATATGTAACAAAAAGCCAACTTTTAAAATTCCATGTAAAACTCATTACAGCAGGATTCAAAAAGAACACATGTACCTGGATTTTGCAGTTCACAAACAATTCTTCCACAGTTTTTCTGTCCCTTTCGTGCAGACCCGCGTGGTGCATGCCTATTCCAAAAGCAAGTGTCAGCTTCAGATTGGAATCTCTAACTGTCACTATAATGTCATTCATCTGTAACAAAAAGAATAACTGCATGTTTTAAAACAGACTACTCAGAAATTTTAAACTTTTAGGACTGTCATTTTTTTTCTTTTTTTTTTTTTTTGGAGCAGGATAATTTGCTCAATGCTGTTTATACAAACAGGAAAACAGAGCCTTCTTCAGTCTCTGAAAAGTCTGGTTTTAGTCTAAAAAATAAGATGCTATATTAATGATAAGGGGGGGAATAGGAAATGCATCTGACTTTATTGACATGCTAAGTAACACAGACAAGGAAATGAAAATGCCGAAAATATCTTGACAGGTCTGGCAAATGCTGTGCATTCTGTTCTGTGTTTGTTTAATGCAATCCCTAGTATCAAAGGGGCTAGAGCTGGTATAAAAACATAGCAAATCCCTGCAACCAGTAACATAATAACAGTCAAGAAAAATAAATTTCTCTCCCTCTAATGTCTTCAAAAAGACAGACATATTCTTCAGTTTGATAATTTTGTAATTATTATTCATCAAGAAAGCTTCCTAGTCACATGCTGAAATGTAAATGAATTTCAATTTTTTTCTTAGAGTGTGAGTTTGTAATTTATAGACTCAAACCCTGTCGTGAAACCCAACATCTATTAAGTGTGCTCATTTAAAACTTTTAGAAGTCCAGACAAAAGGATGTTTTTATTATTATTAATAATTTTTTCAAATCTCATATCAAAGACTACTTGGAATCATTTTAAGTACTATCTTTCCTGCACATATTTTCAAGTAGTAAACTTGATAATAAATTTATTTATTTCTGGAGGTGACCTCTATGAAAAGCCTCTCAATAATAACAAACAAAAGAGTCTTGTTTAGTGATTTTAGCACTCAATATTCCTTTTACTGTTTTATTTCTAAAGCTGTTTATCATTTTATGTGATTTTAATATAATTATAGCCAGGAACTTTAAAATTTATGTTCTTATTAGTGGTTTCCTGGTGCCACCAGCAGTGGCATGATGATATTGCATACTTATGGGCAGCATCATTCATGGTTAACATAGGAGGTATAGCCAAGGTTAGAGAAAAAATAGTAGTGCAGAACAAATTAGTCAGGGTAACTGAAGAATTTGGACACAGTGTTCAGTCTCACCTCGGACTGAGTATCACAAAGTAATGAGATATGATACCTGCATGACTAGAGTGATATCTTTATTTCTGCTTTGGACTCTGAGGAGTTGCACTGCTGATGTTTAAAACTGCAACCTCTCTGAATATTTCCTTAATATAACTCTCAGACATGAATAAAACTCTCAGATATGAATAAAATTATTCACATATATAAACCCAAGCAACACATTACTACTATTATAAAAAGAATCCTTAAAAGGTACAAAAAACGTAGAGACTATAACAGTCCATATTGAAGATTTTAAAACAGACAAACCAACAAATATAGATTTTTTAAACCAATCAATTTTGTTAGGAAGAACAAATTACAAAGCATTTTAAAAGCCTATTTGTTGAAGTAGTATTGACTAACAGAACCACAGCTGATGGAAGTAACAGAGAACCCAACAGAAAAAAAAAAAAAAATCAACTTTTGACAGATCAATCAATTTGATCTGTCAGTGAAAGCTCCTAAACTTTATTTCCCTTTACAATGCAGTTGCCTGGATGTTCCTGAGAGTTTCCTATACTTTGTTGTATAAACTGATCTGGCACATATAAAAGAAGAGGATGCTTTTAGAAGACAGGAGTGAAAGGAACTATAAAACACTGCAAAGAACGGGAGCTGAAAGAAAAAAAATAAAACAACAATTAATTGAGAAGTAAAGAGAGGATAAGTCCATTTAGGAAAGAGAAGCAAGAAGAAGGGTAGATAAGTTGAAGAGAGTAAAGAGCTGAATGAAAGGAGGATATGTTAAAGGATAAAGTTTATCTATCTAGATACAATCAGCAAACCTTTGATTTCTCTAGTCAACATGTAGACATGTGACTGCAGTGTGGACAACATGAATTATGACCCATCTTAAAGACTTTTGCTTCTAAGACTAAAAATTAGCTGGATAAAATGAGAAAACATATACTGTTTTCTCTACAATTATGACCATCAACATGCAATACTAAAAATATTATGGAACCTATTAGTGCTGTGCTATGGATTTATGAAGTGGTACTTCATACCAGTACTGCATAGGCTCCTTATACCTATATAGACACTTTGAGAAATAATAGATATATGTATATATTTGACAGGAAATTAAGATGACAAAACAGAAAAAAAACCCCAACAAAATCAAAAAAACAACCAACCAAACAAAAAACCCCCAAACAAACAAACAAACAAAAACGACAAAAAAAACCCAAGCCCCCAAACTGGTCAATATCTGAAAAATGAACAAAACAAAATGAAAGTATTTCTATTTTACTCAATTTCTGCAACCAAAAATTGATAAAAGATTGCTGAATTAATTTTTCTCCTCCCCACCAAGAATCAGCACCTTATGGTAGTTATGTCTTTAATGTAATGAAACAAGCCAACTACAATGACATTTATTCCATTATTCACATCAGTAGAATGTGATATTGGGAAAATAATGAATCTAAACTCCCTTTTCCTCTAGAACAGTACAGGGATCAAATTAGCTGATTTGGATTAGTCTATACCGATTAGACTGCTCCTTCAGCACAGGCAGTTTTACAGTGTGAGTTATTTTCAGTAGAGAACCTGAGCTAAACCTTTTTGCCATATAGTTGCCAGCATAAAACATCCTAAATTCACACTGCTGGGAATTTATTCAAAGATGTTCTTCTTGCTTTTACAATCAGTGGTGGTTATTTTTTTTCCCCTCTGACTTGTATTACAGCGGTGGCCTGTGGTGCTGTTAGTCATACCTGCAAAGCAGTGTAATTTACCACAGGAAAACTAAAGAACCCTTAGCAGGAGAGCTGGCGCATGTTCTACTATCCTGTCATTTTAGCAGCAGGGAATCCTAGTCATTTTTAGCTGACCCCTTACTTTCACATAAATCACTGTAATAAACATAACTGTTTTACCCATAGGCACAATCCAAGGCTTAAAATTCTCATGACAATTTATTTAAAAATATAACTCTCTTCTGTCAGTGTAGTGTAAGAATATTATAACTTTCTATTAAGAAATAATGGCACAATTAATAGGTTCATTAACCAGAAACAGACACAGCACTGTGACTATAAAACAAATCTAACATTTCTGATTGTTACAACTTAATTAATATTTACGTTTCTGAAAGCAACTGTAATGTTGTTTTACTCACAGAAGGGTAAAGACAATATATATTAAGAACAGAAAAAAAAAGTATATTAAAATAACATAAAGTAATACGCACAGTATTGACATAACCCCCCCCCACAACCCCCCATATAACATCAATGCAGGGAACTTAATGCAATGAGGGATTTTTCCCTGGACTCCAAGACAGGCAGGATTGGGTCCATGCTGAAAGGTTTTGCTATCCTTCATAGATTTTTTTGATAAACAAACAAAAATATCTCCTGTACTTTCCTAACATTAGGATGATAAGGAATCTGCCTTTTAATAAAAAAACCTTTGAAAACCAATTTGAGATTCTAGTAGCATTGCAAAATATTTATTCTAAAAAGTAAACTTTATTTCTATATTTTCTATTCTAATTTCTGAACAAGCTAGATTTTTCTCAAAGGACTAAGTAGTCATTTTCTTTGTTCCTGCACATATGTAAACTGTTGAACCATTTACTTTAAGCTAATAGAACTTTTTTTTTATATTTCAAATTTATTATACTTAAAAAGCTTTTGTAGAAAGATAGGATTCCATTTAAGCAGATACATTACCCTGTGCCTGAAATACATTCCAGTCAGAGTATAATTCAGCAAGTTGATGACAATGCTGGCTCCAAAAGAAAGGAGGAGACCAGATTGGACAAGAATGAGCTAACAGATTGTGCAGCCCAATTCTGTCCCTTTGAGTGTGATATATTGTTTCAAGATGCCAAAAACCCATACTTTCTCAAAGCATATCTGTTGTGCTGGTTTTCCCATTTTCACAGAATCCTCATTATTAGTACTCTCTACTCTTTTCAAAGCACGTCAGACTCAGACCATATGCCACTGAATAATGCTTATCAATTGTCTAAAATGCCCAATAGAAGAAAGATGTGCCAAACAAAGGAATCTTGAAAGTTACGAAGTCTTTTACAAAAATAATTACATATTTCACATCTGCTACAGATGTTAAGTGAAATAAAAACATCTCCTTGTTACTAAATGTTAATTTTTATGACACACTTTTGTGTCATAAAACCAACATCTTGTAGAAGGAAGTTGAACTTCTATAATGAGTGAAACATTAAGAAATCATTCTTGGGCACCGTCCTGATTGTTAAATGCAGAAAAAATAATCATCTTAGAAAATTATTTTTGATGAAGATCTGGGTTATACTTCAGAACTGTCCCACACAGAATAAGACGCCTAAACCAACTGAAATAAGATTATTCAAGAAATAAAAGTTTTCAAATAAAATGGCTAAATAAAAAATTAAAAAGCTGAGATATATTATTGAAACATATATTAATAATACATAGTAATACACTAAAACACAGCAATATATTTAAAACACTTAACACTAAAAGTCTCATCTAAATGACAGCAATATACCTATGGATGACACAGAGCAGATTCTTCTATTCCTGTTTTAGAGCAGAACATTACCTCAGAACATTAACATGGAGATAATAGGTTACTTGATTTAAAGGTCAGAGAATGAAAAGTTATCTTTTTTCTTTCCAACAATTCTTGGGATTTTTTTTGTTGGTTCTGGGTTTGTTTGTATTAGCAATGCAAGCCAGAACTATTGGTAAAATTTAGTTCACTTTCATGCATATGTTTATGTATATTTCCACATAGTGCACAAACACATATACAAGTCCATAATTGGTGCACACGTGTTTATACACTGACATGTCTGAAATAGCAAAATCAGTATGGATCTGATTCATTCTTTTGGAGTCAACAAATGCCCTTCATTCAAGGGCCTTTGAATTCAGCAGAAGATAACTATTGCCTGATACGGATGCTATTGAGTATTACTGTAGGTATGCTTGCGCTAAAGGATATTAGTTATTTCTAGAGGTTTCATAAAGAACAGTCTTAACAAGATGCAGATGGCAAAATGATGCACCAAGCAGAATGCAGAAAATCATTGTGGTTAAAGTTAAAACTATGTACATTGGTGCACTTATTCTCCCTCCTTGTACTGTAAATATAAAAGAAAATAAAATTCAAGTATCTGGACAGGGAATAAATTAAAAAAAAAACCCTCAACAAATAAATAAGAAAACACCCAGCTTGTCTGCTGGTGAGAACTGCATTCTAACTTCAAACAATAAACCATAAATACTACTTTGTACTTTTGTTTTAGGTTAAAAACAAAAAGCTGTAAAAACATTAGAGAAAAACAAATAAACTGAAAACTTGATTCTAATAAATTATGTTGTAAAAAGATTGCAACATTTTCCCCCACCACAGATGCAGATGCAATTTCTGCCAGAGAAGGACTTGTTCCTCTTTAGCCAGCTCCTAATGCAGAACAGTATAACCAATCTTACCCAAGCTTACCATCACAAACTGGTAGCACTGTTTCCAAAAGGATAATCTGAGCTATCATCCCTTTTAACAAGATAAGTTATGGGTCACAAGCTTGAACACACAGCCCTGGCTGACAACTCCAAATCAGAATTTTACTAAAAAGCAGGATAAGCATAAGGTTTTCTCTTTCCATGGGTGTGCTGGCATCTATGAACAAGAAAAAATTAATGAAGAACTACTCCATTTACAGGAGCAGTCTTCTCTTTGAGATGCGCTGCCCATTCACATTTCTGTCATGATGCATCTGTGTCTCGTCAGTATAACCAGGACAACCTTTACAGAGTGATGTCTAATGAAGAGTCCTTGTTACTACTGCAGATAGCAAGGAAGGCTGTTCCTGCTGCTGCTTCTTCCCTCTTTGGTGAAAAATAAACGTTGCATTGGGGATGCATATTGTAAGAGGGAGAGAGAGCTCATTTTGGAATGTGTATGGACAATGAACCGCACAGAAAAATGAAAACCCCCCACATTTCTAAGGCTCTAAGATAGGTAACTACTCTTTCTTCTTTGACAGACTGTCCACTCATACTCCAGGGAAACTGTGGCAGTCTTGTTTAAATCCTGAAGAATGTCTGCATGTGCAATTGGAGAACGTAGGAAGGAGCTTTGAAGCAGCATCTAAAAATCTTGGTAAGCAGGGTATTTCAACATCGTTGGAAGCTTCCTTGGTCAGGTTAAGGTATATGTAATATATGAAGTATTTGAATGGGCATTTCTACACAAAAAGCACGCACATCACCTGAAACTTAGTTGGATAGAATATATTACACAAATCTAACTACTGCAGTGCAGCAAGAGGTCCAGTAGAACTGGAAAACTGATCACTACTAGAAACAGCAATTTTCATCAAGTACTGTTCAGTTTTATGAAGACTGACTGCTGTCTCAACCTCCTGAATATCTTTCAACTTCCTGAATACTGTAATGGGTATGACCCAGCAACTGCACACCAAACGTCAAATTCAAGGAAAGCATCCAGAAAGAACCACCCCTAAAACCTAATGGAGCTGCCTATAACATATATATTTTTCAGTAGATTGATGTATAACAAAATTCCTTCTCAACTGGAATTCAGCTGCACCTGTTAGACTCCTTTGAGGGAAAGAACATCTTTTATGATTCCTCCATGATCCAGGCACGCTGTTATCTACTTTGGTGGCAACAGTTGAAGGGTTGTTTCTGTATGTCACTTATATACACAAATACATATTTCAGAAGTTTCGTGCAAGTTCATGCTGTTTGATATACAACTGATTGATATATCATCTGTATTTGATACTTGGAGCTGAGTGGCAGAGATGGAGGTGGCTTAGCCTGTTACCTGAGACTGCTGTAAGGAGAAGCAGTCTGGAGTTTTGTGACCAGAATCATTCACAAGCAGGAAATGAGAGCCTGGTTTGGCACTACCACTACAGAGAGAACCTCTACAGAGAAGATGAAGGAAGCTAAGATGATGGCAAACAAACATGATGATAAACAAAGGTAACAAAGACCCAATATTGTCAGTCTCCGCTCTCCTCCATTCTCTTCCCCACAAGGTCTGAAGTTCTCCGAATACTATCACAGAAAAGCTGCTGTGCAGGGTAACACAGAAAAAACACTTTTAATGGCTGCAAGAATCTGTGTCTACCTCAGTATCAGTCCTCTAGATTTATTATGGATGGCATTGTTTAGAGCATTTTAAGAAGCCTTATAAAGTCTACCCACTGGGAAGCTAACATAAAAATAGCTTAACTTTTAGCCATCATGTAGCGAAACCAATTACACCATTAAACAGAACTAAGTGAGTTCTCAAAAATCTTATGTAAAATAAAAATTAACATTATATGGATAAGGCTGACTGATGCAAAAAATGCCAAAGTCTGTTGTAAAGCTTGTTAACTTTGTATACACCTATGAAAAACCTCTTATATCTCAACATAGTTCACAATTAACAATTACAAAGATTTTGAAAATAAAGTAATTTGTCTTAAGTTCCCCTAAAGGAACAGTGGTTGGCAAAAAGAAAAAAACAAAAGTGCAAGACTGACAGGAAAAAAAATATTACTGTTTAAAGGCAACAACAATTTAATTCTTCTAACTGGCCTATTTTTATCCCATATGGAATTGAGAAACACTTGAAATATTTGGGCAAGGGTTTAAGACATGGAATACCTACTACAAAGTCAGTATTTTCTAGTTCTACTTTTCATACTTTAAAATGTTATAGGAATAGGGAGAGAATTTTGTCTATTCCACCTAGTCTAAGCTTGACCTTAATAAAACTTGAAGTTAAAATTTTAAAATTTAAAAAAATATATCATGGATAAAGAATTATGCAGGATATACACTATGTATGTAGCACTACAATAGCTTTGTCCTGTGCTTCAATGTCAAATGAAACTCAGACAATCATGCTCATTTAAAATACAAAACTACAAACTAGTCCCATAATTACCTAAAGAAATGTCCACTTGAAATTGTGGGTACTTCAAACAGAATTGTGTTCTGCATAATAGTGGTAAGATATAACAACTTAGAACTTAATCCTCGGTCTCCTACATTTACGCAATCAGAACTCAGTAACTTGGTAGGTATCTCATGCTCCAAACATTCAGCTTATTAATTCAAATACAAATGATATGCAAATGTCATTAAACTAATAAATGCAAAGTCTGCCTGTCCTTGTTGGCTCCTATTTCAAAACCTTCAGAGGTATTCTGAAACATGAAATTTAAAGACTTCTAATAGAAAAGCCTTTTCCAACAAGTGAAGAAGTTTCAGTTATAGTTCTTTCCAGGACAGTAGTGGCTCCCAGGACATGGGGAAACTATTCATATTAATGTAAATCACTGAGGGCAAGCTGCATGTTGCATATTGTATGTGAGATTACTACAGTAGACCAGCATAAGCTACTAGAGTACTCAACAAAGTAGTAATAACTTGGATATGAAATGTTTCTGCTACTCTCAAGAAAACATTAAATAGTGGTTTTACAACTAGAAAAGTGGCTTCAGGTTGAGATGTGCTTTAGCACTAGTAGCTTATCAGCCAAGACAAACATTTTCTATTTTAAAATCCACCCAAAATAGGAAGGACATAGATGTTAAGCTTTATCTCTGAAAAATCACATTTTACTTTTTTGCAAAGAGCAAACACAAGTAATATAATCTAGAAACCTATACTTTTTGGCATGCAATATTTGGTATACAATTATATAACCATGCATAAAGCTGTTTATAAATAAATATTCATACAGTATTCAGTTTGGATCTTTTATTTATGATTCCTGCATTTTGCTGTATTTTAGCCCTAAATTATCACAGAAATTCCTAGTAGAAGATTTGCAACCATTAGAAAAAGCTAATTTGTAAAATCTAGAAAAACCAAATATCAACCAAAAAACCTGTTTTGAAGCAGTGATATACTATAATCAGGCCCACTAGTGCAGAAGGAAATAAATAATACTGTATTCAGAGCAGGTGCCCAACTAAGTGGATCAAATATAATCTGGTATATAGTTTGAAGAATGCAGATAAAATAGAACATTGAATGGTTGTTTATCATTTAGCCATCATCCATATTTTGCAATAAACAAAGGAAGGATTTTTTGACAAACAATACAAGAAAATGTAATTAAAGATTATATTACTTGAAAGAGAATAAAAACTTTGCAATATTTATGTTCTTATAACAAAGCTATTGGCAGCTTTCTAGACTTCTTTTTTTACATCATTGATTTAGTTCATTGATATGCAAACCTAAACCATTCCTAAATGATTGGTTTGAGTATATCTATCTATATATGTATGAACATAGATGGACAGATGCATGTACATATATATGTTCACACAGATATATGTGCACATACATAATGCATCTTATGAGAAGGATTTTTCTTCTAAAACACTGAAAGAGATTTGGTTTAAATTCCAGTTCAACATCTATATGTCACAGATGTCCATCTGTAAACTTGAGAGAACATTAGCCCTCCTTCTTTGAGTTTTTGTCTTATCTTTGTATCAAAGATTTGTACCATGTGATATATGTTGTCTGGGACAATGGAACTAGCACTAATAAGAGATATACAGGAAAAAAACAAAGATAATAGAGTTTGTGTTCTGAAGTTCGGCTCTTCCACAGACGCTTATATAATCTTAGTGGTGACACTACTTTTAATACATACAGAAATTTAGCATATGCATAGCTCTTTCAAGATCTACCCTCACATGACTTTTGTTTTAGAGTGGCTTTTTTTCAAGCAAACATCAATAAAAGAGAAGCAAAGCACAAATAATGAAGGTAAAATGGTTCTACCTCTCTTTCATCCATCTTCAGCCATTGCTTGGGATCATCCTCAGTGGCTAGGAAAGCTATCAGATCTAAGGCAGTAAGCCTTGTCTGACGTCTGGATGACACAAAAATAAGAACAGGCTTGGCTGGAGAATGACTCCGAATTGCTGTTGAGGAAAACAGAACTTGAGAATTAGGCCCTTAGGATAAAAATTAGAGTTTCTCCTTGCAATAGCTAGACAACTGATAAACCTCTCTGCAGATGATATACAGGTATGTATCTGTTCTGCTGGAGAGACACAACTGAGGTGAGCATATACCACCTCTGAAGCAGAGACCATATAACTACACTCAGCTGACTCTGAGTTAAGTTGCCCTGCTACTTCAGTGATCATTGTAAGCTAATAAAGAGAAGCAGTTAGCAAAAAACCCAAAAGCAACAAAGCACCACAAAACCTAATCAAGCTTTCTAGACTACAAAGTTTGCAAATTTCTCTATCCCAGCCTAATAAATATGGTAATGTTTTTTTTACCCTGTTGGGGTATGTTGCCTCAGATTAAGTGCCACCATGGTCTAAAACTTGCTTTTTGCCTTTGTTTCTGTGTTTAATAATTAGCCTGATTATTTAAACCAATTTTGTTTTAGGACTTTTTAAAAAAGCATTTTCTTGCTCAGCTCATCTTTGAAAAGTTTCAGGTTGCAAGGAAATTTTTTATGGTCTCAGGAGTAAGTATTGCCTTGAAAAAGCTAAGATAATATTGATTGTATCATGGCGAAGAAGTGGGGAACATCCTGAGCCTTTAATAAATCATATTTCTACAGATGTTCTAGCATCAACAAGCACTAGAACTATATACAGGTATACCTAGAATTTTAAATACTCTAATTTTTAAATCCATTTGTCTGTTTTCTCATGTAATTCTCATTCTAGCAATTAAATTCATGTATTGTTAATTTCTGAAAACTATTTCATATTATCCATCAGCACATATTGCTCCCCAGTTCATGAATACTACCCAGCATGTGTTCCTGCATATATACACACTATGCAGTTGTGAAATTATTGAAATAGGATGATTCATCTGTATTTATATCTCACAACTATATATGCCAATATATCTATATATTTTAAAAGCCCAACATCTAATGGATTTTTGTTGCTCCCGGAACAGGTGTGGCAGAATAGCCCAAGACAGATTTATTGTTCATTAGTGTTTTTGTACAATGCTCTTGTGGAGGTGTAAATAATCCGAGCTGTCAAGATTGGTCTCTAGTCCACAATCAATACTTTGCTTCTGTCATAAGGCTAATTAAAGCAGCTAAAAAGTCACCTCACAAATGTCACCTCACAATCAACAGCAGTTCACATTACAAAATTTATTTTGGAGGCTATTTTTAATTGATATAATAAATATTCCTTATGTAACCAAAATGAAATGTTCAAATAAAATACGAGAGTTTTTCTTAAATCTATCCTGCTTGCCAGCTTGGTTAAGAATAAAAAATTGGAAACAGAAGCATATCTGGATGCACTAGAAATTTTGGATTTTATGGTTATTGCTTTGAAACTAGAATTATAGGAGGTTACCCTGACTTGCAACTTCTGTTCACAATTTTTTTAATGCTTACATACAGTGGTGCATATGCATCAGCAGATTAATAATATGAATGGTTTTATTACTTTCTAAATTTCAAATATTTTTACACAAATGTTTCTTTATGGTGTCAAACACTAAGAGAAAACACATTTTATTTCCTCTTCACTAGCAATAATTTTATTGTTCTGTTCTTAATACATTACATTCTTCTGTTACATGTTGCATTTGCAGCACACTTTATGTTTCAGACAAAAAGCTTTGGGCCATTAGCAGAGCAGATTCCCCCTATACATGCCAAGAGTACATACAGTAACACATGTTGCAAATGTGCTGCAAATGAACTTTGTAAAGTCTTTTTTGTTTTTACACAAAGAAGGAAAAGGCCTAGGAGCTTGTTCTTACCCTGAAATGCAGGTTTGTTCATGCTAGCCATGCGAGGACAGTAATGCTGGCCAGGGAAGCCCTGAATGTGCACCTCCAGAGGAACTGGGCGTACTGATGGTCGGAAGTTGAACAGACCCATCTACAAGACAACATTTTTTTTTTTTTTAAGTTCAATCTTGAATTATTTTATAAATTGCTATTTTGTTTTTTTTCTGCAGGACCAGTAGATATCCATCTTCTAAAATTTTTTTCATACCTGATTAATGTTTAGCCAGTCAGCAAGGTCTCTGGCATTTGCTAGAGCAGTGGATAAACCAACTACTCTTACAGGCTTCTCTGTGTGAGATGAGATAAAGTTTGTTCGAGACACAATGACTTCCAATACTGGGCCTCTCTCATCCCCTAGTAAATGAAAATTCCATTGAAAAACAGAGAAAAAGAAAAGGTTCAGATGTCAAAAGCTATATTCACATCATAAGTACCAACACACTTGTTCAAACTTAGCAATGATTCTGATTAAAAATAACAAAACATGCTCACCTAGAAGATGGATCTCATCTATGATAAGAATGGCAACTTTCTGAACATAGCTTCTGTTCTGCCAGCTTCTGCTGACACCATCCCACTTCTCCGGGGTAGTAACAATCAGGTCAGCTTGGGCAATAGCTCTCATATCAGGAGTCACATCTCCTGTCAACTCTACAACCCTGTAATCAAGAAAGATGGTGGTTTGGCTTTACAAAGCTTTAAAACATTTTAGTGCTCAAATATTTACTCCTAAACTTAAACTCTTAAAAGGGTGAAGTAAAGTAATTTTGTTTCTTGACAAACATATTTAACCGAATTTTGGAAATTGTTTTAAGTAAATAAACCCATCTCTTTGTTTCTCTAGCAAATACTATATAAATACCAAATACCATTCCTTAGGAAAACCATATGAAAAGGATGAAAATGAGTCCCAACCCATCTATGGTTAGTTCTTCAAAATGAAGATAAAATTATATTAGTATGATAAAATGTGAATCATAACATCCTCTCATGTCCAAGATGAAAGCTTTCTAGAAAGCTACCAAGTTGCTGCCTGCTGTTCTGCATAGATATCTGGTTTGAATAATGAACCTAAACTGCACTGTGTATTGCATTTTTTGGTGAAGGTCCATTAAGACTGGTGCAAAAATTATCCTGAGATCATTTTGGGGTGAAGATTAGCAGAGTTTTTCCAGTTGCTTGTCTCATGTTTTCAAGTCCTACAAACAGCATTTGTGATGATCCATCGTTATAGAGGGATGAATTATTATGGATTTTTGACATTTCAATGACACATTCTACATTCAGTTGAACATCTAATAAAAATTCCTCAGAGTAATGTGTATCTTCAGTTTGAAATTTCAGTCATAAGCAATTGTAAATTTCAAAAAGGAAATATTACCTGAAAATATTTTAACTCATTGCTACGATAATAATATCACTGGTAATTTCACGTACACAGAGTAGCACCTCTTTCTCTTGAAACCTGTGGTGTGCTTTGAGCTTAACTTACAAAAAAAGCCATATATCAAAAAGGCAGTAATGCACCCCATAGTCCTACAGATAAAAAATTTAATTCAAGAAATCATAATTTTGGAAAGCAGCAACATGACTGATATACCTTGTAGATCATAAAGTAATGGCTTAACTCCAACACCTGAGAAGACTAGCCAGAAATTAATGTTACCAAGCAATAAAATTATAATGATTTACATGCAAAGGGCATCATATGACTACTAGTACACTGTCCATGCAAGTCCTACATGTTCCTTAGAACTGAGGTTTCTAATGAAAGCTTATTTTGACTTACATTTTCAATGTGTGAAATCTCAGCTTCATATTTGTTATACTGGCAAGTAATGAGAATGAAAATAAGTGGATATCAAAGTTGTACCCCTATCTTAGTTTTGATTTTGCTATCACTACAATGCCTATTGATAGCATTTTTTAAGTACTATTAATTTGAAGGACAGCATATAATCAAAACCTATTTTGAAATACTCATAAGTATTCTGTAGATTTTATTCATACTTCAGGAGCTGTTCTTTTGCTTCTCATTTCTCTGATTAGGTAAGGAGAAACATACTTTTTACCAAGTTTTTCTTCAATCCTAACTTTCCAGTCCTCAATTCTCTCACGGACGAGTGCTTTTAAGGGTGCAATATACACTGCCTGCGAAAGAAAAGTCACAAAATCAGAAAGTAAGCAAGCAAGCATTATTACAGAGTACCTACAACATAAAATATTTGTGAGATTTGAACATACTCATAATCTATAAAATGGATAAGGCCTGTGTTCCCTAAATGACCTACAACAGAATTATATTTAAGACGGTTATAATGCTTGAAAATACTGGGTTTTTTCCTGAGCCATTAGTAAGCAAATAAATTAAGAGAAAGAAAAATTTCTTGAAACCAAAGTATTTATCACAGCATTTAAAATCAAAACCCACTTATAAAAATAATCTTTTTTTTTTTTTTTTTTTGCCAGGACTATAAAATCAGCAAGTTAACATTCTGGAACAGAAATAATCATACTTTCTAGCAAGCAATATCTTACCTGATTTCTAGTTATGCCATTAAATTATTAAAACAGTATCAATTAAATAAAAAAGCTGATTATTTTAACCAAAATCTCACAATACTTTTCTCAAAGAAGCCTGCAATGCAAAGGGGAATACTCTCACATGTACAAACAATATTTACTTATAGATTTATGGTTAAAAATTCTGAAGCTTTAGAACATGAAGAAACTTCTACATGAAGAATTCACATACATTCTTGAAATGCATAGCCAGGTTTTCAGCTTTATTCAAATCTAAAATATGTATTTCTTTGAGAACAGGCTATATTCTATGTCTCACAGGTAATCTGAAATTCTGTGAATGGCTCATTTACCTTGCTTGGACTAACTAATTACATGAAGATATTGAAATTTCAAAGATGGTTAAGGTATAAAATCTCTGTTAATTTTTGTTAAATCTTACATTCAGATACAAAGATCTTTTCCAAAGACTTTAAAGCTAAAACGTGGTTAACTAAGACAAGATGGCTAAGTCAAGAAACAGATATATTCACTTTGAAGACAAAACCCCAAAAGCTGTTCAGCTTTTAGGCAGTTTAAAACACAGGGGCAGGCTGGAATGGAAAATTGGCTTGTAGTGTGTAATTGCAGCTTATTTGTTCAAATAAGAGAGAAACTGGGCTAGTTGTGTTCACATGGAGGGGAACTAATAAAACAGTACTACTGCTAGTAGAAGGAGATTAAAGCAGGAAATGCAGTTAAGTAAGGAAGAAAAGGAAATCCAGCATGCCTGTATGTCATGTTTGTAGATTTAACTCTAGTAGTATAGTGATTGAAATAAAAAATTTAAATAAAAGAATAATGTACATCCTACAGTACCATTTTGCATCCAGACAGACATAAATTGGAGAAATTAAAATTCATTTTCCCATAGTCTTTTTCTAGACTTTTGTATTGTTGAAAACATGCTAATACAAAATGATACTTATAAACCTATTTTACAAACCTTTGATGTGGGATACTTGTTAAAAACTCTAAAGATGGCTAATTCAGCTGCAACAGTTTTTCCAGATCCTGTAGGTGCTCCAAGAAGAACATTGCAGTCTGTGTGATAAAGGGTATGAAATATCTGTGTCTGGATAGGGTTGAAGTGTGTGAATTTGTAAAGGACTTCATATTCCCGATGTCCCAAGGCTGTGATAGGCAAAGGCTGAAGATCCAGAAGCTCTATAACCACAAAATAACCGTAAGTGCATGAGAAGATAGGCCATAACGTAACACAGCTTACTATGAAGATAAATATATTAAGCAGTAATTTAGGGGAAAACAACTTATACTGGAAAATGTTTTACTTAATATGTCATATGACACAGAGTCCATATTTGGGTAATTGTTCACTTTGAAGAGGGATAATGAAAAGTTGTTTTTATAGCTCTGAAGTATTTCTGCAAGTACTAGCTGTGAACCAGCTATTTGAATAGATTAATCTTTTTCTTATATCTATTTCCTTTTTACCCACTTGTGGTAAGTTCTAAACTCACTGTATTAGATCATAGGTATGTCCATCTTCTTTGATAACAGAATGTGGTGTATTTCAAGTTCAAGGAAAAAAAAATCCATTTAAGAAGGAAGGATTCTTTGGAGTTTCCAAGTTGATGGAGTAATACAAATCAGATGAGTACAACTAAATTTTGCATCTAATCCTTTAAACATGTAATTAAAGACATAACATTAATAAATAAACAAACATTTTTTCAATATACGATTCTCAATATATCTTTAGGGCATCTGCTATCCAAACAATTAGAGATTGTGGAATTTGGAAGATGATATATATAACCAGATTGGATTTGGAATTTTACCAAATTAAGGAGACTGCAGTGATTCTGCTATGCAGATGCTTACTTTGAAGTTTGGGTTGTTTTTCTTTTTTTTTTTTTTCTTTTTCTTTTTTTTTTTTTTTGTGGCTGGAGGTCTCCTTGTCTTTTCAGGGTGCTTTGCATTAAGGTATGATATGGGAGTCATAAAATCTACTGAGGCAATGATGCCTAATATTCTTCACATGTTTTTCACTGATACCTTATGGCTGGTTTATCATTCCCACTAAAACAGTGATTTCTTGGGCTCTGTTGAGGAGAAAGAAGGGGTTTTTTTGCCTAGCAGGGCCTCTACGTACTTCATTGTTGAGTGGGAACCAGATGGGAATTGAAATCAATTACCATAAATCCTAGAGGCTCCATAACTGGTGATGTGTAAATATCTTTCTGTTTCTTCTGAATAGTAGTCAGTGATCAGTCAATTAGATAAAAAGGTTACACATGCTTTTCCAGACAGCGTAGGTACAGTATAACAATAGCTAAACACTTCACAAACACATGTGAATTTACGCATGCCTAAGGACAACACTGTATGAGAAGTGAGTATTTCTTAAGGCACTCACTTCACACACTGCCAGATGAGCCAAATGTAATTACAGTGGAAAGGTTTCACAATGACATCAGGCCCAATGAATGTATAAAGCAATTTATGTTTCCAGAAAAAAAAGAAGCAAAACACAAACATATGCTTCTGTGCCAAGTGTTAAAAAGAGGGGGAGGGGAAGGCCACAACTCGATGAGATGAAATGTGATGTTCAGTGCTATAACAGTGCTTGCTATGATAAATTTACCTTAGGAAAAATAGTAAAATATTTAATATTTTCAAAATTTTAGCATTGTTTTTTCTTTGATGAATGCTGTTTATAACACACTCTAAGATTATTTTTAACCAGAAGAAAAGTAATGCTTACAAGCACTAAGGTAAGACATACTGTAACACTGAGATTTGCTTAGTTTTATATGACAGTTTCAATATTCTTATGGTTTATAGAGAACCTGGAGTAACTACAAGGCTAGTAGTATGTTGGGATGAAATGAGATGACTTTTGTTTAGAAACTGAAAAGTTTAGAGGGTTGGAGAAGAAATATCACAAAGTGAAATTCCATAAACTTTCCTACGATGAAGCAGAAGTAAGAGTTTTACTGAACTACCATAAGAAAAATCAATATGAGTAATATTAAGTAAAGCAAAATGACCAAATTTGAAGTTACCTGTGTGGGGTGGATGTCTCTCTGGAAGAATCAAATGTTGAAAATTTATAATACATACAGCCTCTGCTCCCAACCACCTATCGGACACAGCTCGAATGTAATATTGCGAAGGAAGAGGTTCAAAAATGGGGATTGTGAACACCAGCAGTTGAGGTTCTTTAGTAATGACCTAGTGCAAACAGATAGAGAATAA
The DNA here is from genome assembly GCA_035583185.1 of Anabacerthia variegaticeps. Lineage (NCBI taxonomy): Eukaryota > Metazoa > Chordata > Aves > Passeriformes > Furnariidae > Anabacerthia > Anabacerthia variegaticeps. Next base: position 73,449,774 of record JAWWEW010000112.1, on the reverse strand, counting down.
TTACTGCACAGAGAAATCAGAGTTTGCCTCGCTTCCATAAGGGTTACTCACACAAAACAATAAAGTATGTGTGCACCTCCACATGCTAAATATTTTACATTTTTATAGAATATTTCATCACTGGGAATGTATTTTGCTTCCATCATCTTCAAAAGATCAAAATAAGGCTGGCTATTTATCTTTTTCTTTAACAGACAAAACCATTTGAGTCTTTTTTTTTCACCTGAAAACAGCTGGCCCAGCATAGGAGGAAGAGAAAAAGGGACAGCTGAGATTATAAAACATTGCTGTAGGGGGTCCAAGCTTATCAATGACATCTAAATCTGAAAGCTTTGCTACTGATTTGAAAATCTGTTTGGTAAAAATACTGTTTGACCTTACAAATCCTCATCTCACTAACTTTATTTTTGTCTTGCTATGAGATTCCAATTAAAATCCATTACCTGTTTCTTTTGAATGATGAAATACTCTGAATGATAAATGTGATCATTAGTAGGGTCTTCTACCCAAATCCACCAGGGCTCTCCAACAGTGCCATGTACCTTTAAGAATAGAAAAGATAGCTTTGTTTTAGTTGCAACAAGGTTCTCTAGGTTTGCTTGGCATAATGGGTGTATTTCTAAATGATGTAGGCTCACAAAGGAATACAGAAATACAGGAATCAGAGGAAAGAGCAAAATAACATTTTGAGTTACATCAGTCTGCTTAAAAATTGTGCTTCAATAAGAGTTTGCTTAAGGTAGATATTATGTAAATGGACACGATGCAAATGCAACTGAAGGTAGTTTAAAAATAGACTAAACTCCCAGGGTTTCCTCTAGGCTCCTAAGAATACTTTCTCTTTATTCCTCCCCATAGTTCTGACTTTGGATTCTGCATAAAGGATTGTCTTTTGCTGTTGTCTGCTCATATTTCAATCAAAAACATTCTCTCAGGAAAAACTGGACACTGAATTGTGACGTTCCTCTCTCCTTCTCCCTCTCTTCCTCACTCCTCTAGAAAGGTACAGTAAGGGGATTCAGAAGGGTATAGATTGTAGACATACAGATCGTAGTCATTGCTACAGGTGAAGTGAGAAGAACATAAATAGAGCTGTCTCTCAATCATGTCCCTGCCATCTGGCAACATCTTTTTCCATCCCAGATTTTTGTTTGCTTTGTTGTGTACCTTACTTTGCAATGTCAGCCACAAATCACAGCTAGGTGGGATGCTCAGTTAAGAATTTTTGTTTCTTTAAGGAGTAAATAACTTGTGCTAATGTACAAGTATTCTACTTAAATAAATAGGAAAATAAAGGAAAATGAATACTACAAGTGTACGGATTTTATATTATTAAGTGAAGATAGATTCCTGATGTTTTCGATGAGGACTGTGATAAATTGCAAAATCAGAGGATGAAAAAAAAGTTGGAATTATTTCTAAACAACAGAAAAAAGACAAAATGCACAGTTGCTTCTAAAGGAATTATAACGCTATCAGAATTTGGTATTGATTCACCCAGTACACATTATTCACCCAGTCAGCATATTTTTTTCCTGTGTATGTGTCAGAAAACAGTCTGTAATGTTTTTTGAGGATAAAAATATGTACAAGGAACAGAACCGAGGTGCTTTTGTTTCTTTTCTTTCACCACAGGTGCACAGTAGAGAAGCAGACAGACAGTTATTAATTTTCATCTCATTTGAGTTTCACTAGCAGCTTCACTGGGACTGGAAGCAGTGAAATTGAAAGGACACAGGTCACTGCAGGTGACATTTTGAAAAATGGCAGTGAGACTATTATTTCATCTGGGTTTAGGAGAATTTAAGAGAGGAGAGAAGAATTAAGGAAGGCAATTTAGTTCAAAGCTCAGAAATTTCATTATTAACGGTAATAGCATCCTAATTTTGGAGAGTCCTGTGAAAAAACTGCATGGGGAAAGCAGGGCAAACTGGGCACAGGAAACTCAACACTCTCTCCAGTAAAAATTCTCAAGAACTCCTGGGAGCTCTTAAGAACTGACACATATCTGTATTTTGGGCAACCATCACCCTAAAACTGCATGCGGGGTATATGACTCAATTAATGCTAGGTGCCTTATTCTGTATTTCTGCTGGACTTCTCCTGACTGCAGGAAGGCTGAATTGTTCTGTCTGGGTATGTTTATAGTCCTTTGCTTCTAACAATAGAATAAAAATTTTACACTGGATATGGCTCACATGCTTTTACTGAACTTAAGGGCTTTCAGCATTGAAAACTAAAGCCATTAAAGATCAAGATGATGTCATATCTCATGACTACCAAACCATATCTTCTTTTACTTGTAACAGCAAGTGCAAAATTTGTGATGAGATCAATCTAGAATTAAGTATCCCGGTAAAGGAACAAACTTAAACCCAAGAAATGTTAACCAAATGTTAGGGTATTTCAGTCAAGTATGGTCATTTAAATTTTAATATTCTGGTTTTATTTGCTTGCTCCAATTCTTTGAACGTGACAATGGACAAGCAGTTTCAGAATGTCAATGCTTGAATTTAAGACAGTTACTAATTTTCAGATACTATTAAAATTTAACAGCTTTATTTTTTTACTGTGATAGAAGTTTCATTTACTGAAGAAACAAGAAAATCAACAGCTATGTTGAAAATGAAGAAAAAAAACAAATAAAAAAAAAAGGTTTTCCAAGTTTTTATGAGCACCAATGTACAAAAGAAGATAAAAACAGCTCCTTAAATTGAATTGATAAAACAATCATAATGTTTCCAAGCAACCACCAGAAAAACTGTGTAAAGGGGTCATAGGAGAAAATAGATTTTTGACAGAAGTTTGCTGTCACTTTAGAAGCTCAGAGTCAAAATAACAGGATAATTCTGTGTGGATCCCTTTTCACCTTGTAAAAATACAGAAGAATCAAGATTTTGTAGTACAATCTAAAAACAGATTGATAAATTACCTTTTATTAAGATACAGTTTAATATGAAGAATGGCAAATTTTTTTTGTATTTAACAGATTACAAGTAAAGTGGTTGAAAGACTGAATAATAAAGACTTGTTTCAATCCTTAAAAGTAATGCTTTTTTCCCCTTCTCAAATATTGCACATAAATAAGGCAACAAAAAACATTTCATGTTATAATTCATGGTAGGAATTCATTCAAATATTTCTGTAATAAACCCCAGCAGCAAGTAACAGCAACTTTCTGCATTTTGATCATTAATCTCCCATTTATAAAATAATTTGGTGAAACTTCCAAAATAAAAGAAAATAAAAAGCCTTTAGGACAGGAAAATAAATTCTAAACTAATTTACATGTTTGTGGAATGAAATTCTAATTTACTTGTAATTAAATAAATTTGTAATCTAAGGGATTTTAAATTAATTTTTAATCAAAGAACAGATACTTAATATCCACCTTTCAGAATAATTTATATTACGTGTCAATCTCATAAGTGTGAAAGAAGAAAAATGTGTGCCCTCTGAGATATCTTTTTTCTGTAGAAAGTTTCAGAACTACCAGCAACAATACAATGCCCCCCTGTGGACATACATGTTTAATTTAGATTTATATTAAATCTATTTCTAATGAATAGATTCAGAATCAAAGGGTGTGGGTAGATCTAAATGTGCAACTAGCAAACTCCTTTCTTGTAAATTTGCACCATAAAATACGGACGAATATAATTCCAAACACATCTCAGTTTTTCCGTTCAGACAAGTCCTCAAAAGAAAAAAAAAGCACTGATTTTTGAAAGTACATTTTTAAAGCCATAAAGAGCAGCAGAACTTAGCATACATGAACTGCATTTCAAGGCTTTATTTGAATGTTTGACATTCATTCACAGTTCACAGACTCACTTGTGTCTCCCCTCCTTTTTGGCCATAAACGTAATCTGTGTGTGACTACTGTTAATATTTAGTATAACCATTTGCCTCAGCATGTAATGGACAGCCCAATCCTGTAAGAATTAACAGAAATAAAAAGATGATATTTGCCTGCCTTCTTCTACAAAAGTCATAAAGGTCGTTCAATTCCTAATATTAAATTTGCTTTTTAGCTAGAATAAATATTTTTTTTTCCTTATCTGAACAGCTACCTGTAATCACCTCTTTTACTGGAGCTAAATTAATGCTTCCCATCTTTCCTCCTCCTCCTCTTTTTTTTACCTGGTCATTCCACGTGAAGTCAGGAGCAATGTTGAGCCGAACTCGGAGCACTGTGCGGGTAATTGGCTGAATTGTTGCTTCCATTATGATGGAAGGTATTTGGTGGACACACTGTTTTACCTTTAACCCAATCTTCACATGATGCAGCATATGACCTGCCAAGAAAACATTAGGTGTAAGAAATTTGCATTTCCAGGAAAAAGAATACAACTCTGACTTTCAAATAGGCTTTTAGGGAGAAGTATTATTGCTTGCTTGTTTTCTCTTAGGTACGTAGATGTCTGACTCTCTTGACCTGGCAGGTCTGAATATTTTGTAATACTTAACTTGAATTAGCCATTTATAGCCTAGAAAAATTAGTATTAACCCCGCTGTTGGCTATAACTAAGGGGTTAAAATAACTATTAAGAATTCACACTGGAAACATGTTATGTCAAGCCAGTTCTTTTTCCTTTACTGACTTTTTGACCACGTTCTCACCAAGCCATATAGTTCTTTTTTTAAAGAACAAATACTGACTTTTTACTTAATGAAGGGCACACATTTGAACTTCTGTAATTCCTGTGTAGTGAGTCAAAGCAGAGAGTGCTTTTCATAAAACTAAATAAAGGTAGTTAATAGGTTAAAAATTCACATGAGTAAACATCTTACAGCAGCTCTGATATTTCAGAATATACTAGTGTGTAACTCAAACAAAGAAAAAACTAAATGTTGCCATGTTTATTTATTTTATATCACAATCATAGTAACTAAGGCAATAAAGTGATTATATTCGTTAAGAAAAATGTCCTATTTGTATTTTACAGCTCAAATCTCTGTTCCCTTGATCTTTATGTTAAATATAAAACAAAGTGTGTAGCAGTGATTTCTTTGTTACCTGAAAAATACTGCACCTTCTAGCTTATTTAGGGAAAGACGGTTAATTTATTACATTTTCACTGAAATTGCTTATGTAATTATGTGGAGTGTATTTTTAGATTTTAATTGTGATGGTCAGAAGTACACCCTGTTAAAAGCCGCCTTACTAATGGCTACTGATATTTTCTGATATCATGATGTTATTCCTGTCCACAGGTATCCATTTAAAAAAAAAAAAAAAGTGAAGAAATCCTATTATTTTCATTATGTACAAAGTGAAAAGGTGATGCAACCTTTTTCTTGCAAAAAACCCCCAAATTTAGGAACAATATTTTTTCCCTATTGATCCTGACTTTAACTTTTCAGTTTTTCTTATTTAAAAACTGGCAGGTATTGCAGATATTGCCTCACACAGGTGTTTATACTCTAAAGAAAGGAATGGTGAACTTGTTTAAGGAAAGAAACTCCTAATACAACAGTTTTAACACATTTAATCAGTTTAGTTTGCAGTTGGTAAAATAAGTGCACCTCCAGCAAGTGGGTTATTAAAAACTAAACCACTTACATTGTACACACTGATGATACATAATGTATTATAGCATACTTGCACAGGGACTGGCTTTTGCAATTAGAGGTTAAAGCTCAGAAATCAGGTTAAATAAAGGCAGATGAGAAATATTCAAAGATATGACTCGATAAACCTATATAGGGAAGTACACGTTCATGCCAAAAATTACCTTCTTTAACATGATGTGTGAAGTGAACTGTTTGTACAGGACAGCACTGAGGTTTTTTACACTTACCTGCTAGGGGAAACTTCTGCAAAATATTAAAAAATTCTCTCTTCCCACTTCCTCCATGCACCTCCTTTTTTTTTTAAATAGTCACATTATGAGAAAACATCGATGGCATTTAAGAAATATTAAAACCTTCTGAAGAAAAGCTGACTATTCAAGAAAATGGGCATGTTTAAAAAAAAAAAAATAATAACTTTTTCTTATTCCACAATGATTGTCATCTGTATTCTGAAAAAACTGACTGTTTATCTCGGATAACACAGCAATTTCCTGGCTTTCTGGAAATTCCATGGTTACATTGCAATAGCACATAGGTTGGTGTTGACCAATTCATGGTACACTGGAATCCAGGGTCTGTGCACACAACATGCTCTTTGCTCACTGGGAGAGCTGGCACCTACCTGATACTTTTATCTCCCACTAAGCCATGGACTGAGTTAGCCAGCTCCTGTCTTTGTTATTCTATCTCCAAGGCCACAAAACCATTTAAAAATGAAGAAACACTAAGACTAAAACTATTCCTACGAAGTCAGAAAACAAGGCAGCACCTAGGAGTTGTGCATTTTCGCATTTCAACATGGCTTTGAATTCAAAATAAGGCGGCTGCCAGCCAAGCACTTCCTTCTCATCCCTGGTGTCAGAGAGAGAGACTAGACAGGAGGAAGTGTGCCAAGTATCTGCACTTCACAGACATGCACAGATACACTTGCTTTGATATTTATAAGGCTAAAGAACACAAAATATCATTACGTATAGTCAGCAGTGACCTATTTTCACAGTCAATTCTCAAGACTCATCAACTTTCAAACTAAGTTAATATAGAACAAAACTAGACAAATTGCAAGTATACATAGACAAATTTCCATCTTGTCAATACTAGTTCTACTATGTTGAAGGAAGCAAAATTAGTTTTGTATTTTAACACAGAATTTCTTGCTTTTTCAAGGACGGTTATGGGGAGAAAGAATCATAAACAAAAAAAAGCCCAAACCACACCAAAACCAACCAATCAAACAAACAACCCACACAAAACCACTAATACAATTAATGTAAAGTAATACTAAGTACTTTTCAAATACGCAACAAATTAATATATGGGAATTAAAAAAGTGTTAGAACGCTTCTGAATAAAAAAGCATGATAATGCTAGCACTTCAAATAAAATGCTATGTTTTAAATAAATTGAAAATTACTAGATATTAAAATGCATAGTTAAAGTTAGCTTTTAAAATATTGCCACAGTCTTTTGGTTTAATTTATTTGTAAATAAAGATCTAGCCTCTAATTTTGCAAACTTTTACCTATTTATTTAACTTTCTCCAGCCTAAATTAGGCACATAACTGAGCTAGGAATGTAGTTCTCTTGCAAATGAGAGGAATAGTAAGTCAAAGGTGACAGCTTCGAAGCAGGGAGTATGAAGTGTATTTTTATTCTAAATTTAGATTTTTCAAAACATGGTGGTTTTGTTTCTCAAACAGTTTGGCAATAACAGGTGTAAAGAAAGTCCAAATAAGAAAAAAATACACTAAGAAAAAATAAACAAGTGAAGTTTTTATTCAACTTCAACCAGCTGGTGGGCAGTTTATGCACAACTGTTTATATACACTTACTAGAAATTGTCACTATGTCTATCAGTAAGCTTGTGGATTTTCTCATTATTGAACTGTCAAATCCTTAATAAAATTCCATTAAGGTTTTGATGCAATGACACCAGTGACAATGAATTTTCCACGTTCAATGAAAATTAATTCAGTGTTTCAGAAGGTGGCCGTTTACTGACAGCATACCTGGATATAATAATCAGTTTTTATTCTTTTTCATGTTAATAGTATTTCCATTAAGAGAAAAAAAGGCCATATTGTTCCAACTGGAAAAAGTAAACAGATGCCTTTTATAGTAGTGTATTACGTAAAGTGGGCAAAAAGGGAAGCACAGACCAATGTAAATACATATATATACACATATATGTAAATACTTATCAACATACATCTCCTTTCCATCTGTGTTCTGTGATTACATAGGACATAGGCTAGCCTCATCCTTACAGCTGTGCCATTTTACAAGGAGATGGAAAAAGCCCTCCTTATTGGACAGACCATAATACCATATTAAGGTGTGGCACATGGCTACATGGCTTCCAGAACAGAGTGGGTATATCAATGGACGGCTCAGATTTAGTTCTACCTTAGCCAGTGTCTTCTAATAGCTTAAGCATATCAGCCTTGCTGATTTCTCACCTATTTCATCTTTTCTCATGTCCTTCATCTTGTCTATAGTGAGATTCTTCTCTTCCAACTTGGAAAGGACCGATGGTGGTAACACTGAGAACTGCCTCAAAGGGCTAACCCAGCCCCACAGCCGCTTGTCAATAACTTTGCTGAGATTCAGTAGTCGATATGTCATTGCAGGCCAACGTTTCCTAAGGGCAATCTCAAAAAGAGCTCGAACAATACGAGCTGCATTCTGGAAAGTGAAAAAAAAGCAAAACTGTTGTAATTCTCTCAACTATTCTTTGTAAAATGGAAAGGATCCCATAGACTCATCTTTGACAAACCATAACAAAAGTTTTTCTTTTCAATCTTATTTCAAATGTTTTTGAAAACTAGTTTGTTTCCATCACTGTCTAGTGGCAGAACTACCTCCTGATCGTCTTTAGAAATTATGGAAAGAAACATGTGCAACCAATTAAAGTTGTAGTGTCAAGTCTGCCATAGAATTTTGATCATGGTTATGCTAACATTTCAGAGTTCTAAATTTATTGCATCTAAATCACTTCTGAAATAAATTCACTTACTGTACCCTCCATATCATATACACCTGCAAACTCACTTCATGTGGAAATTCAAGTTTTAATTTTTTTCAGTTATGCTTCCATAATATCATCCCATTTCACACCATATTTCACAACATTTGCACAGAAGCTTAAAAAGATGTTATTTTTTTTCTCAGTATATTCTGAGACTATTGTATAACCAAACTGTATAAATCTGTTCTGGACTTGGAAAACTAATTATTAACATAAGTTTGAATGAGGTCAGTCTTATCTTGAAAATCTAAGTTATGATATTCCTTTCATAAACTTTTCAAGCTGTATTATGAAGCTGTGTGCTTTTTTTTTTTTTTTTTTTTCCTTCCCTACCAATACTATGTCTGGATTAGGAATTATGTTCTTGATTCATTGAATGGAATATAATCATTCCCTACTGGCTCTGCTATGCCAACAGGAATAAAAACCAGAAAATTATTTGGTTGTGATAGGAAGCATATGTTACTAAAGAAGCACATTCCTCTTTCTTAGAAAGGATGAATAATTTTCTTAATAGTCACTATCCCAGTAAAAAAAAAAATATAAAATCACAATTTGTAGCACAGGTTCAACAAGTACAATTTATGAAGATCTGAGAACACCATGTTATCTCACTAAAAATGCTATAACTGAGACAGACAAATAAGAGCAACTACCTTTTTTTGTTGTGCATAGTCAATTCAGAATTTTCTCATTTATACCCACATGTGCTACAAAAAGCAAACATTTCTGAAGACGGTTATGGTAGCTAATATGAAAATGTTGCTGAAGAACATGTATAGAAGAACATGCTGAAGAAAACACTGAAGAACATACATATTTTGAATATTTAAATATCTTCTTTAGCACCAACTAAATGCAATTTTTAAGTTAATTCTTTCCAAAGTGGTTTTGCAAGGACAAGACAAAAATTATTGCATGCAACATGTTGCTGACATTAAAAAAAAAATAAAAAATATAGAGAGACAGATATAGGATGGGCTAAAAGGTAAAACTTTATAATCAATTTTATAAATTTGTTATTGTTGCACATCTGGGAATGTCTATAAGCATTTTGTTGCTCTGAATTCTTTGAGATCCAACATTCTAAACTTTGAAGGAACACCCCTTTCTTTCTAAGATGGACTCTTGACATGTAAGCAAGTGGCTTGTGTTACAGTCCTCTTATTAGATATCTGTGCCATGTCCTCCTGTGTGCATGTCTGCGTAGTAACTAAGCATGCTGTGTAACAACGAACCCTTCAGGTGCCAAATCAAGGCAACAAACTAATACATAGACTGGTATGTAAATTTCCACCATTACGTCTAGCGACAAAATTATAAGAGCACATCTTTCTTGTGTAAACTAAGGCATGTGAATCGAACACAAATTATGTTTTGCAGAACGAAGGATAAAAGTAGCCAAAACATAGAAATAGATTACAGTGGTTTTTCACATTTAGAAGAAAATGCAGAAAGAATATAATTTTTATGCAATCACAGTTAGAACTACTAATACAATAATACTACAAAAAGGACATTAAAAATCAACAAAAAAGCAATCTCCCAATGTAGCCTTTTGCAAAGCTTTTCTGCTTAACTACTATACTACACTTGCTCTGATTTTCACAAAAACTTGCATAAATATGTATAAAAAGATGCAGATAAGGGCTGTTGTTTTAATTTATAATTTATAATAAATGTTTTAATTGCCAACATTTCAGAGACTGAAAACAGTAGAAGACAGCAACATATATGTAAAAAATACTATTTTTACCTGTGCAACATATGCAGAATCTGAAATAAGTGAGAAGCTGTCCATCTCCCCTCTGCTAATGTATGTTTGAAGGAGGATATTAATTTTTCCATAATTGTTTTCCACACCTCCTGGAGCAGGAAGTTCACAGAAATCATTCAGTAAGGTATCCAGCTCTTCTATTTCTTCTTCTCTTACCTAAAATGCAATTACACATTATGAAGAGGCTGAAGCAATTTGATAAAAATTTTTAGACTGAAATCAAATTTGCCTTATAACAGTTACATTACTTTTAAATGGAGTATAGTTTTAAGGAAGAAAAAAAAGAAGAAAAAAAAGCAGCAAACTCATATCTTCCACAATGCAGCTAATAGACCATAACTGAAACTATCTTAATAGGGACACAATTACATTTTGTTATTCATCACCATCTATTAAGGTTGCCATTGACACACAAAAATTTGATATGACACAAAAATTGAATCTTCCGACCTTACCATCCTTCATCTGATGAGATTTCATTTTTTATTTGACCAGAGTAAAACCTCTGTCCATCTGGATTAGGGCAATCTTGAATTAACATTAAATGTACTCATTATAGTTACATAGTTAGCATGTGGCATAATAAATTTTTAAACTCAAAACTGTGAAGTACTATGATTCATCATATTAGAGTTTTCACTGTTAATAAGATTAAGTCTCATTATGAGTAAGGAAATATTAATATCTATGGTTTGAATAATGCATAACATTTCACATTCTAACTGATGACCCTTACATGGCAAAACTAGCATAAATCTACATATTCTTTGATTTACTGATAGTCTGTTAGTGTGAAACTTATTTAAAGAGGGTAAATGTTTGGTCCCTGCAGGGAACCATCTGAAAATAATTTTCATTTGGACCTGACTACCTGACATATAAGAGACCCAAAGACAATTGGGTTAAAATTCCCAACTATCCAGTCATTGGTCCCACAGGAAAGAAAGGGGTGAAGCACACAAACATCACAGATGACTCCAGTGTCAGGGGAATACTATACTCTGCTTATAAGAGCATTTCTGAGAATTTTTTTCTGTTCCTACGTAGCACAGTATAAGTCAAATCCAGATCTGTGTTTCAGCTACTGGTGAGTTACCTATTTCAAAATGCAGAATTTTTAAAGGAATTATGGAGCCATGATTCATATTACCAAAAGTCACAATTTCAATCACACAGAGGGGCGAATCCTGAGTTACTTTTATGAAAACCAGTCACTAGTTTTAACATTCAGAGCTGCATAGCAAACGAATCACAGAAATCTGGATTTGATGGGACACTGATACCATACCATACAATCTGAGAAAGCAAAGTAGAAAAACTAAGTTTTAGTCAAAAAGCATCACTACTAAGTTTATTACAAATACAGAAACATATCACATCATATTTTCCATATGCTTGTTTTTTAAATATTAAATTATGCTAAATTTAGACATAGCAAAGCAATATCACTATAATAAAAAAAAACCCCACCCTTCTAGCTTGGAAAATGTTCCATGTATGACTGTGAAACCTCACTGCTTATTATCTTCTATAATAGAAGAGATTACAGCAAAATAGAATTTCTCCATTAGATAAAGAGATGGTAATACTCAGACAATGTGTGCAAATATGTAAATATGTAGATGGGGAGGGCTTCACACTGCCAGTTCACAGAGCCAGGTGAATGAGAGCCAACTCTGATCTGAAAGTTGAATAATTGTGGTAAAATGGCAATGAGCCCGAGCTAATAAACCCTGTGGAGTCTGGCCTGTACCTCTATGAGATGGAAGTGTGGGCAAACAAGCTCATGCCGGCTTGGAATGTACTGCCTTGTGTCCTACCCACAAAAAGGAGGCAAAAAGGGAAGTTGGAACTGAACTGGGTACGATAGCACAGTAACCTTCTAGCCTGCACAAAATCTGTTAAGACAGCCTTCTTGATTTCAAATTTGAATTGAATTTATGAGAATTTATCATTCTGCCAATCTAGTATTGTTCCCTGCATGAAATGTATCACAGGGTTAACTTCATTGAGTCCTGTCTCATTACTGACGAAGCAGATTGTTCAGGGAGACAACTAATAACACTTTAAACTTCAAACAGAAAAACTATCTCTTTCCGGGGCACACTATTGGAATGGACACTTAGTTTCACCTGAGAACCTGAAAATTTCTTAAAAGCATTTGAAAGAAATTCTCAAAGATCCATAATTCATTATTAAATACTATAGTTCAGGCTGAACTATGTATATAACTTTGAGTGAGAGCATATTATGCCTACTTAGAAAATATTTTATTATGGTGCTTAAGAGTTAACTAAACTTTTGTGTGTAGACAATATTTATGAAGTAAGTACAGAAGTGTCTAGTTCCAAGATATTCTTTAACTTTACCTTTATCTGTTCAAATTCTTCAGCTTTTGATACTATAGCAAGAATATCGCCTTCTGTTTTATGAGCATCAAACAATTCATTGAAAGTCTATTAAAAACAAAAAGAATTAACACCAAAAATAAAAACACACATATACCTCAAAACAAAGAAATATTAACCAAGATCTTAAAAGGCATATAAGGTTAAAAATTTAAATTATTAGAAGACCAGAGTGATTCGATTTAAAGAGGAACAAAGGTGAATTGCTGAAAGAATGACTTTTCAGCAGTTTCAGAAAAGCAGTTGCTAGAAATTTGGCCACCCCAAAATCAAGATACATGCAACATGGCCATTTAAAAAAAAAAAAAGTCTAGGACATATCTGAGTGAATAAATATGTAAAACTAATTACACATAGCGATAGTAAACAGTTAAAAATTATTAATGCTAATTCTTCAGCTTTTAAGTACTTATTTGCTACAAAAGTAAGGTTTTAAGACAAATGTGTACATCAAATCAAGTTTTCAACACTGCAAAATTTTGTACATGTTTACAACACAATGTGATTACAGTGCCAAAAGTTGTTTAAGGTTGGTAACCTGATAGGATTTTCTCCCAGAGAAGCTTGCCTGTTATCAGACACTAAACTTCAATGTGTTGTCATGTACTAATGGTTGCACACACTACGGATATCAAAATATTCCCTATAATTCACCTCAGAGAAGTCAAAAAGACTACAGGAATTTCAAGTCTCACTTAACACTAAGTCTAATTTTTCAGTATTGCTTGATATTTAATTTCTTTCTTTTTCCTATTTCCTCTCTCCCCATTTCAGTAAATGCGATTAGAAAATATAGTGAACAAATCAGCTACATATTCTGAAATACCTTACAACTATTTTAGGTATACATTCAAAAAGAAGGAAAAACCCCCCAGAAACAGGTCATCATCTTTTACCTCAATAGTATTGTATTTAATATAGTAGTGGCTGGCAGTTCTGCCTAAATCTGTCGAAGAAAAAAAGCCAGTTCGTTCTTCAAAGCGAATCATCCGGGCTTTATCCAGTTTCCTGCCGACTTCAATTACCAATTGTTCCCTGTGCTTTTCTAGACCTGGATCCATCTAGAGACAAAAAAGACATACATATCTCTGAATTAAAAAAAAAAAAAGCGTTGAATAATTTTATTGAGATAACCCAGTCACATAAAGTCAGAAATCAGATAAAAGGGAGGTACAGTTACTAAACTGAGATTTTCTTGAGATTTTACTGATTGTTACATTTACATTTACAAATAGTTAAATTGACATTATTGACCAAAAACTGTATGTACAGGAGAAAATAATCAGAATAATATTTCTTTTGCAATGCTTTGAGACTATCAATAAAATGTAAACAGATATTACTTATGAAGCAGTAGCATGATTATGAAATAAATTTACACTGAAAATTTTGAAAGATGTTTCAGTGATAACATATTCTTCATTAGATTATCATTCTGTATCACTTTGCAAAAACGTGACATCTTATGGCACCTTCTATTTATGAAAATGGCTGAAGATATAACCAGGCGATTATGTCGCCTGGTTAGTTGACATGAGGATGGCTTTAATTGTATCCTTACTAGATTAAGCTTCAAATTGAATAGCTTAAACGTTTACTAGCAAAAGCCCTCTAACATCCCCAAGAGCTTTGGGTATGTCAACTAGGATATTCTAATCATTGAGTTACAGACATACAGTAACATTCATGTTAAGAGCACACGAGGAGCTTGCTGCACCCAACACTACTTCAACTCATATCAGAGTTCAGGAAATTTGGCATTTTGTCCAAATAATAATGCGCATTATCTCATTAGTACGTAAAAGGCTGGGCAAAAGTCCCGTCTGAGTGGGACTGCTGCATAATTGTGAGTTTCCACATTGTGCACCTGGGATACTCACACTGACAGGGACGGGTGAAAAGGGATTCATAGACATATTAATCCTCTGGAATATGTACACCTAAGTTATGGCTCTAATTAGACAAGCATTGTTAGTCACCACATTTGAAAAGACAGAAATTCTTTTCTAGTCCACAGCCAGCATTCTTATTTCAGGGCTTGCATATAGTTCAGATTTCCCACAGAGTAAGTTATACCAGCCCTCTTGGTAAATCTGCAACAGGCATATAAGACCAAGATGGCAAAAAGGAGCAGGCTTTAAGAGCTGTTATGCCTTGGCTTGTTCTGGCTTTCCCTGGGCCAGGATTCAGTTTCATCTTTGTGCTGAAGTGCTTCATCTCACATTCAGTGAAGCTGCAGACAAACATAGTCATCTCCACAAAGCAGCTGCAAGACTAATTCCTAATATTCCATCTTTGCCAGTTACTCTGAAGCTGTTTCTCCTTAGTTATGGCTTGCCTTAGTTTCAAGTCAAAAGCTAAGATGGCAAAGGTCTAGACTGCTTTTCTCAATAGTAGGTCATGCACTGAGGTCAGATTTCAGAGCAGAGGTGGTCAAAAAAAGAGTGATCCGGACGCCAGATGTTTAACATTTATTTCTTAAAACTATTGAGGGGGAAAAAAAATTAAAAAAAAATATCAAAATACTCCCCTACTCATTTGGCAGTCCAAATTACCTGCCAATCTTTTGTCTTACATATAAAAAAGCTAAAACTGTAACAGTAGACTAACATTTTTTACAAATAAAAATTTTAACTTTAAAGGAAAGGTCACCAACTTGAAAAGGCTGTGAAACAGTATTTGAGTCTAGAGAATCCATGGTTAGCACCCTTCTTGTTGAACTTGCATAATTAGAAATCCCACAAAGAAAAAGATCCAGCCTAGAACAGCTTTTGTTCTTAAAATGAGCCTTGTCATATCCACAGTAAAAAACTGAGCAGGTTTGGAGTATACACATGAAAATTTAAGAATGTATGATAAAGTACATTACTATTCATGATAAATGAATTATTATGCAAATTGTTTTTTCTAGTTTAATGAGAGAAATGTTGGGCACACACTCCGCTAACTTTTATAGATGTTTTAAACATAAAGTTTATGGGGATAAAATGCCTTGCTTAACTGTGGGAACACCAAAGAGTGGAACCAAGTAGAGGAGAAAATAGACGAAAGAGTTTATTTAAAAACAGAACCCTTTCCTTTGGAACCCTAAAATCACGAGAAAATCCTGTAATTCATACTACAGGCTTCACTAACACAACATTTGCATTTGCTTCACTTCTTCCTTCCACTCATTGTTTCCTCTTGCTGCTCGTCATAAATTTTGGTCATTTTTACATATCAGTGAAAGGCATTATTGGCACTTCTGGCAACCAACTTGAAAAAAGCACAAATCAAAGCAGTGGACCTGCAGTAGTCTACTCCTGGGGTAGCCCAGAAATGTCCCAGAGACAACATGTGGCATGCCAAATGTGTTGGTGCACAGCAGGTGCGTGCTTGCCTTGGTCTTCTGATGCAGCACAACACACCCTAATATGTGAACAGGGCCTTTGGAGCCCTACAGTAATTACTGGGTGTGGTGAGCACCAGTAAAAGGGAAAGGAGAACTAGTTTGCAGCATCTCAGCCCCATCAAACAGCTGGGAAGTGTGATCCATGATGGATATATGAATTCTGAATGGCTAACACTGATTCTCAGTCAAAACAGAGATAGAAATTGTCACACTGCAACACTTCTAAGAAACAGTAAGATACCTTGGATACCTATACCCAGAACAGAAGGAACAGAATGGTCTAATTGAGCAAATACTTGGTTATGCCTACATCTGGCACTATGGCATCCTTATACTATCTATAAAACATTAGCTTTGAAGTTTAAAACTGTTTTATCTAGAAAATAAGGGGACTAGCATTGGGTTTACTCCTCCACTGGGTTTACTCCTTCATGAAAGAGTAACACTTTACATTGATATAAGATGTTGCTGCCTTAACACAAACATAAGAATGTGATGTATTAGCACAGCAAATCAAAAGGGGTGGAAATAAGGTTAGTGGCAGAAAATGACAAGTGCTGGCAATCTCTCTCAGCAGCTGAATAAAAACACAAGAGCAAGGGAAGGGGGAGTAACTCTTGTTCATTATTTTTAAAAATTATAAAAAAATTCTGTTAGTGTTTTATTACTTTTTTCCGCCATTTATTACCAACACAGTTATATTTCTTTTAATCTATAATTTAATAGTGAAAAACAAAAAAGGAATTTATAGTAACGAGACAACATTCATAGCAAATCAGTTTTTGGTTTTAATTTCTCTACTACTTTGTGGTCTGTGTTATACACTGCTACATTAACATATGGTAATGTACTATACAGGTTTTTATAGAAAACAGATTTGAGATGACCAGAGATCTGAAGGTGTCTGCAGAAGCTTAAACAATAGCCCACCTACTTCCACTGCAGCTTCCACTATTAGAGACAAAAGATATCAAAAAACTCACCCCTGACATAAACCTCTACCTGTTACCATGACCTAAAACCCTGCTGCTCACAATATCAAGACAAATTATGAAGTCACAAAACAGATTCATGACATATGAACTGCAGTTACCATACAGTTGTGAGTTTAACCTGCATTAGGCTCATTTAACTGTCTAACTATGTTAGCATTAAATGCTTATAAATAGTTGTACAAAAAAAGACAAACAACAAAACAACAAACCAAACACCAAAACCAAACAATATTTAGATAATCTGTTAACTATTAAACTTCCTAAAAATCGCAGATATTGAAAAAACTTGGGGAAAAAAATCCTTATGTAACTGTGCTCTGATTCATATCACTGCATGGAACACTTTTAAATAAATAAAAAAAAGTTCAAAACAAATTAAATTAAAAAAATCTTATAATTAATAAATCACAAGAAAGAAAATATCACCCAATTAAAAATGTAATTTTATAGTTTTAAGACGCCATGTCATGAAACATTCTAAAACAAAAGCTGACAGGGATAGGGGGGAATCAAGCAACTCAAAAATGCTTTCTTTTATCAGTTGTATCTAGCCTACAAAACTGAAACACTGAAAACAGGCTAAGTTACAGGAACTGTCTGATAAGAATGAATGGTGTCCTTTGGAGCATAACTTGACCAGTTAAAATGTATTTTTATGTGAACAGAAGGGGCCTCATAATTCAGTGTTAAAAACACTCCGCTACAGAAAGTATCTTCCTTTTTCTAAGCACTTTAAAAGAATTGCTGATGTCAGGTTAAGTAGAAATAGCAAATATTTATCCTCACATCAGGGAAGGATTAGAGACCCAGAACAGGTTACAGATTTTTTTTTAAAATGCATTTTATACCTGATAAGCTTTGTGACTGATGCCATATACTAATGGATTTGCTCTCATCCGTACATAAAGATAAGTGTAACTTATCCACTTTACTGCTTCTTCCACATTAGTTACTGTACCAAGAGCAATCTGGAAATAGAAAAAGAGACAAAATTAAGTTTATATGTTACAGCTGCACATAAGTATTTGGCTGAAAACACATGGAATTCTGAGTATTAACACTATATTAAAGCAAGTGTCAGGATTTTTCCAACTTAAATAATTTTGAAGTAATCATAAGACAATAACTTGAAACATTTATGCATCTTTATCTTATGAACACCTAATAACATGGTATTTTTTTACATAATACTAGAGATACAGTGACCATAAATGATATTTCCTACACTACTGATGATTTTTACATTTAAAAGATGATCAGCTTGTTATAAAAAAAAAGAAACAAACCAAAAAAGACAAAACAAAACAATTCTTTAGTCACTATGGGCAATGTAATTTAAAAAAAAAGTACTTTAAAAGAAAAAAAAATATACAACAAAAGATTAATTTCTTCATAACAATGTGAAAGTACTATCCAGTCCAGGTCTTAAACAAAATTATACCAAGAATCTTTAGGATTTTCCTTCGTGATGTCCTTGTACTTGCTAATCTCTTTATACACAGTTTTTATAAATTGCTCATTTTGTATCTGGCAAATCAAACATACAGGTACCTGCTACAAAACATAACAAAATTGAACAGGTATTACGTGCATATATATATATATTTGTGTGAGTGTGTGTTTATTTATATGTTAAGGCTAAATCAGGTGTACCAAACCAGTTTTTTTTTTTTTTTACTAAGAGACTTTTTTCTCGAATTATTGGCCACACACACATTTTCACTTTAATAACTTCAGCTCTATTTTGTATTGGCTACAGTCATGAGAAGCATGTAACCACTTAATTCCAGTTAACCTGATTGTACCAGGAGAATTTAGTATTTCCTGCATGTTCCATGAACAAACCTTTTTTGGTTCTTGCTGGTTGTTTAAAACAAGCAAAATTCCCTCTCACCAAAATTTTGTGATCCATTACTGCATTTTTAAAGCTATTTTTGTTTTATTGGTGTTTGGATTTCAAATAAATGTTCCACGTGGCTTGGCAAAAATAAAAATAAAGCCTATGGAACAAAGTGAATACATATGCATGTTCAGATTGAAGTATCTAGACCTTACTAATAATATTTATATTGGTTTTGAAATAATGTAAATATTTATTAAAATAATAATGAAAGCCAAATCTGCCTTGAGTTAAAATAACTTAAATCCAGCAAAACTTGGTTGATATCAAAGACTAATAGCACGGAGCAACCCCGGGCTTTGTTTTACATATTTTTCAAGCAATATTTTGTTCTTCAAGAGCATAAGGGGGTCGGAGGAAGCCCCATTGTGTTGTTTTTTTCAAAGTACATAGCTACATAATGCAATGAAGTAGCTACAAAAGCATTCAGTCCTTCATAGATTACTACAGAGAAAACATCAAATAGAGCCCACAGGTTACTATTACTCCATTTGTACCCAGGTTATGGTTTCTTTCTGTAATTCAAATATCTTTCAGTGCACAACTTGAAATAGCATAACACTAGGGTCCAATAGCAGCATTTTCAACAACCACTGTCACAATCATGAAAATGCAATATTCTCATTACTGAGGACCATGAAGAGTGTCAATTAAAATAAAACCAAACAAACCACAAACAAAACCAAACCAAAAACTCCACACTTTTTTAGCCTCATTTATTCAAATATCTGATTCTATTGCTATTCTATTCTAATAAATTATTTTCATAAGTTAAAAGCAAAACTGAAGGAAAAAGGTGTTAGTGAAATACAGTTGGGTTTCAGATATGGTATTGAAATCTAATACTGCACTCTCCTTCTTCCCCCAACTTTAATGAACAATATGCAGATACAGACACCCCAGAGTAATTTCTAAATATTTGCTGCCATCTAGTGTTCAAGTAAAGTTCTTATGGACAAAATTTAGCCTTTGTTAAAGCAGGAGGAATGACGGAAGTTCCCAACGTTTCCTCAATCATGTATTAGGCATTTAGATACAGATGGAATAATCACTGAGTAGAAATATTTAAAATATTGACATTGTATTGTCTGATTGCACCAGTTGTCATAACACACTTTTTATTTTCCACTCTTCAAGTACAAATAATTGTGTTGCACTCAAAATGAAGTTTTGAGTACTATATTAATCCAAATCACTGTGTAATTTTAAAGGAAAACAATAATCAGCGTCACAGACTTTCAACTAATTGTTCAATGACTGATGTTGCCGTCACCAAGCAGTGAGTTTAGTAGCATTTATTGATATTTATTTTCATGAAATAATTTTTTTTTTTCAAATGCTATCCCCCACATTTTATCAAGTTGAACAATATTTGGGGGGGGGGGGGGAGGTGTTGATTTGCAAAAAAGTGTAAACAGATATAAGTAGCACAGCTTTTTGGGGACAGTTTTTGAAAAATTGAGTTTTTCTGTCTGAGATTTCTATACAGATTAGAAAAGGGCATAAAATACTACTGATGATATAAACTGAATTATTATATAACATAATATACTGTTTTTTTATATATGTATTTGCCTTTTTTTACAAATATAACATGCCTGTTATATTTGTATAATTGAGTCACATTAGACGAAGAAAAATTTATATATATAAATCAAGTATTTGTTGTTAAGGTAAGGGAGTAAGAAAACTTTCTAATAACCTAATAAGACATTTTCTCATTGTTTTGGAAACCAATGTATTTTGAATTACTATTTCAGAATCTGAAGTGACTATGATCTTATTCCTGTACAGCTTTTGAAATAGTTTCTCTAATGTTACTAGAATTGTCCCAGGTGGGACAGAATCTCCCATGCTTTGTCCTACACCCAGATTAGCCATTCAGTCACCCAGCTCCTGAATGATTTTTTTTAGGAAGGGCTCTGAAGGAATTCTTCGTCTCTTCTGAAAACCCACTCTTTGTAGGCAAAATATAGATTAAGAGGTTTGTCCTAGCTAAACAAGTCACCACCTTCTACATTCCTGTCTTCAGAACAAAATCATAAGCACATGCAAGTAAAGGCACACATGCTGGGGAAGGTAATACCTACTGTCCAGCACTGCAAATAATTTTCTAAGCTCTCTGGGGAAAGGAGTTGTCCCAGCAACAAGCTGGAGTCCAGCTGCAGATGTCAGGGAGGGCTCTGTCGGGTGGAAATGATTAGGGAAGGAATGGCGACCTGCATTGTATGAGCTATTGATGATAGTTCCCAGATAAATTAAAGTTTATGGTCTAATTAAACCACATCCCCTGCATCTTATCTTTCTTCCTGTATTTCCAGAAAATACGGCCGTAGGTATTTTCTGTTTGCCAGCTGGTCAACTGACCCAGAACTCACTCCTCTCAACTAAGTACCCTAACAGTGGTTTATTTGGTTCCTTTTTACATTCCATTATGCCTAGTGGCAGAACTTCAGCTGAAAAAGGAAAAGGGCATCTCTGTGCCTATGTAGGTCATCACTGACCATTAACTCTTCTGCTTTTTTTTAGAAGAAAAAAACCCACAAAACTGAACCAAAACTCAGATCTGCAGGAGAGAATTCTCAGTGGATTGAGGTGCTGACATAAAGGTTCAAAGTCTTAATTTCCATGTCAACTCCATGAAGTGTGTATTTCAGGTTTTCCCACTCTAGCTCTCTTAAGAACAGGTGCTGTCTCTGAGGTTAGAAAACAGCAAATGCTGAAGGGCAAAAGGTAGCAATGAGGAACAAGCAAGACATAAATTTCTCCCAAATTCTTAACCTATTGCATCTAAAGGCCTTTATTTGAAGGTGTTGCGTTTGCATTTGATATCTTTCAATGGATTTTCATTCCAATTTGGACAGTTTTTAAACTACTCTTCTTTTTAGATACATTCCCTGCAGAGAGTTCCAAAGTCTAATCACACAGCTGAGACCCTTTTGTATTTTCTAAAACTGCCGCTGCTGATCTCAGCCAATATTTCCTGGTTCTGATCCCAAAAGAGGTGCAATCTTTTGCCATATCATTCATTACTTCAAAGAACTCTCTCATATTATCTTGATTTGCCTTTGTTCTCTCCTAAAGCATGCAGTAAAACTGGTGTGTTCTTCTCACAGAAGCTGATTTATTCCTTTGCCCATCCTCTGAAAATTTTCTACTTCTAGAAAATTTCATTTTGAAAGGGGCATTAGAAATACTGCCTTTTTTTTTTTTCTTTTTTTTTTTTTCCCACTACTGCCTACATTTTCTTTCTTATGCCACATAAGCCTAAGTATAAAATTCAAGGCTCTGGATTGCACTTAGTGATTATGTGGCTAGGATTCTAGATTGTATTACCCCAAATATCTGAACCATTCTTACCATCTACCTATTTCTGCCATGAGACCTGGTCTGGATAAAAGTAGTTTCATACTCTTATGGAAACAGGTTGTCTTCCCATAGTTCCAACTGCTGCCTTCATTTTAAAAGACCTTCTTTCAGCTACTGATGTGTCCATAATAAATTAAAAATTTAAACAGTTCAGCAATGCTTCTGGCCTTTAATTTGTTTCTCTTTACAACTAGAGCATAAGCTTTCAGATTTCCTGAATGACTTGTAATAAAAGTAGATTCTGTTCCTACAATATGTTATTTCACTATATCTCAGTGCAGATTTCCCGGTGCTAATAACAGGCTCTGTTATGGAAAGGATGACAGTAGTCATCAGCATATTGTCTTGATTTCTGTAACTAATCAGCCAATAAATATATTTTGTTTCTGCATAGTCCTATTATTACTGCCAAACGGACAGAAGATGACCAAAATTGAATGTGCTTCCTAAGACTATCTATTGGTAAATACAATGGCATGTTTTAAAACATGATCTTTTTTTGTTTGTTTGGTTTTGTGGGTTTTTGTTTGTTTGTTTTTTTTTGTTTGTTTTGTTTTGTTTTTTTGTTCCAGAATGCTGTAGCCTATTGAAATAATCATCTCCAGAAAAATATAAAAATTTCTAAACCACCTGTACCCTCTCAGAGGATCCAATAACTTAGATCAAATCAGCACACACAGAAGTTTAGATTGACTCCAATTATAGGAAATTATGAAGTTATTTTCCAAAAAATGCTAACACAATAGCTTCTTGTAAGTGCTCGTAGTACTGTTTTCCTAGAATCTGGAAGGCACTAATTTTTCCTGCATGTTATGACAGAAGAATAAGTCACATCACACATATCAGATAACAAAAAAATGTTGGTTTCATGCCCTTGTTCTCCTATTGTATTCCATTGCTATTTCTACTAACAATCATGTATTGCAGTGACCAAGAAAATTCTGACTCTGTCATCTGCTGCTGGAACTGCACTGCAGCTACAGAATCTTCATTAATTTAAAGCCATGAGTAGACTGTTCTTTTCAGATAACACTACCATTAGATAAAATCTGAAAAAAAAAATTCTGTTTAAACTAGTCTGTCCATTTTCTGCACTTTCCCCCAAACTCCAAATCCTGTGGTAGAAATGCTGCACTTGGAAGTAGTTTTTACTATACTGTACATCACATATTTCCTATATATATCTTTGACTGGATAAGATTAGATGACTATCTACTACAAAAATGGAACTATTGTTCTATTCCATTATTTTTTTTTTCTTATTTTGTTCAACTATTTTAACTGAGCGGGAGGATTAACTTCTTAATTTTACACCCTCAATCTAACCAAGTTATTTCTGCAGTGTCTACTAGCAATATTTTTCAGAGAACTACTTGGCTACTCAACTATTGTTAAAAGTTACTAAATTTCCATTGAGATTTCCTCTTTTCCTGGGAAAAAAGTTTAGTAACTTGTACACATTTGAAAAGAAACTACTTAGGTGAAATATATACTTTGCAGGACAAAGAAATCCTTCCCCTTTTAGGTAAAAGCCCAGATAAAGACTCATGAGTAAGATCGCTTTTATTGTTGTCAAATGTATTTAAAAATGCTGCAACTAATTGCTTTTCATTTGGACAATTTTTCCTGTTTCATAATTACTGTTAATTTTACTATTCTAAGCTCACGGGGCCCTTCCTTTCTTGAAGATGGTGCTTTTTTATACCTTATTTCCCTCTTCATTAATTATCCATTTGGACACGCTCATCTGGTGCTAGAGAATGGTATTTAGCTTTCCAAATTTTCAATGATTTTTTTTTTTTAAACAGTTTTTAAGGTAGATGAGTGTTGACTATGAAATGCAGGCGAAAGGCGAGGAAATAAAGAGAAGACACTACCACCTTTGAAACTTCCGTTGAAATCATAAGCCTGAGATAAATTAAGATAGTATTATAGTTTAACAACAAACTAGGTCTGTTCAATCTTCAATGTTTTGTTTTCTTTTTTGTCCTAACTGCACCAAAGTCAATGTTGGAACCTTAATTTTCTATCTAGTACATCAACATACAGAAACAAGCAAGGTACAATCAGACACTTGCCACATTATTGATATTTTAAGACATTCTAGAAAATTCCTGTAAAATAAATACCGCAGACTTAAAATATCTTTCCAGTGGAAAAGAAGGAGGGGAAGAAGAATCCTGAAGTTGAACTATAACCAAATACCTAAAAGCCAACCACAAAACCCTTCCCCAAACCCAAAAATCAAAACAAACAAATAAAACCCCAAAGAAAAAACAAAAAAACCCCAACTCCTAAACAAATTCCCCTTTCAACACCCCCAAAAAAATCCCCAAAACCCAAAACTCAACCCAACCCAACCCCAAACAAAAAACCACCCCAAACCCCCCCAAAAATCCAAAAGGCAACTTTCTGACCATGCTGGACAATTTCTGCATTTTGAAATTACAGCTCAGATCAGAGGAACAACATGCTGCCCATTAAAACCTCTATTTCTCTGCAGAATAATACACAGTGAAAATTTGCAGCTTACATCTCATAGTTTCTCAACTAAGCATTCTCAGCTGAGAGGAAAGGAATAGGGTGGGAACTCCTTGTTCATCAAGTCAAATCTTCTTTTCCTCAAATACAATCATATCTTCCATACCTTTATTTATTAGAAAAATTTTCAGCATAGAAAAAAATCAGACTTCCTCTGTGTCCCCTACTGTTAGAAGACAGACTGTTCCAGATCTTGTGTTTCAGGCAGCCTTATTTATGAGCAGGGTGATTAATTCTTGTATTAGCATTGGAAAAAAATTATTATTTTTCTTCTTATTATTCACTTCTAGTTTCACCCTGTGAAAATTTCTTTCACCCCAAGATAACCAGGAAGATTTTTGAGGGTATGACAGTAAGATTTTCCACAAAAAAGCCAGCTTTTCTGGTGGAACTCTTGAAATTCCTGGTGTAATTCACCAGTGATGAAAAGGTAAAATAAACATATATGTAATTCAGTTGAACACAAAAGCACATCCACACACCATTTAGACTATTACAGCAATACAGGTGAAGCCTGAAAACCCAGTAGCATATAGCTATTCCATGTGCTTTTCACAGTATGTCAGTCACAGAGATCTTCTCTGACCCAGTTCACAACAGAAACTTATTGTGTTTGTAATTCTTCACCAACTTGAGGGCCTTCTGTGACACAGGACTAAATTTCTAATACTAAAAAAAAAAAAAAAGGTAGAAAAATCCTTTGCTGTGAAGGAAAGACCCTCCAACTCATGTTTCCTTGTCTGCTACATCTATCTCAAGAAAATGAAAACAAAGCTCTTAAATGGAATCTGTCTGGATTCTTTCCTAGTGAAAGGTATCCCAAGATCAGATCTCTCCCTTCTGACTTATCAGGGTGCTGAACAATAACCACAGGCAATCCTGGCTTTCACAATCAACTTTAGGATTTAAACTATTACTGCTAATGTGTAAATTGCTATTATGCAATTTTAAATAACTGAATATCCATCCAGTTCCACTTGGAGAACATTCAGAGGTGTCTGTCTCCAGGTTTGTAAGGGTTGTCAGAAGGAAATGGTTGAGAGCAATACATCTGCCCACTGCATGAATGCCTTCCATTTATTTTTCCTCTTTTCTTTGTTGTAGAAAGAGAAATTGAAAAATTCTTCTTTTAATTACATTTGTGTCTCAGGTTATGGGGGAGATGAATTTCTCTGTCTCTTCTTGTTCTCAGACCACTCCAGGGCCTTGAGGTAAAGAGGGGGAGCTGTGAGCACAGACAGGTGTCAATATTTTCATGCCCCTACATTTGTGTGTGGAAATACTTGGAATACAGATAAACCTTGTTCTGTGTCTGATGTGTGACTGTACTTGGGCAGAGACTTTTCTTAACAGCAACTGAAGAAACAACTTATGAGACCCCCTTAAAAGAAAATAAGAAATCAAACAACCAAAATAATGAACTATGAAATTCCGTCATTTGTAAAAAGCAAGGAATAAATCTTCCCATTTTAAAAGGTCACGGTATCAATTTCTGTTAGTTTCCAGAATTTCCTTTTAAAATGATTATTTATGATTGAATAATGCAAGCACATCACAGTGATGAAAAGCTAAAATAAACACGTATGTAAGAATTATGCAGATAAAATGAACAAGCAACTTAAAAAGACTATTCCTAATAGACCAAATAAACTTCACATCTTTTAAATGGATAATCAGTTTTATGTCACTGGATACCTCAGTTTAGCTGAACATACTGACTTCAACTGAGAAAATGTGCAGTGCCTTGGCAAAAAAAGTTCAAGCCATGTACATTATTCTTCCCATACTACAGTCAAATATGTGAATTTATTTATATATAGAAAGAGAGGCTTTAATTTTTTGTGGATTTTAATTTGGAGTTATGCAGAAGACTTACTAAATTCTAATAAAGCACTTCTGACTAAAAGGTAAATGTTGTGTCTCTACAGTTTTATCTTAATGGTATTTTGACCCCCCATTCTACTTCAAATACCTACTGTCTTTGGTAAAAGGCCCCACATTTTCACATATGTACCAGTTCACTCTTCTTAAATGTACAGACTAACAGTAATGAAATATATACAATGGCAAGGTTATGAAGTGTGACAATATTGCATTTTGTTTCAAATAATGTCAATCCTTTAGAGACTGCTAGTTTCTCTAAATGAATCAAAGGTTACCTCTGCATTTAAGTTGTCTGCAAGGCTTTCCAGAAACTGGCTTTCAATTGGATTCTGCTGAGTAAGAAGAGTCAGGTAATGACTGAGTTTATCATGAGTTGTAATAATGATGCCTTCTCCGAATTTGTCAAACTGAGGTCGTCCAGCTCGACCAAATATCTGCATGACATCTAAAATTCCAAGGTCAACAAAGGAGCCTCTTTTTGCAGCATATATTTGTGTTCCCTGGTTGAGGAAAAGTTAATAAAAATTAACATAAATACACAAGAATATAATCCTGATGAGCTGAATACTGAAATTAGGCAAATATAGCATGATTTCAGAAGTGTACTTTAACTAATCCTTTCCTAATCTTTGATATATTTAAATCTTTACTATACAAACTAGACTCCCACTGGAGAGAATCAGTTTAATGAGATATAAATAACATTTCAAGTCAATCAGACATTTCCCCCCCAGGCCCAAAACTCACAGTAAAGATCTTGTTATCTATACTCCTTTGCAGGTTTTTTTTAAGACAGACAACCTGTTCGCAAAGTAGGTGAAGCTCTTACCTTAATAACAACAGCATGAGCAGGCAGATTGACACCCCAAGCGAGTGTAGCTGTACAAACTAGGACTTTGATATGTCCATTAGAAAACAAGTTCTCCACCAAACTTCTGTCTTGCCGCAGCATTCCTGCATGATGAATACTAAACCCATCGGGAAACAGCTCACGTAACTGCTTATTTCTAGATCTCTGTACCTAGAGTGGACACGAAAAGTAATTAAGTTCACTTCTAATTACAGTACAAGCACTATTTTAAAAAATTACAGTAAAAACTTGAATATTATTTAGAGTCATAAGAAACTATTCCTATAAATGTCAAACCTTGCATCAATGCCAATATATTACAGTTTTCTATAAACTAATTTTTCTAGACTTATTTTCCGAAGAGTACATTTAATTGTTTAAAAATTGTAAAAAATTGTAAGAAGTTTAATCCTCTTACAAAAGTATAGTTTCACTTAAACTGAGACCCAAGTTTACTGACAGTGAGTAACACTGAAACTGAGAACTCGTGTATCACTTTTCCTTAAATGCAACTTTTTCAGACTATGCAGGCAACTAGGACCGGCTTTAGGCAGCAGGCCACATGCCATACTTTACATTAAGAAGGGAATACTCTTCCCCACCACCAGCCATTGCATCAGTGTGGCACAGTGTAGATCAATAAATTCATAGTATGGAATCAAACTGTTCATCTACCCCACCTTTCTACCTTCCTCAGGCATATAGGAGGCTGGGATCTTGGTCTGTAAAACCTCAAGCCCTCCAGCCTCCTGCAGGTTATGAGGTCTAAGAGCATTATTTCTGGGTGCTTGCTTTATCATGCTTCACCTAAACTGAACAGTGACCCTAAGTTATGAAAAAATAATATATTTCCCTCATTTGCTACAAACACCTCTGATTTTCCTCCCATCTCTTCCACATTCCTAGCTGCTGCATCTGCTGCTTTCCAAAACTGATCACTGCTAAATGTGACACCCAGGAGGCTTGTGGTAATGATGACTCTAATCGTTCTCTAAACCAGATTTCTTTATCTTGTCAGCAGAAAATCTCTACTTTTCCATAGACCACAAGAAGGTTAAATAGTCTTTGACTCCTACTGTATTTTCAGCCCCATCTATTATAGTGAATTAATTCTAGATAAAATCAGATTATTATTATTATTGTTGTTGATGTTATCATATCTTCACACTTGCCAGTACCTGACACACAGCCACTGAAAACTTGATTTATGGCATACAGAGTGAGTAAAGCAAAGCAAAATATGGTTCACAGTACTGGCATGCTGCCAAACATGAACAATAAATCTCTGCAAACACAGAAATAAATAGGGAGATGGGAATGCAATTATAGAGGAGGACATGAAAAGAAAAATATTGTAGGAAAAACACATTTCTCAGTTTCTCAATTATCCAGCTCCTCAATATCTGATCTTTCTTGCTTTAGCAGTAATTATTTACTATTCATTTAAAGGAAATCAAACTCAGCTTTTAAACTACACATGACTTTTTGGCAAATTTAATTAACTGCTGTAGTGCTTAAAAATGAATAAATAAGAAATTGAGAAAGCGGCCCTGCAGTTCATGAAGCTTAGTCTTCTCAAGCTAACAAATGGAAACAAATACTTCATAAAGAACACAGATGCACCAAGGTTTACACTTATTGATTATCAACACGGAATATCACAGAGGACTGTGGAAAATTCACTTCAGCTGCAAACCTGAGAATAACTGTGTCACAGAAATTTGGATTGATCTTGATTACATTTGGAATGTGGTGTAAACATTTAACAATGTAGTTAGCTTTTGTCTTAAAGTAAATTTTCCTATGTGATTAATTACACTTTAAATAATGTATTCTTAGCTGAAAAAGCCAAATCTTGCTTTCAAATCTCCACAATTTAAAAATTGTATACCTTAAAAATTGCAGTTTGTAACCTGATTGATTATGTTGTTTAATGTGATTGAAAGACTGACCAATATACTAATGGAAAACTAAGAATAGTAAAATCATGTATGACATACAAAAACTCCAAATGCCAAGGAAATAAAAGTACTAATTATTCTGGATAATTCTGTTAACTGCACAGAAACTGAATTAATTTTCTTTCCATAAATTTGTGGTCACGTTAAATTACTAAAATACAAGGCAATTTAGTTCAAGAAGAATAATATAACCCAAATTTATAAAGCCACACTTGAGAAAATAAAAAAATAATCCCTTATCTCAGTGATGGCTTGAATGACTGCTCACACAGCATATCCTTTAATGGCAACATATTTGCAAACAAACCTTTTAAGCTCTTGTGGCAGTGAATTGCACGGTTATTATATTAAATGTGGATTTTAATGGTTGCAGAGACAACAAAACCAACAACTGCTAAATAAAAGAAGTAAAACCATAAAAAGTCACAGTGCTTCCACCTTGTTCTATTACAGACTAAAATGTTTTGCTTAAAATTTATCTGAAATGTTACTAAGTGCCTCAGGTGTATGGAGAAGCTGTTATTACGAGGTCTAGCACTGGTCTCCAGATTAGAATTGATTTTCTTTACCCTCCCTTATTGCTCAAGAGGGCTGTAGATTTATGACCTTTGCTTACGTGTGTGTGTGCATCTAAAACAGTATGTGTTAAATAAATTTCTAGTTTAACTTTCTGCCACCTATATTTCTCCTTCAAATGTCTTGAATTTCATGCAGTTCTTGATTAAGACACATTAAGAATGTCGCAATTAGCCACAGAAAAATGTCCTGCTTAGTTTTAATGAGAAATGATGAATATGTAGGAGAAAAAGAAAATTCAGGATATTTCAGCTGAAAACTTACAAAAGATAACACCCTTCCTTACCCTTTTCATGCATTTTATATCACAAAGATATCAAAAGAACTATAAGCTGTAGGCTTTTTGTCTGAAATACTGATACTATGAACGAAAGAAAGAAAATTTTAATAGGCCTATAGATACCTTTCTTCTTACTGTACATAAAAAGTAAAAAGAGTAATAAGGTTGGATTATGAAAAGTAGCTGCCAATAAACTACTTCTTAAGTGAAACATGAATTTTTGTCTTTTCTATAGATCTCCAACTGCTACAGTTCACCACTAGTTTTGGTAAGATTTTTTCTTTTTTCTGTAAATTTCTTATTTTTCCTTTCAGCTTCCTCGTTTTGGAGATATTTGCAATTTTGATATTTTTTTCCCACTAATAACACAGTTTTTGACTCATGTATTTTCTTTCAGTAACAGAAATTGCACAGGCTCTTCTAGCATTTTTCTCACAATCTCCTTACTATAGCAAAACTTCATGCTTGTGACCATATGATTCAATCATTGTAATTTCCTTTCTGTGGAGTTCACAATAGGGCAGCACTTGCAGTTTGTTCAGAATACAGCATTATATTTGTTCACTGGTTTGAGCAATTCTGAGCAATTTACTCTCATCCTTCATTCTCTGCTCTGTCCTGACACCCTATGAAGTACTAGCTCTTAATTTTGAGGCCTCATTAGCCTCACTTGACGA
This sequence comes from Anabacerthia variegaticeps, assembly GCA_035583185.1. Lineage (NCBI taxonomy): Eukaryota > Metazoa > Chordata > Aves > Passeriformes > Furnariidae > Anabacerthia > Anabacerthia variegaticeps. Next base: position 73,418,560 of record JAWWEW010000112.1, on the reverse strand, counting down.
GTGTTGGTGCTCAGACAGCACAGACATCACAGACACCTAAACCAAATTAAGTAAGGTATCTTTTGCTGCAGCCTACAATGAAGAGTAGTTTTAATTGTACTGCTACTGTGTGATGAATACAATTCAATTATATCCAAAATAACTATTCTGTAACTTTCCTGAAGACATCCAAATGTGTAACTTGTAGGTCGTCCTTTTAAAGTGTTTTAAGTCCCAGAAAGACAAAAGCATTCTCTGCCTCATTCCTATTAATAATACTGCTGAATCTGCTCTGCTGGTTCATTTCAAGAATACTGATTGTCTTTCAGAATTTATGAGATCAAGGTAAGATGGAAGAAGTGTCCATTTACTCTGAAAGTAAAGGTCAGCTGGGAAAGGGAAGTTGAAGAGTCCATCCATGGGCTTACTCCTGTTCCTTAACTATAAAAGGAATAGGTCTCAGAGAAATGGAAAGAAATGGTCAAAGGATTGCATGATCATTCACCATTTTCTTCCTCTTCAGAATTTGCTACATTCATATTGCACATTAATTTATCTATATATGTAAAAGTTGTATTCTTTTATTTTCAACTGCTGTTTCAAAGGGGAAAGACCAAAACATGGATAGAGTAAATAAAAACAAAAGAAGGTTTGGGGTTTTTTTAATTTAAATATGAATTCAAATTATAATAATGTCTTGCTACATGGATGAAAATGAAATGCCTTAATATGGAGTTAGAGCAAGTATATGAAATGTAGAGAAAATACTAATCCATGAAAGATGAGTAATAACACTGTCTGATGGTTTATCAAAAAATTGCACATGGAGAAATACACATTGGAGACTAAAGGAAGAAAAAAGGAATGCATTTGAGCTACAATGATTTTACCTGAGGACTGTCCTTTTATGAAGTAGGATTCTTATTTGTATTATTCCGCTTGTATTGTCCGCATAATAACTAAGCAATCAGCAGCTGTTTTTAGGACAAGGATGAGGTGGCATGCTATGGGTATCAGTAAGATTAAATAATTATTTTATTATAGAAGCAAGGAATTAACTCTTAAATAATCTTTTTTCCTGAAGAATTTAAAATTGACTATATTTCTGTAATTAATACATATTAAAAAATTGGTATTACCTTTCATACTGCTTGAGAAACAGCAAGGAACTGGAAAATTAGGACTTAGAACACAGTAACACACTAAATAAGAGACAAACAATTTGTCATGAAGCTCTTCTGTAGAGTTATAAAGTAGTCACTTTTTAAAAGACACCCAACAGCTTCTTACATTGGGTCCATGCAGCACTTCTGTGTTGATACGCCCTCATTTCACTTTCCTTGCTCCTTCTTGGCAACAGCAGCCTTAGCATCACTGACTGCTCACTCCGCAGCTGGTTCCTCTGAAGAACCCAAAGACTACCAAGAGCTCTCCTCACCAAGATGACATTCATGACCCAAGAGATCATTTCTAGAGGTATGGAGGCTGCCCAACATGCTATTATACTTAATGAGTATGCACGCTCATTCTCTGCATCTTCACTTTTCAATGTATCCAACTATTACCTTTGTATAGTTATCCTGAAGTAATATCTCTGTCCAACACTTACTCTTTTACTGGGTTATAATCAGATGGTACCTGGCAAGACAGTATTTGAAGATGGTAATTCTAGCAAACAAATGTGAATCAGTTTGAATTTCTCCTGGAAGAGTCAATAATCTAATTGTCTCCCTCTGGCGATTTAAGTTCACTATATTGAAGATAGAATTTTTTAAACCTATGAGTTACTGATCCGAACAATTTAATGATATCACCTCAGTAAGTTCTGTAAAGTGCTCTCAAAATACCTCTGAAGGAGAAAGAAAGGAGAGCAGTATGAATGTTCCAATCAGAGGAATTTAAAAAAAAATAATTCTATAAATGATACTTCTACTTTTTTTTGATTCACAAAGAAAGGAGATGTAGGGTAGAATTTCTGGCACATTTTTTCTATTGCCCTTGCCTTACCAGAGATCCTAACCCATTTCTTGCACAAGGCTGTGTTTCATTCAGTTGGTACCTTAGGGAGTGATGATTACCAGTTAAAGAAAGAATTAGTATGGTGTCCAGAAATGTCTCGCCTTATTTAGTGTGTTCTTTTTACAGTACACTGTTACACCATAGAAGCCCTATCTTTTTTCATTGGAAAAGTTACATGGTGCATAGAGAATGAAATATTCCATAGGAAGAGGAAGAATAGCAATCAGATTAAAAACCTTGAACAAGAGGTAAACACTAAATTTAATCTTTGATTCCTTAGATCCATAATCAATAATGCATAAGACAGAAGTGTTTACAGACCTCACCGCTGAGAGAATCTAAGAAATTTAGTATAATGTTTAAAATGTTACGTTTTTGAGCCAGCCAGACAAGCCAAGAATGAAAGAATCATGAATGCAAGTCTGGCCATGCACCAATGATGGATTTGCAACAAGTCACCGAGGATGTAGACAGAGTTTCAAACTACCTCACTTAATCCCTAGCTGTTATAAAGCAAAAAAAGGAACTCTTTGTATAGAAAATACACTACTTCAACTTGAGTCAGAATTTTACAACATAAACCAAAGTAACATAACATTTCACTTCAAGTCAGATTGTGGTGCCTGTCTAAAAACTAAAGGAATTACAGATTCTCAGATAAAAGGGTTTGAGAACTCAAAATGGAAGATAATTCTGGCAGTAGGTTTAGATAGAAAGAAATGTTCACTGTAATGACCCAGTTTAAGCTCCACCTCTCAGTGAGAATTCAGTAAAAATAACAGTATTTTTCACATATCGTACAATGATAAGCATCATCAACTTGCTATTGTTTATAGCAAGTGCAATAAAAATTATATAGAGACATTTTTGTACTGCTTCAGTATAATGAAAAAATGAAAAATGAAAAAAATGAAAAAAACCAGACTTCACAGCAAACAGCAATCTGTGACTAAATAATCTTAAATCTTAAGTGAAGTGTCAAAACATTTCAGTTTAACAACAACACCAAAATGCACATCAATTAAGACTGAATTAATTGTATAACATCACAATTTTAAATTGCCTGCAAAATCATGTAAAGCTCTTATTTTCTTGCTCATCAATTTAGAATTCAGCCATTCGCTCCCTGGGAACAGATGTATGATACATGTAAAACACAGCAAAGTACCCATTCTTCTCCAGTCATTGAGGCAGTAAGTCCTGTTGTCATTATTTTTAACCACTTGGAGTGCACAGATGAAAAAATCATAAATCTTTGTCTGTTTTCTGACAGCAGACGTTTTCAGTATGGTGTTAGAAAACTAGCCAGCAGAGAAGATATACAGCATGGAAAGAAATTGATAGAGAGAGAGAGTTTGATGACCTGCAAGGATGAATTTGTGCTTGTTTCACTTAGAATACTAACAACCTCTGGAGACCTAGCTAAACATTTGTTGCTGTGCTTAACTGTGCAAAGATTTCAATATTTCTGCTTCAACAGGAAACTGATACTGCATGATGTCTATAAAAATATTTGCTATTTTTGAGAACACCTCCTTTGCGTGGTAATACTCAAAGTTGCCACTCTGCTGAGCCATGACAACACCGAATGTATTTTCCGTCTGAGACAAGGAAAGCAGGAAGTCTTTTCAAGTTCTTTCCAATACCACTGGAGCTTACTCATTACATATAATAATGACTAACTCCTCCTCAAAGACTATACTGACTGGGACACTCATAACCTTGCAAGACAAAAAATTGTGAACATTAAGTGTATTTCACATTTCATAATTAAACCACAAATGGCCACTCAACTTCACAGCTATGCAAAGGATTCTCCAGAAGAATGGAATTTCTCTTCTATAGTTAATTGGAAATGTGCAACATGAATTAATAGTTTATAGGGTTTACAAACAGTTTTAGACTGGCATCAGACCATCATCAGACCATGAAAAGCTGAAATTTATCTTAATACAGAAAATAATTTTTAGAGAGATGAACACCAAGTATTAAATGTCTTTTGATTTGGTATTGTTGCTTGGTTTCTTCGCTTTTCTAAATTCTGCCCTACACAGCAAGGAAAATAAACATAACAATAATAAGAACACATGATAAAAAAATCTCAAGTCAAATAGAAGTGGTAGAAATTTCTAAATTAAAAAATATCATGATTATACTCACCACTCATTAAGTAACCTGAATTATGTAACTTGAACTTCAACAAGAATAAAACACAAACAAACTGGAACATCAGACCAGCACCATAAACCCAAGCTTTTTTCACTGATATCTGTGTAATATGAAGACCCATAAGAAAATTCATGATGCAATTAGCATCACATAAAGGTTTTCTTTCCTTCTTTTTTTTTTGTTAAGTGTGCTAATATCACATGTCTTAGAGGTAAAAAAATTTTATTCCCCCCATGCCTTTGCTATTTTAAAACAATTTCAAGGATTCCTCAATAATACTTTGTAGTTCCGGGTTGTCAAATGTTAAATCTTACAAGACAAGCACCTCTCAGAACTCTCTAGAGGATATGAAAGATTATACGTGTTTCTTATTTTCATTTTGCAGTGTTCATATAGTAACATCTGATTAATTGTATTAAGTGATAACTAATTACTTTACTTGATAAAGTATTAACACACACACACAAATTCTCTTAAGAAACCAACAGACCTTTAAGTGGTGGGACCAGTGAAACCTGGTTTCTTATGAATTTTATATTCCTTGTGCCCCTGTCCCACCTCAAATGCAGGTTCCATCAGATTTCCACAACCTTATCTTTCCCAGAATTATTTCCTTGCCCTACTTGTTCATAATTTTTTCCACTGTACCCTCAAGACAAAAAACATTCTTAGAAATGACATCTGTAAGGCTTACGGTGATTGCCAACACTGCCATCTCACTATTACTAACATCTTTGACAACTGTGTTGTCTTTTTTTGTTAGTTTTATTCCAAATTACTGGCAGGCAACCTCAGTGCAGAACTGTGAAGCTTGTGGACTATTAAGCATTGTTCACAGTCAGTTTTAAAGGTAACCTGATGTCTTTACACACCTAAAAGGGCGCAGAAGTAGCACCTAATAAATGACAGAACATGAAAGTTTATATTAGTATGCTCTTTTGGCCAGTACATTTGGGAATTTGGAGACAGATTGTCAGCTAAACTGAGGCAACTATTAGGCTTGCTGCCAGAGGAAACCAGCAGATGCAAGAAAGGAGCACTGTGCACTCCCCTCCATAGAGTTTAATTTTACAGCCAGATCCTGTCCAAATGTAAGGCATTTTCCCACAGACCTCTGCTAAATTATGAGCTCTCTTGTAGTTTCAAGTTCTATCTACTGAAAAAACACCCAGGTTTTACCCTCCTCTCTTAAAAAACCTCAAAACAATTCCTCTCAAAGTCAGCCTTTACGGTACCAATATTTTATATTACTTACTAACATTATATTTCATGCTTCATGAAGCCTGCAAGATAATTGCTTTATGAAGTTTAGAAATCACAGAAATGAACACATTTATGTATAATTAAATGTGGCTTTGAAAGACTGTTTTATACATCTACAGTTCTTTTAGAATGTACCTAACTTAGCACATATATCTCCCCTCCACGGCTAATATTTTGAGCCAATACTTTATTTTCTTGTTCAAGCAATTTTTATAATACATTTACAGACATCTGAGAAAAAAACCATTGCATTGATGTTAATTCATTGATCTGCTTTGGGGTTTGTAAATTAGATTAGAAAACCTCTGCGAAACTGCTATTGTTAAGCTATTTAGTTCTTTTACTGTTATTTTAAAGTACAATAGAGGTTCTTTATCAAGATAACTTTAAATGTCTCACCCAAACAGCAGATAGATTTCAGAGGAAATATAAGAAAATATCTCACATATCAAACACACTAAATTACCTGGTATGGGAAGAAGTAAGAAGACTGTTACTTTCTCATTAAACACTTTTTATTTCAAAAATCTGCCCTCTTTCGAGACCAGCCTAACCCCAAAAAGCTTTGCAAAATTTTTTACCTAGAAGCTGAACTCATATTATGCATCTGTAATATTGCCTTTGTTGGGGTGTTCAGACTCTAGGAAGAAATGCCAACCTTTGCCTTAAAACCAGTGGAGATATATCTCTATATCTATATCTATATCTATGTATATATATATATTTATTAGTGTATATACTAGTCTATATAATTTACCACTTGAAGTAATAACACTTTAGAAAAGGGTATGTTTATATTGTTTTAAGTAACAAAAATAACTCAAGTTGAAGTAAAAACACATATAACAATAAAAAAGTTATTTCCCTACTTTAGGACTGAAAGCGGATAATATCTACATAAAATAGTTCTATAACTAACACTGCAATCACATTCAAAACGAACTAATAGCTTTCCTAGATAAAGACAATCACTTGATCTGACTGTACAGAACTGAACAACATATTGTGGTTCAGTGCCAAGGCAAATATATTTGCAGCATTACATAACACATACACACTACAGGGTTATCACCAGGATATCAGTTTTCAGTGGTTTCAAGACAGTAATACTGAATTATGAATTAAAAAAATAGAAGGAGAGAAGAATCTTTGACTCTTGCACTCAGAACAAACTTTTAATGAGAATCAGTGTGACACATACTTTTAAAACTTTTATTTCTGCTTGATTTTTTCATTTTGCACTTTGAAAACTCTCATAAAATATGGTATGTTGTATATAAAATGAGTGTAAACAACATAATTTATAAATAATAATATAAAATACGTAGAGGATGAAGAAGACCTCCAAGATCATCATCTAACCTTTGGCCTAATAACACCACGCACACCAAACCATACCGCAAAGTTCCATGTCCAATTCTTTTTTGAACACTTCCTGGGATGCTGACACAGGAACTCCTCGGGCAGCCTGTTCCAGTGCTTGACAATCCTTTTGGTGAAGAAATTTTTCCTAATAACCAACCTGAACCTCCCTGGTGCAACTTGAGGCTGTGGCCCTTGTGCTATCACTGGTTGCCTGGGAGAAGAGGCTGACTCCCACCTCGCCACAATCTCCCTTCAGGCAGCTGTAGAGAGTGATAAGGTCACTCGTTTCCTCCAGACTGAACAACTCCAGCTGCCTCAGCCACTCATAAGATTCGTGCTCCAGACTCTTCACCACTTGTGGTGGCCTTCTCTGGACACGCTCCAGCACCTCAATGTGTTTCTTGTAGTGAGGGGCCCAAAACTTAACACAGGATTCAAGGTGCAGCCTCAGCAGTGCCATGTAAAAGGGGACAATCCCTGCCCTGGTCCTGCTGGCCACACAGCTCTGATACAAGCCAGGATGCCACTGGCCTTCCTGTCCACATGGGAACACTCCTGACTCATATTCATACTGCGAAGCAAAGTTCGTGATCTTATCATTAATCACCTTTAGAAATTGGTTTACATATATAACAATATTTTACTCTGCAAATTCCAATCTAAACATCTGAAGTCATTCAATAAAAGTATCTCCTTTTATTAATTTTGTATTTGGACATCAGCTAGATTTTAAATTTATTTTTGAGATCCAAACATGGATTTGCCAATTCTGTTGTCAAAGACATTTTGCACAGAATGGGAACAGAAGGGCTATGCTTACCTGTAACACTAGTCTTGTCTCTACTATTCCCAGTGACCACTCACTAGAGGGAAACTGACTGAGCCTGTCTTCTGTTATATTATCAGACAGTCTTTTGGATAATGTCTATAGAATGAGACTGATGACTTATAATTCTTGGCATAGCCAAGCTTGTGATCAACCTAGAACATACTTTCTACTCTATTTCTTCTTTGAGGAGCCATCATTTGAGATAAATGGATAGTTCCATCATACTTGTTTGATCTGCATACTGCCAGTATGGAGGGTAATAGGGCTGGTTAATGCTGTTTGATGCAGAGAAACTCCAGAAAGTAAAGTAAGTGCCTGCCCATTTGAGACAGGCCGCTTGACAGCAGCTGGGTATGGCAGAGATGAAAACACTGTAGATGTCTACATACAGATGTGTACACCTGCAAGAGGAGTCTGAGCACCCATCACAGTCAATGGCAATCAGGCAGCAGGGCTTGCGAGTGTTTCTGCTCCCTGACTGCCCCACGTCTGCTCATGGTTG
>JAWWEW010000112.1:73254635-73410334 GCA_035583185.1 Anabacerthia variegaticeps | reverse complement strand
TCACAGTCAATGGCAATCAGGCAGCAGGGCTTGCGAGTGTTTCTGCTCCCTGACTGCCCCACGTCTGCTCATGGTTGAACTCAGGAATGGTCTTGACTCCACTGTCTGAAACACAATGAGCTTCACCAACTAGAACAGGGCGTCAGCCACATCATACATTTGTAGTTACCATATGCAGTCTCCTAAAACCCGTGTGCTATAATTTTAGCCTGAAAAGCATTTCTTCTTTCAAATTTAGAATAATGAACAAGAATTATCCTGGAAAGAATAAAAGACAAATTAGATCCTCAAATAACTTTCCATTGAAAGAAATTTCTATTGCAACTGACTCAGGTGGCATTGTCTCAACACTCCCAGATGGCACATATCACTAATAACTCTTAATTATCACTCAATATTCGAAGTAAATTGGAACTTACATGATCTGTCTTCACACTAATCTCTGCTTATTCTGACACTCATACATTAAAATTAATCAGATCATCCTACGTTTTAAATGTTGAACATAACGGAAACTAAAGAACATCATAGTAAAAATAACAATGGAGACTATACATCCTTTCTATTGATGACAATGGCAACTTAATCAGAAGACGTTATTTATTACAAATTAATTTCATACTTGTCAGGAACCCCAAATATAATTATGCACCCAAAAAACTTAGCCTTTTCTTTGCCACAGACAAAAAGATGCAACAAATTCACAGCATCTGTACAGGTCACAGTGCTACTTAAAAGTATGACAAGAGACAGTTTTTCTTCATGTGACAAAGTTGATAAGAACATACTATAACTGAAATGTTCCCAAACTGTTGTTGTCAGAAAAATAATGGAATTAAATGCCTAGTTAATCTCAATTTTCCCCTAACAAGAAAAAGGATAAGAGTTGTTAAGTGATTTTTCTTATCTGTGCAATTTCTACAGTTACTGGTCTAATTTTTAGTTTGAGAGGAAAAATTTTTGTGTCATGAAATGAGTTGACTGTGAAATCCCAAAGTTGTCTGACATCCCCGAGAACCAATTCACTAATTTCCACTAATACCAGAAGTAAGTATAAACTTTATGGGGAACTCCACCCCTACCCCACTCAAAATCCCAAAAGAAAATGCTTTGTAGAGTACTGGTACTGTGCCAGCCTCCACTGTTACACACAGTATATAGTTTACATTACAGAACAGAAAACTGAACCCAGGGAAGTCTAGATTGCTGCTTTAACTGATAACTTCCCATATTTCATCAGTCTCTTTAAAGCCATAAAAAAATGTTGACATTTCTCCTCCAGAAAAAGACAGAAACTCATAAGGCTATTTTGCAAATCCATGTTCAAGAGTAATCAATTAATCCTCATGCATTTTCTCCAGCTAATCCTTGTTTTGATGCCTGAAGCTAATTTCATACATATATTTCATAAGACTAAATACAAACTTCAAAGATAAAGATATTGCTTTTTCATGTTTACTATTAACTCTTATTACAGTAATCAGAACAATGACTGACATAGAAAAACAAATACTTTAAACAAAAATTTTTTTAGCTCCCTAACATATGCATTGTCCAAGAATTTGTACTTATTTAAGCAACAGTGAATGCAGTCCATACTATATTACTATAAATAAATACATATAGGTACTATACAAGTACATTACATGTTATAATTATTACACAGTTATCTTGCATTTTACACTATCATCCACTAAATATGCAAGAAGAGAAAAGGAAAGAAATAAATGAGGGAATAAGAAAAAAATGATCTCAGAAATGTCATACAAATGTAAAGAATCCATATTTCAGGTCAGGCAGAGAGCTGCACCTCAGGCTAGATGCCTGGAAATTGAAGATATTTATGTATTTATTTTTAATTCTCAGTCTTCAGCATTCTCTGAAGTCAAACAAGGATCAAGGGGCTTTCACGGACCATAAAAGGAGCATCACACGTGCACTAAAAGGTACAGCCTCAAGGTGGCTCTCAATACTCAGTGTTGGAAACTATGGCCCTTGAAATAAAAAAGAAACTCGATGGGCTTTGTTTTTCTAAAATGTAACTGATATGTTTCACCTCCCGTATTCTTAGACACATTTATTTCCACACTAGAAAAATACTTTGAGGATATTTTATATTTATATATTATTTATATTTTATATTTATTTTGTTCCTCAGTATTATGAATCCTTATACAAAGAATTCCAATGAGAGATTTCTATGCTCAATCTCATAACAGCATCATTTTCCTATAGTCACATATTTCTCACAAAACTTAAGCCCTTTTGATAGTTGGAGTTCATATATACATAACTGAAATAACTTATTTATGGTTTCTGATTAAACGAGTTTTCAACTATTTACCAGTATCAGTTCTGTTTCATGATGAAAACTATGAAGTTTCTGCCTAGAAAATGAATTTGGACATGGACAGCATCTATAAAATCTTGCTTTTTTCCCCAATATGCTTTAGCTATATTTTGTTCCTAATTATCACTTTATCTTTCCTTTTACAGGCTTATTAATAGTTGTGGGTTTTGCTGGCAACCATCCACCTATTTCTGCAATTATAGTTTAAATTAATATCTGTTTTCATTTAATGTCTATTTTCCCCACAAGTGTGAAAATAAGAAATTTAATTTCCATGTAGGAAAAAATAATAAATAGGGCTATGACAGTCAAATCTATAAATTTGACAGTAATCAGTAAATACTTGACTCTGAACTAATGATTTGTAGATATGTATAGCACTCTGAAGGTATAGGAGTCTCTTAGGGCAATCACCTTGGATATTTCGTTTAGACAAGAGATCTTGGTGGTTACTTAAAGGAATATGCTCCCCCTCACTGGAACAAAATCTAAGAAAATACCTGAAAATATCTATTATAGCTGTTTTGAAATTACAGGCCCATGGAAAGACAAACTGAATATGCTTTCAATGGTACCCTGTAGTACAAATGCTTCTTAACTAAGCTATAACTATTGACACAAAAGCCCAGAAAATAATTTCTGAATGTAAGGGATCATTAAAAGAATATAAGTAATACTGGTGAATCTATATGAGTGTTTTTAATCCGTAAATCACTGGGACAAATTCACATTTTCTTACTGCTTTTAGTTCCAGAAGCTTGAAGAAAATCCACATCTGCAAAAAGTTAAACACTGCGCTGTGTTTTCTCTGTGAAACACTATTTTGTGCTGTATTAAGTTGTGTCCTTAGGGCTTACTCCAAAGCCAACAGTCTATTTTCCATTAGTTTTAGTATGTTTTCCAATGAGATCTTTCAACTACAAACCAGCCAGGACGCTGTTGAATTATTCAACAATACTACAGCTTAAATGAAAGCACAGAAATACAATATTAAAGGTTTCAAATACTTCAGATTTCTGATTGTCGTCCTTGATAAACATACAGATAAACAATACTTGAAAAAGTGTTCCCTAGAAGCAAAAATTTTGCACTAGAATTTTACATTTGATTACAAAATTAATGCATATCAAAGCCAGAGGTAACTGCACAGAAAAAAAAAAAAAGTGCAGTATTTTTCATCTTCATTTTCATGCAATGGCCTTTGATTCCTAAGCTAACTGCTTATTATTATTATTTACTATTATCATCATCATTACTACTACTGCTACTACTACTTCTACTACTACTAGGAGTTTAGAAAGGCTTTTGCAATGCTTTTGATTCTCTAAATTCACAAACCTCAGGGTTTGCTATCCACTAGATTTTTAGCATTTTGTGAACAGTTCTCAAAAATTGAGAACTTCCAAATTTATACATCTAACGCTGAACTAACTTCCAACAGTTTTTGTCTACTTAAAATTGGGGAAAAAAGATAAAGAATTCCTAGCACATTAATTACTGAACTAGAAGTAATAACCTTTAACACACAAAAAAAGGACAGTTTTTAACATGGCAAATTCAAATTTCATCTCACAGTGTTAGTATTCATAAATCATACAGCATCCTCTATAGAACATGGCAGCTACTCACAGTAGTTAACAACAATCAACATGGCTTCTTAAAAAATGCCGCTCGAGATCATTATCCAAATAGATAACATATTTTTATATTAGAATAGACAACACATTTTTACATTTTCTGATTTGGAAACAAACCCACTACAATTAAGAAGAAAAATGTATCAGAAATCCTGACATTTTCAAGGTTGATGCACAAGATTTCCAAAGTGGAGATTGAATTTTCCAGTGTAAACTGAGCAGTAACCAGTAAACATTGCTTCTCAAAGAACCAGGATGCTGCAAACTCTTCTGGTCACCAGTATTTTGCTGGTGTGCAGGACAGACTATTTCAGGTCTGGCTGAGTGCAGGCAATCAGCAGCTCTACACATAACAGCTTTCCCCAGGTAGCAATTATTATGTTAGCCCTGTTTGTTTTTCTTATCTGAAGATATTTCTTGATTGTTAGGAGAAAGTACCTTAATCAATTTTTTTTAACTTATGTTTAGCTATGCAAACTTCATTTAGGTCTCAGTCCTGTTGTATCTATCGGGAAACATGGAGAATTTGACTTTTTTTTTTTTTTTTTTCCAGAATTTTTGTAAGCTTTATCAAAATATTCTCATATTTAAGGAATTTGCTGGCTTATGTTGACGTCCATTTCAGTAACTCACATTTTCTCAATTTCTGACTTCTGTCTTTGAAAAGATTCACCAGAGAAGCCGCACATAAAATTCTGAACTCAGGTACATATTTTTCTTCCAGATGGGATAAACTATCACAATAAAGGAAAACTTATGCACCAAGGACTATTTTCAGTAATGCTTCAAATGTGTTTCAATAGCCATTTTTAAATGGCTGGGCAGATCAGAGATCTGAAGGAGGGCTACACAAAAGATATTAACATTTTAATTTCTATTGCAAAGGGCACAAAACATAAATGCGAAAAACTTACTGGAGAAGTACTGGGCAGGTTAGTGGTATGGGGTTCTCTGGCTGCATAAGCACTGTCAGAAACATGATAACTCTATTGTATGCTGACATCATTTGTTATTAAAGAGGCAACAAGTAATTATATATTTTATTAAAATTAAAATGGACCAATGGCTGATTAACTAATTGTTGATATAAAGATACCATAATGCCTATAATCTATAATCTAAAACACACTAGTTTTAATGTATATGTAATCTATAGAATAATCACAGTCGAAGTTCCAGTAGTTTGACTTACAAAAAAATATTTAAAAATCTTTCTTAACATCATCTATTTTAATTATCAAAAGAAAAAACCTATTCTTCCACAAAAAGAGGATGACATTGAAAAGTTTTACTCGTCTAATTAGAACTGTTTTACATGTGAACTGTACCAAGAAATATGAATTCTAAGCCAAAAAACTTTAAAATCTAAAAGTCTTGTGCAATTTTTTTGGAAAGGTTTGCAGGCCATATGTACATCATCTGCAAATATATCAAAACAGGATCTGTCCTGCTTGTCTATTGTTGTTTTTGTAATCGTCCTTACAGGTTAGGAATTTATTTTACCCAACAAAAGTCTGAAGCTGAGTAACACCACTGCTTGAAATGCATTCCAATTCATCCCACACATTTGGTGCCCAAATGTTAGAGAAATACCACTCTCGTTCTTAACATTCTCTTAATATCCTGTTCTAGAGAATGCATCAAAAGTGTTAAGGTTTTCCCATTTGGAGTATGGTAAATGCTAGGACACAGGACTTCTCTTTTTCTAGAATTTCTTAAAATATTTAGTTCATTTATTATATATGACTTGCTTGGAGAAAAAGATTGTTCTGCTGGTTCCATAGACAGAAGAGCATAAACCAAAACTTGCTTCTTATTCAAGATAGTTAATCTAATCAGTAAAGTTAATATTAGGTAGGAAGGAAATATACTAGGAAAAAACTTACTCCAATATCAATGTTTTTCAGTATATCTTATCTGAATATTAAAAATGAATCAGTTTAAGACCTTGTTCTATCAAAAGCCCAACAATTTTCTTGCACTTGCATGTAAATAAAACCTCAAGTTCTAGAAGTTCAGAAGTTTTTCATTTTTTAGCTTTACTGGTTAAAATTAAATTCTTTATATACTTGTACCGATATTCCCCAGAAATGTAAGTCTGTTTGGTGGGATAGGGAACATTAATTTTTCTAAGAACTCATAGTTAAGCATTGAAATTCACAAATCTTCTAATACTGCTGTCTTCTTATATGCGCTCTTTCAGCAGCTTCTCAGAAGCCATATACTTCCAAATTTGCCTTCCATATTTTTAGCAGTTTTATTTTCATTCCACAATACATGATTTCCATTCCACAATGCAGAGTAAACTTCATTTTTTCCCCTACCAGTTTTCATAACAGTTCATGCCCAGCTTGTGTATACTCTAGACTTGTCAGAAACATGATGCTGTTAGTCTAGCTCCCGCTAGCATAATACATAATTTCTGCTTCTAGTTCTGGGTTTTTTATAATCAAGGGAGCCAAAAATTATTAACATGGTACATGTACAAAGATGTATCCAAATACAAATTTTTCTGATGTTCATTCAAAAAATCTCAGTTGTGGGCTCAAATAAATACTGTTTCTGTGATTTCTTTTTTTTATGGAAATGTACTATAATCAGTTTCTGTTGGTTTTGGTGCAACAAAAAGAGGTTTCTGAAATAACTGAGTTGTTCAAAAGAGATTTGGCAAATTTAGGCAAAATTATAATTTTACTTTGATGAAGGTTATATGCAGTGGTATCTGTACATTCTAAAGCATGGCAGTTTGTGGCTTTATACAATACAATGCTTTTTTTATGATTTCCAACAAACAGGGATTCTTCTGATTCTTTTCTGATTTCTGAAATTCCAGTTCAAAGGATCTTAAGATGAGTTCAAAACAACCAGAAGATAAAACTAATGTTGCAGATACCAAGGCTTCTGTATCTTCTAGCTTCCTAATTATGGAGAAATGCTGATAACATAAAATATACAAAGGATATGCTAAACCCAGAGACTGACTATACAAATAACACAACTTAATCTGGAAAAAGAAATAAATATTTGATAGTTCTCTAATAAAAATCCGCACATCTTTCTGGAAATATGCATAATTACTTTTTAACTTCTTTTGTTTTCTCCAAAGCACCTCTGGCTCTCAGTATGTGGAATTAACAGAATGTGGATCAAATTTAAATCATTCTCTCTTTATGATTGCTTCTAATTACTCTTTCATTTAAAATTCTTAAAAAGTGTGTGCTCATTTTACTCATTATTTCACAATTCATTTTAATTAGATGCCACTGCAAGCTTCAACACAAAAATGCTTCTGTCCAGTTCTGATCTACTCTATATCTTGTGAAAATAAACTAAAGGAAAAGTTAAACACATTCCCTCCCCCCCCCAAATTCGCCTAAATTATGCTGTCTGGGGGAACGGAGGTGGAAAAGACAACTGAAATAGTGAACATACATAGCCACACAATTCCATCAAACCATAATCAAACTAAACTGTATTTGTTAAGCTTTCTTATTTTGAAAATAAATGAAATCAAGAATATGAACTGAAATTTAATCTTTTTCTCCATCTGTCAAGACAATTATGTTTTCTGAATGAAAAACTGAATCATGTGTCTAAATATACCTTGGTAAATTCATTTACTTGCACTTATTCTAATCATGATTTTAAAGAGGCAGTGTGAATTTTCAGTATTGCAGTTTTCTATCATGTTGTTTATGAAAATGATTTTTTTAATTATAATCAGTCAAAAAATTAAACTTAAAAACCTCACAGTCTGAAGATGTCCTATACATCTATTTTTTTACAATTTAAAAATAAATTTACATGAATCCGCAGGGAGCAAAAGGAACATGGTCAGTTAACTGATATTCTCAAGGAAAAGCTTCAAGCAATCTTAGAAAAAAAGCACATATATTTATTCTACAAGATAACTGTGAACTACATGTTTTGTTCTCAATTTTATTTCAGTAAAGGCAACTACAAAGGGTGTTCTCCAGTGGCCCGAATCTTTAAAGCAATCACCAACTGCTTAAAAAAACCAATGCACAACATCCTTCATTTACAACCCCAAAGAACAGTACTTGAGAGACTTCTGAGATGAACCTTTATAAGTCAAGTGTGACACTAGAGAAAAAAATAAAGTCAAATACATTTCATCGGACTTTGCAAAATTTACTCTTTAGTTACTGTAAAAGAAATCAAATACAGTTTCTAACAGAATGCCAATCACTGAACAGTATTGAGCTTCTTGGAGAACAATGCAATTACCATGAAATACAAAGTACAGCTGATCAACAAGCAGCATTGACTGTCAGTGTACAACACAGAAATCCCACAAATTCTTATTAACTTTTCAATCATTACTCTTCATTATTAATAACTACTGTAGCTATGCTATTTCCTGACAAATGAAGTAGACAGTATCTCTTTAAACACCATTTTCTAGTCACTGTATGGCTTCCATACCAAACTCTTTAAATTGCATGTGACCAGAACCACTTGTCAGTATGGTTTTGTGCATCTTGTGAAGAAAAGGTGCGTGAAAAATATCATTATTGTCTACAGTCTCATTGTGAACATATTGTACAAGATTACAGATTGCAGCCAAGAACAAACTGGCACATTTTGGAAAAAAAGAAGCAAGACCTGAGGGTCAGCAGTAAATGATGCACTTATTTTTCTAATTTTTTTTTCCCCTGGAACAATCCCTAAGGATTGAAAGCAGCTGAAAATAGGCTGAGCCAACCAAGCTCTTTGGGGGAGGGCTGAGAAAGAGCTAGGGCAGAGAGCACTTAGGCTGACCTTAATATTATTTTATAATTTCTTCTTGCTGGAGTGCTCACAACGGATCAGCTATTGCCAGCCTTTGAAGTAGTTAAAGACAAAAAAATCAAGAAAAGGGAGTTTTATCCTCTCAAGATACCTCACATATTTTTAATATACACCTTAACTTCTCTGCATGAAAACAAGCACTGGCAAAATTCAAAAGCAGGTAGTAGGCTCTGCTGCTGAAGTGAAAAGTGCAGTCCTGTTCCTGACTCGTGAATGTGAAAACAATCATACTGGTTTTGTTCTTGCTTTTCCCTCCCAAATGCCTTTGAAGTTTGAAATTTCTTTCTTTATTATCAGTATAGTTATTCGATATCCACATATACTTTATGTAATAAATGAATTTCAAGTTGAAATACTCTTATCCAGGAAAGCTATCGATTAATAACTACTGGGAAAAGACACAGCAAACTTCTTCTTTTTGATCTGGATTACATGTTACAACATTCTTGCAGCCAATTGAAGGAGATGATTTTCATAGTAAAAAAAAAAAAAAGAATGTTGCCTGTTTTTGCTTTCAGTATCCAGAATGAAGTTAAAATTTCAGGAAAGACAAAGAGATTACAAATGCTTAGATAAGAAATAGTTAAGAATGCACAGAAAAATAGTAAAAAATTTTTTAATACATTCACTTATTTATATTTAAATAAGGTAGTTTTACAGTAATAGCAACATTTATGCCAATAAATGTTACAATCATACACATATAATGCTACTGACTGTGCAAACCTCTGTGACTGCGGAATCAACCAAAAAACTCGTTAAAATTACTCATTACAGTATGCAATGTCATAGACTGACATCAAGGAGCCTCTATTAGCCTAATATTATTTCCAAATCCCAGAGAGAAAGAAGTTTCAGTGTTATTTTAATCAATCATAAGAGTCTTAAAGAAAATAACGAATAAAAACATTCTTTTAAACAATACAACTTTGAATTTCAGTTTCTATATTTTGAGGCACAAATAAAGAAGATATTTAAAAAAAAATATTTACCTTAGGGTCTGAATTTACTGAATATAAATACTGCACTACCTTCTGGAAGACTGTGGTAGACCTCATTTAAGGACAGAAGCTTATTCATATTAAAAATATGACAACAGTTTCAAATGATCTTACTAAGCGCATTTAGTATTTAATAGAAGATTTTGTCAACAATGAAAGGCGATGCTATAGGCAACACATTATCCCAGAGTTTATCAGAGCGTTTCCATGGAGGATTAGTAAGAAAAGGCATTAAATCTTATATTTACAGTGGTGAAATCCATTACTGATTCTAACCTGAATAACTCTGTGAATTGATGAAAAGTTGTGTACAGAAGCATAAAACGTCTTTTAGTAGTTCCTGGAAGCAAAACATCAGCACCCCTGTCAGCTGTGTTTGCAACCTCAGAGATCATTCCAGAAGAAGGTTTGCTAACCCATTTAGCTTCAAGGAGACCCATTACTAATGCAGTGCAGCTTCTGGAAGTAGAACAAATATTAATGAGGCGGCTTTCCTGTGATAAACAGGATGAAACTAGGCATTGTTGCATATCAAGTTGATGCTTATGATAGATAAAAGAGAATCTACAATCAAGCCCATAGATGAGGGGGGAAAAAAGTCCATTTTATTTTTCACATGATAGTAGAAGACTTGTTACCCCAGTGGTGTAACTATCAGAGCCTGAGAAACAAGCCAACAGATCTGAAATCCTTGGATCAGAGACTGATTTTTGGAAATAGAGTTGGTAAAAGAACTAAATCTATACCATATATTTTATACTTTCTGATTCATAATAAAAACACTAGAAAATTCCAGTAGGCTGTAAACAATAGAGAGGAGTATACAATGCTTCAAACTGGAAATAGAATCACAAACCTAAAGCTGTGCAAATACAATTTCTAGAGTGACATGTAAAAAAGTAACTATCATAATAATAGAAATATACATCAAACTTCAAATGTTTTTTCTTTCAAAAGGTCAGGAAAAGCAAAAAGAAATTGTTTATTGTTTCTGTCAACTTTTCATTTCAGTTCGCAGTAGTTAACACTTATCTCCAATATACAGGAATACTGCTAGAAAAACTTGAAGGCAAAATTTTTCTATTGTTCACAATATATCTCTGTGTAAATAGGCCTCCCCAAAACCTAAGCATCCATCTAAATAACAGTGCCAAATACCACAGGTCAGGATTCATTAAAACCGTAGAATCACTCTATTCAAAACACATTTTGCTTTAACCCATCAATTGTTAGGGCCACGTCTTATCACAAATTTTGTCACTGACCTTTAAGCAGGACTACTGAATAAAATATCCCATGAAAGAAATACAGAAAGCTTCAATCCATTCTCTGAGAGATAATTAGCAAATATTTTTCAAAAGTAAAAAAAAAATGAGTAATTATAAAACAAATAAGAAACTTCAATATATATTTGACATTTAATATAGCCTAATGTATTTGAATACATATCCTCATTTTATTTTTATAGTTTTTTTAATGGCATATCAAATATTAGATATGTTATTAGTAAAACAAAAATATAATGAGGATTGCTCTGAAATAATTAAATGTCAGGTAAATGATTACACATTAAATATTTGATGAATGCTCTCTAAAAATTATTTTCTAATACTTTAAAAATATTTGACAGATAATTAAGAGGATTAGTAAAATTGCTTTCATTTTTTTAAGACTGTTAAAAAATACAATACTTTTAACTATTCTTTTTAGTTGTCCTGTGAAGTAGCCTTCATTGCCACTATGTCTAGGCTAGAACATGCATGATTTGGGAATTACTTATTGTTGTAAGTCATACACTGGATTGCAGCTGAGTCTTAACATGTTATTCATCCATTACAGTAAATACTGCACACAGAATACAAAATAAGGATTGTATTACATTACCAAGATTATTCTCTACCAGGTATTGCTAACTTCCATGTCAAATGAAATGGCAAGACTGAATGGCCTGTAGTCTGATAATTTTGGGAACAGTGCCAACAAACATCACTTTATACAAGATAGCTCTTGTCAGACAAACATATCATCATTATGAAGCTTAAATTAATCACTCTGCATCACACAGCATTGATATAATACAGTTAGACTTCTGTCAGAAATTTCATTTATATGATATGGCATCGGGAATTTAGCACTATATAAAATGAATTTCATTTATTAAGGAGATTAAAATGAGGCAATGATGATCCAAGAAATTAATCATATATAGAAACTTTGACATGACGGAATGTCAATGAGGTTCTTCAGAGATCCAGTTTGACCCATGGATATTTCACATTTGTACCAGTGATCAAAAATCTGAGATAAGATCATGCTGATTAAAGGTACAGTTTGGAAATCAGAAACACTCTGAAGGAATGGTAAATGCTTGGAAGTGGAGATCCGTTCCACAGCACCATTTGGCTCACCTAAATTTTGAGCTCTGAGATATCTGGGAAACCAGGTCATGTTTGATGAATGGATTTTAAAAAGAGCCCTGAAAAGGTCTCAAAAGTCATGTGTTTTGTTATGTTAATCCTCAATTTATTGCATAAGATGTAGCTGGTTTATAAGGCATAAGAACTGTTGTGCCAGGTCAGAGTCACTGTCCAAAGCAATAGTCTCCCTGAACAGCAGATGCCTAAGGAAGAGTATGTATCAATGCTCTTCCCAGTATATTCTCTTGGCCACTGTAAGATTGCCATTGAAAGACTTACTGAGTAGCTTGATCTACTCCTAACAACAATTTGATATTTATTTAAATAAACAAGAACGCTCTCAGTGAAAAATATTAAATCAGTGAAGAGACCCAGTGTAAGATGGTAGGTCCAGAGCACCAGGCAGGCCAATTCAGACATGAAGAATTACACATGTCAACGCTATATACATGTTAGAAATTGTTGCTGGAGCTCAAGCAGAAATTCATGCCTTGCTCAACTGCCTAGGTCACATTATAAACATTTCACAACAGCTAGTTCTTCTTGTCCCCAAAAACTATGAATCTATTAGTGTGTCTCTGCAGTATTTCTACAACTCTGACTTGTTCTTTCTAGAACCACTGTTGGCTGCAATAACAATGTGGTTTTTTTCTGACAGTTTTAATGGTAGAAAACTGTACAGTTATAATTCCTGATGACAGTCACTTAAGCCTATATGTGGTAGGCTCTGTCTGTACACCTATGTGGTACTGAAGGTCTTACCTTTCTCTCCAGCATTAGAATTACCAGTGTAGGAGAAAAGTTCTACGCTTTCCGGTTACCTGAATGTAGATGTGTATTGCACATGCTTCAAACAGTGCTATTCCACCCACTGGTGTTTAATTCCAGGACGGGTTATAGGAGAAAAATCAGAAAGTTAAGGAAAAAAACCAGCTCCCCTATACCAAGCTTGAGTTCACTGTGCCTTGTGTCTTTATCTGTTACACTTTGAAATCTTTAAAAAAATATTAGTGCAGAAAGTTCCTATGATTAAACACGATTGTAAAACCCTTTGGTAATGCACGTACATTACTGCTGTTACTATAGTCACCTCTGTTAGAAACATTTACTGCTAAGAAAGATAAAGAAAATTTAGACTGAACAGTAATAGTTTTAATAACAGCCACCCACATGCTCTAATCACTGAAATCTTTGGTCTACTCATAAGTCTTCACAGGCAAGAGCCTTAGTTGCTCAGCAAAATGTTGCCAGCATATTACTTATTTTATGATTATTGATGGCTGTTTATGCACAGTCGCTGCCTTGGCAGAGTATATATCTTATTTGATTAGTATCTTTATTGTGCTAACTATACATAAATAAAAGATACATCAAAGATACATGCTGTGACATAATTATTTCAATACATTATATCCATTTTAGTTGAAACAGGAACAAGTTTCCAATGAACGAGAACAGAAGATTATTTCCTTAATATCTTAAGAACTACTTTTGTAGACTATAGTTATCAGGTAACAGAGCGAGAATCAACAAAATATTTCTGTCTTATGATAAGTAAAATGAAAATAATTTAACTTTGTTTGTTGAATGGATCCTGAAAGGGGACAAATTGAACTACGTTGAGAAAAGTTACTTGGGATGTTCTGCCACAGACTTGAGTATGACTAGGTCTTGACTCTTATTTTTATTAGTCCCATTACTGATTTACTTATGTGTCAATGAAGAAGCCCCTAAGTACACTGCAGTATATAATTTGTAAAACATAAGAAAAATATCAATAATATTTTCCCCCAATATCTAGGTCATACTTACATGCATAAGAAGTAAAATAATGTGAATTTACATTCATGTAATATGTGCATATGACATGTACTGGTCACTGGAAGAATTTAACGAATTATTCTGTCTCTTGATAGCCTTTGCAAGACTCAGGATAGACACAAGAACACGATGTGCATATGCTTGAGAAGACAATTCTCCCTCATTCATTGCTATGTGTCGTGTTTAGGAATGGCACACCCCAATTCAGCGCTCCCACTGAGACTCTCCAAACCATGTGCCAAACCCTTCCTGCCCTCCTGCATCCCCTGCCCTGTGGTGGGCTAGAGAGGAGCAATGAAGGCACAAAAGCTCAAGATCATGGGTAGAGATAAGAACAGTTCACTGGAAACAGCAATGAAACAGCCATGCTTACTTCACCAGAAGGAACCCCTTTCCCCCAGAGAGACTCCCTTCCCCCTGGCCCTGGCAGTGAAGTCAGGTGGTACAGAATAACCTCCAGGCCCTAGCCATGCCCTCTCCTGTCTACTGCAAAAATTAACCCTGTCCTGGCCAGAACCAGGACACTCTGGTCTTCACACTTCTTCCTTCTTATCAGTCTCTGGTTATAAACTTGTTCTGTTATTAAGGGTCATACTTCTTGGTGTTGCTTTGCAAGACAGTCATCACGAGCTTGGTTTGTAACTTCATTTGGCCCCATCTTTCACACTTTTCCTAGTTACTAATTCTTAGGAATTTTTCAAATTCTTTTGGGAAAGATTCCATAATTTCCCACATTACACTTTCATGCTTCAAGTTCATTTGCAAGACCTAAGAACATTTGGAAGTGTGTATGCCATTAATACTGATCTTGTCTACAGCTTTTCCTGAAAAAGGATGATGCTTATAGTTTCATGTTCAAAGAGAAGGGTAGTATTCCGACATGGGAATTCGATTTCACTTGGGAGTTTGCTTAGAATAACAAGTACATCTCACACAGATCTATCTAATGACATTATTTTAATTACACTGTGATGCATAAATACCCTTAGAAAAAAGTTATTTCAGATATGCAGTCAACTAACCTATAGATTCTCTTATCTACCACTCTTGATTTGTACTATAAAGGTTAACTCAAATGACCATCTAACCACAGGAAGCAATAACCAGTATTCCAAATAGGTTTAGAACATTCCTCTGTGACAGTATTGTGGTTTCCATCAACATAAGAATATGCTTTCTAATTCATTTAATCCCAGAATGCAAAGTAAAGCTAAAGACACAGGAGCAGTTTTCACTGATGTACACTGTGAGGTGGAAGAATACTTCTTTGACAGATATCTCACATAATAGGAACTGCTGAAACAAGTATATAATTTTTCTTAACTTCTTAAGCAATAATTTTGAGTCTCTAAATAAGTACCGGTATTTTCAAAAGCTGGGGTTTTTTTCCTGTCTTAGAATTAAAACGACAATGTTTTCAATAAATAAAGAGTTTCAGATTTTGCTCTAAGTAATCTAATGGGAAAAAAGTTCAGCACTAATTAACAGTGTTATAGTAGAAACATGGGGTCTCCAGGCTCAGGTTTGATGTTATTTTTGTAATGTAGCAGATATTAGCGTCCATTAGAAAAAGATGGGCTTTTTAATTTGTTATTTTATGAAATATAAGGACACCAATTTCTAAGAGCATAGTTTAAAAGTATTTTCTCTAGCTCTCAGAAGCATCTCGACAAAAAGAACATATTTTCCTGATTTGGCATTTCAGACTTCTCTACATTTCAGAAATCTGCAACACTTATGCTCCATTCATCATTACTAAGACTGAACGAATATTTTCACATTCTCTTCAGAAGTATGAAAGGCGGTAACATATTTATTACACTTAAAGACAGACACAAGAACCTAAAACCCTCACAAAATTCCAGCTCGTAGGGGTCCAAAATATTTAAGACTTCATCACTACATTTCCCAGTGAGAGAAGGTATCTCATATGCACATTAAGCTTTTTACAATAAATATCTCCTCTATGTTCTTGGGGAGAAATCAGTTGGGGAGAGAGAAAGAGCATTATTTTTCAAGGGATGTCAACAAGACACTGCTAACTCTAATCTTTGGACCTCAATTAATATCACCAAATGTAAATGCCACATACAACGCAGAATGAAGACTTGTTCTGGAAATATTCTCTCAGCAGGAATACTGGCATATTGCTTAAAACTGGTGGTTTAGGAGCTGCAAATTACATGAAGGCTACTGTCAAGTACTACCAGTTGTATAAAACACAATCAATTATCACCTTTTTCTTAACCAACTGAAGGTAACAGGACTTTTCCTTCACCATTACTCACTGTGTTTCCATATTCAACTGAGCAATTTCACATGACTCTCTTCAAAGCAAAATATAACTTCCCAGAAGCTCAGAGATGCTTCATCTATTCCCATCTTGGACTCTTGTGGGAGAAGCACCTGTGGGGGACTGCAGACCCAGGACATCGAATCCAGCATCAAAGGAAGATGATTTTAATGAATGGATGGAGCTGTCTGCCACCAAATAGACACTGTCAGAATCACTATCTACCTCTTGCCATGGAGCTGCTGTTTTTTAAAGTTTTTCTACTGTTAGGATGTTATAGTTAGGATAAGTACGTATTAGATAGGTAATTATTACTATTTCATTACTTTTGTATGTTCAATTGCTCTGATTGGTTATGGGGAACCCAGTTTCTGCCTCTGATTGGTTCATGTACCCCTAAAACCTCATTGGCTTGCCGGTGGTGCAATGCGGCACCCCTATATAAGTATAGCCACCCCCTAGTTTCCCCATATTGGTTGTAAACCCTCCTTCCCTTTCCCTTTTATGGGAAAAGGGAAGGCTCCGCCTTAACCCCTTCCTTATCTCCTCCCCAGTTCCAGAACCTTCCATCCCGATCCTATTTAAGTCCCATGCGCCCCTAATAAAGTGTTCACTCCTGTGTTCGTTGCTGTGGACCGTCTCCTCTTTCCCTCGGCGGACGGCGACATATGGCGCTCATCGTGGGGCAGACCAGAGGCTAATATTCAGTCTGCTGCTAGCAACCCCTGTGGTTCGCCTGCCGGCTGCCGGCCACAGCCGCAGAGCCGGCGGATCCCCCCGCGCTCCGCTGCGCAGCCCCGGCGCGGACGGACCGCGCCCGCCCGTCGGACGGCGCTCGGCGGGGTCGGAGGTGAGAAGCGGGGAAGCGAATTCCCTCCCTCAAAACCCCATAACCGCCCCGAAAACCAATTTAGCACCCCCGTTTGTAACTAAACTTCGGCGCTATGGGATCAGCGGATTCCAAGATCGTGAATCAGAATTATCAGCGCTTAAACTATTTCCTAAAGTCCTGTGACCATCCGATAGAACATAAACCTTTAAAAGTATTAGCGAAGTGGATGGCGAACCGCGGGCACTCCGTAAAAGCTGCTGTCGCCTGTGAGGACTGGAGTAGAATAGGTTCCGCTTTGTGGGATGCGTCAAAGCACCACCACGACACCGAAGCGGCCACGGCTCTCGCAGCGTGGACTGCAATACTCGACAGATTCCGAAACCCCAAAAACAGCTTCCATCGGATTCCCACGCGTCTCCCTCTAATAGCGACCCCGACAGCTGCCGGCACTGTGCGGGAGCGAGGCGGGAGGGAATGGCGTGCTCGGCGCCAAGTGCGGGCGCGATCCCGGGAGCGAGCTCCGTATCGGCGCCGAGTGCCGGCGCGATCCCGGGAGCGATGGCCGGCTCGCCGCCAGGCGCCGGCGCCGGGACCTCCCCGCTGTCGAAGCGAAATAGCGGACAATTAAAACATGGCGGAGCGGCCTCGTGCTCCCCTAAGGAGTCACGAGATGGGCGTGCCGTCTTCTCGGGACAGCTCGATCCGCCTCCCAGCCACGCCACCGGCCAGGGGGCAGGGTCCGATTGCCATTCCCTGCGGGACCGGGGGGCGGCACCCCGCCACCCCTCACTGTACCCGCCTCTCCGGGTCTGCTCAGCGCCGCCCATCCCCGGTACCGGCAGCGCAATCGGCTCTACCGAGCACTGCCAAGCCGTGTACCACCCACCCCCTTCCGCTGCCTCCCAATAATCTCTTAACTCCTGACAACGACTCTGCCTCCGAGGAATGGTGGCAGACTGCGAAAAGGGAGGCAGAAGCAGCAGGAGACTTAGAGATGATTGGAACTTTGCCTGTCTTTTACGAGAGTGGTCGACCTCCTACCTGGGACGCTCTTCACTACCCAGTGATGAAAGACATCAAAAAGGCTACCCAAGAATATGGAGTGTCAGCACCTTTTACAATGGGACTTTTAAAATCATTCTTTGCTGCTTATGTTTTAACGCCTCATGACATCAGGGTGGTACTGGGTGGCATCTTAAGCAAACTAGAAATGTCCATGTGGGAGAACGAGTGACAGCGCAAAGTAAACACGCTTGTAGAGACTGACTATCGCAACTTGGGTGCTCCCATGGCACAGGTCATTGATTCATTCTTAGGGCTAGGACAATTCACAGAGCCTCACATACAAGCTAGATTACCTCCACAGCATCTCAACACAGGAAAACGCCTTGCTTTAGAAGTGCTCCAGGCAGTCAGCAAAGTAAGCAAAATTACACCTTCATTCGTAAAAGTCGTTCAAGAACCTGGTGAATCATTTACCAAGTTCGCCGAACGACTCAGAAGCCATTAATAGGCGAGTCCACCACCCTGACTCACAAAACGAAATCTTTAATAGACTGGTAATAGAACATGCTAATGCCGATTGCCAACGTGTCCTGAGACCACTCAAAGATCCAACAATCATTGATATGATCAAGGCCTGTAAAGATGTTAACACCGCAGTAGTCCAGTGAGAACTTGCCGAGGAGTCAATGGCACGGCTTCTGAAAACACAAACTGAACTGACATCTCAGGCTATGACTCAGGCAGTGGTGAACGTGATGGGTACCAAATGCCTTCTTTGCTTCAAAGAAGGACATTGGTCCAAAGACTGTCCCTTAATCATTTTCCTCAGCTTGATTCCCTCTGTTCCCAGTACCGCAAGGGCTATCATTGGCAAGGCATTGTAGATCTGTGTATGACAAAGAGGGAAGACCTCTGTCACCAAGGTCTTTCCCAAAATTAGGCAAAGGACGGGACCAGGGAAACAGAGGGATGAGAGCCAAGGTGGGGGCGTGAAGACTCCCAAACTCCCCCGGGTTCCATCCCAATGGTCACTGACACCCATTCAGGAATAGTTTCTCAATGTGTTAATGCTTCTCTTTCGTTACAGGTTACCACCTCCGTTATGTTATCGTTCTCTAACCTGCAAGACATCTCAGTTTCTGTTGCTAAAGGTCACATTCCCCTTCCACTAACAGTTTTTTTTTCAATCCCACAGGTGAAATCCTTGATTGGTTTCCAAACCTCAACATCTCCCTAGGTTTAAAACGATTTCTTTTTCTTTTCCTCTTTTCCCTCAGCGGACCGCGACAGACTCTCATGAAAAAACATCAATTCCAAGACCGAAAAGACTACCAGTGTAAATTACCCCTTACCTGTTTTTCAGCTTGTCCATATTCCGATCCTTGGGGTGACAAGAAGTGACAAATATGACCATTGTTTTTTGCTTTTTCTCGAAGACCCATAGCAGTTCGTACTGTAGCATTTCTAGCATGAACAAACACCATTACCTTTAGATAGAAAGAAAAAGGGCCAATGAGAAATAAAAAAAGTCTTAATTGAATAATGAAAGCATTTAATTACAAAATATTCCCTATGCTAATGACAACAACTCGTTAATACATGACATACAGATGAAAATTAATGTTGCTTAAGGGAAATAAAAGGATCCTGCCTATATTGTATATAATATTTCAAAGAACTCTGGGAAGGCTTTATTTTTTAAAATTTCTATACTCTTCTAAAAATAGGGAACAATTGTTGGCAATAAATAGTTCATCATCAAAAAGTAGTGAGATTAACATTGATGTGAAGAGTTGTGTTATCTGAAACGTCCTAAATGATCTGGAAAGCAAATAATGAGGTGATAAACACCCTGATGGTAAGACAGCTGAAAAACAAACTGATTACAAAGAACTTCAGAAGGGTCGTCCCAATTCAGTGGACAATCAAAGAGAAGAATGAAATGAACCACCAGCAAGTGAAAAACACATATGGGGATATAAGTTTTAATGTAACAGATATGATTATGGGTATTAAAACATGTACTATCACTCAGTACCTTAGAAGCATTGGAAATAATCCCTGAATTAAGAGTTGAGTAGTAATTACATATCTTACCTGAACCAAGGCACAGCAAAGACATGCTAATTCTTATTCCTTTACATATGTATATGAACAATGTAAACTAATATTAAGGTTCACTGCAAGGCATATTTAAGACGTATCATGGCCCCTGACTGGTAAAGATATGGGAAAGTGATTAAACACCATTTAATTCCAGTGTAGTAACAGTTCCGAATGTCTGTTAAATCACATACTGCTAGGAAAGGTAAACCATGGAAAACACTCTATATTGCTCCTCTATGCACTTTGTATTGCCCAGGGTTTGTTTAAATTGACCACACATGGTCAGTCAGCTCTTCAGTTTGATCAAGTATGACAATTTCTGTGGTCTTAAAACTCACAAATGGAAAAGTTTGAGTACCTGGCTCTTGAGTAAATGGCAAACGCTGTTTTGCAAATCAATGCAATTTTAATTAAAAATGTAACCATGGGGTTACACTTCTAAGATAGTATCAGTTGAATTTTAAGATGTGACAAATTCCTGAAATCATGGGTTTAATTTAGGTACCATCATGCTTACACCAACTTGTCGTACGTAATGGAATTATTTTTAATTAAACACTACTAAGAAAGCAGCACCATTTAGGATATAATTAAACCAGTTATAAACTCTGTTTTTCATTTGTAAATTCCTAATTTAATTATAAGTTTATAATATAGATACATAAAAGAAGACACAACTGTTGGGGATTTATATAA
This sequence comes from Anabacerthia variegaticeps, assembly GCA_035583185.1. NCBI lineage: Eukaryota > Metazoa > Chordata > Aves > Passeriformes > Furnariidae > Anabacerthia > Anabacerthia variegaticeps. The sequence goes on along the minus strand of JAWWEW010000112.1, from coordinate 73,389,364 downwards.
ATTATAAATTCATAACTAAACCCTAACAAATTATTTCAAGTACCAATACAGAAACAAGATAAAAGCGAGAAACAATGTGTGCGTAAGTATTTGTTGCAAGGGGCAATTACTCCTTACCTGTTTGAACTTCCTTGATACGTTTCCAGCTTCAGTGTAGTAGCACTGTGGCTCATACAATTATTACCTTTCATCTGAGCAGAAACACTCTCAGATAAAAGCCACACTTAGCAACATATTAATTTTTTCTAACTTAAAAATGACATACTGGCAAAATATTTTTAAAAAAGAGAAGCACAACATAATAGAAGTGCAGTGTACGTCCCTTCTCCCTTCATTAATTATTTAAGGATTACTTGTCTATTTCCTTTTTTTACAGTTTTCTTCTATAGAAAATCTGACTAAAAATATATAACTACTTTAAACAACAATTTTCTGTTACTAACAGATGCACGACATCTTCTTCAGTGAATTTATTATAAACTGTGTGTCAACAGGGGTTTCATGGAAATAAAATCTTCACTTTTAAAATCAACTTGATTTTATAGTTCACTAATTTTCTTTCTAAATTGAATTTTATTAACATTTGATTCTTTGTCAAGTAGATTAAAAACTAATATTCAGAAAATAGTTAAATTCTGAAAGTTGAGAAACTGAGGAAATACAGTATTGGGCCTTAAGGCAAAATAAGAATGGTCCTTCTTATCCACGTAATTTTGAAGCTCCTGAATTAGGAAGCATAAAAACATTTGAAATGTTGATTACTTGGGGGGTGAGGGGAGAAAAAAAAAAGAAAATATCACATATGCAGCAAGGGGGTTTATGATTTAATCACAAGATAGGTTTGGTGATTTGTTTTACAGTGTATTTTAGTCTTTTAGATACAATTTCGTTTGAAATCCCTACCTGTATCTTAAATCTAAAGTGGCAACTTTGAGAATGGTGTTTACATAGCATTAATATTAGTTAAGTTCAAACACATTACACTAAATTATTTTTGCATGTTTTGACAAAATGAATATCTTACTGGACTTTAAAAAAATTTCTAGCCAAAGACCAAATGCAGTGTGTTTTTGGAGTGGGTGGGAGTTATATGGCTTGAAGGACAAAGCTAAAAGATCAGCTGCAAGCCAGAACACTTTTAAAGTGTGAAAGGAACTAATAAAACCAGATAAATAAAATAGCAAGAAAATCTGCATGAGTGTGTAGGTATGTCCAATGGGCTTATAATTACATAGATGCATAATTCTTTATGGCTTGTTTAAATAAGACACACAGAAAGAATCGTATTAGAAGGTAAGTTCAAACTAAACAAGCTACATTTAAAAAAAATAAAGGCTGACTGAGAAATGAGAATAAGTTACACAAAGTAGAGCTGTGACTACTAGTCCCAGAAATGCTGATAGTAGAAAATAGGCCCCTAATAGAAGATTCTTTCTTTCAATTATTATGTAAATGAACAGTAACTGCAATGCTTGTAGAGCAAGTACATCCCTGGAACTCTTTAAGTGAGAGGAAAATCCCTCTTAGATCCAGTCATAATCAGACAGAGCCATTAGGAACTGATTCACTGAATTCAGCTGGTGCTATGATGTTCTGGTCCTGCTAAGACAATCATAAGCAACACTCAAAAGGTAAGAATGTATTATTTTGAAGACTTTGAAGAAAAATAATTTTTATTTTTCAGGTTTCTTCTCTGCCCTTAATTCTACCTTTAAAGCAGACGTGATCCAGTATCTTTCTTGGGATGAAACTGTGCTAAAAGTTCCACACTGGTGGATAAAGCAGTAGAATTAATATCTTATTTTTACTAGTTATACAGAAATATCAGAAACTCAATATGAAGTTCTGTAGGAAAATAAAATCTGATAGCTACAGAATATTTTGCTATAGAATATTACATGAACATATAAGTGTAAGTATATTCTATAACTGAATCTTGGCCACCAAATGGCTAAAATGACTGCATAGCATTACTTTCAGTTAACATACTTGAAATCACATTACTCAATAACTGGCTTGTCTCAGTAGAAAAGAGTCTGAACCCTTTTTCAAAGTCTGTCACTTTATTTTATTTGAAAATGAACTGCCTGAAAATTTTCTTAGAACAAACTTGAGGATTAATGTAAAAAATGACAAAAACAGTATGCAGCATTATGGAAGATTCAACAAAGTAACTGTACAGCTGGACACACCTGCAGTCATCTACTAGAGACACTAGATAAGACACATATGAGTTCAAGAAATGCAGATATTAAAAGCACAGCTATGATGAGTCCTAGAAAAGACCAAAATGCCCTAAGAAACAAGCACATAAACTTAATTTAGATTTTCTAGAAAAAATTGAGGTCTTGGCAGAAATGATATAGTGTAATCCTGGGTACAGCATAGCAAAGTGAAGGAGGGGAAAACCACAACCAATCAAACGGAAGAGAACTACTGTGCAGTGCTCACAGTTTAAAACCCACAGGAATATTACCACTGTTAACAGCAGGATCGCTGATACAACATTTAAAAGCAATAAAGACACTAATGAAAACGTTTCAGAGAAACATTTTCACATTTTCTTCATGCTGCTGATAATGTCAAGAGTCGCAAAATAGAGTTGCAGCTTTTAACCTAAAAACAACTAAAATATTCTGTTCTGATCCCTGCCTGCCATAATGTATGCTTAGAAACAATTCTAGAAGCTTTAGAAACTTTTGATAGTAAGAGATACTCAGTATATATGCGTCAAGAACTGGAACACAGATGAATTGGGATCACATAGCATTTTATAGTTTAAGTTCCTTTTCTCTCTCTATTTTAACTATTGTAGTCAGTAAGTTTCAATAAATTTCTTGAGTATAATCAATAGAGCACATATGCTTCTGCTTTCAGTTAGCAGAGGCTTGGTACAGAACTGAGAAAACTTCATTAATGATTTCTCTAAACTTCTGCCTACAGGTATGACAATATCTGACACCATAGCAATCATTTATTCAGAATGTTAAGGCGTTATTATGCAAACAATAACTAAATAAACAAGCATTGTGTTAATGTCCTCTACCCAGAATCCTTTCTTACAGATATCTAATTTTTCAGATGTGTACCACATTTCTTTATGAAATTTACTTCCCAATGTTCTTAAAGTAATAATGCACACCTGAATTCCTCTACTTTTACGTATTTCATGATCACATATCAACACCTGAACACGTTTAAAATGATTGCACAAATTGTTGACAATAAAAAGAACTTCTCAGAGAGAGGTAGACAGACATCAAGCGTGAATAAAAAAAAATAGACCACTTTAGTAGCTACTTAGAGGTGCCCAGTCTTAATGTTTATTTGTAATATCTGAACATCACTAAATGTCTGTAAAGAACCAGCCCTAGATAAAAATTGACATATAAAACCTTGCTGAATGTTTTTCCCTGCAATGAAGTTGGTAAGCTTTTACCAAATATGTTTTAAGACAGCAGTATAGTCTTAGGAGGGTTAATTGCCTGTCCTAACTGTCAGAGAATATTGTATTTCAGTGGCAAAATCTCCGTGCATTACATTATGCAAATAAGTTAGGAAAAGTAATTTAGAATAGAGAGAAGCGGTTCCACAGTTACAAGCTGTGTAATTAGATCTGTAATCTGCAGTTCAAAGCTAGCTCTGGTGTATATAGCCCTAGTGCTGAAAGCGTCCACTGCTGCTCTTCTGAAACTAAAGCTTTTAAATAATAAAAAATTTACAAGAAAGGAGAAATGAAATGTTTTTAGCTAGGTTACCTCCTCAGAATTTTCTCAAAATATAAAACAAATCTTTTCACCAAGGACTTCGTTTAAAATTCACAACAGGAACTGCTTGCATTCCCCAAGAGTTGCATATTCCAGGTTTTAATGTTTATGAAACATGTTAGTGTATCATCAAAGCAGTAAAAAGTGTGCTATTATTAAAAATATCTACAAGAATTACTAGTTCTCTGTTATCAGAGACATGTAACTAGATGCTAGCTGGACTTATATTTTCAGAGAGGAGAGTGAAAAAATACACCGTGTATACACATGGTAAAAATGTCTAATTACTGAAAATTTATAATCAGGTACTTGAAACACTTTGAAAAACATTTCTCCTGCCTTGGACAGTAAAGATGCTTGCACTAGCTTTTGCTACTGGAAAATATGTCTTTCAAACTGATATTCTCTATGATAACTTCAAAATGCTGCACTATTTTTTTCAGGGAAGCACACTGACTATTTCAGGTGTCTTTCCACATTGTTATTCAAGTTCTGGTCACTTGAATGTTTGAGTTCAGCATCTCTGTTTTACTGAACAGCTCTCCTTAAAGACAGAAGCCCTAGGTTTTGCCACTCACTTTGCATCACACCTTTCAAAGAAATTAAGATGGAAGAATGAATTTATTTAACACAATGTTACATAGTAAAGAAACAAGTGTCTATATTTTAGCCTCAAGACACAGCTAAATCCTTACAATATGTTCTTTTATGTGGTATCCAGTTCTTGATCTGGGTATTATTTCTACTGAAAATGAACAGTTAGGGATATAGATCAACAGATTAATCTATCCGAATGTTTTCTCCCTTAAGGTCAGCATGAAACCTCCTCCAAGTACTTTACAAAAGTCAATTCCTAATAAGTTTTCAACACTTTTCCACAAGGAGTGCTAAAGGCACCTATTTGTGTTAAAAATATCATCCTTTGCACGTCACTAAATGGAACCATCTCCTAGACTAAGCACTACTCACTAATATCCAGCCTTATTATAAAGAATAACAAAACTGTTTATCTCTTGTGCTGTGATTTCTCCTTAACTACCAAGATACACTTAAAAATTGCAGTGCTCAACATTCACAGAATGAAAAGTAAACTCCATGCAAAATATGCATTAAAATGACACACAGAGTTCACTAATAGCTCTTGATAGAAAATATTGAAAAACCAGGCTGTCATGATTACCCGATCTAAATGACAGCATGGCAGTGTATAAATGTGATTTCCCCTTCCTTTCACTAAATCACAGTAACTCATGAAGAACTATCCAGAACTAGTAACTAAAAGAACAGCAATAAAGTATATGAAACAAGAAATTTTATAAGCTGGCTTATGCTAAAGCTTAATAAGTGTAATGTAGAAATATTACTTTATGTGTTTTGCATATTAAAGTCTTTTTCGCATACTAAGCAACACCATGGGAATGAAAAAGTGAACAGGCTGCGTCACTTGCTAAGGCAACAAGAGAATTTGAATTTATTTGCTAATTATTTTAATTAATGTTAGCACATCTTGTATTTAAAAGAAATATTGATATAATTTGCATGTGTACTGAGATCTTTTACACTACAGAAAACTGAAGGATTACTAAGCTGCCTACAAACTAGTCCTAATGAGACATTTTATAAATCTTTCCTTTTCTATAAAAAATTCTTCACAAGTTAAAAGCAGACTGCATTTACTCATCACACACAATTAAATAATGAGCATTAAAATACAGACATTTGCATTCAAATCTGAGAAGTCAAAAAAAACAAAAAAAAAATTCCGCCACAGTCACCATTAAGACGTGTGCATTCAAGAGAGATATTCAGGAAACTGTGCTGAAGAACAGTGCTACACAATACCATGCAATATTTTAACAGAAAATACTAATTCATAACAAAGAAATAAATAATGTTGCATCAGCTAATTAGAAAAGTTTTGAATTCTTGATAGATTACCATTAATTGCTCTCTGAATTTTGATTTCATTATTCACTCAAGTAAATTACTTCTGATCATCCATGTTTAAACAAAAACTAGGATTTTTTAAAAACCTCTACACAATCTAATTTGTCTAATTTCTCTCAAGGACTCTGGGATTCCTGTAGGCAAACCTTACTAGCAAGACCAAGGCAAAGAGGCTCGCTCAATGTTATGCCTGTTCTATGTCACAAGGTTTCCTACTCCATTCAGCAAAGAGCCATCATTTTCCCTACTTGCCCTCCTGTTGTTGCTGTACTGTGGAAGACCTTCCTGCCCTTTACACACTTTACCAAATTCACCTCCAGATAGGGTTTGGCCTTAATCATCCTACTTCTGCATGCTTGGACAGTGCCTTTATATTACTCCTGAGTTTTCCGTCTCTGCTTTACCCTCCTGTATGCTTCCTTTTAATGTTTCAGTTTTGTCAGGAGTTTCTCATCCAATCTGAACCACTGGCCATTTTGCTTGATCAGGATCAAGCATATCAGGATGGACTGTTCTTGAGCTTGGTAGATCTGACCCCTGAAAATCCCCTACCTCCCCTGGGCCACCTGTCATAGCATTCTTCCAAGGAGACTTCCGAAAAGGCCAGTGTGCTCTCCTTCAGCCCAGAACAGTGCAGCTTTTTGCCTTATTTCCTCCAACAGAGTCTTGAATTTCACCATCTCATGGTCACTGCAGCCAAAACATCTCCCAGCATTCAGATCCTCAACCTGTCCTTCCCTTTTTGTAAGTATAAAACCCAACACAGCATCAGCCTTCATCAGTTTCAAACATCTGCCCTTGTAATTTGTCATCAGTGCACTTTGGGAACTGCCTGGATTGCTTTTGCCCTACTGCATTGTCTCTCCAGTAGATATTGGGGTGGTAAGGTTCCCCAGGAAGACCACAGACTACAAACATGAAGCTTCTTCCAGTTGTCTGAAAAAGTCCTCATTTACTTTATTCCTGTTTAGAGTAACAAAATCCCACAACTCATGTCTGTCTTGCTGGCTAATCCTCCTCCTAAACTCTCATCTGGTTCATTATCCATCCTTAGGCAGAGGTCCAGGCATCCCTATTGTACTCTCATACACAAGTTACTTGCCATCCTAACCTTGACCTTGCTCAAGGTTCTGTTTCCACCCATTGCAGCACTCAGTCATATGAGGCATCACATCTCATCTCTGATCTCAACAACTGGGTGCAGATCCCTAATTTTGTTCCATATGCTACATGTACTAATCCACACATATTTCAGAGAGGCACTCAGTTATGCTCATGTAAAATGCATTGTGCTCCCTGACACTACTAAACGTGAAAGATACAGGGGTTTGGTGTCATTTCCATGCAAAGCTATGGATAAAACAGTTATGGACCCACAAGGCTGACAGTGAGCCTCTGGCATTAAAATAGGAGTCTCTGATGACATCAGACCTTTACACTGAAGAACATTCAGTGTGTATGCAGCAGCACTACTGGGAGGATGCTTCTGAGTAAAAAGTACTTGCCCATATGAAACTTCATGACTCTGCCTTCTTATATATGTTATACACATTTTCCACTAATGTGGAAATGGTTTGTCTGATTTAATGCACATCAGAAAGCTTTAAATTATTAACTACTTTTAAAAATGCAAGCCCTTGGGTTTACAAAATGCTTTTATTATATTTTGAATTATATTAGATGACTTACAAAATAAATGCTGTTTTGGAATCAATGCTTAAATATGGATTCTGGACACTAAAGAAAACCTGTTCAGAACAGTATAATGGGATCTATGCTATCTGCAATTTGTAGCATTAGCCAATTACATTACAAATTGCAAAGGAAAAATGAAGAGAGTAAAAATTAAAGCAGAGGGCAAATTATAAAATAAGACAAACAAACAATACTGACTCCTATCGGTAGTAGAAATCATTCTGATTTTTAATTGACAGGCTAGAACAGAAATAGCAATAACCATTCTTGTATAGAAAATTAAGCAAGAATAGCTAGTCTATTACTATGCAAATATATGTCATTAGGCAGTTAACAATTGCATTTTTGCAGATGTCAATGGACCTGAACGACAATTATTATTAAAAATTATAACCAGTTTTTCACTGCATTTTTTTAAAAAAAACAAGATCATGCAATAATTTGCTTCAAGCATTTCCCTTTGTCCAGTTTTGACATCAACTATTTTGACTTTGTACAATAAAATGTTTCTACATTATAATAAATTATATTTATATCACTCCAGAATAAGAGTTGTCACGTCTACTGTGTCTCTTCTTATGTTTTCAAATCTGTTTGTACTTACATGCATACCATTCATAATATGTAAAAATAACCCAGGAATCAGTAGTGATAAGCAGATCCTATTCCACTCTCCTAAGGGAAAGGAACATAGAGAATACTGGAGAAGATCTTGATATCTATCCCCGTTCCTTTTACTTAAGTGACAAAAAAAAGAATAAGAAAATTGCCATGTCAATCTCTCTATCTTCTGGTTTTGTAAGATCCAGTCACCTAAACTTATTAAACACTTTAAGCACACAATAGTCATATGTTCTAGTTTATTTCTTATCAGAACTGATTTAAAAACAGACCTTTATCTGGATTTTTGCTCCTAATTAACAGGCTTTCTGTTTCATCAGAAAAGTGAAGAATTGCTTTCAAGTATAAGCAATATTTTTAATCTGAAACTTAATAAACATATGAAGAATTTAAATGATGCAATAGCTTGCTAATGGTAGTAACAAAGAGTATCTCTCTCGTAAACCCACACTTTATATACCTAGTCCTTCTCAAAATAGCCTAGCCTAAGTAAGAATATCATAAATACTTCATGACAAAAATGCATGCAAGTAGACAAATGTAATATATTGTGAAATCATCTTTCCAGTAGCCACAGAGAAAATCATCAACACCACAGGACTACATATGTGAGAAACTTCATACTCCGGAAAGTGATTAGAAGTATAAAGTCAAAAGGAATTTCCTAATGCATTTTAGTGAAAATGTATTTCCCATTATCATGGATTCCTCAAAATACCTGATTTTCTACAGCACTCTATATTTCTGTATATTTCAAATTGAAACACACTAATGACATCACTATTGGATTCTCTGGTGACATCTGTTAAAAAGTCTGTGACAGGCATAAGGTCTTGCTGGACACTAGCTGCTCTGTTACATTTTGAATAATTTACAGATGTTTTGACAATAATCAGGTAGTTTATTAGTTGATACTATCTATTTTGTTAAATTACGCACACAGATCCATTTCTTTCAGGGCTACAGGGCAAGAATTTTCAAAAGCTTTGAACAACTGACAATGCTCAACATGTCTTCTGGAGCATCATTTAACCTTGTAATTGAATTCTTACTTGGAAAACAATATGGAGCTGACAGGAATCCACAGACTTAACTTCCCACAATCTTCTAGATTGATAATGGTTTGCAGTGTCATCTCTGGAAAACAGCTTTTAATATAGAGCTAATAGAACTCATTGCATACGGCTGCAAGACTGGTCAAGCTGCCTTTGTCATACTTGCAAGCTGTGCAGCTGTAACTTAGGTCATCCACAAAAGGCCAACTGGCTCAAGATGTAGCCATCTATTACTTCATTTAAATATAATTTTAGGCTATGAGATGTTACTCATCTGGAAGGAAATTTGATTTTTTTGTTTGTTTTGATGATTCAATGTAAATTAATAATATCAGAATAATAATAATAGAATTACTTGTAAAATATAGTAGCACTTACTGCCTGAAAAAGTTTTATTGCCAATACTAACAACACTGTGAAGCTGTGCAAGACTAAAGACATCAGTTGAACATGTCAGGCACATACAATTAATGGCAAGATATGAAATTGGTGCTTCTGGTCTATATAAATTAGTTGTAAACACCTGAATACACATACAGACAAACGACTATACAAATCCAAGCATATATGCAAAAATTAGCACAAGGCATAGAAACATTGCACACATTTAGAAGGCAACTTAATTGAAGAATTATGTTTTTTTATATACCTAACTTGTTACGACATCCATTTTCAGCAATTTCTGCAGCTGTTCATAAAGGCAGCTGCAACGTAATGTTTAAAGCCAAACAGATTTGATCAGAAAATATAGAGGAAAGTATTACACACATATCATTTGACAATAACACGAAACATCTGCTATAAAACACCTTTTGAAGTGTATTTTCTACAAAACAAATCAATACAGTATTTTTAATTAAAGATACAAAATTTCATTTATACAGGCATAAGATCCTATTAACTGTTATATCCTTAACATTGCAAAAGGCAGTTATTATGGAAATGAGGTGCATAAATAAATGATGGTGATGCAGAACATAAAAGTAATGCACCCACACTGCATTAGTTTGTGATTTTGTTAAAGAAACCATACATACAAATGGGCCTTATTTGTGCAAAAACTGCAAAAGAAAACTATGCAAAAACTCAATTCGTCATGTAATCAGTTTACAGAGAAATAACATTTAAAATCATCAGTAATAATTCAGGTATCCTGATGGATCACTTTAACTTCTGTATTTGTGTATTTTTATTCATACATGTGTGCATATAAAAATATAGAAGCAATATATACACATATATATGCAAACAAGTTACACCAGATGATGAAGGAGAAGCAATCTGTACAGATACAGAGATGCAAAAACTCAGGCTGAAATAAGCTTTTTAACCTCTAAAGATGAGTATCTAGGAAAAAGAAACAAAAATCAACAATCTAGATGAAGAATAGATTTTAACAAATCCTGTAACTTTTCAGAGTTATTTGTCCAACGTATACAATAACAACCGTTTCACCCAGAAAAAAAATAGCAGTACAAGCTTAATTCTCAAGGTACTAAGTTCCAGAGAGATCTCTGAAGAAAATACTGTTTTATTAAATCTTATCTCATGACACGGCTATAAAAGCATTGTCAACAGTTCCAGTAACTAAGCTTATTAAACTTTTATCTTCACAGAGCTTCTGCAACCAAATAACAGCTGGAAAACTGATAATAAAGAAATTTAATCCATCATTTTTACAGATGAAATTAATACCTGTCATATTCACTTCTGACAATCTAATATAATAGATTTAAATTAGCTATTCTGTTTCTTTTTAAAAGATAGTATAAGAAAAACAAGATGACACTTCTTAGTACTGCAAAGTTCAAGTCAATTATTGTAAGTAGAGAACAATTACAGACAAAGTGAATGCTTTATGTGCAATATACATTGCAGAAACCGTTTTGACTACGTAAGTTCAAGTGTAATTTATTTCTGAACTCTTGACATCAAAAATCCTGATTTGAAAGTGTAAAGTATTAAAAGTCTGCACAAGGTGATACTTGGAAGTTATTCCAAAATTAAAAGAAAAAAAAAGAAAGTCACACCTCAATATTATTTCTAGTGAACTAAATGCAGACCAATGGTATAGAACAAGATTTTAATTAGAATATAAATTCTAATTAATAAAGCAATCTTTATCTCCAGGAAACTGCATAGTAACCACTCAGTGCATAGACTAATTAAAAATTTATCAAGTATACATGGCTGTATTCTGCACATTCATTTAATTTAAAAAGATAAAAGGTAAAGCTTTGTCACAGGTATATCAGATGCAGTTGAGATAATACTGCAAGAGCAAAAGCAGAAAACAGCACAAGCCTAGCTCAAGCCAGAAGAGCAAAAGCTCAGAAACTAAGGCACTTGAAAGAGCACTTTCTTAAAAAGTTAAGAGAACTGAACTGAAATAAGCACAAAATGGGCAGTCCAAAATCACCACTCAGTGCATCAACAAGAACAGATGGTTTGTATAAGGCTGTTCATTGTTTTAAGTACTTTTTGTCCACGTTTTTAGTCCCAGTAGTAAGATTTCTAGCATGTTAATTCAAAGAAGATTGTTGTATCTCCCCTGGCTGACAGTTACTAAAAACTGTTCCTCTCAAGTTAAGCAGGGTTATTGCTAATTTTGTATGATTTTTACTATGGCATTCCCCTTTTGATGTTGTGGTGACATTTTCAGCGCTATTTAGCATTTCAAAAACCCAGGTTCTTTGCAATAGACAACTTGGCATCTTTGGCCACTGGAAAGCTCTTCCTTGCCTAATGAAACCACTTTTTGTAAAGCTGTGATGCTTTCATGTACTGACACCATGAGCCTCAATGCCTGCACAAACAGCAAGGGCAATGAGAACCACAGAAAGACGTCAGAACTTCCATGGAACAGTCACTTTTTGCTATGAACTGAAAATACCAAGCTCAGTGAGAAAACGAACTTGTAAGGAGTTTCACTGAGTACCGGAGCTTGTAGAAGTAAAGTTAAAACAGATACTATCATGGCAGACTTACAGAGAAAACTCTCAAAAGCAGTGGGAAACCAGGCATTCATTGTCTTAAAAAGGAGGTTTCCGAAGACAGGAGAATGCCAAAGGCACTCCAAGCTAGACACAGTAATAAATAGACAAAATGGCAAAGGACCAAAGTGCATTGGGTAAGGGAACAGGACTGAAACTTACGTATCTGTGACTGAAGATGAGTAACAGAGTATTGAAGGCCAGGAAAAAAAAACAAAACAAAAAAAAACATTACAGAAAAATAAGGTGCAGACAGCAAATAGAGGAGACCTGCTGAAAGAACACCAAGGGCAAAGAAAAAACAGGACTTCTTCTGACAAGTAATATGAAAGAGAATCAGTTATGAGAAAAAAATAATACAAAAATGCTGTAAGAAAACAAAAGAGGTGAGCAGTCTGGGGAATGTGGCAAAAAAATGTTTTATGGTTGCAGTTTGAGGAAATACCTCCTTCAAGGACTTCAGCAACAACTTTTCTAATTTTTAATACAAGAAATTTACTTTTTTTTTTTTTTACCCAAGAGAGAATCTTCAGATAAAAAAAAAAAAAAACCAAAAAAAGAAAAAAGAAAAGACAGCAAACAGCATGGTTCTGACAAACTCATAGCAAAAAAAGTATTTAATAGGTGATGGGGACAGTGGGAGAAACCTAAGATCACCTCCTGGTAACAAAGTTAGCAAAAGGTCAGTAACAGCAGGAGATATAATGGATATGAACCTATGCATCAGAGTAAAAAACAGTTAACTCTGCAGGATACTAACTTAAGCAACTGAACCTTGACAAAGAGAGCAACAGCTCCACATATGTTAGATAAAGAAATTTAACACAAAATTTTCACATGATATGTTTCAGAGGAAAAAACCCAAACCCTTAAAAATACTATGCTACTTCTCAAAACTCCTAAAAATACAGTTGTTTCTCAAATCATAACATGACAAAGGTGTTTTTGCCCTCATAAATTATGAAGATAAAGACAGTATGATATGCATTGTCCTAAACTGGCTAAGAGTGCAATGTTTCAATTTATTATAAAGATTGTGATGATAAGTGCAGTCTTCACTCACTGTCTGCTGATCTCGTGAGGTTCTCTACAGGTTGTCTCAAAAAGATGCTACCTGCACCCCAGAACTTGTTGCCATTAGATGCCCTTCTCACAGGACCATAAAATGTGAAGTCTTTTTCAGCTCTGTAGCTGAATTAGTGCTGTTAATGCATGTGGTCCAATACTAGTGACTGTCTGACAAAAGACAGCTGTAATAAGAGGTGACTTAGCCTTCACCCAGTCTTCAAAGGAACAGTATCCTGGAAGAGCCCTGCTGAAACAAATACTCTACCTGCAAGTGAGCACGAAATCATATTCTCTGACAAAATGGTGTGCCATTTTTTCTTTCTTCATTAAAAGAATCTTCGATTTATTATGAGGTAGAAATCAAACTCCAAAAGCGCAAACCAGTCCAAGATCCAGTATCTTTTCAGCTAATATCATAACATAGCAAATTCAAAGTACAATGTGAAAATAAATATTCACCATCCAGTATAAAGCATGGAAGGACAGTTCCAGGAAAGCAGGAGTGGCACTAGAGGTTCTCACAGAAAGCAGTTTTAAGAGGTGGAATCTGTCAGAGAACCCCTCTACTGGAGTTCTACATCATTAGCAATCCTACAAAATGAGCACACTGACTTAAAAAGCAACTGAAGACCTTCAGGATATTTTGTGATCTTACTTCTTCAGACATGGTGAGAAGTTTCCAGAACAAAAACCATAGAAAACTCAGTAGGGCAAGCCACCTACCAAGTTTCCTCAAAGTAAACAAGAAGAGAATTGTGCTATAAGACAAATGTTATTGTTTCAGTTGCATTTGGTAACTCAAAGTGAAGCCTACAAATGAGATATCTCATTAGTTTAAGCAGATGGATCAAAATTAAAGACTGAATCACCAACTCTTAATTTCCCAGTAGCCGGGAAGAGCTTGAAGTCTTGCAGAAGATAAATGTTGAAAAATCAACATAAAAAGTTTCTCTCCATCTGTCAAAACACATGCCTGTAGAATGCAACTACCTCCTACCAGCCTTAGTCTTAAAAAACGAAAACACATGCACATCTAATAAAAACATATGAACATATAACTGCAGTCAAGCCTCACACTGTAACCGAAAATATGACAGTGACGCATCAGCATGAGTTCTGTAAGAGTAAGTTATTTGGTTCTGACATGGTAGAATTCTTTGAGAATGAGTTAAAACAACAGTAGATAAACAAACAATGTTGAATTTAATTCATCAAGACATTCCAAAGACTCTGGTCAACAATCTTTAAAGAGATAACATTGTGAAGGTTTGATGGCCACAGGAAGGTTTTCATTAGCTCAAGTAACTTTAGAAGAGGGAAAATGTTTTCCACTGATTCTGGTATTTCGTTCTTGCCCTTCAATATAAAACAAAACAGAGAGGTTTCTGGCTCTCTGTCATGCATTACTGCCTGAATAGATAGAAAAACTCAACCATGTCCTGAAAGTCATACAGATACACAACAGCTGTGGAAATTTTTCTTAAGTATTGGGGTGGACAGGGGGGAATCACACAAGCTAAAAGAGTTAACAGAGCATGATGATAACAGCCTATGGTGAGCACGGACACAAGGTAATGGGTTGCTAGAAACTTAGAAAATCAGAAGGTAATAACTTTAGAAGATCAAAGGGTATTCTCAAAAATTGTTAAAAGACAAAACTTTTCTAGTATAATGTTCATCATAATCACTCATAATACTCATTTTCCAATATGGGGTTGGCATCTCAATGTAGATATACCTGCATGGCTTTTTTTTTTTTTTTTTACTTTTTTAAACATCTGCAGTTGGTTTAATGATAGATGATTTGTAATAGCCCACTCATTAAAAGGAAAACTCTAATTTTTAATGTGGCACAGTATTACATAGTATAATTTACTGTATTCGATAACAAGCTGAAATGCTTTTGAATTTCAAAGCCTCTACACCACTATTCATATATCATTCATTTCAGGTTATGAATTTTTGTTTCATAAATATCAAGACCAATATGTATTAAACACTGAAGAACAGCCCAGTGTAATTGGTTGGTATTTAGATGTGCATCTGCAACATAGCAGAATAAACATTTTCAACGAACACTTATATAGCAACTTCTGCTCTGTCTGTGCAATTTTCAGAAACTGAAATCAGCAACAGTGTTTGCTGCTGAAACTGTAACATTTAGTAGACTACAACTCACTCGGTCTCTTACAGCTGTAGCTTAAAACAAAACACTCATGCATTCATCTGCCAGTACAAAAACAAAAGCTAGAATTAAATAACTCAGTGTACTTGAATTTTTTCAAATAATGTTATCCATGTTTGCAGTCAGTTTTTTCCTCAGTGTGAAGAAAAGAGAGGGGAAGAGGTGGAATAAGCACGCTTCAACAGCATACAACTTTCTGCTGGGAATCCAAGATAAATTACTTAGACATTACTAATATCAAGAATCTGCTACTTGCACTACAGCAAGCAAAAATACACAAAATCATATGAAGAAATGAAAGATAAGAAACTAAATGTACTTCAGTATTAAGAACTTGGTAATGTATTTGTGTAATTGACAACAGGGAGAAAGAAAAGTTTTCTTGGTACTGCTAACAAATTTCATTAACAGTCTTTACTCAGGAAAATAACAGCATTTCCATATGTCCTCTCGTGAAAGTTTTCTGAATGTAACAACAGTATCTGATAACAAAGAGAGAAGTGGAGGAATGGTGTTAAAGCAGGGGGGAAGGAGGACTAAAAAACTGTTGCTGAAGTATCTCTCCCTCCCCCCCAAGTCGTAAACCAAGTGTTCATCTTTCAAAAAACACAATGAATTTTTTGTGCAAAGGGAAAAATGTGCAATTCTTAGTGTGATTGTATGGGACAGAGTTTCTGTCTTATATATATAGGTTATTCAGCGAAAAGCCTCTTCAAGTGCACTAGCATTTGTTGATGCTCTGAACAGGTGCCATACCTGTTTATGTGCAAAGTTCTAACAAAAACAAGACAATAGGTGGGAGTGATTCTGGAGCACAATAATAACAGAATGATAAACTACTCAGGCAAATGAGTTAGGCCCACAATCTTGGTGGAGGGAAACATCAGACTTGAAAATGCACTGCAGAAACCTCTATTGTAAAGCAAAATGAAGGATTACTTCCCTTAAAAAGAAAACAAAACACAAAACCCAGGACATTTCAAATGACTGATGCTGACCCCTTATACACTATGTCTTGAACACTGCATAATTCTCATCCCTCACCTCTAACAGGAGAGACTAAGATTTGAAAGACATGAGAAAGGCTAAGAACAATAAATAAGTGCTGTATTTTAAATTTTTTTAATCTTTAAATGTACCTTAGTCTAAGATCTTGTAATTTTTTTTTAAAAAGTGACATATATATAGATTATTTACTTAAAGGGTATATAAAGTACCAGGAATTATGACCTCTGTTAGAAGCTAACACTATTTAGTCAGATTTTCCTGCATGCTGCTTCTATGAAGTGTGCTCAAGGTTAGAGATTACCTCTGAAGTGACATATCATAAAAAAAAAAATAAATTCTTAATGGATCACTGTGATGACCAAAACTAACTTCTTTATATATGTTCTGAACGGAAACTAAACCAAAAAATAAATACCTGGTGTCCAGCCATTATTTGCTTCAGCACATTTTCATAACATACTTCATCCATATGATTCAGCTGCTGCACCTGAAAAACAAACATCAGAGTCCATATTAAAATAATCTCTATCTTTACATATTTTCTACTACATATCAAGGAATTTACAGCGATCCACAAAAGATAAATTTGATCATGCAATTAAATTTGTGATATATTGATTCCCATTCCTAACTATAGTACTTTGTTATTCCTAAATTCAGAAATAGAACATGAAAATAAGTAGAAAAATATGAGTAAGGACAGTAAATAGAAAAATTATTATGTGACTTTGCTGGTGTTTTTTAATGACCGAAGAGAGGTAACCCAGTTCCTTATCTATGTTTTGTATTAAGAAATATTACTTCTACAGGATATCGAGGAAATACCATTTAATATATCTTATCTAGCATTAAGGCCTTCTATTTGGTATATAAAAATAGTTTTCTACATTGCAGATATATATTTATCTCCAGGAAATTTCTGGTAGTTAGATTTTTTGCCATAGAGAACAGAAATTTTGTCATAGAACAGTTGCTAGAGACTTTACAGTTATAGATAAATAAAATGTTTAAGGAAGATTTTGGCTTAAATAAAAAGTATTCTTCCACCTACTCTAAACACTTTTTTTTCCTATTCCTTTAATGCATTACAATATAAATAGCATGTGTCTACTTGAAAGCACCTCTGTAACAAGGTTGTGGCAAAGCAAAATAAATAAATTAAGTCCAAAATCAGAGAAACCACTCCATTCTTCATTTGTGCAATTGTGTCTTATAACCAAATTGTTTTGGCACAAAGAAAATTTTTACAAGAGCAAGGCATGCAAAAATTTTAAAATGGAAATTTAGTACTTGGAGTTATCTAGAATAGCTAAAAGTTGAAAATCACAGCTTTAAAACAGCTTCAGAGGAAAGAAGAGAACATTAGTATTTGAAATTGTACAAGTATAGCAATAAAACGATGAAAAAATATGGACATGTGTGCAAGGGACAAGCAGCCAGTCTAATTATTCTGAAAATGAGAAGTTTCAAATAGCAAGTGAAAATCATTACGGAGAAAAATACATGAGCAGTATATAAATACACATGGACATATATATCCACTTATACATATATACAAACATAATTTTATCTATTCTTTGCATTTATACCTCAAGAGAAAAAACATAAACATCCATAAAGAAAAGCAACTGACATTAAAGAAAAATATCTGACATTAACAGACCTCAGCTGAAGAAGCAAAACCTTAGTCTAGGTCCCATATGCTCTAAGAATTTCAACATAGAGAGCTTTAAGAGCTTTCCCAGCTAACTTCTATGCATAATAAATACAGAAGGCTGTCTTTGCCTTTGAAAGCTTGCCTACAGTTTGCACGTGATTCTGTAAATTGCTAATCAGCCTCAAATTTTTGAGGAGTTTTATTGGATGCAGGATTTCAGAAAACTGTGGCAAAGCATCTTCCTAAAGTAACTAACGACCTTCTATCTCTTTGCAACTCATTAACGTGGATATAGACAGAGCCCTGACTGCACTTGCTGATGTCCTGCAATGACCGCTTTTGATGTTGTGGTTTCTTACATCATTTTCTCCTCTCATATAGACCAGAAGCATAATGATATTGGCAATAATTTGGCAACTGTAGTAGTAGTATTATTATCCTGAATATAAATTTGTAATGATAATCTTCTGCAAAGCAAAAGAAGAACTCCTGGCTGTGGTATTACAAAGACAGTCTGCCAGGTATTCACATTTCAGAATAATTACTACCTCCTAATATTTCCTCAGCTCCTTATATGTTTCTTTGATTTTTAAATCACAAATGCATTCTAAAGGAAGTATGAAGAAACTGAGTCTTTTTTTCTACTATACAGTGGAAATAAACTAAATATTGAAATCAAGCAGCAGTGAAAGATTAATGAAAAGCTATAGCAAATAACAGTGAAAGTACTTAAAACAACTAATGAAGGTTAAAATATGCAAATCATGGTAAGCACCATATGGTAAACTATTCTTGTGTGTATACATTTGAAACATCTCTCTACAGTTGTAAAATAAGTTCCTTTCCTGCACTGCAGATAGAATGACTACTTAAATAATCTAGGAAGAAAACCAGTGGCCATTTGTACAAAAACAAAAAAATATGCTATGATTGATTAAGCTATGAAATTAACTTTTCATTGAAAATTATTTGATTTCTATTAATTTAAATCATAGGTGAACAAGATTTTCTAAATGTTAAGCTATAAAAGCTTTAATTATCAGCTAGTTTGTATAAATCCCTGTATTTAAAGAACTACAATTTACAAGTCAAGTGGCACTGTACCTATGATTTTTAATATGAATATTATATCTGACCATTTTCTTAATGCTCCCCAAAATGAGCAAGAGCACTAAGAGTGAAGAAGCTTATTTAGAGACTACTTTAAATATGGTTTCTATCAAATATGTACATATGATAATTAATGACTTAGCATGCTCACGTTTTCATCAGTAGCTTATATCCAACTAGTATTAATGTACATCATGTTATTATATACATACAATTTAAAATAATTAGTATTTTTTTTTATAATATTTTTCATGCATCCTTATAGCCAAACAGGAAGCACCACTGTTTCTATCAAAATGGAAAACTAAAATGAGAGAGGCAGCTGCTACAGTGACTCTGCAGTCGAGGATGTTCATTTCTTCTTCATCAAGCAGGATTTAGTAGTGAAGCGGAGGCAATGCAAAGTGAGACACCATTGTATTCAACTGCAGCAAGGCCTACTTACAAGTACTGCAAACGGAGGAAATAAGATGCTAAGAGCACCTTTTAATTATGAATATCTTTATACAAAATAAAATATGGTTCATGAAACTCCTGTAGCATAATAAAACAGTAAGCCCTACACATACATACAAGAAACATGAGCAAAACAAACAGTGACCCTTCCTTTGGCATTCACAATTCCTTACCTTATTGGTTGTCTTAATTCCTATAAAGGTTTGCCCTAGAGGTACAGGTCGGAAACGGCCATCAAAGTAGAACAGTCCTATGTAGGGATTGACATGTAGAAATGTAGCAACATCAAGATAATTGGGTAATGTAGCTGAAAGGCCCAAAATCCTAATCATGCTTTGTGTAGATTCAACCTATTAAAAAAAAAACAGAAAACCTGCAAATTATCCAACTGTTGCAAGCCAAGCAATCAAGCACAGGGTTTTAAAACATTCCTCATAAAACAGTGATGTGAAAGAACCAATTAATACTCTCTACAAAAGGTGAACAATAGATATGAGTTAGTGATTACCCTGTATTGAAGAAACAAGAGAATTCTGCAATTTCATCAAATCTCGCTTATTCATCTCTCTATTTCATTGTACTTTTGCCCTCCAAAAGGTTAGCAGTCATTAACTGACATGAAGGAACAATAGCAGAAAACTGGCTTTATTAAGAAGGGGTAGTCTAATTTATAGTCAGAACTGCAATACATAATTTGGTACATTTTCTTTCTTAGTCCAAATCACACCACAATTCTGAAAGGAAAGAATGTACTTCATTTCGCTCCTCCTTTTTGGATTTTTGCTTTCACAACTCTCTTAGACAAACTATTCAAGTTCTCTGTAACAGGTGTCTCTTTTTTTCTTCTCTCTTTTTTTTTTTTTTTTTTTTAATTCCTCAAGTGTTTAGTTTACATGCCTTTCCATTTGATAAGGGACAGAAATGGTGCTTTATAACTAAACCCTCTGTTCCATATAAAAGCCTGCATATTATATGTATTTCCAGGTAATTTTCAAAAAGAATGAAATCAGACAAAAGACTTGAATGAGGAAAGTACTCAAGAAGTTTCTCATTTCCTTCTGCAATATCAAAAGTTGTGTAGACTGGCTCACAACTTTCTAGCTAGCATAATTATTTAATACCAAAGTTCACAGTAATTTTCTTCCAAAGGCTTTTTAGACAGTGTAACTGAAGCCAACTTCTCAACTAGTCTTAAATGTGTGAATGTTTCAAGATGAGTAAGGCTGGGAAATTCTACCTATTCAAAGTCCTATTCAAAACAATATGAGGTTTCACTTAGAATACAGATTTTGAATCACTTAGGTGTTTCAAATTAAAGTGAAAGAAATGTCATTAAAACAGACAATTTAAAAGTTTTCAAAAAAGACAATTAAAAAGGAAATGTAGAATATTTTCATGGAAGATAAAATACACCATACCATAACACAGACCTGAAGAAGAAAAAGCACACCAAAATAATAAATTCCAAAAGAAACCATTGCCCTAAACTCAGAATCATAGAACCACAGAATCGATTAGGTTGGAAAAGACCTCTGAGATCATCAAGTCCAACCTACGACCCAACACCACCCTGACAACTAGACCATCTAAGTGCCATATTTAGTCTTTTCTTAAACACCTCCAGGAATGGTGACTCCACCACCTCCCTGGGGAGCCCATTCCAATGACCAATCGCTCTTTCAGGGTAAAACTTCTTCCTAATGTCTAACCTAAACCACCCCTGGCACACCTTAAGACTGTGCCCTCTGGTCCTGTTGCTGGTTGCCTGGGAGAAGAGACCAACCTCCACCTGGCTACAACCTCCTTTCAGGTAGTTGTAGAGAGCAGTGACGTTGTCTCTAGGCCCCCTCTTCTCCAGGTTAAACAATTCCAGCTCCCTCAGCTGTTCCTCACAGGACTTGTGGTCCAGATATTTCACCTACCTCGTTGCCTTTCTTTGGACAAGCTCCAGTACCACAACATCGCTTCTAAACTGAGGGGCCTAGAACTTGACACAGTACTCCAGGTACTATCCCTCTAATAATCTTAAAAACTACTAAGACTCTAAATCTTTCTATCAATTTCTTTAACTTCTTTCAGGGCCATCCAAACAAAAAAACTATATTTTTTTACCATCTACTTTTATATTCCCTTAGAAACAAAAAATATAATTTATGTATATATAAAATAATCAAGAAGCAAAAAGAGGTACATTTACCCTAAAAGATAAAATATATCATAACAATCCTTCCAATTATTTTATGCTCAGATTGAGTTCAAACTGTAAACTATACACCTATGTGCCTGCACATCATCACGTGCATAAACAGGTTGAGGGGCTTTTATTCTTTAATTATACATGGCAATATACAAACAGCAGTGACTAAAACTGTGCTAAACTTAAAGCCTAAAAAAACCAAAACTATCTGAGTATGCAACCATATCACAAAATTTATTTTTGTATCCTGTCTGTGATTATAATTCAGTTTCAACTATTTTTCTATTATTCATCCATCCAAGCACTACAGAAGCTTTATTTTTCATAATGGTTTTTAGATTTCTAACACATTTTTATAACAGAGTTCTCTGCATACATTTTACAGCTACTTTTCTGACTTTCCCTTGAAGAGCAAGCATTAACATGTTTTGCTCTCAGATGCTTCTAAAGAACACTAAGCACTGAAAGTGTGTAGATGCCCTTTGCAAATGCAGTCCATTCAAAAATTAATATTTTTCAAGTACTGGATAAACCTATTATTTGGTCCTAGAAGTTTCAATGAGGGATTATGCCTTCATATACAAGAGACCATGAACCTATAGTGTTTTCCTGAAATTGCAGTAAAAATTACTGAAAAGACATTTTGGATGACAAAGCTTTCTGTTTATATTCCCTATCACTGGCTGGTGGTATGCAGCAAAGAGCATTTTCTTCACTACTGGAACACAACCTCTACCATTTTATTCTTCATCTGTGTTGAATTGTCCCAGTACAAACATAAGCAACATTCGAAACTTACAAGGCTTTTTTCGAAAAACTGAACTGACACAGTATCTGCACATCATGTTCTTTAAAAGCCTTACTATGTTTTATTGATTTGATGTTACACTGGAAGTAAGAAATAAAATTGCCATAACTATATTTACTTGACATATCTAATTAGTATATCTAATTTAAAAGCATTCATGATGGCATGTGGAGAATTGACAGCATGTTCAGCAGACACATTCACGGAACACGATTACCACAGCATGAAATTCCATGTATACAGAAAAAATAAACAGAAGAGAGCTCTCCAGTACCGATTTCCACACTCAAGCATCAGCTGCATTTACACTACAAATGATAAGGGATCAGGTATGGGAAGTGCCTCTCTGGATTGTAAATTGATCACAGCAGGATCATTTTCTTCCTAATAGGTTTTAAGATTTGCATATCATCTCGTTACATTACAGCCACCACTTGAGAGCATATGGAGTGTGCACAGAGATACTCTTTTATCTGACTTCTAAAGTTCTCCCTGAACTTTGTGATCTTGGCAGCCTTCCCATTTCCATGTATTAAAATATCACATTCACAGAATGAATTACAATCAAGCTGGAAAGCATATCCGTGATTGTTCAACTTGAGCACAGAATTAAGTGAAGCAGACAAGTTTACACATTTTAATCTTTGAAGAATTGTCTGCTGGTTAGAAATTAATCTGATATTCAGAAGGCCCAGGATCACTTCAGCTCACCCTCTACAGTCAGTCTGAATGCCCTTCAGATATATACTAACGACAAGATACTCAGAAAATTAGACACAAGCATTTCTTTAGTTATTAGTCCAGATGTGCACAAAGACAAATTTTTACCATGGGTTCCTCAGTCTCCTGTTCAACAGTAGTTAAGAATGAAGTACTACATGTGGGGATTCACATTAGTTACTTGTTGGCTACTATCCTATCCACAGAATGGCTCTGTGTCTCATTCACTCATAGGACATATGTTATTTACATTATCCAAAACAAAGGAGAAGGAGAAATGGAAACAGAACCAAGTAATGCTTAGAACATTAAAAAATAATAAAAGAATTAAAGGTGTTTCAAAATTACTAATCAGGAAGTTGTTAGAATATTTCATCAATGCTTACTTGTTTATCGCTATATTGTTTACTAGTAATGAAAGAGTCTAGAAGTTGTCAATCAGTCCACATAGGTGGCAGATTTGTAGTTTTAGGAAGAAAAATGAAAAAAAAAAACCCACAGTAAAATTGAAAAACCAAAAGTACACAGTAAAAATGAAATTACTAATATGGTTTTGAAGATCCTGTATAGGATGTTATTTGCAACCCACTCTGCAGAGAACGCATTTGTTACTAGGCAACCATTTAGTTAAGTAGTTTTATTAGTTTTACTCTGCTTCCAATGAACCCTGAAAATACTGTGATCTCAGTCCTCCATTTAGAATATATTTTAAAATCTAGAAGTACTGAAAAAATTGTAACGATTCAGAAAGAACTATTAGAAGCCATATTATTTTCCCTCAGCTAAATATTAAGCATGCATTACTTTGTCTTAAGAAACGACATTTTACATATATCTACTAAGGGATTTCTATGCCCAGCACAGTGCCACATCAGTTTTTCCTAACCAACAAAATGCCTTTTCATGTTTTTCTTACTGTTCTGTCCCCAAACTAAGAAACAAAAATGCCTATGAATCCTTTTACAAATTCATTTTACTGTTTAACCATAATATGAAAGAACACAAAATGTATGACAATCATTATTCCCTTTTAAACTCTATGGATATATCACAAAACCAGAAAAACAATCACATATCAATAATAAAAAATGGATGCAGAATAACTTCCTGACATCACTTGCATGCAAAGTAATAGAACAACTTTTGGAGATTAATTAAAATGTCCGATACATAATATTCTCCAAACAAAATGGAGATTAGCTTTTGTTTTAAAAAAGTAGTTTGTTTTTAAAAAGAAATTTTAATAGAACTACAAGGTTGTGTAAAAGATAACAAGATAGATCTAGACTCATGTAAGACTCATTAAACATACGGATGCACAACATACTGTTTAAAATAACATCAAAGAATATAAAGAAAACATATTAAATTTATCACAAGCTGATGAACTGTCAGATTTTAAAGACATGTATAATTAAAAAACAGCATTTAAAAAGGGATTCCTCTAATTACTTTTTAAACCCAACCCTATTCAATAGTTTTATCTATGATACACAGTAAAAAAAATAACTTGTGACAAGAAGAGCATGTGATTGGCAGAATTAATATAACTGATGTGTGCATCAGCCCTACAGATAAATCTAGGCTGATAGTCCCATTCAAACTAAATTTCTTTTCATTTAGCTCAAACAGGCCACAGCTGCAAAATGAGACACAATTCTCAGGAAACATTCTTATAGCAACGAGTGAATCCTGCAGCAACTACAAAAAGGCTTGTCTGAGGACTTAACAAACAACACAAGCTCTGAAGATGATGTGTTAGCAAAGGTATAAAAGGGATAGAACTGAGTAAGAGAAGGAAAATGCTCTAGCTCTGTATATGCCCCAACCAAAACTAACATAAAAGTTGTATGCACAGTTTTGTTGACATGTTTTACAAATATAATATGAATATAGCAAAGTCCAGTGAAAAAAAAGCCCACAACATTATTGTTTGAAACTGATAAATTATTGCAGAAGGTTTCAGTAACCTTGTTTGATTTATCCTGTAACAAAAGACGCTGAGAAACTTGATTAGTGTATGCAGGGAATATCAAAGAGACAAAAAACTAATAGCACTCAAGATGAGAAATGAAGAACCAAATGAAATGCCAATGTCATTCTAGATCCAAAAGACATGTGTAGGAACTACGGTGGACTACCATTAGACACAGATAATACAGACCTAAGCAGCTGGTTTTAGTTCATTAGCTACCAGTCTCAGCTATTTTTTAAAAAAAATAACTGCTCAAATTTTCAACATCAACGATGGGATTCCTAGTTCACAAAATTTTCTAATTTCATAACAATTAGACATTTGGCTTTGGGTGAGCAACATCTGAACTTGTGATTTATATTAAGAAATAAAATAGGGAACTAAAAGGACAGGAAAAAAAAAAAAAAAGAGGTAGAGGAGTTAATAAGGCACTAGAGACACTGAAAATGCATCCAGAGCTAAGAAAATTACAACTGAGATGGAAAGTTTCCTAAATAAGGTGTCATGAGGAAAAAAAGCTCAGAAAGGAAACATGAGAATTTCCAAGGGAAGGAGAAGTTCAACATCTCATGGTCACTGCAGCCAAGGCTGCATTTGATCTTCACTTCCCCAAGGAGCCCCTCCTTTCCTGATTAGTACAAGGTACAGCACAGCCCGACTCCTGGTTGGGTCCTCTATGGCCTGGAGGAGGCAGTTTTTGTCAGTGTATTCCAGGCATCTCCCGGATTGCTTGTACTGCTGTGTTACCCTATCTATTAGTTATCTAGCAACTTTATTGATCTAATACAAAAATACAAAGCAATTGAAACTTAAACCTGAAGAATGAGACAGTGATGATGACAATATTTGTATGGCTAAGATGGGAGCTTTGGTACCCCAAAACCTGAGAAAGCTTTTACTATGAATTTTATTTAATTTATCATTCACATACTTAAGAGAAAGTATCAAAACTCATGTATCGCTCAAGTATAGTATTCAGTATGTTTTTAGTGAAGAAATATCCATAAGCAGCAAAGAAGTCCTCAAAATCTGAATACTTACAACAAAATAATTCAGTGGCCCTTAAAAGTCGTAATTTATTTTTTCTTTCAAGCTAATAAGCTTAGTACATTACTGTAGTGTGGAAAGTTTGATTAAAAAGTTTAAGGATTTCAGTTTTACATCTGCATTATACTCTGGACTAAAACTTTAAACATCAAAGCTATAAATTGGATTCAAAGAAGTTGTTTGATGTTATACCTACAGTATATAACAGAGCTTAAAGCAATTTTCCCACCAAAAATGTTTAGCAAAGTCAATTTAAATCACTTGCAAAAACATTCTCTAAAATTTGAAAAGTGCAAACGTGCACAAATATGCCTTTCATTCTGCTATGAGTAAAACTCAGCAATTCCAATATATATGCTCCTTCCAGGTTTAAATAAAACCTAATTCTAAAAATGCCATAAGTAAAAATGAGCATGTTAAAGTCTTACAGTAAGTGGTGTGACTCAGTGTTCATCTGGGGGAAAGCACATCAATCACTGAAGTATTTTGAGGTACAAATTAGGACAGATCTGCTAACGCAATAGGATATTCCTGTTTTAAGCATGTATTTGGATAGCTGTATTTGTACCTCATATGAATATAGATCTCAAAACATTCTTTTCTGGCACAGTCGTAGGCCCAAGTAGCTAGCTGAATGCTAATTCTTAAAAAGACAAAAATAAAATAATCCATTGTCTTTTTTTTTCTATTATTCACCATCTAAACAAAACAACTCACACATCCAACAAAACAAGATAGGCTTTTTCTTCAAGCCAGGACAACAAACCCTGCAAAATGTAAAAGGCACTGCATTGTACAACATGACCTGCACAGGAATCATGACATTGTCTCATATACAAGGTAGGGAAGTATGATCCAAATGAAACTAGAGGTACATGCCATTATTAGAGTCACTATTAGTGATTTATTGAAAAGGCTGAAGTAGTATTCAAAGGAATTTATCACTGTTCTGTTACAGAAGTGATACAAGAAATGACTGTTCCAGGTCAGATCAGAAATTACACCACTTCAATGCACTATCTCCCGCAGGGGCCAAACAGAAAATGGGAAAACGTCAATGATATTTAACAGAATAGCTCCCAGTTACTACAGCCCCCAATCTCATCTAGTGACTATTACTCTGCAGTGGATTTTTCTTTGAATTACTTGTCTAAACACTTTCTGAGTCCCTCTACTACAAATTAGGAAAAAATAGTCAATATTTCAGATGTCTTAAACCTGTATACAAATCAGGTAACTGATTTCAGCAATTACTGCAGTGGTGTAATTGACATAAGGATATTTCAGATTAATATTGTTACTGGTTCAATTTTTTGTTTGTTTGTTTTTCAAGAACTGAACAATTATCCTTACCTTCTGTGTGCATGAGTATGATATTTATATAGATATCAATGAAAAGTGAGTTCTAGAACTACTTTCAGAAAGCTGGTAAATAGCTTCAAATTATCAAAGACAGAAGGACATTCTCCAGGGATGGGTTAAACATCTTGGATTTAGTTACTGCTCTCAAAGCATTTATTAATTTTTATGAAAATGTATCAAACAGACCAAAGAAAGGCAAGAAAAGATTTTTACTTCATAAACTATCATTGAAACATTAGATGTGATATTTTTACACGTAGAACATCTGTAACAGTATTTTCACTAAACTCTGGTGAAATTCTTCTGGAATCAGAAACATTATGTTATGTTTTTTATTGACTGAGTAGAAGTTCCAGTAATTTCATCATTAATTATGCATGTATACTGAAATCTTCACAGAACTATGCTTGCAGGCTCAAGTGCTGAACTATAACATTTCAGTGTAAATTAAAAAAATAATCCTCTTATTATTTGTTTTCATATTAAAAAAGTAAAACAGTTGTACAAAACATCTCCTGTTTCTTTGTCCCCAGGCTCTCTGGGAGGCCTACAATTCAAAATATTTTTGTCAGCAATTGTTTTCTACAGCACAAGTCCAAAGACTTCTACAAGTAGTTCTGTTTTCTGTTTAAGCGTGTGGCATTTTTCAGTGTTTTACAATGTAAATTCTCTTCAACTACCTTCTTGTAATGACTCATAGGGGTCTCCATTACTTCCTTTCTTACCAAAATAGAATAAATACGGTCTTCAGAAAGGTTGTGAGATGGTCATTTTCGTGTTTTGTGTATTGTTTTACTTCCCAACTTTTTCACTTAAGGAAGGGTTACAACTGAGCAGGTTCAACTCCAGATGAATTAAATTCCAACTTGGTAGGTAAAAAAAACCTTGAAATTCTAGAAGATTAAAACACCCTTGAGAGCTATTTTTCAAATGAGTGCTGAAGCAAAATACTGCCATATTACGATAAAAGCACTATGGGTATGAATCAGTGTCCAAGATATAATTGCCTTAGATTTTATATTCTTTAAGTTACCTGCATGGGCTCGACAGACACATAAGGGAAGGATCTATTTGTCTCCAAATGAAGCAGAAGCAGAATGCCAAGTTGAACACTGCAGGGCAGATAAAATGGCTCTAAACACCTATTTTGGGCAGCTGAAGCCTATCTTGCAAGTCTCACAAAACTCTGCAGTAAGAAATGAATAACTGTTGCAATTTTACATGAAGGAAATTACCGTCATGGTCACTGCTAAAAGCTGAGATGCTTTACTTTAAAGACACCTACGGAAAACAAGGTTATCAAAAATATTTCAGAAAGTAAATACAATATCAAACAGCTTAAACTTTAGTGCCTTTGAGGTAGCCTAAACTTCACAAAGCTCTACTCTCCATAAAAAGAATAATCTTTCAAAATTTAGCTTCTTCTAAAGAATGATTACTTATATTATTCTTCATTCTTTACACTTGCTGTACTGGATTACAGAAGACACCCATTTAATTTTGTTCTTCATAGAGTTGGAATCAGATGATTCAAAAAGCGTTAATGAGGTTAGTGTAGCCTTACCAAGACAAAAAATCTTGAAAGCTAAAAGGTTTTAAACATTTAACATACTACAAATGGAGCCAAAACAATAATGACTGTTTAATTTCTTTAACAGGTTATTCGTATTGACATTTTCTGTGCATGACAAAAAAAGAATAATCACACTCTGTCCTCCCCCTTACCATTTTTTATTTATCCTAATTTCTTCCTTTTTAGTCATCCCCAAATTCCATGTTTTACTTTACTTGTAAATGCACATCTCTCCACTGAGACTGATCTCATTTACTGTCTAACTCTGAATCCTTTTGTACAAGACTGAAGAAAAAACCCCTTTTCTCCTTTTGCCATTTCACATCTTGGTATTTAGAAAGTACCACTAAATCATGAGGAAGGGGGAAAGGACCAATTATGCTTAAGTAAAAATTACAAAGTATTTTTCTAGCTTTGATGAAAGATTTGATTTAAGATGCTACTGTTAATTAAAACAAAAAGAGAAACTCTCCTAGGAAAGCTCTTAATTGAAAATGAGCATTCCTGGTAAGGAAATACTCTCAGTTTTGGTTATGTCAAAACATTAGCCTGATTATTATTTACTTAAAAATGTTTAATTTTGCTGTTACTTGTACAGTAAGTAAATTGAGCAAATAAATAATAAGTAAAGAAATAGCTCTGTAATAAATTACTCATCTTAGGAATCTGATGGTTGATATAATACAGAAGGGAAGGTAGAAGACAAAAGTTTTTCTTCATTCCTAGTACATTGCTGTAAAAGAAGTTGTAAACTGCCTAAGCATTTTTGTTTATTTGTCTAAGCATTTTACCTTTTACAGTGGTATCTATTTATATTGACCAGAATAAAATTATTATGAAGACCTTTTCCCTCTTACCTGTCGTAAGGTACGTGCTACTATACTTTCAAGTACTGGTCCTCTGTCTTCATGCAGTAGATGAACTTCATCAAGAATCAGGAGTCTTACCAGCTGAGAGAGGGCTACATCACCAACACTTTTTCTTGTCACTACATCCCATTTCTCTGGAGTAGTCACAAGCATCTAGTAGAGCACAAAAATCAAAAAAAGAAATATTAAGCATTTTCAAATTAAAATGCAGGTACAAATTTATAAGAACACAGTAAAGTAACATAAAGCAGAATAAATGTGATGTAGAACTTAATAAAGTTATCTTAAGTTTTACCTTCTTTAAATATGAGGCAGACACAGCTTGCTGCATCTACACGTGTTGGATGGCCATTAGTACGATTCAGTATGGGAAACCACACGGAAATATTAACCAATAACTTCAAGCTACTGTGCATCATTTGTACATATTTTCCACATGAAAACCTTTAAGGAGCTATCCAGAATCAACTACTTATATAAACGTTTCATGTTTGAGCCCCACTAAAATCATCTGTGATAAAGTATTTCTAACCTTCACCATAGCACAGTAAACAACCAAGACCTTCCCCTCACGCTTAGCCACCCTGATAGTTCCCAGTTCCCTACGAAATGCTTTCTCCCTAAGGCATACTTTCAAGTTGAACATTTTGATATCTTGATCCTTGCACTGGGAAAACAGACTGTACAACTTCCACCAGTCAGGATAAGGTTACTTCCAAACTTCATTGTTTCCTGTAGATATTCTGTTTTATGTCTCTATTATTATGGTGCCATTTCTTGCATGCTGTTGCAATGGATTCTCTTTTTGCATAAAAACAGACTCTCTGACTCTCTGAGTCAGATAAGACTCAGGTACATTCAATCTTCAGTCGCCAAAAAACTGTAGTACCCTTCATTCCCACAATGACAACACTCAGCAGTCACTTCATGGGATCTTAACACAAGAATTCAAGAAAGCAGAATTTTAAAATGTAAAAATCAAAGCAGTCACTCTAAAGAAAACATTTCATTCCTCCACCCAAAAAATTCTCAGCAACTGTTTCAAATAGAAATGCAGATTTCTCATATACTAGTCAACAAAAGTAAATTCCTATTTAAGAGCTAACAGCCAACACCCATAGAACTGAACCTCATCCACTGAAATTTAGTAGTAACTTGTCTGGAAGTTATGACTAAGCTTTAAGGGTAATTATTTATTGCCTATTCATAAAATATCTAATGAATCGTTATCTATCACAGCTTGAGGGTTTTGGAACGGGCACAAAGCTTAACTTACAGTCTCATTTAACAAAAAAAAAACCCAAACAACTTAAAACTACTAAACTAAAGGTTACTCTAACTTTGCAACTGAAAATCACTTAGAAAATAAGGAGGAAAATTCAGATTCTGACATTTCACAGACCTGAATAATTTGTTCAGGTGACAGCTAGAGGAAAATGAGTTCAGTAAGTAAAAGACAATAGGGACTGTTTGATTAACTTAATTGAAATGAAATTTTTTAAAAATTCAACTACCAATTTTTGAAAGTTATTAAGAATTGGCAAAATGGGGAAACTTCTAACATGCTTCATAAATAGGCATGATATTAAAAGAAAACATATGCAATGATAATGAAAATAAAAGTGGTTCATGTTCATAAACAAGTTTGTCAACTTGTGGCAAAATCTAGGACATTTGTTTTCTAGAATTCTACTGACATTGACATTGTTGACTGGAATTTGGTCAAACTACCTTATCCTATAAGAAAATAGATGTTACAAATGTTATGTACATGACCAAATTAGTTTTATGATAGAGCTTCTAGAACAGAAATTGTAAATTGCAGGAACTCCTCACCTCTAGCAGTTTACCTTTATTTGATGAAGTATTTCTAATTAAATTAAATTTTACCCCCAAAACATGTGGGGCAGTATTCTTCTGACAGATTTTGATTCCAAGGTTATTTTAAAGCAAATTTTTGTATCAAGGTTTTTGACTCTTAAAGCAATATTACATCCATACTGTTCCTATCAATAAATCTTTTTTTTCCTGTAATTTTACTTGAAGAAAAAGAATGGAAAAGGAAAAAAGGAATAAAGGAATACATTTAACATTTAGTATTTGACGAAACCATGCTTTACATGACAAATAAGAACTGAATCTACAAGCAGATAGGAAAACACACATCTGAATCCTATCAGTTCTTTCATAACAAACATGTTTTATGAGTAGGCTTTCTTTTAAATTTAGATAGTCAGAAATAAAACATTAAGGCAGAACACAGTTCAGCCTTACAGTTTATAACTCTTCTACAGTAAATATACTAGTTAGTCCCTAAAAAAGTTTACACAAACAACTGTTTTCATCTACTCAGCACTTGCTATATTCTAAGCAGCCATGCAGAATACAAAAAATCCTGTAAATTATTTGACCATAAGCTACCACTATTCAGTCTCAAATTCAACCAGATAACCCAACAGAATATGTGATTCGTGACATTTTCTTCTCAAACAAAACCTTCTTATTGTGAGAACACAATGTATAAATAAGAAAAATAAAGATTTCTGCATTAGATCCCAGACTGACAAAAAGAACACATCAAGGCAGGTTAGGTGGCCTCCAAATGTAGTGCTGTGAGATATTCAGTTAAACATTAATATTAGTACTAAAATCTGTTTCTTAACATGAATATTACACAATGGAAATGGGAAAAACAATGCTTCAAGGTCTGGGCTAAGAAAAGCAGACACAGAGAGCTAGCAGAGACTTATAAAACCTTTATGAAAATTGCTAGTCCGAATTTGAGCAAGCACATTTGTCCCTATCAGAACATTCAATTACCTCAAGTACCACCAGCATAATATTAACAGTTTTTAGAAAGCAATTGACTTGTTGCCTTACTATTTTTGAAGCCTGGCTCGACAGACTTCACAGTTAAAGACTCAAAGAACAGTTGGGATTGGAAAGGACCTCTGGAGGCTGTCTTGCCCAACTCCCCTGTTCAAGAAGAGCCACCTAGAGCTAGCTGACCAGGAACATCCTGAGACTGCTTTTAAGGATCAACAAGGATGAGACTCCATAGCCTCTCTGGGCAACCTGTGCCAGTGCTCAGTCACCCTCACAGTAATAAAGTGTCTCCTGATGTTCAGACATGACCTCTTGTGTTTCAGTTTCTGCCCATTGCTTCTGACTCCCACCACTGGGTACCACTGAGAGGAACCTTAGGCTCTGTCCCCTCTGCACCCTCCCTTCAGGTATTTACAGACATTGATGAGGTCTCCCCTGAGCCTTCTCTTCTCCAGGGTGAACAGTCCCAGTGCTTAGTCTTTCCCCATGAGGTGCTCCAGTTCATTCTTCATCTTTGCAGCCCTTCAATGGACTCTCCAGTATGCCCATGTTTCTTTTCTACTGAAGAGCCCAGAATTGGACACATTATTCTAGGTGTGACCTCAGCAATACTGAGTATAGGGGAAGGATCACCTCCCTTGACCTGCTGGCAATGCCTTCTCTAAAGCAATAAGGGCACATTGTCAGCTCTTGTTCAACTTGGTGTCCACCAGGAGCCCCAGGTCCTTTTCTACAAAGCTGCTTTCCAGCTGCTCAGTCCCAAGCACATAATTGGTGCACGGGGTTATTCCTCCCCACGGGCAGCACTCTGCCCTTGCTTCTGTTGAACTTCCTGAGATTCCTGCCAGACCATTTCTCCAGCCTGTCAATGTCCCTCTGGATGACAGCACAATCCTCTGGTGTATCAGTCAGCCCTCACAGTTTGGTGCCATCAGCAAACCTGCTCAGAGTACACCCCACCCCATTATCCAGATCATTAATGAAGATGTTAAATATGTCTGGACCCAGTATTAATCCCTGGGAGTACACAACTAGTCACTGCCTTCCAATTAGGCTTTGTGCCAATGATCAGCACCCTCTAGGCCCATGGAGTTTTCAATCCACCTCACTGTCTGCCCAGTCAACCCATCTTTATGAGGACCTCAGAGAAAACACCATCAAATACTTTACTGAAATCTAGGTAGACAATATTCACTGTTTTCCCCACATCTACCTGGCCAATCATTTCAAGATAGAAATATATCAAGCTGGTCAAGCATGACTTCCCCTTAGTGAAGCCAAGCTGACTACTTATGATATGATTTTCTTGTCTTTCCTGTGCCTGGAAACTAGTTTTAGGATTAGCTGCTCCACCACCTTCCCATGTGAGGCTGACCAGCCTGGCATTCCTTGGTCCTACTTCTTGCCCACGTTGAAAACAGGAGTGACATGTGCTTTCCTTCAGTCTTCGGTCACTTCTCCCAGTTACAGGGGTTGATCAAAGATTATCAAGAGTGACACTGCAATGACATGAACCAGCTTCCTCAGCGCACATGGATGCAGTCAATCAGAGACTAAGGGCCTATGTGCCCTCAGTTCTAAAGAGACCTTGTAATATTACAGAAAAACATTGTCCAACAATATTTAAAACTTGACAAATGAAAGACTCACCCAGTCACTAATATCACAGAGAGTAGTGGTATGTGGCAGGTATTTCCATGTTTCGTTTAAATATTACTGGGTGCATTTTGTTAGCAAATACAGATTTTTCAAATGCTTGTACAAAATAGTAGGTGTAAGAATGTATGTCCATAATTTATGAACTGAATTGTAACACTATGACAGATGCAACTGTTAGCACTTTAAAATGAGCCATGTCAACCACAAAATATTAGCAGCTGTACTTCCACAGAAGATTAATTAGCAAACAGTGAGGAAATATATTTAGCAATGCATATTAAGGCTTTAAGGTGTGAAATACTACAAATGCAAGCTACTTAGCTAATTTGCTAAATCTAATATGGTAATGTTCAGATCACAGCTTTTTTTAACATGTTATCAGGATATATACTTAAAATGGTATCATTAATTCTTCTGTTTCTGAATGATGACTAAATATTCATCATAATGGTCTTTTACTTTGATCTTATCTTAAAATAGCAACATTCTCAAAGCAATGACCTGAATTAAAAGCTATACTAAATGAGACAGTATATCAAATAAGAGAGATCTCCAGAGAATATTCTGCTGGAGAACATGACTGGATCTTACATTTATTTTTCAGACAGAAATCACAGTTGGGGAAAAAAACCTCTCGGAAAAAAAAACCCAAACAAACCAGCTTTGTAGTTGTAAATTGTATACTGAATTCAAATACATAAAATGCTATTTAAAATTCCAGCTAAATGAAAATGCTATCAGCAAATACTAACAAAGATAATTTTTTTCAATTAAAACAATAAACAAAACATAATTATGAGTATCTCATTATTAGTTTTAAATGCCGTAGCAGCATTTCTTTTAATAATTAACTCTCAGAGACAATGTATTTTATCCTCAAAGTTTTAAAATCAAAACTCAGACTCAGCAAAAGGATTGTGTTTACTGTTTGGGGGCAAGAGGAGGACACAGTAAACAAGTATCGAAACATCTTTTTAATATTTTCTCTTTTCACATTGACTTGAGTTCTCAGCACACTGAAAAAAAGTGTGCTCATTTATATTGCTATTTCACCGCTTCACTTCTTTCAGTATTGAAATAGCTAGAAAATAAAGTGTCACATTTGCTTAATGAACTGCAACTCATGCAAGACATTTCAATCTGGTTTTTGGATTAGGGAATGGCTGAATAGAAATGGGTTAACTGTCAATATTTTGACCGTCAACTTAAATTTCTCTAAGCACAGACACTTCTCTTTTTCCAGTGTTTTCTTGATTATCACTAGTTATTCCACACCAACTTTTTCTGTTAGGGAAAACATAGGCTTTTCAGAAAGGCCACTGGCTTAAGTGTTTGTCCTACATTCTTTTATGTAATGTTCAGGTAAGAACTCAAACAAAAAAGTTTAATTACTTCACTTTGAAAAATTATGTCAGAAGGGACAACACTAGCTTATAATTTCAGCATCAACTGACAAAATTTCAAGAGACTGTGAAAATGCATTTTTCTATAATTGCATGATTTGCTAATTATTTTTGTCAGTTTCTCCTCAATCCCCTTTGAAGCCAGATTTCATGGTAAGAGGAAGTTACATTTTAAGCATAGTTTCAGAAGATCAACACAGTGAAAAATGCTGGGGTTTGTTGTTTCTTGGGTCTTTTTTTTTAACCTGAAAAGGCTTACAGTCTTACTAAAATCAAATGATCTTCAATTAATATCTAAGAGTGCAATACTAACTTCTAGCAGTTGGCACAGCGTGAAGGTTTACGTTTTAAATAGCTCAATTTCAATCCTTTCAGGTTTTTTACTCCTTTTTTTTTTACACATCTTGCACATGACTAGTATCTGATTTCTGCTTGAATAATTAGTACACACACTCTGAGGCTAGTAAAACTATGGTAATCCCCTCAAATCTACATTTCCACATGTCCAAACACATCTGAAAATATTTCAGAACAAACTATATAAAAAAGTTATAACATCCCATACTACAAAATTTACTGCTTTTAAGTTCTTAAAGACCAATTTTGAGAAGTTTTTCTCTCTTTAGCCACTTCAGCCTCCAAGTATGTCTGTCACTTACCTGACCTGTTGCCCCTTTCATACGCACAACAATAAATCAAAACTCAGACACACACCTTACCCCATGCCAAACTTTCTAACTACTATGATTTCCATAAAATAATCAGTGCCAGATATTATCAAACCAAAATGTATAAAGAACTGGTCGACTCAGATCTCAGCTTAAACATCAACTAGGATGATAGGAGAAAGGGACTGGTGCTCCATTTGCTTTAGACAACATTCCATTCTGATTATAAAAAAGAAGAGTTGTTAGTAAATTATCAGGTAAGTAGATTAAATTCTCCCTGCTCTGTTATCTTAAAAGTGAATTCTTGAAATACTCTAGCATACAGCTGTTCAAGCCTTTCTAGAAGGTAAATAGTGAAGCAAGCATGCATAGCTGATTTTAAACATGTTCTCATTTTAAGATTTTGCTTTATCAGGCCTCATAACAACCTAAATTTTGAGACTGAAAAAGGGTTTATATAAGTTTGCACATTGCGACTGAGTAAACACCCTACAGGCCAAATCATACCTTTGGGTATTTCTCTTGAAACAGATTTTGTACGTTTTTATTCTTCATGCACATTATAAAGAGTTCAACTATTATGCAAATAAAGGAGCTTTGAAAAAATGGATGAAATTATTAGAATGGAAAGACATTATTAAATTCCTTACAAGATTTTATGGACATTCATGAGAATAAAAATGAAACATTCCCAACAAACAGTGGAAACACAAGATTGAAAACTAGTCTGCAGTAACAAGCCAAACTCAGAAAGCAGATCTTCCTGCCAGTGAGCTGTTCAATTAAATGATTTTTACAAAATTAATATATGCAAAGGCTTTTTCAGAATTACAAACTTGGTATTAACCACTAGATTTTAAGCCCAAATAAAGAGCTGTCAATTTTACAGGCACCAGAATTAGCCAGTAAAATAATCCCAGAGGGTTAATCTGAATTCAACTGATGAATTAAAGGCTCTGAATTGAAAAGGAACAAAGATGGAAAAAAGCGTACAAAATTCTGAAGGACCAAAACAGAAGATGCAGAAAACAATTTTGGTTTTGGCTTTTTTTTTTGGTAAAAATCTCTTACAACTTCTTAAATAAAGCTCCCGAACACTTCAGATTGGCATTCTCTTACATGTTTTAATTTTCCTGCTACTGTGATCACAAATGAGTTATGAGCAGTAATTCTTTACACAGTCTTTCCCTACATTTCCCCTGCTAACTTAAAATGTTTGATTTTTAATTTTTTTTTTTTTTTTTTTTTTTTTAGTTTTTAGTAGGCTCATGCAAATGTTATGCTAAGAACTGTTAGAAATGGCAAGCTGGTGTGTAACTGAGCGTAGAAGGTTTCATAGAAGATGAAGGAAACATATTTTTGGGGAATTTTCAGAGAAGGAGCAAATACCTGATAACAGCAATCAACAATGATTTCAATATCAGCCTTTATCAATGCTGGTCAGTTTTAACATTTAGCCATGAGCATTACTTAAAAGAACCAACCACGGCAACAGATTTTTTTTCATCTAGGTGGGACCAGGTAAGTATTTTGCTGTGATACATGAATTTTTTTCAAATACTACAACACACCTACCTATAGCTCATCACAGACTCCATAAAGTCATTTCTCTGTAGCGCTATAAAAACCTTACTACACAGGTTCTTATGTTGCATTGATAAATGCAGTATGCAAGTCCTTTCTAGTAACGCATCATATTACTATTCTCTATCATTTGTTTACCCCATGACCTGTGAGTAGTGTTTTAATAGGTGGTTATGTAGATTTCTGCAATATAAAAAGTAGAGAAGTACCTTGTACTGAGACTGGATAGTGTTGATATTCTGAGTATCATTGCAGAAATAAGCATGCCTGCTGACATACTGCAAGCAGAGCAGCAGTTCTACTATGTCTTTTCTTAACACAAGAGGTAAGTATGTGTTCCTTTATTATATGAAAATTCTGAAAATACACACAATGGTACACACACATACTTTCAAATATTTGACCTATGAGTTTGAATTCATATTATTGTAGATGCTGAGCATTAGCATCTATCATGCTTTCTTGAAAGAAACTGTAGAATAAATTCAAGATTATAATGAACAAATCCAGAGGTCTTTGCATGAAGGAAATATTACAGATGTCAAATGATTACAGGAATAAAGGTTGCATGTTACGGGAACTTTTCAAAATGAAATTGTCTTTCCAAAGTTGGATCAAGATCCATGAACATGTCATAACCATATGTTATTGCCCATCAGCAGCACAATAGAGATATTTTCATATTTAACATACCTATATAAAAGCACTATTTCCTCTTTGAAACCATGAGAAATAAACAACAATAAAGAGCAAATACTCCATTTATATTTCTCTATGAAGTTCACAATACTGCTTCTCAAAGCATTCATGAAATCAATACATTTCCACTGTAATTTCATTCTTTATTTTCTTTATTCGCTTTATTCTTCTAACATTTTTGAACTCTTTTCACTTTGCATTAACATTTCTTTGTACCTTTCCCACTTTGCATTAAATAACTCTCTTAATATATCATTATCCTTAGGAAAGAAAAAAGAAAACTGAATCTTATTGTAACCCTCCTCCACTGATGCCTGTGGCTATGCGAGCATCTGTCCTCCAAAGGCACCTCCTGTGCTCCTCCTGCTCAATGACCAGTGATGCTGCAGTTACTTGCTTTGTAGTTAGCAAAAAAAAGTCCCATTGAAGATACCACAGCCAAAACTAAGGAGAGACAGAGACCGAAACAGCTAAAATACAACCTGGAATTAACTGAAATATATATATTATGCACTAGAAAATGCATGTTAGGTATTTCAGAAATTTGCCTCTTGACAACATAAAATGATAAGATATGACTGGAAATTATTTTATCATTTGCAGATTAGAAGGAATTCTTTTTCTAAAATTAAATGTGATGAAAATCAAGCATCATTTGAAACATGGGAATTCAGTAAACTTGCAAAAAGCAGTATTTTTTCAAGTGTCTCGAAGCTGAAGAAGAAACTGCTTTAAGGCCCAACTGATTTGCATATACAGTTAAAGAAAAAACATAATGCATGTACAAAACACAAGCTCTAAGGATCTAATAGCTTGGGAGAGTATGGAGTCAGCCTCTTGCTATGGTAGTGCATGTAGCAAATTTGTCTCCATGAGAGTGATTCACGATGGATGGACAGCAATAAAGAATTCTGGTCTAGCCACTGCTGCTTTCTTGTTAATATTAAAAGACACTCCCTCAAAGACCTACTTCTGTAGATTTCAATTAATAGAACTTCCCTGTCTTTATTGTTTTCACCTTGCTAGTGGTCTTCTCTATTCTCCTTCCTTTACACACATCTACAACTTTCCTTTACCACACTTGGAAACAGCATTTGAGAATATGTGGCTGATCCTAAAGGAAGCTTTTCTCAGTCACAGCCAGCACTCCTCATCTTCTGACAGCTTTTTGGCAAAGGGACATGGGCAACCTACATGGTTTACTCTATTCATGCTGTAACTATTTATCTTGGTGCTTTGTTCTGGCAGCAAATTCACTGCAAGATCTTTACTTCTGTAGAAATGCAGACACAGAAAACTGCACAACATCCACCCAGAGCAGACTCTCATTGGAATGTAGACTTGGAATGCATATCCTATAGGGGGAGCTGTTATGCTGGGGCTTTGTACTACTTGAAAATACTTCCCTTCCAATCAGTGATGCTTTGGAGCTTCTCACAAATTTTAATATTAGATACCTGATATCACACCCCATGAGAGATACTTCATGTGTAAAACTTCATCAAAACATGTTACAAGCGCAGCAACCTAAAAGTCACTTTCATAATGTTTTTAGTCCTCTTTTTATTGCACTCTGTGTGATTTATTCAAGCATTTCATAAAGCCTCATGTGAGCTGGAACTCATGCAGGGAGTGAAATAAACATATAGAAAGTAAAAGAGAGAGCAGCAACTCAAAACAAGAATCTGAGGTAGCAAGTAATAAATAATGAATACAAGTATTTTGTTCTTCATAGATCAGAAACAACGATCTGATGAAGTGTTTTACACAGTTAAAGCAGAATTATGTTTCCAGTGAAGCAGATTCCTTACCATACAAAGATATGCAGATGAGCAGTATGCCCATTTGGGTGCACAGATGATGTTATAAAAAATCTTTACACGTATTTGTGGTCTAAAGTAATGTCAATGAAAGATCACAGATACATATATATAAAAACACCTTAGAAGGATTCAAAAATAAGACTACACTTACAAGAAGTAGCTACATAGATGACTGAGTTTATGATGTTAACAATACTTACAGAGGGGCATTATACTGATGCATAATAACAGCAATAAGTAAGTCACCAAAGCTAACAACAATAACCAATCAACAACAGAAATCAATAAGGGAAAAATAAAAAATTGTAACAGATGCTGTTAAAATGGAAAATGGCTTTTTAACTGAAGAAACATAACTTTCTTCAGCATGTTTTATTTTATAACAATCCTAGGAACCCACAATGATTTAGTTCCTTTGCAGAACCCAGCCAGTCAATCTAATGAAAAGGCAACTGATTGACAATGTATCAGCACGCTGCCTTAGCAGAGCAAGATACTTATGACACATCTGACACTCAGTGTTGATTTTTTTCAATATTACTTTATTTGTTGTGTACTCAGTTTCACAGTTATGACTAACAGATTTTTAAGTTTCTCTCCTAAGGTTTAATATTTCATGCTTTCAGAACAATCCTGGATGTCCCAGAGATTAAAAAATTCACTTAAAAGTTCTAATAGTACTTTTAAACCTCAATACAATGGACTCTGACACAGTCAAAATAACCTGGACAAAGCCAGTACAACCAGTCAGTATGACAAATTAGATAGCAAAATTCCTTTTTGTTGTTACTGTGAAAGCCCTGAAGTTTTTACATTCTTTCTAAAAAAATATGAAGCTTGCATATGGAGCAGTTACATTAATCTGAAAGGAAACTAAGGAAAACAATACACATTAGGATCACAATAGCAGTAGGATATCAGCACCTGCTCTCTATTTTTTTCCCCCATGATAAAAGTCTGTTTAAAGTCAGTAAAAACCTTACTTTAAAAACCACAGTGAGGAAGAACAGCTTGCACGCTTTGTGAAATTTAGCTCTTATACTATAAAATACATAATTAGCCTCTCAGACTTCAAGCTTAAATAATGATCTAAATGTTTTAAAGGAGTTTGATCCAAAACATTGCCCTCTTTTCCTCTTTGCTGTTAATCAGTTCACCAATTACAGTTTTACTAACCTCTGATATACCACTGTCAGGTCTGATTGATGCCAAAAGCTCCCTTAATCAGATCTGACAACTTTCAGCAAGCGCCTGTCTCTTGAGACACTGCATTCAGCCTGCTTGTTTTCAAATCCTTCCACTGTTATTTTGCACTTGCTTCTCCCCCAGCCCCTTTTTCATGTCTAACAGGGATACAACAGAATAACAAAAAAAAAAAAAACAAAACAACCCCAAAAACATGACTATAGAATATATTTGTGTATGTTTTTATATATCATTATACAAATATTTTGGCTAAAATGGACTGCTTGTTTAAGAATTTACAAGGAAAAATGTTAGAACAAGAACATTTTTTGGAAGTGCCTTGAAGTTTCAGAGAAATGCAACACTGTTGCTTGGTTGGGTTTTTTTGTTTTGTTTATTAATTGTGGGGTTTTGGGTTGTTTTTCTCCCTTTTTACTTTTTTCTCTCATACCTGCAAGAAAAAGGGTTTCAAAGTCATTACTCCTCTCTTCTACAAGGAAACTTTAGGCTTGGTTGCACAATTTCAGGAGACAAAGGTAAAAGATTACCTCAGCTCCCAGTTTTTCCAACTTATACTGGCACACTTACAAGACTCATCAGCGGTCCTGCAAAATCTCATTAACCGTAAACACAAAAACTCCAGAATAACTCTTGTTGACATAATAACCTTTTTTTTATTTATTTATTTGCATTTCAAGATTAGCCATTCTCCCCTTCTGTTCTGCTCCTGTCAAGCCATACCCCAAGATGTGGATTAACCCAACATTAAGTGAAAAAAGACCAAAGTGCAACAGTGGTGTTTTGTTCCAAATAGCCTGTCTCACATGCCTTTACTCAACAGTTTTACTTCCTATCACAGATTTGTATGCATGAGAAAGCAAGTTGTGCTTTTGTCTCAAAGCAGCTTTTTTAAAGAATCAATGCAAATCACTAATATGGAGGCATATTAAGTGTAGGATGAAGAAACATTTCTTGGTTCAGCTGAGATGCTGATATTAAACAGATATTGCATTAAAAATCAATTTTGTGACACCTGTTCACAAAACCACAACTCAAACACCAATTCATTTGCTTGCAGGCAAATGTGA
Organism: Anabacerthia variegaticeps; assembly: GCA_035583185.1. NCBI lineage: Eukaryota > Metazoa > Chordata > Aves > Passeriformes > Furnariidae > Anabacerthia > Anabacerthia variegaticeps. The sequence continues at coordinate 73,346,316 of JAWWEW010000112.1, read as the reverse complement.
TTTCACAAAATTTTCTTTCAAGTCTACATTCCACAGAAAATTACGTATACTGGCATTAATGATAACCAGTGTTGAAGGTGATCGTAACAGACCTACAGTATGATTGTCAGATTTATATTCTCCAGTTGCAATAACTAAAAATTAGCATACCCTTGGGATTTCAGCAGGATTCTTTAAGTACCAATAGGAAATATTAACCGTTTGCTGTTGTAATGAAAGGATCAAATCACACAGAATTCAACAGGAGTCTATCCAACTCAATACTACTGCATATTTTCATGAGTAATCCCAATGACAGACTAAAGATTATACCCAGTAAACTTTAAATTGATATTAGGCTGTACAGAGCTGTAAACACATTGGAGGATGGAGTAAGAATTGTAAAATGTCTTAATAACTTAAAGAACAGATGCGTTAATGCATGAGTCAGTAATAGAATTTCCAGATTCTACACTGAGGATAAGACTTGCCTATTTTACCTGTTACTTTACAAAATCGCCCTTAAAACTAGCTGGTTCATTTCATCCAAGTATGAATCAGACTTAGAAGTCTTTTCTGTATAGTGTTCCCCCTATAAGCCTGTGCAATCAGTTTAGACCAGTTTCCTAACTGCTACATGGTGAAAGTCAAAATATATTAATCTGACCCTTAGGAACAGTTATCACAACAAATGCGGGATATAAAACAACTGGCAAGACAGTAGCTGAACAGTGAAAAGAGAAAGAGCAGATCAGTCTGCACATGAACCAAAAATACTCTGCTGTTGCAAAAATTGAAACCTTCAAAGAAAAATGCTGTTATTTGGAGATGCTAAATAAACCTTCCAATCTGCTCAGCAGCAGTATGATCTTGGGGCAATACATTATGTTCTGGGCAACTTATTTCAAGAAGTGCAAACTGACTGAGAGTCCAGAAGTGAAAAATGAGAATGACTAAACATAAATGAAGCATGACCTTTACAAAAAGTTTAAACGAACTGATGCTTAGGCTAAATAAATGGGACTGAACAGAGATAACTACAACTGCAAGAGTCTTCAAAAAGCAAATAGCAGTGGCTGGGGGAGACAGACATTCAGATAAGGAAAGTCATAATAAAATTTGATTAGGATTGAGGTTGAAAATAGATTTCTAACTTTAAAAAAAAAAAAAAAATTCTAACAGCAAAGCAGGTAAACCCTGAAGGAGATTTCCCAAGAAGGTTAGGAAAGCTTCATGATCAGAGAGTTGTAAGATGAAATTAGAGCAATATTTATCAATAGTGGAATACAAGTATTATATCTGTTTTCTCAGAAGGACACATTAGACTAATTCTCATACTATTTTATACAATTTTAAGATCAGCTCACAAGGTTAAACATCCTCGAAACTTCAATTAAAAAACACCTTTAGAATTTCAATTATAAATAAATATATATAACATATAGTCTGAATAATATATTCTACTCTGTATTGATAAATTAATATTCTACTAATAGATATGCTGCTAGTATTTCATACTATAACATATACCACTAGACACTGTATAACAAAATGTCTTTTGTTATTATACTAAGAATAGTTCATACTACTCTTACATATACACCAATTTTATTGTAAATTAGAATATATTTCAATATAGTTGTTGCATGTAAAGTGATTCTTCAGTGTCAGAGGGGCTTTAAAAAAATTTTGTGATATAGTTTAGAAAAAGCTGTACTCTAAATGCAGTCATTTAGCATGATGATCTGCCACATTTTTAAGTTTTAATTAGAAGTATCATGTGGGTTTTTGTTCCACAAATAGTCACAATAAAAACTAAAGAACATAAGATATGTTGTAATTTACAAAATGACAACTTAGAGTTTAAACTGTAAATTGCCCTGATGATATTTTGTAAAGTACTTGCATTTGCAACTGACCAGAAGAAGTAAAATTTGAAAAAGATCCAAAAGTGGCAAACATCCCCTGAGAAACCTGTCCTCAGCTCTGCTCAAATAAGCTATCTTTTTGCAGAGGAATATTCACTCAGCAGGCACAGCTGTTATTCCGCAATTTTTACATCTAAATCAAAGATAATTGGACTTCTGAGTACATTTAAATTGTATTCTGGGAGAAGGGTCTAACTTAATGCATCATTTGCATTAGCTATAAAAGACCGCTTTTTCATCCTGTAAAATTTACTGTGCTTAAAAAAGTATTTGGAAGTGCAAAACAGTTACTTAGAAATTTTAAAGACACGTGGACACCTTTAGCACAGAACCTTTTCAGCTATAAAAGACCATTAAACCAAACAGAAGTAAACTATTCTTCTAAGTTCTTCATAGGTAAAATATTAATGGTAATAGACACTCCTGAAAATTACTCTTCTCCAAGTTTTACTGAAGATTACATCCTCGGTGCCAAAAAAAGCCTCAGAGACAAAACCTGCAATACTTTATTTGGTGTTATTAATAAATTAGTTATTTATATACCGATGTTCATTCCATGAAGTACTTCAATTTCAGATTCTCTGATATTAATTTAAGAACTTCTGTTAAGGCTTTCTTTACTGCTGCTTATTGAGATTCATTGTATTTAGCATTTGACATTCAGACAATGTATTTTAAGGATTTTCAGTCTTAATTTTACATATAAAGATATGAAAAGCATACTGCTTATTAGCCTTTCATCACTAAAAAAGAAAATCTGAAATTTTGTTTGACAAAATGTCATCTTTAATTATTACATGGGAACATTGTACCAGGCAAAATGGTGTCTAAAATGGTTGCTTGTTCATCTTTTACTGACACATGCAGTAAATATTCAATAGGCAATTCCATCAAAATAGACTAATCTTGATTTTCACAGAATCAGCATGGATAAGGCTGGAATTCTTCATTACACATGAACACACAATGCACTAATACACATTGATCACACCTATCTGAGCTTCTTCATACACAGACTGAGTGACCCCAGCTTGCTCCTCGTATGTCAGATGTTCTATCCCTTAACCACCGTCATGGCTTTTTGCCAGACTTGCTCTACTATGCCCCTGTTCCTCTCTTAATAGGGAGCCCAGAACTGGACGCAGCACCACAGATGTGTCTCACCAGGGATAAGCAGAGAGCAACGACCACCTCCTTTGAGCTGCTGGCAACATTCTTCTGAAATGCAGCCCAGACTGAAGGGGAGATTGCTGGCTCATTTTCAATTTGCTGTCCACCAGAATATTCATTATCTTTTATGGGAAGCTGCTTTCCAGCTGATTCACCCCCAGCCTGGACAGGTGCATAGAATTAGTCCCCCACTCCTGTGTAGGAAATTGTATTTATCTCTGGAACTTCATGAAATCTCTGTCGACCCATTTCTTTAGCCTGTTAAAGTCCCTCTGAATGTGAAACCATCTGATCTGTCAACCACTTCTCTCACTTTTGCACCATCTGCAAACTTGATGATGATGCACTCTGCCCCATGACAGAGGATCACCATGACCTTTCAAAGGTAATCAAGAAAGACCTCATAACTTTGACTAGGTCCCTCAAGACGTGTGGGTGAAACTTGTCAGATCACATTAATTTGTATTATGCTTAGTTTGTTTGCACATTCCCTAACCTGACTTTATTCCACTAAGTGTTGAATTTTCCTTCTGTGGACTTTCCCATTTGTCTCAGGGGCCTGGGATTACTGAAAACCAGTCCTAGCAATAAAGGCTGAAGCAAATAAAGCATTGAGTACCTCAGCCCCTTGTCATCAGGTACCCTGTTCCTTTCAGCAGAGGCTTTCCCCTGTCTTCCTTTTGCTGTACACCCATAGAAGCCCTTCACATATGCTCCAGGGCTTTGTCTTACCTGACCCTGTCCCTTCATGCTCAATAGCAACTACAAACTTCCAGGTCACTTGTTCCTGCACCCACCTCTTGCATGCTTCCTTTTTATGTTTGGTTTTCATCCTGCAGGCCTCCAGACACTCCGGTTTGACTTCTCCATCATCAGGATGAACCTATCCTGGGTTTGGAGGCATGAGTTGGAATAAGAAACTCAAAGGATTGCTAGAGACTCAAAGTCTGAAAGCCTTTGAGCTTTTCATCCAGATTAAAAATACTGAAGTAGCTTATTGAATTCATTAGTACCACTCACTAAATGATTTAAAAAGGAGCATTGAAAATATTGCTGTAATACCCTACTTGAACAGTTTTCAACACTAGACCACTTCGCTTAATAATCCTACATAAACTACCCTTACAAACAATGCAGTTTTTGAAGTACAGTAAGTGAAGACTCTAACTTTTGCATAAAAGATTAAAGCTCAGGAGTCATGCTGCATGACAAACGTATTAAGCTAACTGAACATATAACAGCTATAGTACTGGATCTATAATAGATGTGTATTAGCATTCAACTGAATTAAAAGTCCTTGAAATTTTCTACTACACTAGGAACTCTCTCCCTCTGCCTCAATACGAAAGTTACCCAATCAATGTAATATTTGTCTGTTTTGAGAGACGTAGCAGTGAATACAGCTTGGTAAGTGTACAGCTAAGTAAGATGGACTGCCTGAAACACAGTAAAGCAAGATCAATTAAGTGGAAGGAGCAGCAAAGAAATCTTGTGCTTATCACTACACCTTTGACATGAAGAACTAATGTTTGGTTTTCAATGTCACTGTCTTAAGTATTTTCTTAAAAACAACACTGAACCCAGCACCAAACAAAACTGGTGCCTGTGAAGACACAAGAAACAGGCTCAAATCTACTACTGAATCTTCCGTAAGGTAACCACGTACCACTGAGGTCTCTAAATACAATAGCTGACTAGTTTAACACATGATAGTCTACACAAAGCTATCCAAAACTTTTTAAGCTCAGAATCCCAAAGACAGTTATATATATCTATACATATCCCCCACTTGAGTGACATAAAAGGAATAGAAAGCTCCAAGACAGCTTCCCCACAGGAGCTTCATCATTCTGTTGCAGAAGTGGGAAAGCAACTTAGCAGCTCCAACCAGGCTTTCTTCTTCCCACAATCATGCATCTGTGTTACTCAGAAGGCTCTCTGACAATGTCACTAGTATTCACAATCTAGCTTAAAATGCTACCAGTACTTTGCAACTCATGTGATGATTCAGTTGCCATTGGATATTCATATCACTCTAGCAATACAACTAAATGTCCTTCACATAAAGGTCAAGACAGAATTTGATTCAACTAGTCCCAGTCATGCAAAACTGAAGAAGTGCTTTTTCAAAAATAATAATTTAACTACAAACCTAGCAACAGAGAAAGGAAGATGCTGAAGCCTCAAAAACGGACTAAAGAACTACAGTCCCCTGTCTTAACATAGATTAAGTTTGTATGTTATTCTATTTTCAGAAAAAACTTTATATGTTATATTGAAGTAACAGATGCAATAATCTAAAAGCATTCTTATTAATACAAAAATTAAAAAAATTATTACTGATTTGATTCTTTTCAATGCAATATTTTTGACATTTTCCTTCATATTCACTTCTGCAACATTCTGTCACAATGAACTGAGATGAATCATCGACAAACAACCAATTTTGACCTCTATAAAATATAGACAGTAAACGTATTTTAATGTCATAAATCAGACTGATTTTCAGTGTAATTTAATTTTAAAAAGTAAATGGGCAAAATAGTCTCAAAAAACATCTTTTATACACATTAAAAACTATTTCAAAGTTTTCTTAGCAAGCACTTATTAGAAAAATATCTTGAATTACATATTTAAAGTCAATTTCATAACAAGAATAAGTTGCAAAATTGATTTAAGATATTCACTGGAAAGCTGGTAAATCAGACCTTCCTGATCTTGTGTGTCTGGTATTTCTACTTGAAAAATTAAGAAATCTACTTGATTCACCTGTAGGTGACACTGTTGGTCTTAGCCATACAACCATTCCTCTTAATGTATTTAGTTGCAGTCTGGAACAATGGTGTTCCCAAACTGCATATATTTTTTTTTTTTCTTTTATATTTGTACACTAGTACTTTTGTGTTTCACTGTATCATGGTTTAATTCCAGCGAGCAAGTAGGTCCTCCCAGAGCCACTCGCGCAGTCCCTTCTGGTGGGATGGGGGAGAAGAAGGGTAATCAGAAGGGTAAAAGTGAGGAAACTCATGGGTTGAGATAAAAGAGCTTTACAAGTAAAGGAAAAGCTGCACACACAAGGAATTCAAAGCAGAAACAGGAATTCATTCACCACTTCTCACTGGCAGCAGGTGTTCAGCATCCCCAGGAAAGCAGGGATCCATCACGTGTAAGGGTGACTTGGGAATATAAATGGTCACCCCGAATGTCCTCTCTATTCTACTTCCTCTAGCTTCATATACTGATCATGACACCATATGGTGTGGGACAGCCCTGTGGTCACTGAGGGTCAGTTGCCCCAGCTGCTTCCCCTCCCAACTCCCTGTGCACCCCCAACCCCCTCTGCAGTGGGATGGGATGTGAGGCAGGAAAGGCCTTGACACTTGCAAGTAACAAAAACGCCCCTGTATCATTAACACTGTTTCCAGCACAAATCCAAAACACAGCCCATACGAGCTGCTAGGAAACAAATTAACTCTATCCCAGCCAAACCCAGCACACGTTTTAATATCAAACCTCTGCAGAGACAGTGATTTATGTAAGTGCATCAAGTACGGATATATTAAAACTGAATATACTCTGATAAAGCCTCAAGTAAGTGAAAAAAATGTTTACACTGGAGAGGAAATGGAGTATATACTTATAGCAACAACTCTTCATCCAAATTGAATATTTGTATTTTTTCATTTAAGTGCTGATAGTACAATGCGAAATAGTTCATCATTTATAGGGAAAAAAAAAAGAAAAACACTCAAAACTTTGTTTTCAAAACAGTTTAGAAGAACTTGTAGTTACATCAGGCATGAACATAATTAATTCAAATAAAAGGGAACACACCAGCAAGAATGCAATTAAAAAAACCCAAAACAACACTATATCCTTTAACTGCAGAATACATAGAGCAAACTTTTTCCTGTTGTTCAAAATGACTGTAATTTTATCTGGCATCATTTCAACTAGATTTTACTGCTAACCCAAAAATTAACTCCCACCTTCCCACCCAATCTAAATAGAGACTTTAGCCAAGTGAGTCATAGCAAAGAATGCCAGTCAATTACACATTTTATGTATGTGGCATTTGATTATTAATCACAAAGTAGGTTTCTCAAAGCCTGCACTAAAATTCTACAGATTATGCAATTACAGAAAGCAAGTAGGCATGTCAGTAAAATAAACAACTATATCTGTCTATTTCAAAACTAAATGATTTCAAATAAAACATAAATTAGTGCCTTAAGAGTAGCAATTCTAATTTCTGAAGCATGAAAGACTGATTTTTAGTAAACATTGTCATAAATCGAGAAATTAATTTAGGTCACAGACAGCATCTTCAGTTCCCTATACCGGGCTACTGTTTTTTATTAAACTGCTGCTGTTTGATGATGTATAAGTATTTTGTTCCCTCGGCAAAATGTGTCACAGGTGCATATATTAATGGGAGAGTCACAAATCAGAAGGGCTTCCAACAATTTCACTAGAATATTGGAAGACTGATGATAAAAAAAAATAAAAAAATAAGTACAATGCTGAAGGCAAGGAATGATAACATCCTGAGAAAGCAATGTAGTTGTTCCAGCAACAAAAACAGCGTAAAGAATGTAGACAACTTTTCAACTAAGCAACAAGTTTATTAACTGAACCCACTGGAAAATTATCCAGAAATCTCCTATACAAGACAAACTTCATTTGTTTCTTAATAGATTTTACCATCAGAGAAACCCAAGAATCCTATGCATGACGTCACAGAGTGTACTGCCTTTATTTCTGAGGGCTAAAAGCTTAGTCAAAGAACTAATGTCACAGACCCCAAGTTACCAGTCTGCTGTATAGCATCATTGTTTTTTTTCACCTGCCTTACAATTTCCCTAAGTTGGTATAAGGAAGGAAGAAAACTATGGGAACACCATAGCCTACATAAAAATGGCACCCATGGAAAAAAATCCTTCCTGATCTCTAAAGGGTCAGGAGATAGCACTACATGTTCAAAAACTGAAAACTTGCTCCTGAGGTGAGCATAGCAACATTATAGAAGTGTGCCTAGCCAGGAAAGAAGAGGGCTTTAAGTAGTTTCTCCAGTTTCAGATTCTAGTCAGGTTCACCTAATCCAGATTATGTCTTCATTTCCCTTTTGTTATTCCCTATTTTGGGTCTCTGAAAACAGTAATCTTAGAAAAATGACTAGCTTTTCTTCCTTCTGCTCATCTATCAAAACACCTTCAGGATTCTGCCTTCTGCCTCCAAAAGCTGAGGAGAATGAATTTAGCTCAGTTAAGCATTACTGGTCACATACTTGTGTGTGACCACTGTCAACAGGTGAAACCGGTAAACTGCTCACTGGAGAGAAGACTGACAAGATCAGAACCTTAAGAAAACCCACAGTATTTCAAGTCTTGCATAGGTACAAAGACACATCTCTTCTGATTTTATTTTAACAATCTTGATCTTGGAACTAAACACTGATTAAGAAATACACTTATTTACAGAATAAAAAGAATATGTAAAAAAGTCTGTGGTGTGCCATCAAGGCTCATTGCCTCAAAGATATCCTCGATAGTGGATTTTTTAAACATAGTTTGCCCTGAAGATAGCATGAACAATGAAACAGGGAACAAAATTTTCTTTTTCACACTGTGAGAAGTTCTGAAACAAAGGAAATCCATAAGGACACAACAGTGTGAAATGGAGATGACTCTGGCATACAGAAATCCTACTGTATAAACAGATTTTGATCTTTTTTGACTCAGACATATACTTCACAAGCATTTCTGCTCTAAACATTTTAGAATATTTCTCTCACTTGAAGGGTAAGGTTTTAACCTCATTTAAAGGAAGAAAGACTCTTATTTTAAATAGTACACAACTTTGAAAATTCAGAAGAAAGGAAGCTTTCTTTCAGCAAGTTTGTACCACTGAGGAATATTCAGGACGTACTCTCAGAAAGAGAGGCATGTCCCTTCCTCCTCCTGTTTTTTTGTATTACATTTTAATGTCTTCCTGTCCTAGTCCAAATGCTGATCAAAAGAGGATATTCTGTGCCTGAAACCATGGGTGTGCATAGAGTCCAGCACTACTTTACATTCTAGGCATACTGGAAGAGGGAGTATTAATCAGGTTCAATTCTGGTTTTGAAATGAACAACTTGAAAAGAGTTTTTCTGTATCTATGAGCTTTATAATCTCTGGATCACTTCTGAAGGCCACTCCATGAAAGTTTAACTTCTTGTATCAAAAGAGATTTGTAGATTTTATGCATCTAAAGGATCCAAAGTTTCTAGAGCAAAGAACCACCTTGTTCCTGGAAGGAAACAGACTGGTATCTAAAGTCATCAGTAACACAGGTGTTTGCAACAACTGCAAGCAAAAACCAATAGCATGTAATAGGAGATGAAGGCCACTTACAGAAAACTAACATCAGAGTAAGTGCTTACTGGGATGGACAAAACATACTGGAAAGAAAAAAGATTAGACAGTGATGAAGTATCAAGAGACAGGAAAATAAAATAGAACTATCTTGCTTCAAAGCACTTTAGATTGTATATTATATGAAGTTTTTCAGCGTAAGTTCTTCATATAATTTTCACAAAATGTTATGGTAATATGAATGGAATAACAAGTGACAATGCCAATCTTATAAAAAGTGTCCTAGAGTTGATTTCTGTTAAAATGCAGTTCAATACAATAGCCTGTGAATTATCACTATAGGAGAAGAGCTGCCGACATTCTGAATTAAAAACATTCATAATTCTTGGTCATGTATTGAAACATTTTTGAAAGGTGTGGTGATACGCATAACTGTAAAGAGTCACTATCTCACATACTTACTATACACATAAGGAAAGTTACTATATATGTATATTCAGCTCTAACAGTGGGCTTTCTATATACATCAAATGAGAAGCACATACATAGCAGAATATCATAGAACACAATGCTCTAAAAAAATCATGAAATAAATGTATTACCATTTTCATAGGAAAAGTAGTAGGAATCAACTTCACTATTTGCTTTTACTTAGAAACACCTCTGTACCCTATTAAAGTGCAGGAAATGAGAAACAGTGTATAAGAAAAATAAAGCTGCAGATGAAACAGCAAGCACCACAATTTTATAGCTCTCTTTTCCTTCAAATAGTTTCGGACTTGATTAGTTTTACATTGCAGGTAAGAACTTGAGAAAAAAGCATTATTCCATTTTATTACTATCAGATTTCAATAGGGAATAAAGCCCTCATGACTTAGTATCAGACTCTATCGGCTGACAGAATCTATCAGAGTGATCATCCATATTACTCAGAGGTCCTGATGCCATTTGTCGTTCTCAGAACTACTTGCCCTAGTCAGCTCTGATGCTTTTGTGGTCTCTGCTTCACTTCTCACTTCTGCTTTGCCCTCACAAGTACAATTAATCAGCTAATCTTTGAGATGTCAAAATACATTTGGTCCTTCAGGCTATTTCCTCTCGTCAAGAAAAGTGTTCTGTTCAGTAATCAGGCAAATGTATTTGCCAATGCAAATGCAGCTTACACAAATTCTCTTTTCATTTACAACACAACTGTTTTCTAAAACACCATCAGTACTGTTGTATTACTCATGCTCTGCAATAAAAATTGCCCTTTTGTTCTAAACTACTCTTATTTCCAGTATAAAGAGCTAGCTAAAGCTAAATAGAAAAATAACCCGATAAGAAAATTTGCAATAAACAAAATTTTCTCAGATTTTAAATACCAAAACTAAAATGTCAATGAAAGCAGTAACTTTATTTCTAAAAAAATCAAAAATTAAAACTAACTGATAGGTTAGTTTTGTAGGCTGACCTTAGTAGATGGCAGATGTCCGACCACCCACTCTCTCACTTCCCCTCCTTACCTGCACAGGGGCAGAAAATAAAGCGGAAAAGCTGCTGGGTCAAGATGAAGGCTGGGAGATCATTTACAAACTATTGTCAAAACAGACCTGACTCAGGGAAAATTAACTTGAGTTATTGCAAATCAAAAACAGAGTACAACAGTGAGGAAACAAAGACAAAACCTAACCCCCCCTTCCTGCTAGTCCCCCTTTTCACTAGGCTCAACTTCACTGCTTTGTTCCCAAGTCTAGCTATGAGGGATGGGGGGTGTAGTCAGTCCATATCTCTTGGTCTTGCCCATTCCTTACTCACACTTTTTCCCCACTCCAGTCTGAGGTCCCTATCACAGGATAGACCTTAAAAAATTGCTCCAACATGGGTCCTTTCCATGGGCACAGCTCCTGCCAGCAGCCTAGTCCTGCATGAGCTCTCCATGGGCCACCTTTTCCTTTTAGGACACCATCCACCTGCTGCAGTGTGGGTTCCTCCCAGTGCAGACATCAACTCCACCATGGCCCCTTCAACGGGCTGTGAGGGAATCTCTGTTACAGTGCCTGGGGCAACCTCTCCCCTCCTTCTGCTCTGACCTGGATGCCCGAAAAATCATTCACATTTTTAAGCTCCTTAACATGTTTGGCACTTAGAAAATGAAAGTGGTGTCACTTCTCAAACCTACACCTTTGAAGGACAGTTTCTTATCAAAATGCTAAGATAGTTTTTATATAAACTGTAAGCAACGTTAAGAGTCAGCTCTGAAAGCAATGTGATTTTAGTTTATACAGGTTAATGAGCAGAGAACAAATATGACAGCCAGCTGCCTGTTTTCTAAATGACAATGCAAGTCAGGTTTAGTTGGACTTGACAGCAAACAAATTTAAGCTTTGAATTTGATTTATTTGAACATCTTGGAATTTATTAGAATTCATAAAGAAGGCAGGGCTTTTTTTGGTTTGTTTGGGGTTTTTCTTATTTTTATTTTATATTTTTATTTTATTGGTGAATGCTACTATAGGTTTCCCACTTCCCACCTTTGTTAATGTTAGGTTGAAAGCAAACTAAGGTCAGACACAGCATTTGCTTCCAATATTCCTTTCTTTAGTTGGACGTGTAATTAATTTTTATCAAGTCCATGGCAGAAAAAAGACAGAGATATGTGAAGGCCTGCAGAAACCTAAAAGTTTTAGAAATGTCTTTCTGCAAAGTCTGTAAGGCCCATGTTAACAGGCACAGCCTTGCAGTTCAGTAAATATATACAACTATTTCTGTGGGACTTGAAGTACATGAGTACCATGTAAACATGACAGAAAATCCAATACTATCTTTTAAATTAATATCCTTGCTTTCTGTATAATTTTTTTTTATCAAGGAGAACAATAACAAAAATAGAAATGCTTTCCTTTAAAAAAAAAATAAAAATCTATATTCCTAGACAGTTGAAAAAAGTATTCAGTAGTTCAGAAGTGGCAGAATCAGAACTATTCAGACAAGAATAGTTTGAGTCATTTTCTCATTTATTTAAAACACAATAAATTTCCTTTTCCTGCTCTCTGAATCCTTTTAACTCCAAGAATATGAGAACGAAGGAACAGAGACTTATAGAGGTTTACAGGTTGGGAAAATCAGCCTGCTTTCAAAATTTGACTAGATATTTTTTCCAACTGCTACCTAATTTTAGTAACAGAGAAAGCACTTATAATCTGGCCTTAAAACCATTACATATCTGTAGCAAGCAAGACTCATGACAGCGTGATGGTCTTCAAGACAAAGGAAGAGATCTAAGACCAATAAAAAAAGTTTGTCTTATAACTGCAGGTCTGAGGCACAAAATAAAGCTAAAACATTATAGGAAACTTATTTCAACTTTAAAATGTTAGTCTCACATTTATGTACTTATCTGAATTAGAACACAGGCTGTTGACAAGGACTGCACTGAAACTGCTGACATACTAGTTTAAGGGTGAGAAATATTCACATTAACTGAATGTGCAATAGAGCAGTAAAATAACTTTACTTGAAAAGAAAATATAATTAAAAGGGTAATTTTTAAAAATTATTTTTAAAGTTCATTTAAGTGGAAGAAATTTTGATAAGTTTTCACTATGTTATGCCAAAAATCTTAAATTTGTTTCATGCCAAGTATGTATAAAAAATTACGGAGAAATTATCTTCTACATGTTTTCTGAGGCCCATTATCTTTTTGTTACGGCTAGAAGGCATTTCTGCACTCTCTAGAGGCTACCATTGTTTTGCACAAATTCAGGCATCAGCTTACAATACACTCTGCCCAGTGCAGGGCACTGCTTTTAGACTTTACATTACATTATAAATCTGTACCACTCCAATCTCAGTGTTATTCTCCAAACTTTCAAAAGATAACTATTACACTTGTTGCAAACACAAGGTCAAAGATAACTGAAAGCCCAGAAGTTCATTTGGAAATTTTGTTATATCACTTTCTAGACTGTATAAAGCAAAGCCTGAGTAAGGTTGTATATGCAGACTAAAGAAAGTCCATGAAGAAAATCACCCAAATAATCCATTGCCCTCCAAATAAACACTTCATACTATCTTGAAAGCTACCCAGCAAAAGACGTAAGTTATTACTTGTGAATACTTTCCATTTAAATATTAAGATAACAAAACCAACATACCAAACAAGAGATTATGGCTAAAGTATGCTTAATATCATTGTGGGTTAAGTGACGGCTAAGTACAAGGCAATAGTATGTCAGGATAGGAACATGCTTAGATCATAGTAGGTCAGTATGGACCTGTTAGAGAATGTCCAGGGGAGGCCCACAAATATGATCAGAGGGCTGGAGCACCTCTTCTATGAAGTCAGGCTGAGAGGGCTGGGGTTGTTCAGGCTGGAGAAGAGAAGGCTTCAGGAAGACCTCACTGTGAGGCATTCCAATACCTTAAGGGGGCTTATATAAACAAGGGAGAGGGACTGTTTATATGGGCAGATAGTGTCAGGACAAGAAACAATGGTTTTAAACTGAAAGAGGGCAGGTTTGGATTGGATGCCCCATTCCTGGAAGTGTTCAAAGACAGGCTGGATAGGGCCCTGACCAACCTGATCTAATTGGTGGCATCCCTGCCCATGACAGGGATGTTGAAACCAGATGATATATAAAGACCCTTCCAACCTAAACCATTCTGTTTCCATGATTCTATGAAGGGAAATTGTCTTAGAGTTCCAACGCACATCCTACATGTTAAATATGTAGTAACTGTGGCTTTCACTGCACAAGATGTGGGGAACAGGTTAGAAGACTGACTGGAGAGTCGATAAAAGTTAATTTTTCTTTTACAACAATTTAGTTACTGGCAAAAAATATGGAAATAACTTTTCTTAAAAGCTTGGTTTCTGAAATGTGTGTTGGAACTATAGTAATGTTAATGAGTATTCAATCACACCATGGAAGTAAAATCATCTCGTGTAATACTATAAAAGTATGGAGCAGCAAGAAACATGCACGCCTTCTGGATAAGTGACAACATGGAAACACAGAGAGAATTATTGCTGAAAAATTGTGCTATAGACCTTTTTAATTGGAATATCTTTCACAAACATTTAAAAGACTGTATTCCACAATAAAAAGAATGAAAATTTAAACACCTTGTTACTTTTTCTAGCTAGCACTTAAAAATATTTGTATAAAAAGTAACAAAGGCAGATCCCACTGTGCATTAAGGGTGGATTCCTGAGAAGGGAGACAGTTAGCAATTTGTCAGATAAAGCATTTTTTCCTCATGAGAATAAGCATAACAGATACATCTAATAACTTACAAAATACACATCTTTAAATACACACAGGCAAAGCATGAAGCAAGCAGGATGGAAAGGAAGGAGAAAATTTTGAGGACTGTCAATGAAGTGCTACTTCTAATACCTGACAATCACCTTACTTTTACATCTTTCATTATGACTGATTTGATTCACCTGGTGACAAAAATAAAGATGTTGAAAACACAACTGCTTAGAAAAGAGGCAGAAGACAATTGTCCCATATATACCAGGCCTTCGGCTGCCTAGAAGAATCAGCTGAGATCTTCTGAAACAGTGATCCAATCTGAAATACAAGCATCTACTTCAGCTGATGATCCTACTCCCTGCCTTTTATCTCCCATACGATATACAACATCACCATGCATATAAATCGTATGCATGCATCTACCTGCTGTAGCATTAATTCTTTCAGGAAAAAAACTGCTTTTCTGTTAAACAAAGGCACTTCATTACTTAAATTACTAAAGGCTAGAAAACAGAGCAATGACTGACAAAGCAACTCTGAAACAATAAATAAAGAGGCAATACCTATCAGAGTATTCCTGTCTGAGAAATGTACACATTAGAGAGGCTGACAAGTAAAATGAAGTTTTGAAGCACGAATCAATTTAATATAGGGTAAGGAGCAACGAAAGAAGCCTGTTTGGATGAAGTGGTTTTAAGTGCCTAGTTGATCAAAGAAAGCTCATGAGTTTTCATAGAAAACAATATCTGCAAAAAGCAATAAGCAAGATCCAGCACAAGCAAATGCCCTTTCCTCAATTTATAATAAGGCTACATATTTTCTGTGCACTTTGATATGCAGCTAAAAAACATTGCAGACTAATGGGCTCCAGAATCTGCAAGAACAGCAGCAGCTGTTGTGGTAACTGGTAACTCTTCGATTGGCATTATCTCCCATCCTCACCTCCTACCATTCTGAGTAATCATAAAACTGACTAGCTACAACAAACAAAAGGAAAAAAAAATTATTTCACTGTCTCACAATTTTTTGCCTTCATTTTTTTTCTTTTTAGCCTTCCCCATGTTTCAAAGAGCAAAGACACAAAACTGAGCAAAAGCAAAAACTGAAAGTAGTCAATACTTTAATTATAGTTCCTTTGAAACCTAGGAACTAAATTTTCAGTCACAGATAATATAATTGTTTCCAAATTTTTCTTCTTCTGGAAACTACTTTTCTTCCACCTACACTCTTCCCAAAATTTTAGAAACCAGAAATACACTGCACTTCAGATTCGTCCTTCTATCCAATGACATATATAGGAAACTGCAGAAATCCCTTGAGGGTAAGTTTTAGCTAAAAAAAACAAAACAAACCATTTTCAAAGCAATGAGATGAGTCCATGGCAGGAAAAAAATATTTTCATCCAGATTCTCCCCTTTCTATTTCTTCTTGATTTTTATACATAAATCTACTTTAGCCTCTTTCTCATTAAAAAAAAAAAAAAGAAAAAAAAAGCATAATTGTTCTAGTAGTGGTATTTTGGACAGAAATAAAAGAGCATGATAAAGCAGACAGTCTGCCTACATTTCAGTTACTATGTTGCCCTAAATTAATACTTTGTATATCTTAATAACTTCCCATTACTGGAGTAAGTAGAGGAAGTTCAATTATGTAAACTTTTTTCCAGATACATTTTTTTAATATTGCCTGAAATATTTTTTTTGTGGGGTTTATTTTCCTTCCATTTTTTACTGGATGTAAGCGGAGTTTTAGTAATGAGTTGCAATTTTATGAATTATGTTGCAAACTAGAAGAGCAAGAGAAAATCGCACTTTTCCACTCTATATCCTGTTCATCAAACTTTGTACTTACATTCAGAGCAGGCTTTTCCACATGCTCTTTCTCTCTCTTTCTTTTATAACCCTCACCTACGTGATTGTGTGCCCTAGCTGAAAAGTATTGTGACGAGAACTAATTTAAAATGGCAATCTGGTGTATGTAAGTAATTTCAATTATTAAAAGTTCCTATCAAAAGGGTTTTTATTTTGTAAACCAAAATTCTGGGTAGGTGGTGTTGCAAAGTCACTCGAAGCACCAGTGATATTGCTGTCACTCATTGATTGTCATTAACAGGCAACTACAGTTTAGGGATTTTTTTTTAATAAAATAGAAGGTATCATTTTGACATATTTGTAACAACGTTATTACAGCATTTCAAGCTTATTTGGACCGTATAACTTCCAGTCCAAACAATCAACTTTTCAAAGACGATTAACACAGAAGAATTCTGAACGTATACTAATGTTAGGTTCTTGCAAACACACACACATGCAACATTTGGGTTATGAACACTAGGGACATAACATACCTAGGTTTACTATCTGGAAACAGGTGAAATTTTAAACAAAGGTTTATTACACAGACTTAGAACACGATAGTAGTAAGTCTAAATGGGAGAAACCAAAAATTTTAATGAACTTATTGTTTAAGATATTTCATATGTATTACTATTTTCATCTCTGAATCAAAAGTCACATTTTGGAACATAATCGATGTAATAACAGACTTAGTAATAACATTTCAGGTGCTTCACCAGTACTGTTACAAGAAGTTTGAAGGAAAGACCAGTGTACCTATGAAGAGGTACAAATATATAGGCAGAACAGTATTTTAAAGTATTATGCGTACCTGTGTTCGCAGAATTTCACCTTTTGACAGTTGCATATCACCAGTCAGCTCTTTCACAGTAATGCCTAGTGGTTCCAGACGCTTGCTGAAGTAATTTGTCATTTCAGCTGCCAAAGCCTTCATAGGAGCAACATACACAATCTGCACCAAAAGAACACTCACTTGATAAATGAGCAAACCCCGCAACGCTGTTTGTTTCATGGCAACCATTACAAATCACAATTTATTGTGAAATATGATGCCAGGCGCTTACAGTGAAAAATCTTAATAGTGATATATGAAAAGTAGTTATCTTTGCTGGATAAGTGTGCAGCTGTTTAAAGGACAATGGATTTTGTTTATACAGCCTCATCGCTCTGAAAATTGGTTCTGCATCAAAGCTAAATGCATTTTCATAGCTTTTTACTCACATAATAAGATTTTTAGAACACAAATAAGAATAGCTTTAAGAATAATAAAGTAATTCAAAACTAGTCTTATCTTTAACTTGGAAAAGCATAATATCCTTGAAAACTTCCCACATTCCATGTATAACATATAATGGATTTTACCTTACAAGTTAAAAAGCTGTTATTTGGCTCATTAAACTCCTACCTTAAACTCATCCTTTTTGATAACACCATGCTGGACGTGCTGGCGAATTTCATGAAGGATTGTCAGCATGGCAATGTTAGTCTTCCCAGCTCCAGTGGGGGCGCAGATCAGCATGTTCTCATTTGTATTGTAGGCAGTCTCGAAAACTATAGACTGGATTCGGTTTAGTCTTTTCATGCCTTTAAAAGCAAGTTGTCCAATCTGTTAAAACAACACACATATTTTGGACTTTTCATACATGTATGTATATGAGTGTGTATGTACCTATACATACATTATTCATAAGAAAAAGAGCATGTGGAAACAAAACTTAGGATACTTGTCGTAATCTATGTATTATTCCAAGTGTTTTTATTCTGAGGCTGGACACTTCTACCCAACCCTCAAATACCAAATCCATAAGGAAAACAAAATAAAGCAGGATAACGTCGGCTAAAATTAAGCAAAATCTTTAGCCTTATACTACCTCAAAATTTATTTCTTTTAGTCAAGAGTTTGACAAAAAATTATTATACAGTAAAATAATGACCTATTAATAATTAACACCAGTAAAACAGCATTAATAGGAATAGAAAAATATGTATCTCTAAGATGACAAAACATGATGACTAATAGGAGGCAGCATTACACAGGAACATGCTGAAGAAATTGATTGTTAAAAAATTATCTATTACTAATTTTGTACAATAAAGTTGAATTTTGCAAACACAAACACACAAATTCAATACCAATTTTCCCTTGCTTCTGAGGAAATCTCCATTGTGCAACTGCTTATGTTCAGACCTTTCTCCAACAACATTTACAACAAGCTGCAGCCACCAAAAGGAGCATAAAACTTGTATGGGGAGTCCCAAACAGGCTTTAAAAATGTTTTAAACCCCTAAATTATAGGGCTAAAATGGGAAATTATGGTTATTACAGTTTAATACATGTTTAAATCTTCAAAAGTACAAATCATCAATTACAAAAATACTTTGCTTCTCTTGGTTTCTCTGAAAAATCGTATTTTCACCAGGAAAGAACCACTGCAGATAGACAGTTACAATTTCTGCATTTGAAGATTATAAAACCTTTGCAACTGAAGAACAGACCCTTAAGATATAAAATTAATTTTCTAATAAACTTACTTTTTCTTAGCTCTTTTCACAGATTTTTAAAGTAGACTGCAGAACATAGAATTATTTTTTTCTACAGATTTAATTACCTGCACTGCTTCTAGTACAAAGCATGAAAAGTATCTTATTGATATTTTTGATGATTATAATTTTTACTTTAATTGAGGAAACCACAGAAGTACAGTAAAGAACAGACCTGAAAGCATCTGAAAAATCTCCTTTTCCATTATTCTGGGTGCTTCAATTAATTTGCAGTCATTTTCTATGGTAATAGCCTCTCCATTACCAAATATTCTTTCCAGTGCCTTCCAATACTAAGCAAATTATTTGAGCAGGACTTAATTTATTACTCCCTTAAGTAATGTAAGCTTAGGAACGAAGGCTTCATCAACTATTTAAATCAAATACTTGATTAAATTTTGTGGCAAACAACACTGGGTCTATCATTTTACTGCAGTTTCCTGGTAGCAGCCTCATATGAGATGCTGAGATACAAAATATAAATTTAGGTTAACACACCGTTTTCACAGTACTTGACAACTCTTCACTTTTAAATTTATAGGAATGATGTACTTAATGACTAACCAATTGTAGTTTTATTCTAGATGACTTTGAACAGGAAAAAGCAACATTCATTGTTATAGAAGTCAATGAAAATGCTATGCAACCAACACACGATTTCTTTTTGAAAAGCGTGCTTTTCAGTTTAACAGTACATTTTTCTTAGCAAAGCTTTTGGGTTGAAAACTTGTCCCACACTGAAAAAGCAAGTGCTATTCAAACCATGAATTCCATTTGTATTTATAGGACTGACAAATCTCAAATATATCCAAATAACTGTTTTAAACCGGTAAGCATCTTTGGTGAAGAAAAAAAAAGTATCTAATGCAAATACTTGATGTACTTTTAATCAAGTTTCTTCGATTTTTAAAGGCTGAATTTCAGGATTACAACAGTTTTCACTGTTAATGTTCTTGCACAGTTTATTCTACTTGTCAGACTGCAGGAAGAAAGCTTATTTGTTTCGCACAAAGTTGTGTATACATAATGTTCTAATGTGTACTTAGTGTGTCATCTTGAAAATTAATTTCATCTTCATGAATGAGACTATTATAAAGTGTTAATGGTTTTCCTGGAGACCTGCTGATTATGTTGGCACTATCAGGGCTCAATCAGCTATTTTTATGACCTCCTTAGTCATTTTAGGTTTCTAATTTGCCAGTTATTTTATTTTGAGATTTCTTGCCAGGTCTTTGTAATTGGTTATATTTCTCCTTTTCCCTCCCATTCCCTCTAGTTAGTTTTAGAAACTATTATAAACACCATATGAGGTTCACACTGAGGAACAGCATTTATAATAAAAAAATCTATGGAGAGAAATTCACAAATGCAACTGGTGTTTACAGACTTGAACTAACAAAACACTACATTGCGCAATCTGCGTATTATTTAAAGAAGCGGGTTTTAAACAAAAGCAGAAACATTGCTGCCTAAATTAAGTCCCGTGTAAGTATCTTCAGAACTGAATGACAGAAATTTTTCACAGTTAGATATTTGAATATGTATGGCTTTACACATACAGGTCACTTAATAGTAGTGTGATTTTTAATACCCTTAAATATGTCCTTAGGTTATCTTAAACTACTGCATGTAGGAATATATTGTTACAGCTTCTCTTAAACTTAAGTGTGCAGTGTAAAACATCTTTTTCCTCTACATTTTTCAGAAATTACATATACTATAGCCCTAGGACATGGAATTGTAAGCAGAGATAAATAAATATTTAGAAAAAAATAATTTCCTGTTCTCTTTTCCTATTGCAAAATACTAACACCGGGGATCAAGACTGACTTGGTAAGTAGCAATAAACAAATACATGTTCCAGAAGAACCTGAGGAAGCTGTGTAACAAGCTAGAAAAATGGACCTCAGCTTGTTTTCCAGACAGATGCTAAGCCTGCTGAAACAGGAACATTAAGAATGGAATAAAGATTAATAAAAAAATAAAATCCATAAAAACCTGGTTAAGAAATAAATATATATTTTTTTTAAATAATGGTATTCTGACCAGAATGCACACTTTCATTCGACACACTATTAATTTTCAACCAGGTACTGACAAATCAATACACATCATTCAAAATCACAATACAGTCAATGCATAACATTCTTTGAAAGTTGACTCTGCAGGAACACATTAAAGATTAAAAAAGCTACATGAGAAAGGAATTCCAGAGGAAAACAGTATCCTAAGATTTCTTTAAACCAGCTCCTGATTTGGTTGAAAAAATATTAAAGAATACCTTTCCTCTAAATTGCATTTTATTTCAAATAGTAAGTACAAGTGCAAAATCCAAACCCAACAGTTTTCCCCTGAAATATGACTAAGGTAGAAGACAGAAATGCAACAGTATGCACAGAACTCCACAGTTTTACAAAGGTACTAGAAGATTTGCTTTTTTTAATGTCATTTGCAGAAACTACCTATTTTGAAAGCTGAAAACAATTTTGTCCCCTCCTCTGGCATATTAACATCAAGACTTCTACAGATCAATTCTCTTTCAGATAAACCAATGCAATCCCTTCCTTCTTAAAGAACTGGTAGCCCTGGATGGCAGAATGTGTTTTTCACTGAAAGTGAACGAGATGCAATATTCTTCAGCCTTTTACTGCAAAACTGATTTATCCCTAGAATTCAACACAAACCATAGAAAGTTTAAGCAGAATACAATCTAAGTGCTATCCTCAACAAACAGAATTTCAAGCCTAAGATGATACCATTTTTACATAAGCATGAATCAATGTGTAAGAACACAAAGAAACAACCCTTTACACAAACCAGATGATACTCAAGACAGCTCCAATGTGAACGTAGAAAATCCCTTCCCGGAAGTAAGCCTTCCGATTCTTCCTCATGGAATTTTATTGTGACAACTAATGCATTTAGCAACACAGTAGTGACTGTCTGCTCCAAATAGCACAGGCCATCAGCACTTTAGACAAAAGTTTTAGTCATGCAACTCATTAGACCTTGTAGTTCTACAGAGTTCAATAAATATTATACAGAAGATACTAATTTTTTTCACAAGACCCACCTGTGAAACCTGCTGTGGTCTCTCTATGGTCTATAGCACTCTCCTTCACCCAAACAAAAGGGTGTTAATTAAAAGTTTCACTAAAAGCTGACATCTTTCACTCTCCGGATCACTTTATGCACTAAGACTTGTTGACAGAAACAGCTTGTCAGGTGCAATTAACCTCAGCATAACAAGTTCTCACTTTGTGGCCCAATGTGCTCTTAAGTCAACTTCAAGGTACAATGCCAGCATTTTAGCAGCAGCTTCCATAGTCAGTATGGGTGTGCACAGACAGAACATTGTAACTCTTATCTAATATCCCGGAGCAACTCTAGAAAAAATATCACGATGTTTAATTAGCAATTTACCCAGAACATATATTTGGATGTTATGTCCCTTAGAATTAAGATGTATCTATAGGACATTCCCTTCATATTTCACAATCCAAAAGAAATTTTGTCATGTTCACATTAATTTTTCCAGTTCTACTCATACTAGACAAACTTTCTCATTGTCTGAAATAAAGGAATGTTAGTCATCTGTCCTAATTTTCATTGTATAAGACCATCTAAACCAAATGTGCTATAATGATGACTTCTTCTGTCATACTGTAACAAAGTAATAAGATTACTATCCATTTATCTTAAAGATAATCCATTGCACTCATAAACCAAGGTTAAGCTTTCAGCATTTTCCGTGCTCATTGGCTTGATTTTAATGCAGATATATTTTATTTAAAGTACCTTATATATCTCAGGTACAACAAATCTCATTCTGCAGTCAGCTGTTCTATTGCACTTTCAGTTACAAAGATAATTGATCTAATTTGCAATAGCATGACTAATTCATGCTTTTTTACAGAAAAACCCCATGAAATTCAGGATACAAAGTTCTGATGTCCCTTGTTCTTACACATAAATAATCTCTAGGTCATCTTTCCTCTTTGATGTACTTTGGAATGTCATTGGTTGTGGGGGAACCACAGCCAGGTTTTGCAGGATGGAAAGATGAGAACATCGGACCTGCACCAAAACCTGGGAATAAGGAACAGAAGGAGAAATCATACCGGGACTGGTTGCAACACCTGTAAAGCGGACTCCAAGTTCTTGTTTACCAATTTTTTAAAGTGTTCTTGTAGTACAGGTGAAGGTCAATTGTATTAGATTAGTAATTTTTACTATTGTATTGTTCCAATGTTCTGATTGGTTGGTTCATTCCCGTTTCCCCATTGGCCAGGAGATGGTGCATTGCACCATCACCATATAAGGCCGGACCCCTCCCCAGTTTTTCCCTTATATGTTGTTACTCCTCCGACCCTTTCCTTTTATGTCGTGCTCTGCCCCAGCTCCGCCCTGCTCTCCTCCCTAGTTCTAGAACCCTCCATTCCAACCCTATTTAAGTCCCATGCACCCTCAATAAATTGTCCATTTGTGCCTCACCCTATGTTTGAGTGGATCATCCTTTTACCCTGGCGGAACGCAACAATTGGTTAAAATACATATCTATGCACATATACTCATATACACACATAGAAAGATATGTTTTTATGTGTATGTTTATACACATACACATTTTTATAACTACATTTCCACTACCCTTCCAAATTATGAACATTTAGTAGTCGCCTCTGCTTCCTAATTACGCATCTATTAATTACACATCAATACACTTAAAGCACTTTCATGCCAGTGAAATGCCTATTTTCTTACTGAAGGCACACTCAGAAATAAACATAGATGTTATACCTAGGCCTTCCACAGTTTCCCTCTTCTGATGATACTTTTCATATTCTGCTGTTTCCATGAAAAAGTGGTAGCTCATGAGATTTAGGAAGAAAAAAAGGAACTATATAACTAGCATAAAGGTTAAGTTATTTTTTGTTATCTTTGGAGGACTATTTGAGAATATAATTTCCTACCTGCCCCAAAGTCTGAAATGTGTTCTTTCAAAAGTGCATGCATACATTTTAAGCAAAGGCTCATAACATGTAAAAGAAAAACTGCATGATGTTTGGATCTGCTCCATTTAGCACCAAATCATATCAGTGAGATTTTATTGAACTTTGGGGGACAATTTTTGCAGGAACAAGTAGCATACACAAAGATATGAAAATTATACAAGCATACCAAATAGAGCTTATGACTAGCTTTGGGCCATAATCAGCATTAAAATTTCTTCAAGTAAGTACAAATTATGTCTCATCCAAAGTGTAGTACCTGAAGAGTTATGTGCTATAAAGCTTGGAGTAAAACACGTTAGATGCAAGTAATAAAAGGCACCAGAGAACCAGCAGCTGGTTTCAAAGCTGTATGTGCTACAAGTGACTAGACTAGAATGAAAAGCAGTTCTTCCAAGGTATGGGCTACCCGGGTCACTATTAGTGGCATTCACAGAATCATTTACTTTGGAGATCATCTAGTTCAGCCCCTCCCCACTGCTCAAAGCAGGATCACCTACACCTGGGCAGCAACTAGCAACAAGGATGGAGACTCCATAACCTTTCTGGACAGGGCATACCAGTGTTCCACCACCCCACAGTAAAGAATTAATTTTCTGTGTTCAGATGAAATGTCACATGTTTCAATCTGTGCCCATTGGCCCTGGTCTCTCGCTGAGCACCACTGATGAGAGAGTGGCTCCCTCTGTTAATCATTCGCCCATCAGGTATTTATATACACTTGTCAGATTCCCCTGAGCCTCCTCTTCTACAGCTCTCTCAGACTTCCCTCACATGAAAGACGCTTCAGTCCCTCAATTAGATTAAGAAGACAGAAGAAATTCCTAGAAATGACAGATAATGAACTATAAGGGTAAAACTTTACTCTGACATTCTATAGAACACAAAATCATGGCCCACATAATACTTCTTTGAATATTTTAATTTCAATTAAACATAACCTTTTAGAAAACTATGGAAACTTTGTTTCAAAATTATCACCACATTTACTGGTTAATGCAGTGGATATTTAAGTAGCAGCAGCCATCAGAAACCAGGGAAATTTCCATACTTTCAAGTTATCTTAGTGTCATTAAACTCAAAACAAACACTGCGAAATTCTCCTACATTCTGATAGCATACACAAGAGTAAAAGAGTATCCTGGGGGAAAAAGTACATGAATATATATGTATACATATATATATGTATATATATATGAAAGGATCACCTCTGTTTGAAGTAACCATAAAAAACTATGAAAATTAATGCAATTTTACTTTATTTGGAATGCTTTTTCTAAATAATCCTGGCTAAACATTTCCTCTCCAGACTTCACGTTTGCCAAAACACTGAAACAGTTATTTTACTGACTTACTCAGTTCTCAGAAATGTCAAAATTCTGGACAAGTTATAACAATGAGTGCTCTTCCACAGACAAATTTTCATTAAAGAAGCACCAGACTCCAGAGAAGTCCAGCGTAATTCCATTAAAAAAAAAAAAAAAAAAGGCAATAAAATCTAGTAGTCTAATAGTCTTTTATCAACTAGGCACTTCTTGAAAAAAAACAGCTCGTAAAAAAAAATCAATGAATAAAAAACCTTGGGTATTTTTGTTTGTTTGTTTTGGGGTTTTTTCTTTTTTCTTTTTTTTTTTTTTTTTTCAAATTCTAAGTCCTACCTTCAGGTCTCTTGAAGAAAGAAAAAGGATCTATTCAAAATCAAGAGTTTTTAGGGAAAATATTTACCTTCATATATGACAGCTAAGAGTTTACATGCCTGAAGTAATTTCATCAAAAATCCTTTTAAGTCTATAGATACATTGTCACCAGCTTTAGAGGAAGTTATTCTATACAAACAACTGCAGCAGTCGTATCTTTTCTATAGACTTTTGAATTATTCAACCACTTCTTGTTGTATTAAAAATGCAACACTGAGAAACACTCATTCGAGGTATAGATTAAACTCAGACTCCTGCATGTAGAGACCCCAAATCAGTTTGATGGAAATGATGGGAAAGCACTATAGTTCCAAGCTTTCACTGCTCTGAGTTAGAACACTGAAACAGCTTGGGGGATCTCCTCCCCTCGCTGAGAGGATTGTTTTGTGTTCATCAGCCTAGTTATAATATGACAAAAGATTATAGACAGAGCGATTATACCCTCTGGTGACTTGATTTGAGGAAATGGATATCAAAGTGTTTCAGAAAGACTTTTCCATAAAAGCAACTACTTCTACAGCATAACAAATGTACATGAATTTTGGCATCCAAATAGACACATAGGCAGGATTCTGATTTCAGTGAGACTATTTTAAACTCCAGAGTAACTGATGTCAAGAGAATTATTCTAGATTATAGCAATGGAATGGAGATCAGAACACAGCCTCTTCTTACAGCCTTCTGATACCATTTGTGAATTACACACAAAAATTACCTTGAGCTATTGCAGCTGAAGGAAAATTGGCAAAAGCTGTGTCATTTCCTAATAATCTCAGAAGTTAAAATCTTATGAGGATAGAAGGATTTAATTTGATCACATTTTACCCACATTAAATGTAACCAAAGTAAAAAAGCATTTCTCCCTCACAAAATTTAAAAATATCTTAATGCTGTGCAAAGCTAAGACTATGTGAGAGTGAAATACAAAAATCTCTGCAAATTTGAAAACATTTTAAATGTTCTGGACTGCTGTGTATTGACGTCTCCACGATCACTATCTCCCCGACTTTTCTAGATGGAGCAATGAGGAAACTGATGTTTATATGCCACAGCATATTATTCTTCAGAGTGTGGTGTTTTTGTTGGTTTGTTGGTTTGTGGGTTTTTGGGTTTTGTTTTTTTTTTTTTTCTTCAGAGAATGCTCTCATAATTTCTTACACTTGTATTCAACTGTAACAGACTCCTAGCTCTGCTGATGGCATATTGATCTTGTAAGTTATTCCCCTGGGAAAACACAGTGTGTCTCTAACAGGAAAAAAAAAATCACTGTTAGATAGACAGTGACTCAAAAAAATAACTGCAATGAAGGAGTTAATACAGTTAATAGAGTTAAACCCCTGTCCCAGTTGTTCAAGAACATAGACAGTGCAGGACAAAGGGAGAACCACAACAAATAATATGGAAAGACAAGGACACTGAGAAAGAAACTACATAAGTTCCAGCCATTGAAGTTAGTCTACTAACATGAAGCATAAAAACTGAAGCCTGTTTTTTTTTGTAACCAATATAAAATGATTTTAGCCAAGTTTTCCCAAGTAAAGAATTTATGATATGATAAGATTGTACGCACAAAGTATTTTTTAAAGTTGAATTCTTGTATGAATTGCCATTTCTGAGCTAGTTGGAAGAATTTTGAAATAACTGCATCATATCAAAACAGATTTTTTTCCTTCCATATTCTTGTTGCAGTTTTGAAAGAATATGTCATTATTCACATAAAAAAAATATTTCTAAGCAGTAAGTTTTGTTGATGAGGTCATTCAACACAAAAAATGTGTGGCTATTGTGGACTAGCCTGGACAGATAACTGGAATATTTAGTAGAGATAGAGAATACTGACAGAAGAGAGCAGACTGTTTTTGGCCAAACCTCAAAAATAGTGACAATGAGGAAGAAACACGACATCAGACAAAAGGGAACAAAGTCCTAACCCTCCTACTTCACACAGACTTCTGTGACTGACCAAGGTATGGCTCAGAAAAAAAGGCACAAAACTTTCTGGAGCATGCATCTGGGCATTTGCATTCAGCAGTTCTCAGGATTTAGATTAATGGAAAATTAAGACACTGAAAACTAGAGATCCAAAAAAATGTAAAAGCTGATGAAGATAATTCTTACCTTGCAAACAGCACTACAGATTTAACAAAGCTTTCACACATACTTTGAAAAGGATATGTGCTGAGATTACACCTTGACCAGACTTTCTATTTCCAACAAATCACATTATCACAGAACAGGTAAGGTTGGAAGGGACCATGCTGGGTCATCTGGCCCAAATTCTCTGCTCAAGCAGAGTTGTCCTAGAGGACACTGCACAGGATTGCATTCAGATGGTTCTTGAGTATCTCCAGCGAGGAGACTCCACAGCATCTCTGGGCAACGTGTTCCAGTGCTCAGTTACCCACCCAGTAAGGAAGTTCTTCCTCATATTCAGGTGGAACTTCCTGTGCAGCAGTTTCTGCCCCTTTTGCCTTTTGTCCTACTGGTTGGCACCACCGAGAAGAGCCTGGATCCATCCCTCTCTTCAGATACTTGTATATATTGATGAGGTCCCCTCTCAGTCATCTCTATAGTTGTGCTGCTGGAGTAGCTATTAATATGCAAAATGGCTTTTTTTTTTTCTGATGTAGACACCTTATTGATGGAAAAATTAAAAGGCATTTTTATTTAGCTAAAAGATAATATTTGAAAACAAGCCAGAAATTGTCCATCTAAGGAATATGTATGGCAGGGAGACAGTTTCCCATTTAGCAGTCCAGAAGAACAAAGGTCCACAGATGCCAAAACCAAGGAAAAGGCGGCTCAGAAACACAGAAGATTAACTCCAACATAGTCTCAGATGACTCAGAAAAAAAAAAATCCCCATCCTTTTCTGATTCAGGGAACACAGCAGAGAGGAGGGAATATCTGCACATAAATTTCCTTCATTATATTAGATAAGTAATTCCTATGAATGACTAAATAAAATCATCTTCCTCTTAATGGTAAATGAAAAGTTCTTATTTCCTTTCTCCTAATTAATTCCCAACAAGCTACAGAAGAAATTATTTCTACTGCCAATGTTATAATTATTATTATATAGGGCCTACTTGCTTATTAATATGAAAACTAAAAATAACTCCACTTTTATTTGATATGTCCAGTTGCAATACTCTAACTGAAAGATTAAGTGGTAGCAAAAGTCAAATTTCCAATTAGAATTCAGAAAAATTATTTTGTTAGGATAGGATACGAAACACACACAAAGTTTCCAGCTTTAAACACTTTACAGTAATTTTTGTTCCCTATTGTTCTGCAGATTCAAACACCTAGTCTTCTTTAAAAGTTCCACTGTATTAGCAGTTACTGTGTGATCTTCAGGTTAATGGAAACTGCAAGTCTGAGATGAACATCCTATCAGTTATAAAGTCAACCTCTTACTCATACAGCTCCTCTACTCCAAAATCTTTTAAATATACTTAAAACTACTTGGTGGTTCCTAACTCAATCCCTTAATCATCTCAGTCTCATTTCTATCACTGAAAGACACAGAAAATTCTTATCTAGAAAAAGAGATTCATGGAGCATATGGAAACTTGTGCTAATCAAAGACAAACTTTAAAATCAGACAAACTATAATGTGTCTGACATATTTTGAGGGCGAGTTAATTTTTAAATGTGTCAGCATATCAGAATTAGCATATACCTCTCTCATGTTTGAAAATTCTTGCTTTGAGATTTCATTTCTTAAAAATGAAAAACAAGTTTGGTTTTCAGTGTAATTTTAATTAGACTTTAAAATACTATCCTGTATTTCACTTTAACTGAAGACCGAATACTCCCAAGAACGAAAGCCTGCCTTCAGGTATGCTATCAAAGTAAAGCAGACTACTGCATTCTTCCACACTCATACTATGAAATTCCACTGAGAAATGGCTATTCCCTGAACAGGATGCAGCAGAAGCACATTATTCAGTTTCCAGTCTTAATTATCAAAATGACTAAAACTACTTTGAGTTGTTTTAATTAAAAACTTTACAGATCTCTGCATGTGCTTTAAACCAAAAGTTTATATTCAGTCAATGACATAAATGTGACTCCTTAAAGAATGAAAAATTAACACTTAACAAGTTGTTTTCTCAGTGTAAATGTTTCACTTATTATGATCACTTAATGAGGCCAAAAAACATAACAGCTGCAAAGTCACCAGGTAGATATAATTGGATTTCAAATATTACAGTGATTAAGTACAAGAGGGAAAGAATGCTGTGAGCCAGAAAGCTGTATTTTTTTTTTAGCTACATGCAGCTGCACTGTGGTAGAACCTATCTACCTGAAATGCTTCTTGGATTTTCATTGGTCATTGGGTTTACTCTACAAAATTTAATAGATGTAAGTCGCCCAATTTACAATTAGTTGAACGCCACAATTTGGAACCTAAATATTATCTTCCTTTGAAAGTAATTGAAAACTCTTTTTAAGAGCAGGGTAACAATATTTCACATTATTGTATAGCTTTGAAGTGCAGATATCTTTCAGTATTTTTTTTTAAATGACTCTTAATTAATCCAATACTAATTTATGCACCCAAAACCATCAGCTCTAACTGCTCATGTAGAAACAAGCATTTAGTCTGTTAACATAGAAGCCACTTCAGGATAATGTTTTCAAACTATTTACTTTAGCTTGCCCTTAACACATAACAAACTATTGCTTTCTACAAAACCTTAAAAAAAAAATGAAAAAAACCTTACAGAATGCTCTGAAAGGTAATTATAGTTTAAATTAGAAATAATTTTAACACATCAAGTAAAAATGAAAGAATGGCAAACAGAATAATATTCCCACAGGAATAACTACTGCTGTCATAATCTTTCTAACAGCAAAATTTTCTTCTCTCTTTCAGTTAATTTCACACTTCTGCTCCCCAAGAAGGCAGTACCATTTTACAATATAGATGTTAAATGACTTTTTCCTAAATTTTACAAGGGAAGACTACAAACACAGTTGGTATTTTTTTCTACAAGAACACAGCTATTTTGTTCGACCAAATTCCAGCTAAACCAGCAGCATTCACAGACATTTTCCTACCACAGGAAAACACAGGACAGGTGAGGGATGATGAACTTGTGTGGTAAGGTCACCAATATGTGAGAACAATGAAAGCTTAAGTGTCAAAAGACAAAAAGTACAACAGTTGAAAAAAATATTTGGAATATTTGTTTAATTACTTCTGATTTTAAAACTTATTTTTGTTTGTGCATTGCCATCAACAATGAATCAAATATGCTACAGTGAAAAAAGAAACATATACTCTCTGAACTCCCCCTCAGATCCATCTCTCAAACTTATCCAAACAAAAATCGAAAAAACGCTCTCTGGTAGCATAATCTCTTCCTGACTGGCTACATGTTTTAGTAACACACTACACATAGTGTAACAGAGTTCTGGCTACCATATCTGGGTTTGTTTTTTATTAAAACAAAACCCTAAAATAGTTGCAAGAAAGAGAAGGCTGTTCAGAAGTGGTGCTTTTCTGTACAAAACAAACCCAAACAAAACAACCCTATTTTTTTTTCCCCTTTAGGTATTCAGAACTAGTTTCATTGGATGAATCTTTACACAAATTAAAATCCTGACAGGTAAAAGCAGGTACTTTGTTAGATTACTTCTAGGTACGGGCAGATGCATCAACTCCCACAGTGGCTCAGCAGGTGTTTTTCAGCAGCTGGTGCCCTTTACTGGTTTGCCTTTGTGAGTGTGCCCATCAGATTTTCAACCATTTCAGAGGCAGTACTACACAATATACACACACTGGGCAGCTGTGTATACGATGAAACAAGCTTAATGTTTTATTCAAATCAGATCCAGTCAGTTTTACCTCATGTTAATACTAAAAAGTGCATTACCACCTTCATATTTACTCCTTGCACAAAGAGGGGCAACCCAAGTAACTGTAAGAATATATAACTCTCATATGGCAGTATTTACTAAATATTTTAAAGCAATTTTTCCTTAGTATATCATAGACAGCCATGCTGGTTTAAAGAACAGACTTAAAGAAATGAAGTTCTCTATACTCACCAGTACCGATAATGTCACTATTAGACTTTAACCCATATTTCTATTAATTGTTCTTTTTAAACTTATACTGCTCCAGAAGAGATAACTCAGATGTTACTGCACTCTTTTCAATAAAAATAAGGTTGTACATTACTAACACTTAGAATAAACAGAGTCTCTAAATGAGAAGATCTGTTTAAGTTTCAATTACAACTTCACTAATGAAAGGACATTTGAAAACATTATTTTATGTTCACATGGATTTTTTTTCTTGCTTTATCTACATTTATCAGTGTTTTTTGCATGTAGTCATTAATAATAAGGCCTTGAAAATAAAAATGCACCCAGACTGACACAACAAGGAGCATATTTACCAGTTTCTCACAGCATCCTTGCCACACTCAACATCTTCAGTGTCTTAAATGTGGCTTGTTCATGTAACACAACCATCAAATTTCTAAGGACAAAGGAAACTTAAAAAATAAGTGACCAGATTGTATCCTAAGCATTCAATTTTAAGACACTACAAGAGAGAGAAAGGCATTAAGATTACAGCTGGAAAGCAAGGAGAAGCCTATTGACAAAAAAACAAACAAACAAAAAAAACCAAAAAAAAAAACCAAAAAACCAAACAACAGATAATTTTTGACCTCCGTAAAAAGTCATAGATGAGCTAACACAACACACAGTGGAGAGGAAACCTTCATTCAGCCTGATTCTAAAAGGATCAAACTTGCCCAGTGTCCAATCAAAGCAAATAAACCTGATGTCAGCCTACCTAAAGGACAGGTAGAGAAAGAATGCTATTTTGGAATAAGAAAAAAGTTACATTGCAAATTGCTGTGTTGGTTGCTTCTTTCAGTCAGGGACACATTA
Organism: Anabacerthia variegaticeps; assembly: GCA_035583185.1. Lineage (NCBI taxonomy): Eukaryota > Metazoa > Chordata > Aves > Passeriformes > Furnariidae > Anabacerthia > Anabacerthia variegaticeps. Next base: position 73,313,616 of record JAWWEW010000112.1, on the reverse strand, counting down.
GACAATATAAAAATGGAGGTGCAAGTGGTTATACCATAATCCCAGTAGAGCAAATCCAATTTCTCCAATAATCCTGATAAACCAAAATTTTAAGAAAGTATCTGCAGTACTTTCCCATTCTTGTGGGACAATAATAAAAGCCTATTTTCATTATAATTTCTGGTATATATTGTTCCACTTTGTAAACAAATAATCTGCTTTTAAATGATCATATTACAGTTCTTCAATCCACATCATCACGCTAAAAATGAAAGCCACATCATATAAACAGACGAAGAAGAATGTAGTTTGAGCAAATACAGGCTTACATCTGATCAATTATATAGTTCCTAGATTCAAAACTCATGTGAGACATGATGTATTTGCTTCCTTTACCTTAATTCCTCCCCATCCCAAAAGAGGTGAACTATGGCATTACTTCCACAATGGTGGATTGACACACATTGCTTCAGTACGTATGGGCTGCTGCTCAGTGAAAGCCGCCTTTCACTCTTCATAGAATCTGACATAAAATCATGTTTCACTTCTCATCTCTCTCCAGTTATTCATCATCTCCCCCCCCCTCTTTTTTGCATCCTACATACATCTCTATAAGGGACGTAGATTGGTTTGACTGCCTTTTTTTGCATACAGATTTTTTTTGTTGTTTAAAAATAAAATAGTAAAAATCAGGCAAGCTGAGGGAGGCAAAGAGAAGGATATGTAAAATAGTGGTCTGCTAAAACTGATACTGTCTATGGTAATCTTGGACTGAGAATGGATGAGGCAAAGATTCCAGAGAAGCCACACCTGCCTAACACAGAGATGCTTCAGAGAAAATAATTTCAATTTCTCATCCTGTGTGAAGAGACAGGTCCTCTCAAAGACTATAATAGTATCAACTACATCTTTTTTTGCTGAGTCAAAAATCAGTTTTCAAATTCTAAGGGAGCTACCAGATACCAGTGCATTTCAAAATATTATTTTCAAATATACAAAGTAACAAAAAATAAAATGCTCTGGAGGAAACATATGAAATGGCTAAAAGAGTAACATATCCAACACTATGTCCAGGTTTTGAAACCTAGCACATACCAGGGATGTGTATTTCGGGAAAAGAATTTTACTTACGTGTTTTGTCAGAGAACAAAATGTCAATCTCTATTTCTTGGTTTCTTATTTATAGAATAGGCTTGATATTACTATCCCTGAGGACACTTCCATTTCTGTTTGTTTTTTACCATCACTACTTTAAAAAAGAAAATCATTATCCTCAGCATACCTCTTCTGAGATAGTTCATTCTTTTCTCTGTCATTTCAGCACTAGCATAAGCTTTTATTCTCACATTCTAGGAAACCTACTTTATATAGAATTCAGAGATGCAAAAATACTCTCCTGTTGGGAGAAAGTATATATAGGTGGAACCACATTTGGAGCAATAATCTCAGATTATTTTAAAAAAATTATCTGTCTGTAAAGTACTTCTTTATTCTTTTTTATCTACCTACTTAATCTTCCCTGTTGATGCTAAGTTTTCAAGTTCTCAAACTCCTGGTAATTTGAGAGTGGTCATAATTGCTGATACTCCCAAGCTGTGCTCCTAAGAGCTTTGCCTCTCTGAAGCTGGGAACACCTGTGTGCCATGTTAAATTAAGGAATTCAAACTTCCACATTTCATTATGGAATTAATTAACAGTTGTACTATAACATTCATAAAGTCCCGCTATCACTGCAGTGTATCTGTATTTTAAATGCCATACAAAATCTATTTGACATTATCATATCAAGTTTCTTTCTCTGTTGAAACTATTTAGATATGTTTTTTTTGTTTAAAAGGTGTTCCCCAAAATAAATCAGGTTAGTAATCTGGCATGCAACAAAATCAGTGACGCTATTGAACAAAAAAAAGCATCTTACTGGCAAGGGAATACTACAATAATAGAAAGGTTTTATGAAGCCAGAAAAATGTTATGGTACCATTTGTAGTATTAAAGGCTATACCAGTAAAGTAAGAATATTTTTCAAAATACTTTTCAGAGATTTATCATAATGGGAAGATGTTGTCCATGCTGAAAGAAGAAAGAATTTCTTAGCATTCAGGAAATCATATTGTGATATCTATCTACAGTAAAAGCTGCAGTCAAGTGAGGCATGTTTTAAAACTATTAAATCCAATGAATTATATTCAAGTTCAGCAAGCCACAGAGCACAAGTTTGCATTTCCACAACATGAAATTGCAGGTAAATTTTAAAAGCAGAATACCAGTTTAAAGCTTGCACATCAAAGCAACAGATCTTTTTGATGAAGAATTAATAAACTATTTCTACTAAGAAACAGGATTTTCTGAATTGAAAAGATGATAATTTTATACAAGACAGACAATAATATACTGGATTGGCATGAAGCACATATTTTTACTTACTTTTAGCCAAAGCAATGGTATTTGTTCCTACAATTTAAATAAAAGAATGCATAAAAGCCTCAGCTAAGAGTCAGATAATCAAACAATTTGATGCAGAAATTTTAAAAATTGCACCTGAAATTCTAAAATAATGATAGAATACTCAGTACGTACTGAAGAAAACTAAGGCAGAACTTGTAGGCTTTAAGATTAACATCAGCGCTGAATCTTAACTCCAATAGTTTTGTTCACCTGTTATTGCCCATATTTGACCTTCTTTGGACACCACCCCTCATGAAATATGAAGACAGACTGCAATTCCCATCATACATTATCAGCCATTAAAACGATTGTTCCTTGACCTATGTGGTTTTCCTTGTCTTAAGTTGGGACTAATGATTACAGAACTTGTAAACTTTCCTCTGAGCAAATTTCGAGTATAATTCGTTGGATAAATGACAAGATTTCAATAAAATTAAAAACGTTTTTTCAAATTATTCCTTTCAGTCCAACCATCAATTGCTGTTTGGAAAACATGCAACTGAAATATACACTAAGATCAAGTTTGGCATTAATGATCCAATATTTTGGATTTGAAAAATGTAATTTATGCAAAAATATCCATACATCTATTCAGTAGATTTACCTTGTACAATTCTAAGAACAAGAAAACATTACAGGAAAAGAGGGAATATTGATTTTGTAATAATTCCTTCATACAACACAGAGAGAAAAAAATACATTTCTTATTAAGACCATTAAGCAGTGCTAGTAAAAGAAAACTGAAATAACGTGAAAGAAAGAAAGAAAGAAATCCTACTTTGAACACACACTTTAGGTAAAAAGCTGAAGTAATTTTTCACCAACATCAATTTGTTAGATAAAACATGTTTTCACAATCTTGAAGAGGAACTTTGCCTGACCTGAGTTTATGACTCTAAAGGTACATTTATTTGGCAAAAAGCCTGGCACAAAAACACCTTTATAATAAGTACAAAAAATGTATTTCAATAATGGTCAATCTGCACGTTAAGCGATCAAAGATAATAAATCTAAGCTTGCACTTACTCCATTTTTTAAATTCTCATTATTGAAACAACCTAGCTGGCATGTCACTTTTACAAGTAGTAGACCTATAATACTTCAGATTAAATCGGTGTGACCAATCAGCTACTTATGAAACACCTGTGCTTGTACTGTACTTGTATGGTGAAAACATGGCTACCCAAATAATAATAAATGCCAGGAAAAATGATCATCTACAAAGGGAGTTGGAGGTGGGCTTTGCTGTCTTGCAACTCCTTTGCCCCTCTGCAACTCCTTTCATGAGATAGAGTGCACCCTTCTACCACTGAACACCAGGGACATCCTGAGCAGCAGCACAGCACTCTCCATGCCACTAGCTCCTGCTCCCAACTCAACAGGGATAGGAAATAAAGAATACGACATGGCACAGGTGGAGTGAGACCACAGGAGGAGGTAAAGCAGAAGTTCAGATCATAATGTAGAAAGGTAGGAGTAACAAAGCAGAAAATGGAACAACACAGATAGCAGGAGAGTGCCACTGACAGCAGTTTGGTATGCTTTTCTGGCTTCTAAATTGTGAAATGCTAGCCCCTCTTGATTTCATATTGCAGTGCATAATTAGGTAGGAATGGTAGCTACAAAAAGTTGGATCTTTGTCAGTTTATCTCATGAGGTTTGTCTTAGCATCTGCATTTTTTCTGGCAGTGCTTTCATGACACTTGAAAAATCTGCCTGTGGAATAAATCAACTAATAATGAAGTTAAACCCTTTAGGTAGGAAAGCTCTGACCCTTTGCAAGGAGGCTCTAACTAAACTAAATACCTACTTTGAAAATACTGGCCATAAGATGTCAGACAATATACTACCAAAACTAGCTCAAATGTGTTATTTCTTTATTCTGGAGTACAGCAGAAGACACATCCTGACTACATCACCAACTCTAGAAATAAGAACTTCATATTAATATCTGTACTAGTTTAAGCATTGATACTCTCCTTTGCTGTTGGTTCACAGATGTTTTCTCGTTTTGTCTTATATTCGTACATGAGAAACAAAAAAAAAATAAGCCTATACATGTTTAAAATATGGTTAAAATGTGGTTTGTTAGAATTAGTATCTAGAGGAATATATTTCTTTCATCTCTTCTCAAACTGTGTTTATATCAGGTTAAGGAAATGAGAAAATCTAAATCTTAACTAATATTTAAAAACATTTAAAATGCAAGATTATTTCAACTTACATGTCCAGAGGTTTAACTGCTGGCTAACAGTTCAAAATATAAACAAACCCCTTATGACCTCAGTTCTGACCTGAAGAGCTTTGAAGATTAAATTTAATGGTATATTCTGCAATACATGTTACGTGGTCATATATTCTATACAAACTGATGGCAGTGTGATCAACATGAACAGCTCATGAGAAACTGATAGATTACTTTTGTGCAAGTGAAAAGGTAGACTAAAAAGAGAAGGAAAAATAGTATTTATAATTTTAAAACCATGAGGATTCTACATAGAACAGCAAGTGCTTAGAGAGCTCAATATATAATACTCAAAAAACCAGTAACAACAGGTGGCTTGGTTGTTCTGTGTTGGGTGTTTTTTCCTGTGGATTATGGGTTTCATGTATATTGACTCATTAAACAGAATGAGTACATTAATCTATACGTTTGGACTAACTCAATGTCATACAAGAAAACCCCACTACTAATGCTGCAGTAGTCAATAGCAGCAAAACTCTCAACTTCCTCATGATGCCTTTAGAAGCTCCTAGCTATGAACTGTTTACACCTATATTTACTGTCATGTTTACTCTTTGCCCACCTGTCTATATTTTAGATAACCCTGCAAACATAATAGAACAGAGCTGGTTTTTAAACATCCTAGGGAGACAGCTAAAAATATTTGGCTGCTTTTGCTTACACTAATTAACCAAAAATAAAATGCATTGATGGAAAATCTTCATGCTCTTTCACTGACTCATGGTTAATTGGCAAAAAATTTAAGCATCATCCAAGATTTTTTGTGAGCTTAAAGATCTAAAACTGCTATACAGAGAAAAAAAAAAAAAATAAAAATTGCCCTAACCAAAATACTTACATCTTGACTAGGTACATATTAAACAACTCAGGCATTGGCTATTTCAGCCTCTTTTAACTTAGTGATAAAAAAGTGCTATTCAACAGGTTTCAAATCAATGAGTCTCACTAAAGGAAGCAGGAAGCTGACAAGTCCTGCAGTTGGACAAACTTCATAAATTTGTCATCTATTGTTGCAAACTCATATTAAAGCCGAGGGCAGGAATTACATTCTTAGGTGTTCAAACATTTGAAATTGTATTTCTTGTTGACCCTTCTATTTGATCTCATGTAAGAAGAATCATATCAAAGAACAAAGTTCTAAAGAAGAATGCTTCTATTTCAAAATCTCACTATAAAACTGAAAAAATCCTCTTGATGATACACAATCTACAAAGGAGAGTTACTCGTGAAATTTGTATAACTGATGCATTTTTCAACACTTATTTTAAACATTAAATGTATAAAAATCTGCAAACTATTAATTTTAGATAGTTATTTTTCTCTCTGAACCACATTTTTTCTGAAACCAGTTACTGCTGATTGCAATATTGGTACTTGCAAAAAAAGTTTACAGATTAGTGGGTACTATTTAGCTCAAGAGAAAGACATTTCATTGCGAAAAGCTGTCATGTTGAATATTGTCATATAAAATGTCGCATTCTGTAGTTGCAGTGGCTTCATTTTTCTATCTAGTTAAGCTGTCATTCAATTCATAAAACAGCATTAGGTACAGTCACCTAAGCAGAAAAGAATAGATTCAAATCCTAAAAGTTAAACTGTCTTCTGTTTTCAAAGAGTTAAATCTTTATGTAATACATTCTTTTACTCAGAGTCACTATAAAGTGCTCTGGGTATATTCTTATTTCCTGTTTTCCCACAAAGTGAAAAAATTAGTTTCCATGTTATATGCTGAAGAACTACAAACCATAAAACCTTCTCCATAAGTACACATAGCTTGCTCTTTATGTCTCCATTCAAATCAAATCTTCTATTTTTCAATAGATTTGACATATACAATCAGGAGTAAACAGAGGCATGTGAGGAGTACTGCAAGTTCTAGAATGTAAATAACTAACAACAACTTTAGTTCCCTTACCTCAGCTTTTTCACCATTTTAAATCAGTAAAAGTTAAAACATTGTTTGTTTTACTTGCATTTTTCCTCTCTGCCTTTACTTTCTATCATCAAAGTTTTACTAATGATGATTTGCCTTTTTCTGTTTAAAGAAGAACCACTTGAGAAGACTTTGCACCCCACACAGTCTATAACACCACACTCAGTGCCCCAGAACGCATTGGGCTGTAAGACCAGTGCAAAACAGTGCTGTGCAGTCACAAGCCAACCCATACAAGTCATGATACAGAAGCTCAGGTTCACTTCATGTGATCTTCAGAAAGAACAGAATCACTGTAATACTTTAACTTCATTTTAGTGATTCAGATCACAGCTCAAAACCATAAATAACTGAACAGGTAATGCCAAAGGAATTGAGAACTGCAACTCATGAACAAGTAGTTCAGATCAGGAATTCCCTGAATTTGAGTCAACATGAAAAGGATTATTTCACTGAACTACATTACCCAATAAATGTTCTTCAAATTATCAGTAAAGAAATTAACTGACTGCATTTACATATCACATATTACTGAAGAAATTGATGATTTTTTTGAGGTTTTTTTTTTTAATAATACAAAGTAAAAGTTAATATCTTCGAAATAGTATACTCACCTCATCCAAATCTTTAATAAAAACAATTTTCTCTTCAATGCCAATAGGCATTGGTTCACTGTGAGGGATCTTCACCTCTTCATACATTTTATTGTTTTCTCTCTCAACTGATTCTGGTAAGAATACCTAAAACAGTAATACAGGAAAATTAATTTAAAGTACAAAAACACTAAGTGTCATTATGTACAACTCTCTTAGAACAATGTCTTATCACTTTCCTTCAAAAAATGAATCCAAAACAAAATCAGATCTCACTGATTCATTTTATAGATATCTCTGAACCCTCCAAATGGAAAATAATCTGTTTTACTACTGAGAAAATTGTTCTAAAACCCAGAAAAAGATATCTGTTTTATTAAATTTCAGAAGCAATTAAGTGGAGAATTTCATAAAGCATACATTTTGTTACAGTCAATTCAAAGGTATCCAAAAGATAGACAAAAATAGTATTTTATCGACTTAAGTGACCCTAGAAATAAAAGCAAATACGTTAGTTGAGAATGAGATTATTTCTTCTAGAGTCAAAATAAAAATGGAATATATGGAAGTGTTTAACACCCTCTGCAAAGAAGGACTGCTTCATACATTGCACTCTGATAAGGGGAAGACTAAGGGAACAAAGAGAGCCCTGCTGCACATTATTCACTGGGAAAGATGTACTGTTCAAGCACCCAACACGTACCTTTGCACCCCCAATGAATGCTGATGTTTTCATAGCTTCAGCTCGGGAATCATAAACATGTGGATAATGAATTTTTTCAAAGCTCATCTCTCTCTGTCTACCTAGGACTGGCATACTTCGAGCATTCAAAAGTGCTAGTTCTCTGTAAGGAGAAAAGTAACTGTAATAATTCTGCCCATTCTAGGTTTCCATCACAAAAACTGAACATAGTATATTAAAGTCAGAGCAAGAGTTGTGGAAATTTAAGAAAAAAAATGTTGCATAAAACAATCAACAAGAAATTTTACAGTGTTATTCTCTGGCACAAGTTAAACTAAATCCTTAAAACACATTGTTTAGATAAAATTCAGAAGCGCAATCCAGTAAGTGCAAGGCATTCTTAAATGCAGTTTTCCCTCTTTTTAAGCAAAACAACATGATTTCACAGATACCAGTCCCACTATATTTTTCTCAGTACAAAACACAACAGCTTATTTGCTCCTTATCCTCTCCCTCCTCTACTCCTCCCACTACCTTCTAGCTGACAACATGGAAAATAGTACCCATTAATCTTGGGAGAAAAAAAGAAAGATAGTTCTGATAGATTTAGTACAGACTTCATAAATCTTAAGCAAGTGGTGTGCACAGAGGAACTAAGAAAGATAGCCTACCCCTCTAATCTGCATCGCCAGCCCACATAGATGAGATCAAGAAGATTCTCATTAAGCAGATCACTGCTTTTTTTCCTGAAAATTAGGTCTTCATATTAAAAAAAATTCTACATTTGTAATAAAATGTGACTTGAAGTCAGAATCACCTAATAACCAAAGCAAACTAAAAGAAAATAAACTATTATGATAAATTGAAGTAGCAATTACAACAAAGTCATTTTTCAACTTTTGCGATTTATTACCTTTGCATCCGCAGCTCTTTGGGATCAAAGCACATTTGTCCTTCTCCAGAAACTTCTCCATCTTCTCCAGCTTGTTTTTCTTTTCTGGCATTTCGTTTTTCTTCTCGACGATACTGTTTCATTAACAACTTTTCTTGTTCAGACTGAATTGTAACTTGACAACCATAATTGGGCTTAGCATTTTCTCCTAAAAACTTCTTGCACTGTTCTGCAATAAGTTAACAGGCACGCATTTCTGTAAGTACTGGATTCCATCTTTTTCCCCCAGTTTTATTCTAAATGTTTGTTTTTTGATGCTTGGTTGGGGTTACATGCTTGTTTTGGGTTTTTTTTGTTTGTGTGTATGAGGACTGTGTGTTTAAAAATAGTTGAGCTTTATGTAGGCTGCAGCAGTTGGCCTCAAGAAATCAAAAAGTACCACCAGCACATGTCCCAAAGGTAGGACATTTAAAATAAAAAACACTTCTTAATCCTAAAGCAAGGGGATGGGCTAGCAGTAAAGGGAAGGGCTTTTTTTTCCTTTCCTGTATAACTTCATCAACAGTGGAAATGCCACTTTGCCACTTATCGCTCCTCTTACAGGTATACACTGACAAGTAGAATGGCATGAAAACAGATTAGACAGGGTGATTTTGGTTTTTTAAAAAGCTTCTTCACGTAGCAATATACTAGATAAGATGATTGTATTGAAAGCATACTCACAATGCAATTTCCCTAAATAAGTGAGAACATCTCTCCTATTCTACACAACCACAAGGACTTCCCTATACGTGGCTAAGCAGCAGGGCTGAACCAAGAAGAATCAGAAACTGAGAGAAATTACAGTAAACAATAAATCTAGGGGAGCGGGGAACCTGAAAAAGTGCAGTCACATTCACCCTTCCAAAGCCAGTATTGGCCAAATCCAAAGACACAACCAACTCTTTTACACACAACAAGCTGCAGATAGTTGTTTTGTCTTCTTTTTAACTGTATTGGTGGGTTTAAACTTCTGTTTTCAACATTCTGCAGATTATTAGCTTATGTAGGTTTGACTGAATATTACACATCTAACTCAGTTATGTTTCATGTGTACTTTTGCAGCCAGACTCTGAAGCCAAAAACTTGAAAACCTCTTTTTCATCAAATAAACCCACTTGACTACTAACATTTTGAGCAATTTGTGCTGCTTAGTTTGAACCTACAACAGTCAAACTCCTACCTCTCACAGCACTCATACTGGATAAGGTGACAATAACTTCTTAAACAGCATTGAAAAAACTCTAATAAACTGCCAAAATGTCCACATTAATATCATCATGTTTTTAGCTTTAACTCTCTCTCTTGTATTAAAAGGGGACAACAATGAATGCAATTTCCTGACTAAATTTAATTCAGACTGAACACACCAGGGCAAGGAAATGTTACTTGATTTGTCTGATAAGCACAACAATCACCTTTACTGCCATGGAAGTAAATTACATAAGAAATAGTCAAATAATACAGCATGGTACAAAAATGCAGTACGTTCCTTGACTTGTGCTTATTTTCTCAAGGCACAAATTACTTAAAGTTGACTAAATTTCTGCAGACAGAAATGATTCCCTACCCCAAATGCAATTTCGGAAAGATAAGACTTCAATCCCCATTAGAAACACCATTTTGATGGTGCAAAAAAAAAATCAAAAAGCCTTATTAAAATTAATAGACTGAATTCAAGGTAGAGCATCTTCAGTCTCAGAGAAGATACCCAAATATCATTGACTTCTTTAGCACAGTGAAGGAAGGGTTTTCTCATCAGTGAAAAATGCATACAATCAGTTACACTCTCCTATTGTCTCAAAAGCATAACATTGAAAATATTCTTCCCCCACATTCTAGCAGAAACTACCATGATAGATTTTACTGATGGCATAATGAAGAATAATTTCATAAAAGCTTCCAAAATACTGCTTCTGCTAAGTGAGAAGAAAATATTCATGTAACTAAAATCTGTACATATGAGAAAGATAAAATAATTCCATTTCTACTGAATGTATTTTTAATTTTTTGGTATTTGATTACATGAGAAGGGAAAAATAAAAGGACACAAAACCTTGTTACATAGCAAGAAATTCCCTTTTGAAATTATGAGCAGGTAAAACTAATGGTTGTTCTGATGAGTTTAGACTAACCATGAGCACAATAAGAGAGGACCTTCTAAGCAATTGCTTATATAACATTTCATTGAAGACAAATATATTAAAAATATTTGCATTTTAAAATTATTGTGAGGATAGGTAAGTCCACCATTACTACTTCTATTTACATTTTTCTAACTCTATATACTATTAACATGCAATGTTAATATACTATGTCCATGTAAGTAACTCATTAAAACAGAAAAAGTGCAACTGCTAATATTTGTAAAATTTGCACATGCCCATAGGCAGTTGAAAAGTATATAAACATATGCAATCTGTATTTGTTTATTCGGTATAATCAGACCATAATTTCTTCATTTAAGCCTGTAAATACATTCATCCCTTTTACTCCAGCATTTTTTTGCTTGCTTTTTAAATATACATAGATATTTTTACTGTTCAAAATACACTGAACAGTTAGAAAACTACTTTCTATCTTGTTTCAAATAAAAATTTTGTACTTACCTTGCAGAGCCTGGAACCTGTTATCATTTGGACAAGCCAAAGATCTTTCCAGAATCAGAGATCTGTTCTGTAGGAGTTTCTCTATGAGTTCAAAACCTTCAGGGCCTAGCAGTTCAAATAACTACAAAAAAAACACCAGTCATTAATCAGAATAACGTAAATTTATAAATCGGCCTGCAAGATTTCTATCCCTGGCAACATCATACCTGTTGACAGCAACAAATATTTAACAAATTAATGAACGTAAATTCCTAGTAATTCAACTGAAAGGGTATAATTTCTAATATTCAACCAGGTTCTCTATTACAAAAAGAGAAAATTACTGAAAATTTTCAGCATTTAAAAATCCGTGAATTTTGTTTATCAAGTAAAACTCAATTTGTCTTCAAGATTCTTGTGTAAAATTTACCTCTTCTCAAGACTAAACTTCATGTGTCTTTCTTTATGGTTAGTTGCATATTCTGCAAATTTACTCCTCCCTGACCTATGCAGGTAAATCAAGAGAACCAATGCTTCTTCAGAGAAGTCAGATAACTAGGAAGTTATTCCCATTTCAGTGAACAAGAGATATAGTCTACTGCATTTGCACAGTCATATCCTACAAAAAGAAAACTAAAAATTAAAGACATGGAGTACAGCAGGAATATGAAGACAGTTAAGAAGGCACTAGTATTGGCTTCAGTGTATAATACTTGCACATACAATCCTATGTGCAAGTGTGTGCAATTCGAACACATAACGTAGCTGATGTACACCAGAACAGAACTCTGTACCAGTAAGTGCTGTTTTGGCTCAATGATTTTCTTCCTCAAATGATTCTCTTGTTAGATAAACAGTTCCCTATTTAAAGGTCCATTTTCCACATAATACTGGGTTTGAAAGGAAAAAAACACACCCAAAACATTAAAAGCACTTCCATCTCCATCTTATCTATAATTATTTTGTCAAAAAAAATCAAAGCATTACAGCAAAACAGTAAGTTACTCAAAACTCATTCTTGATTTTTAATACTGCTTGAAACAAACTTTCTCAATTTTTTGTCAATTTCCAAAAATGAAAACAGGGCAGTTTCTTCTCAGTGCTTTTTGAGTTTGCTGCTAATATTATTCATATAACTTCAGGAATAAGGTAAGAATACAAGTTATGATGTACTTTGATGTGATGTTCTATAAAAGAATAAGAGTTTGGCACTGTAGGATACAAGTATTTCTGTTCTGACTGTAAGAAGGAGAGACAGGTCCCTTACTGTCCTGTATTTAATTTGCCAACTCCTTAACAAAGGCTTTTTCTGTGGCTCTCTGTGACTATTGCCCTCTGGGAACATCTTGAAATAACTTTATGTTGCCTCTTCATATATTTGCAAAATTCTGAACAGTGCCAGTGGCATCAGATCAATGATCCCTTTTTTTCAGGCCAATTTGTACTTCATAACACAAGCTGTCATTTAAAAATAAGGGAGGATAAAAAAAAAGGTGTCACTCCTGGTCCTCAGGGGTTTCTATGAAAAACATAAGGTTTGTGCAAATTAGTACAGTAATGGTGGAGTTCGCAGAGACTATGAAATAACAGCTCTGAAACATATAAAGTCTTGTATTTCTTTCATTAGAGTAACCAATGATAGCAAATTGGAGAAGCAGTCTGCAAAAAAAAGTAAGATAAGAGAATGCAATAAATGTGGACAAACAGAAAATTCTCAGACAGAACTAGGAAACTACAAAAATATAGAACAGGGAACCACTGGTTAGACATCAATTCTGCTGTCAGGGATCTCAAGCTATGATGGATTTCTTTTTATCTAACCTTCACTAGCACAGATCATTAATTCTTCTATTTTGCACAGCTATTCACTATCACTTTACAGCCACATTTTTGCTATTATTATCCAAAGACATAAGACAACTTTGTTGTTATATTTAACAAGAAAGTGGGAAATCAGTACTGGTAAATTGGAGTAGGCATTTTACAAGGTAAAGACTTAAGGCAGGGAGAGAAAAATAATTACACAAGCAACAAGGAAAAAGTGTATTTGAAATTGTTTAATTGTATAAAGAACTGAATACAAACTTGTCTTAACTTTGCTAATGATTTGACTGTGAAATATCAGCAACACAAGGAAATGAAATGCTTTCAAATCAACCAGATTGGGGCTCAACCACTGATTTCTCATCAAGGCAGCAGATACAATGTAACCACATTCAGACTTACAATGCTGCTCCCCAAAAACACCCAAACACACAATACCACCCCATCGCCACCCCAAGGCAAATAACACATTAGCCCTAAAACATCCAGTGTAGACCTTCAGCTCTGCAGAGGACTGTGTATCTCTCACTGGAATTGTCAAGAACAAGATAGAAAAGCATCACAGAAAAGATGGGGTTTGCTGGGGAAATAGATAACACCATTATTTGGAACAGGAAGATATTTTTCCTCTCCTGTTTTCCCAGTATATTCTGAAACAAAAAAAAAAAAAAAAAAACAAACATCTGTATCAAAACTATTTCAACCAATTAGAAAAGCTGAACCTTGTAAAGAAGCAGCAATGTATTACACAATGCATTCTACTTCATGGTCAGAAGTTATGAAGCTAAATCAGTCTCACTCCATGCCCAGTGAGCAAGGGGCTCACCAGACGAGTACCAAGGTGATAAATACCCTGCTCTCCATACATCCTACCAATCAGAGAGAACCAAATCTATACACTCTTACACAGGACAGACTCTATAACACTCATGTAGTAAAAGTCACTCCATTTTTGCCTTCTTGATGGGTTAACAGATATTTATTTGCTACCAGCAGTCTGGGAACTGTCTAGATTGCCTGAATAATCTTGCTGCTGTCTGAAAAGGAAGAAGGCTTTCAGGACGTTTTAAACAGCTAAGACAGACTGAGCTTTTTGCTCAAGAATGAGAGGAAAAAGCAAAAGAATACAGACTAGAAGCCATGATCAGTTCTTATTGACAAGATGCCTCCCACACTCACCAGAAGCCTGCCAGAGCTCATGGGTGCAAAACCACCACTGAGAGAGCTAAACCAAGACAAGCAGAAGTGCTGAGAGATGGAGAATAAGTTAAAGAGTAAGATCTGTCACCACCTAACTCTGATGGTAGAAATAGTATCAATACTAGAAAAAGTTTGCAAAGAGCAGAAATAACTAAACTTGAGGACTTGCAAGACGAAAATGGTATTAATAATCACAGTCCTTCATACTATAGGAGTAATCCTTTACTTCCTAATTAAGGTATTAATAACTACCACAGAATGCTGCTGTTTCAAAGTACAATTATTTATCTTCTCATTTTTTGGGACTTATGAAAGCACATCAGGGTACATGAAGAAGGATTTCTACCATTTCAGAGGAACTGTCACTTTCATGAGAGGTTTTAGGGCTAATTTTCAAAGTAATCAATAAATTAAATGAACACCTGAATGTCTGTAATGATGGACAACATTAAAGATCTAAGCAGTGACTACACCCTATCATAACTCGTGAAAACCAGTATGAGCTGGAGAGAAAACACAACTTGTTGGCATCCAGCTCCAACAGAGCGAATGCTGTCTGACCTCTTGAAAAATAGCACAAAATAAATAAATAAAAAAAAACAAATGCTCTCCATTTTAAGAATTACATTTATAGCAAGAATAATGACACTATCCAAGTAATCCTGATCAATAGAGTATACATGACTTAAAACAAAACCCTACATAGTTTTATCTTACTCAAAGGAGAAAGAAATGCCAAAGTGTGCACAAAGTAGCCACCTCACTAATGCTATCAATCTTACACTGGAAAGCACTTACACTTCATAGTGACAGGTTGACTGTATAAATCAAAGAGCAGAGAAGAGAAAATTAGAAGCTGTGTTGAACTGTCTTAAGCCTACTAAAAGAAATGAAGCCCCAAGGTATAGGAAACAGTTGACTAAGAAACAAAGCAGGTTTCTTTTGCCAGGACGTATCTTTTCTATAGCAGTTTTACTTTTTGATTATATAAATTTAAGTTATCAACACAGACTGGAGTGGCTGAACCAGCTGTAAAAGCGCAAAATCCACAACACCCTCCAGTACCTACTAAAAGCTCATGCTGTCCTGACCACCACAATTCAGCCTCATGCCAGGATGTTCAGCCAGAGGCACAATGCTCAAATGACTGTTTTCTCAAGTTGCTTTGCATGTTGATTCACAAAATACAAATGTATTATTTGGCACAGAAAGCTGTGTCATTTTCTAATGCACAAAACGGGGTTCTTCATGATGCTTAAGATGACTGCCCTATTACTCCATAGACCTCGTCCATATATAATCAAACTCCATGAAGAGAGGTGAAAGAAAACCAAAACAATTTACATAGAATTGAAAGCTTAAGAAAGTTATGAGGCACGCTGTCAATCCCATGTACTCTTAAGCATCTCCAAGTGATGAAGCACTAACCCTCAATGAGCAGCATTGCTCCCTTGGACAAGTATCTAGTGTCAGCTGCACAGAAATTCCTAATATTCACTACAGAAAAAGAAAACTTCAGAGGTTTTACACCATTGAGAAAAAAACTTTGAGCACAATGTCTTGCCCTGAAATATTCTTCTTCCTCTTCTAAAGAAGAAAAGGCAAACTGAAAAACCCGAATGCTCACCTAGCAATTTATGTAGCTTAAGAGACTAATTATTATGTGTCATTCCAAATGCAATGCTTCCTATTAACCAAAACCAGGAATTGACAGGGTTAGAGCCAATCCAAGAGTCTGTGAGATGAAATTCAAGCATTCAAATGCCAACTAGAAGCAACAGATCTTAGAAGGACAGTAATGCTGGGACCGTGTTGATTACAGCCTAATAGTAACTTCTAATGCAGAAATTTCCAGAGCAGCGTAAGTTCATGGAAATATATTCAACAGTTTTCTAGCATCATACTTATTTCTCACATACTGAGCTTCTGTCACTCATCCCATTCTAATAAGGGGGCAACAGGGAAATTTATGCTTGAAATAAAGATAGTTAGGTCTGAATGGCAGACGTGTTCCTGGCACTTGAGCTTGTAACTTGAATGCTGTTAATGACTTCACATGATTGACAGAAAAACATTAAACAATGTGTAACACTGCATGAAACAACAAAAATAACCCCAGACGGATTCTCAGACCAATAGGTACCCAGATCATGACCCTGTCAGGACAGGCTGGTAGGAAAAAACATCTTGTTTACAAAATCTGTGAGGGTTCTGACACAGAAAGCAGCACAGGGGCATAATTCTGTGTTCAAGGTAGGTGCTAGCATTTCAGATTTGATGTGTTATATATTCTGGCCTGAAAAGTAAACACCCAAGACCCCGAGAACAGGCAAAGGAATCTGGTTCATAGACGACTTTCTGTTAAGTTATAATGAGATAAACTAGAAAGCAGACAACAGTTGGAGAGGCTGTGTGCCAATCAGCAGTTTCTTGAATCCCAGCCAATTTATGACACTCCTTGAAGTCAGCAACAGATTATGTCCAAAAGGCAACCCCAACTGCCTTTGCTGACAAAGGTCTCAGATGACTTCAGCCACTACTCTGTAACCATAAAGACATAGATGAGTGAGATATATGGCCACTCATATTTATTTGAGTGATTTTTACATTTCGTTTTTATGTGCATAGCCTTAATATCTGGAAGAAAGTGTATTGAGTAATCAATCTAGGAACAAAAGGACAAGATGTCTCACATTGCATTAGAAAAGTGACGCAGGGTCCCCATGCTAATGAGTTCTACTGAATATATTCTAGTTCTATGGAAAAGGCAAGGAGGCACAGACAGTCTTGCATAAAGACAGGAGCCTATCTGCCAGAGCAGGTACAAGAAAGAAGCTGAACCCCAATAACACACATGACACAACAAATTTTTTCAAATAAGCCTCAGCCATAAAAAAGTACATGTTTATTGCTGAACTCTGAAAGTTTAAGACTGAAACAAGATTTTACTCTGAATGTTAAATAGCTAATATTCACTTCTCAATTCCATAAAACACAATTTACAAGATGCTTTGGAGGTCCTTAGCATGACCTCAAATATGAGGCTCAGAACTGTGAGCATTACTTTGACATAATAAGCTATCTGCCATCACAAAGGCATTTTCTTGAGTTCTTCCTGGAGTTGGGAAAGGATCCTACAGGTTGTCCTCTGTATCACTTTACTTTTATAGCTAATAGCTGGTCTTGGTTACAGAGTGCCAGCTAGACAACTAGTTGCTATCCCTCCACTTTGTGGCTTGTTTGCAGATGATACTGCTTTACAAGGCATAGTTTCAAAGAGCTGTGGAAGAATCATCTCCATAGAATGATCTCAGGTTTCTTCTGTCCTAGTAGCTCTTAAGCAACTGAAAGAATTGCTTCATTAAAAAAATTGTAGGGTAAATAGAACACTTTTCTTGGGCTACAGGTTTACTTCAAAAGCTGTCTGGATCTAGTACCTGCCAAAAAAAAATTAAAAAACAAAGACATTGAAGATAAAGGGAGTTTTTTGTATGAAAAATTCAACACAAACTTCATGGATATAATATACACACTGATTGCTTATTAATACTGTGCTGAAAAGTAAGAGACTATCACCAACTCTAACAACTACAGATTATAGAACACTTTGTTTAAAACCAAGTCTCAGACATTTTGTCTTTTCATATTTCTTAAGGGTTGTTTAAAATGAGATTAGTCAGACAAAGCATAATTTCTTACAATTGTATTGATAACTGATACTAGGTGTGTGAGAAAGCCATTCACCTCTCAGATCTGCTTTTCTTTTTCTCAAGCCTAGCTTTTTTGAATAAGAAGCCCATCACAATAAGTCCACCTATGCAGAAATGATATTCCAACCCTAGAAACCACTTCTACCCAGGAGGCTAGGCATGGAGTCTTGGCAAACTGAGCTTAACTGCATCTGTCTCAAAACAGAACAGTAGCCAGGCACTTCACACCCTTTTAAAACAAGTTGCTGATAAAATAGGTGCACTCACAAAGCTTTTATGATGACTGTTCCTTGATACAGGGGCTGGAAGACTCTCATATTGCTGTCTCACTAACCATATGGATCAGACAGGACAGAACAACGTGCCTCAACGCAAGCATTCTAATGGCACAAGGGAGGCTCAGGCAGCCTGCAGTGGAATGAAGTTTCATGAGGACAAATGAGAGGTTACTACTTTTCATTGGGGCGGTGTTAAAGGTCTGCCCATGAAATTAGTTAGCTTTGAATTTTCAGATTTTATTACCAGTTGGCAATTAGAAGAAAATTATTAACTAAATAAACATTTAAAATTAAGCAGATCAAAGAAAAGCAGCAAAATTCAAGGAATTCCCCTAACAAAAACTTTGAATTTTACTCAGATGATAGAAAAAGGCTGAGTAAGGAGCTGATGGAAAAGTATTCATACATTGTCTTTGGGAAAGATATTTGCATAAAGATAATGAACTCACAACAAATTCTTACTCAACATTCTTCTTTTGTTTGCTTTTCTCATTACTGCATTCACAGTAGAACAAGAAATGCTGGAAATCTGGTTTTCAGTATGGGATACAATTTTAGTCCAGAAATATTAGTACAAGTACAATAAAGACATGGCAAATTATTCTTTTCTAATACTATCTCTCCTCAGTACAATGGGATTATGCTCTACTTTTATGTATTTCTATATCCACAGAGGACTATACAACTTCACCCTAGTAAAAATATATGAATTGCAGCATGGAAAACTCCAAAAATAGGATTAAAACATGAAAACAAATTTCTTAGACGATGCAGCCTACAGGTACTAGGCAAGACTTCTTTTAAATCAAACTGAAATTTACAGTTAAAACACTGAAATTGATCTGTTACAGGGAAAAAAAAAACCCAAGACTTAAAAAAACAGACTATCACATTGAAAGTGCATGTAAATATTCCTTAGTAGGCCTAAGCCCATTACCTTAGCCATTTAATTTACTATCAGTTTTGATTACAGGTATCTCTTTAGTATTTGTCTTCTATTACAAAAATAGCATAATCTCTCACAGCATAATCCTAAAATATTTGTTGAAAATCTTCCTCCAGCTCCTTTTGTAAATCCATACTAAAACTGCCTACCTTATCTTAAAAAGAGACAAGCACAAAATCACAAACCTTAGCAAATTTTTGTAATATTTTTACATGTAAATAAGTAGACTGGAGAGATCACCAACATCATCAATGTTTTAATAGTCACTAATTAGAAACTTAGATACACTAATTTTGAACATTTCAAATATATAGCTACAAGGCAACTTCTACCAGCTCATTTAGCCTGAAGACTTCAGCAATTAGAAATAATGTCAAACAGCAGCTACAAACATCAGACAACTGATTTGCCTTATGAAATGGTAGCCTTGAAGACAAATATAAATGTAGAAAAACTCACTGTTATATGATTCCTTAAACTACTATTTATCTCCAGAAGTATTCTGGGATCAGCTGTTAATGATTTTTGAAGGAAAAAAAAAATCCTGAAATCCTGAAAAAAAAATGAAATAATCACTGCAGTTGCAACTTTTCTTATCTGTAAATACAAGGCTAAGAAATTCTGACTTTATCCAGCAGAAAACATGCATTTATAGAATTGATTGAGCAGAGGGAAGATTTTTAGCCTAGCTTTCCAAAGAAACAAAGCTGACCACATCACTATGCAGTGTGTGAACTAACAAGCGTTAAACCCCTTCAGTAGCTTCCAGAATTGACAGAGACAGAAGTGTTCATGGCCAGTAGCAGAGACGGATCCAAATGCCTGCTCTTTGTGCCTGCTGCTCTTCTCCTCTGGGAGGCTGCAGTGTAAGCACAGCAGCATCAGCACCCACCAGTGAGCCCACCAGCACAGCAGCCCTCGCACTGCCATGGACACGGTGGAATGGGGACTGGCAACACCAAGTTCTGCAGGAAACACAGCCTTGTCACTTCTGCGGCTCAGTCAGCTGTGGGTTTGGGATTTCTTTGTGGGATTTCCCCCCTTCCTGCCTTGCGTAAATGATTTCGAGGAAAGTGATTTTGTGCCTAGTTTAATGAGAGCCTTAATGTTTCAGTTGCCATCTGACTGCATTTCTTGCGGAACTTGTAGCTCCTTATGTCTCCACATGGATGTGAAAAGAACTCAGCATCAATGAAAATAAAAAGGCAAAAGTTCCACCAGCTACAGACTGCCTTGCTCTAAAAAAAGATTTCATTAAGTTTAATGACCTATTGAAACTGATTCAAAAGTTACCATTAATAGATCAAGCCTCATACCAACTCAAAGATGCAACAAGCTTTTTCTCAGAACAAAACTAAAGCAAAGTTGTTAACAGAAGAGAGGAAAAGTTACTGACAGGAAGGACAGCGACCAGCTCTCAGCACCAGGACGAAGCCTACCATCTCTTGGCTCTCCCTGTGGCTCTTTCGTCATTTCTTAAGTTCTGTCCCCAAAAAACAGCACTCAAATGCCATTTGATTTGGTTTCTTATGAAAGGAGACAGCATTGTACTGTTTTCAAAAAAAGACAAAGTTTCCTGTCATCTGTGGGGTTTCAACAGTCCTTGGACAACAACAAAGCAGTATACTTCCAATTAAGGCCACAACCAAAAAAGGAGAAAAATGTATCAAAAATAACAGGATTATTTTCTCTACATGAAAGGGGAGCAGATAAGCTCCATGGTCAAGAATAATGAGACCCAAGCTTTGTATTGTCTGCATATAAAACTCTTGGTAATTTTAATAAAATTACAAAGAAAATATGAGCTTGAAAAGCCAGTCTCATGCCAAGTTAGAAGCTTTGATGATAAGATAAAACACCACGGGGGTGATCCACATATGCCTGTACTTTCCCAAAATGGATACTGCTTTTATGAACTAGGTAATGGGGAATAAGCTTTGTGATATGTTAATTTGTTAGGGCTAGAAAGTCATTTTACTGAACAAAAGGAAGTGCCATTTTGACATTTAAAGCCAAACATGCTTTATGAGACAAGTTGCTTTGACATGAAAATGTGTCATGCGAGGGTACACACACAAAACCAAAAGCTAATGTTATAATTTCATGGTACATTAGGAAAAATGAAGATTAATTGATATCAACATAGTATCATATGCAAAGTTTTCACGTGGTGTTGCATATACATAGCACTGAACATTTAAATTAGCTGGTTTTAAGTCAAAATGGATGCTAAACTGTAGTTTCTTGAGCTGTTCTCTCAAAGGAGCCTCACAACAAGAGCTACTCCACTTTCTTATGATTTTAACCAAGAAAGAATTATTAAGGACAGCTTGAATTTTTAGTATGTAAACAACTTCCTATAGTAAAGTTGTATGTGATAGTTATTAAGAGAAAAACCTAACAAATTAACTTTTCAGTAGACAGTTACATGAAAGTAATACAATTACAACAGGAATTCAGTCTGACTTCTGGCAAAAGCCTGCTAGATTGTCCAGAGGCTAGAGAGAAGCCACACTGCCTTCAGAGAGGTTTGGAGATGAAATTTTGGATGACTTCAGGAAGACTGTTAGCAAATAATGACAGAATAGGAAGTATTAAAAAAAAAAAAATTATCCTGGCTATGAGCACTTCCTCTTCTTTAATATTCTGAGCCAGATACTTGGAAAAACTACTACATATTGCTCTTCCATGTTTTCTAGCACGCTCTTAACTCTGATACTGAAGTTAGGGATTCATAACCATTTGTAAACATTCAGACAAGGATACTAGATAAGTTTCCTAAACTTACAGCTAACTTCACAATCACTGGTAGGTTAGTAACAACCACTATTAGGGCAGAAGTAAATGATGAACATTTCTGGAAGTCAGATAAGTACTTTTATTTCTTTCCAAAAATAAGCCATTTATAACTTTTCAAGTGCCTTATATGGTTTTCAGATAACATTTTACCATTCAGACTTTTTTCAATATTGCAAAACATGAAATACAAGTGAACAGTCATTCAATAATAATGAAAAAATAATACCAGTAGTACAAAATATATAACAAGTACAGGGATATACCACCTGTGACAATTTCCATTACTAAAGAGCACAGGTAGTCTAGATATGGCCTTTATAAAACTGGACATTGAATATTTATTGAAATAATAGTGATCTGATTCTCTGTGGCTGCCTAAAGTCCTTACAGGCAACTGAATATCCATGTCCAAATGGAGCAATTAGGTAACTTAAAATGTCCTGAAGAATGTCTCACAAGGAGTAGACAACTGCACTGTGTGTAACAGTTCCGAGAGTTGATGCTCATGCACATTTCTTTGGCAACGGCAAAAGCTATGCTAGAACTGGAAACTGACTTGCCTAGAATCTCAAAGTTAACTGAAACACTTGGTGAGTTTGTTCCTTGCTAAGATGAACAGCCAATATTTACGAAACGTTTGTTTTATGCTGCCAGTCTATTGCTCCTTCCCTCCCTCCGAGTGCCTTTTCCTGCAAGCCACAGTCCGCTGGTGCGCTCCTCCCACACTAAATATGTTTGAACTCCTGCTACTTCTTTCATCAAGCCAGACGGGCAATTATTTTTTCATATTTCATTCCTCAGTTTTCCATGCTTTATTTCACATGCTACCTTCTATGCTATGGACCTCCTGTGAACTCTTTTCCAATTATTTTTAATACATTCTATATATAGTGACGACAAAGTCATCTTCTGAAACTGCTTTCCCTATCAGTAGGCATTCTATTTGAACACATTCTTCACTTAAGATCAACTAAGAAATGTAGTTATAATACTGAAAGTATGCAGCAGTGCTTACAATGAGGATCTTTAATGTCTTTAAAATTAGATATTTAAAGATGTTGATGTCTTTGAAGTATGTTCAGTCACAATAAAATTCACTCTGGTTCTGGCTCTTTTGGTTTTTTAATTTAAACATCTACCTACTCGGATGAATATTTCTAAGTTTTCAGGACCTGCATTTTTATAAATAATGGCAACTTAAGTAGTACGTCAAGATATTTAACGTTTAATTTGATTACTTAAGAGTTATAAGGACCAGTGGACTCTTCATTCTAGAGTTCTAGAACTCTAATGAACTTAACATCAATAATGAAAGGTTTAATGATGACTTCTACATAACAAAAGAAAGTACCATGACTTTTTGCTATTCCTACAGGTAGCATCCAAACCAAATATCCACAAACCTAGGCCTTCAATAAACTTGGCTGAGTAATACAAGATAGTCATATATAACTATATATATATATGTGTGGGGTGGTTTAATTTTCTTGGTTTTGGTTTGGGCCTTCCTTGGTAACCAGGTGATAACTAAGGAAGTATTCCACACCATTTCCTTCATGTAATCAGGTGTATACAAAAATGTGGAGATTCCTCCCTCTCTCTCTCTTCCTTTCGTGTGCTTGGAGGACATCAGGTCTCTGTTGGCTCAGCTCTTATCTCTATGAGCTGAGGCCTATTGGACAAACTCCTGTCCCAGCCGTATGGAGCAGAAGGACCTGCTTTCTCTTAAGGGGAGTGTTGGTGAGAATTGATTGTATTAGTTACTTATTGAGCTTTTCCCTTTATTTACCAGTGTGTGTATCTGTTTTGTTTTGATTTTACCCATTTTTGTCCCACTTCCCTTCTCCCTTTCCCCCTTTTCCCTTTTGGGGTTGTTCTGGGGTTTGTTCTGTAGATTCATAGTGTTTGATTGTATATAGTTGTAATATATGTGAATATATATATATATCTCTCTTTAATACAATTGTCTTTTTGGTACCTTTTTTTCCCCTTCTCTCTTGGGGTGGGGGGGAATCTGTGTGGCCAGCAGTTGGGTTTGGCAGGGAGCCAACCCAACCCTCCACAATATTATATACAGTATTCATACAGTATTCAATACAAGTAATAGTACATAGTAATACAAGATGTTGAAGCACAGAATGCTTTTCTTGCCTTTGTGCAGAGTCCATGTCTATCTCCAGCATGGCACTAACATGCTAAATTTAGAGGCCTGGAGAACTTCTGCAACATGACAGAAATATACTTCTGAGAGACTCACTTTTGACATCAAATATCCAAGATTTTCCCTGTGTTAATGCATATGTGAAATGTTTCCCAACACCTCTTATCTCTTTATAATAAATAACTAAAGTAATAAATACAATAGCTCATAAAAA
Organism: Anabacerthia variegaticeps; assembly: GCA_035583185.1. Taxonomy (NCBI): domain Eukaryota; kingdom Metazoa; phylum Chordata; class Aves; order Passeriformes; family Furnariidae; genus Anabacerthia; species Anabacerthia variegaticeps. The sequence goes on along the minus strand of JAWWEW010000112.1, from coordinate 73,289,088 downwards.
ATGGCTTATGCTCTAAACCAAGCTGTTTAGGCAAATTTTTTTTATTACAACCCCCCATAATGTAATCTATTTTGCATTTTGAAAAAAAACCCTTGCACTATGACTACTGTCGATTCACACGAGTATTCAGTGTTTGTTAAATGGTTTATGTAGTTATTATCACATCTGCTTGTATAAATTGTTCAAGACTATTTTATTAACAGTGTAAAACTCAGTGGATTAACTACTCTTGACTATTTTAAGTAGCTTAACCTGTGAGCGTGTAACCAGATACCCAGTTCCTCTGTGGGAAAGTCTCATAAAAATGCCACAACACTGTAACATCTTCTAAATGCCAAAAATTTCCCAGGCAACATAGAAATACATGTTAGCGCAATCCTGTTTTGTAATGGTGCTGTTTTGCTGGCTGTGCATGTAAAATATCAGTTAAACATGTTTCAGAAATCACCTCTGTAAAGGGAATTCAAAACATAAGCACAGACTGACACAAGTTGTTATAAAAAGCAACGACAAAACCCCCAACTTTTGAAATCAAAGAAAAATCTCCAAGTGATTTTAAAAATTCCAGTATTTTATCCTAGAGATTTTATCTTTGTCCTTACGCCTATTTAATTATTATTTAAAAATATATTCAGTTTGCCTATTTCTTTCACTTTGGCAATCACATATTCCATTTCAGTACTGACTTCAGTTTCTGGCCAATTTAACTTTCTCATTCCCTAACAACCTGTATTATTTACTTATACCTCAGTACATAAGGCTATTAATTATACTTCAAAAAGTGCTTCCCACTAAATTTTCTAAAAATTCTGTATTGAGTCTCCTTATATTGGCCTCAAGTTCTGTCAAATTACATTTTGACATCAGTTGTCTTTCTCCGCCTAATAGTGGCTTCACAAAAACTGTGCAGGGAAAAGAGCAACCTTGTGCTGGGGGTCTCAGAGCACCTTTGGTTCTGCTTCAGATGAGTTAGAAAAGCTGCAGCTGGGAGTCCTACGCCTGAAGAGAAGAACAGCAGCTTATAGAGAAAAGCCAAGCTTTGGCTTTGAAAGGGAACAGACAACCCTCTGGGAGCAATGAAACACACGCGATTAGACTCATGTGCTGAGCTAGTGACACATAAAACTGAGTTTCCAATAGCAGAGCATTCATGTCTGGTATTTGGAGGAGTCAAGCTTTTGCAAAGCCCAGTATTCGGCATTCTAAAAAGCAGCAAGAGGCTGACACTTCAGATCCTATTTTGCTTAAGGAAAGCAAAGTAAATATCTACTTTTACACCTGCACACTGCACTTTTCTGATGGTGAAGGTCAGCTTGTAGCTAGGGGAATGGCTACACAGAACATGCAAACAAGCTCCACTTGCCCTCTGAGCCCAGCAACAGCATTAGTCAAATACTGAGCCAATTTCACCGCACAGAGACAGTGCAGCCTTTTTCTTGAAAGCACCTCTGTTTAGAATGATTGCACAGTATGTCAGAAGAATGATCTCAAAACTAGCACCTGAGTGCCACACAAGCCTGAAAAGAAATGAAATGCTGAAGTACTTTTCGCAGTCAGTACTGTAATGTGAACTGTGAGGAGTTCAGAGCCCTTACATATTCAGACTGTTCAGGGAATCACTCTCAATACAGACCTGAGAATTATTAAATTGAATTCAGGTTTAGAAATGTAGGCTAAGTATTTCTAGGGTCATTGATGTTTAGATATTAATAATTAAAACGTAGTGGTTTTATTTGTAAATGTTATCCTAAAGTTCTGACTACTCTTGAAAGCAATGAGCAAGAAGTAAACAGAGAACAGTGTCTGCAGTGTTTGCTACTGACAAACAGCATGCTAAACCACTAATAGGAAATAAAATCTACACACACTTTCTTAGTTTTATTCTAAAATAGCCTGATGTGCAATGTTGTATATGCTCTTCCATTCCTTTACCAGAAGGAATGAATAAGTGTGTGCAGTCTGTAGCAATTAAAAATTTTTTTTCTAGCTAGGTTGCATTGTTAGTTCTAAAATACGCTCTTTCTTGTTGAACTGTATTTCAATGTCATTTTACAGTGTTAGGTTTATCTTAGCTTACACACAGAAAATATTTTTAATGTTCACATAAATAATGCAGGCTTTTAAAGGGTATTAGAAATTTGGTCATGTGAACTAAGACTTTACGTAATTTTCTCTTAAAAGAATAATGACCATTACAGATTCCAGTTTAATGCAGGAAACAAAATGAATTATTTCTCTGGACAACAAATGTCTGTTATTCAGATAGATACTTAATTTAGGAGACCAATTTAACACATCTGAAATTGAGGTCACTTTAAAACCTAATTGAGATTACTTGCAGCACAAGGACTATTTATTTCCTGTATACCATAATTCATTAATTAAGTTACACATAAGGTTAAAATGTAAGTACTTAAAATGCATGTTCCACTTACTTATTATGAGATTCTACTAACAACAAACTTATTACAAAAAAAAAAAAGCTTTTTAACTAAAAAAAGAACATATTAGCCTAAGCGATTGATTTTCTTGTAAGAAATCCATAAGGGAAAATGAAGACTTAAGTTAATACAGAATTAGGAGTAAATATAGCAGAATTTTCTCCAGTTATTTCTATTTTTTAATTAAAATTACAGAAGCACAGAATGGCTGAGGTTGGAAGAAACCTCTGGAAATTATCTAGTCTCCACTGCTGGAGATACCACAACATCTTGAGCAAACTGCTCTGACCATCCTCACAGTGTCACAAAATTTTATGTTTACATGGAACATCCTATAATCCAATTTATGTCCACTGCCTCTAGTTCTGCCATTAGATATAACCAAAAAAAGTCTGGCTCCATTTTCTTCACTTCCTCACCACCACATCTGATCAGATCCTGAAGACTTCCCTTCTCCAGGCTAAATAACCGCAGCATTCTCAGTCTCTTCTTGTATGTCAGATGCTCCAGTCCCTTCATCATCCCAGTGGCCCTTCACTGGACTCAGTCCAATATGCTTATAAGGGACACCAATGTACACCTTTCAGACTTTATTCATTCATTTTGCTGCTCATTGATGATGCTCAGTGATGTTAACTAAGAAAGCCTAACGTTTAAGTAGTAACTACAGATTAAGGTTTTGTAGCTTTTGCTTTGTGTTTGCTCTCCATTTTATAAGCCAACTGAACCAAGTATACCTATCAATAAAATACTATTACCAATAAAGTGAAAAGAAATGAGATTGCATATATTCTCCAGGTTAAGAGGCAAGTACTGATCAAAGTCAGTTTAGACACACCTTTTGTCATGATGAGACTATCATGTGAAATACATCAACTTTTTTAATTAAAACTTTTTCAAATTCAGGGTGTGTACATGTATTGTTCAAATAAGAGGGGACAGAATCAGACAAAGTAAGTGATGGCAATCTAGAAACTGTGGGGCTTTTTGAAAGATAATTGTGATAGGGGAAGGTGATATTTACCCAGCCTCACAACATACACTTTTCCTTGCAAGCACTGTGAAATATCAAGTTTTCCTCACAAAAAAATCAGCAAACATAATAGTAAACATTATGCAGGAAAATTTAAGGGGTCTTACTTACCTTGTTTATCAACCCATCAGTTTTTAGAGTAACATACTACTGAATATTTAGATGTATGACAGACATTAAATCAGCAGTCAATATTAAAAAAAAACCAAAAAGCAAAAAACCCCACAGAGACTTTGTGTTTAAAATAATATGCATCTTTCTATAGTATCCATGATATATATGATAAAAAGCTTGCTGGAAAAAAAACAAGGTCAACTGTCACTGAAGGGCTGAAGGGCTGTAACAGTATTATCTGTTGACTGTTGAACTCTGTAGTTTCTATTCTGATCAGAATTAACAATACTGACCACTCCCAGTTAACTGTGAATTATGTGCCCTGTGACTTGCAAGCTGCAGTATAAAGCTGCTACTTCTATTGCCAAATCTGTCCATTATGTTTTGGCTTAGACATCAAGAAATTCTAAAAAAAAACAAGTCATCACTGCAGGTTGAAGAGTACACAGTTTAAGAAATACAACTTAATTTTCAAATATCAACAAAACATACTGAAATCTAAGAAACTTTTATTAAGTACAACAAGAACAAGTGTAGTCCAGGAGTGCAGTACAGTCTGGGATCTATCTGTCTGGGGAGCAGATCTGTGCAAAGGGAGCTGGGGGTCCTGATGAACAACAAGCTCAATGAGTGAAGAGTGTGCTGCTGTGGCAAAGAAAGGCAATGGGACATTGGGTTGCATCAACAAGGGCATCACCAGCAGAGAAAATGAAGTCAGTTTCCCACTCTACTCAGTGCTTGTCAGGCCACACCTGAAATACTGTGTTCAGATTTGGTCCCCTGTATACAAAAAAGATGCAGGCAGGCTGGAAACGGTCCAGAGAAAGGCCACAAAGATGATCCAAGGACTGGGAAGCCTGCCAAGTGAGGAAAAGCTGAGAGAAACAGTTTGTAGAGCCTTGAGAAATAAAGGCTTAGGGGATAGCTTATCATCATGTTCTAGCACTTAACAGATGCCTTGCAAAGAAGATAGAGACTGCCTCTTCAGAAGGAGTCACCTGGAAGACAGGGCAACAGGCACAAATTACTGCTCGGGAGATTTTGCTTGGACACAAGAGGAAAAATGTTCGCAATGAAAACTATCAGTCATTGGAATAATCTTTCCAGGGATGTGGTGGATTCCTCAACATTGGACTCAAGATTCCACTGGGCAGGGTGCTGAGCCATCTTGTCTAGACAATGCTTTTGCCATGAAAGGTTGCACCAAATGATTCTTGAGGTCCCTCCCAACCTCATATTCTCTGATTCTATTTACTGGCTCATATCCCTACATCAGGAAACAATTTTAGTGTCTTTGCCTTTGAAAGTATCCAGGCATGTGTTCCATTTTGAGTTCCACAGACCAGATGATTTCACAATCTAGGTCCCTTATTGCAGCACAAATTTCCCTTTTGAAAGGAAAGTTTTGCCTCTTCAAAGTTACTGACAATACTTTAACCCAGTTCAATATGAAAATTCAAATTTTCTATAGTTATGAAAATTATTTTGGATATGACCATAAAGCAGTTAAAGAGGAAAGAGCATGTATACAGAAATGATCACACCAAAGCTAGGAACCAAATTTAGTGTTCACTGTTCATGCAGATTGAATACAAAGTAATCTTTAATAAATCTTCAGAAACTGACACATGAAATTGTAGGTCTACAAGTTCAATAACACTGTGGATAAGAGAATATGATTGGACATGAGTCAAAAGGATTTATTTTGGAAAGAATCAAAAAGACACCCAGGTATAAACATAGCATGGGTTTACTAATGATACATCACTTGGTCTAACAGCCCATTAATCTAGAAAATGAATAAATAGGAGTTGTCTCACATCTGGAATTCATTTAAAACATTGCAATTTTCCACATGAGGACTTGTTAAATTTGTGAAGATGAGTGGTAATAGAAGAATTAAAAGTTGGCAAGGAACTGCCCAAAGGGTAAATGAAAAGAAAGGCAGTGTTTAAAAGGCATAGCCTCATCTGTAAAAGAAGTTACAAGCACAGTTCTTTGATGCTCATTTTTAAAATTGCTTTGGAAAAAAAAAAAAATGGACAACTGTAGCACAGGAAAAGTCATAATAAAACCAGCCCTGAATAAATCAAAAAAGCAGAAAACAAGGGTTCATTTTAAACACACAGGACACAGGATTGGAGCAGTCTTCAAGGAAGAAGTTGGGACAAATTTTCCCACATTTTTTTATTAATGAGTGTTCCTCAGTTTAAGATATTGTATCACTGGCAGAAAAGGTCCCTTCTAGATTCTGTGAAAGTTTAAACAGATTTTGCTTTCCTTTACTACTCTGTACTTCTTTTGCAAGAAGGCTAGTGGCAGACACAGAGGAGCTTCCTGTCAGTTCATTGAATTGACGAATTAGTTAAGTTCCCCTTGTTCTTGATCCCATGAGCATTTAGAGGTTCGACCAACAAAGCATATTGGCAGACATTTGTGGTGGGATTAAGATAAGGCAACAGAAACAATGTAGATGAACTCATGTGGAAAAAAAAAATCATTATCTTGCTAGCAGGGACAAAGGCAGCTAAAGAAAAGTTACAGGCAGAAGCCTGAGAGACAACAGAGCTCCACTTAGAAGAGACTGGGGAAAACTGCTACATCAAGCGTTCAGAGGCACACAAACACCACACTGAAAAAAAGAAAACCTACTTAATGAAAAAACATTTCACTGTTAACTTCCCTGCTGAAATAAGTATGAAAATAATGGAATTTCAGTAATAAAGCAATAACCTTTTGGCTCTAATGATGAGTATATTACTGGATGGATCTAATAAGGAATACACACAGGAAGAGGTGCTACCCAATTCATGACCTCTTTTTTTTCATCATACAAAACCTATATTCCACAACTTGGACTTTTTTGCTTTCAGGTCTACTTTGATTTGAAATGAATGTTTTTCACCCTTGCAGGAAGGACCAAGGACCTTCAAACTCCACCTTAGTACCTTTTGGTACCACTTTGTGATACAGCTCGATTGTATCTAACTGATAGCAGCTCTGGATGCTATAGTTACAAGTACATGTATATGTTAACCTTTTAATGCAGAGAGCTGGAAAACAGTCACAACTACAAAGCAGACAAAAAAAGCCTACATGGTAAATGCCTTGTGTCTCAGTATACAGGCAAATAATTGTATCAGTGTACAGATAAGTAAATGTATGTACTATTACATAATACTGAAATTAATACTTACAATGTAATTTTCTTGAAGTAGTTCTGCTGTTTAACATCTTAGCCTAGTGTTATTCTAGTCATTTACACATCATTTAAAATTATTTTGTCAGGGAAACATCATTTAATTTAATACACTGAATTACATTAATATTCTTAACTTTTTGGGGGTAAAGTTCTTTCCTTGTCCCAAGATGAAAGGAATACACAATTTTTCATAATGTATGCTATACTAATTAGATCTTAACACAATTCTGATTGCATTTCCATTTTTTCCTCCAGTTACTTTATTGGAAATGTCTTCCTCACTTGTTATGATAAAGGGATAATGTACCCCTGCATTAGTGTAAAATAGACAGGCATTCCCAAAATAAAATTCAGAAAAATTTTGCAGATAAACTATGACAAGAGTTCACAGAAGAAAGTGACAAGCCCTCTAAGAACAGCATTGTGCAATCGAAGAGGAACTAAACTCTTCCCACTTTTTCCTAGTTACCCTGGAAGGTGATAGGTAGAAAAGCTGCTAAAACGCTCTTAGACCGCTCCAGTCTTCATTCTGAAAGCCTCGTATATTAGAAACCGAGTGCTCGACTTGAGGAATGCACTGCATACTTAGTTTAGATCAAAAATAATAACAAAAACCCACACAAGTTAATGGCCAAACTCTGTAGCTGTCCATCCATTTTTTCTTTCAGTTTTTAAATAATAGTCTTGTTATGGCATCATTTCCATCTTGTACTCAACAAAATCTGACACACTGTGAAAAGTGTGCAGCTGTCATTTAGCTTTACTAGACTTTATGTCCCCAGTGAAAAGCACAAGTCCTAAACACTTAAGTCATAACTCCCATCTCACTTCAATCATAAGAATCAATTTGCCTCTAATTAAGAGTCACCAGTGATATGCCAGATAAACAAACTGTCCCAAAGGAAGAGTGAAATGTTCTTAAACAGTGAAAACAAAGAAGAATTTCTCCTACCTTGCCAACCACTTTGAACATAAGCTATATGCTGCTGTAGAAAGCAACTAATTTCAATTCCTTGTAGAGTTCATCAAGCAGACAAACACCTAAATAGCATACACGTGTGCCTATACATACACTAAAAAAAATCCACCCAAACCCCCCCCCCCCAAAACACCAATCAGGGTGCCACTCCTGAAATTATATAAAATGCTTGTATTCTTAATATGATCTGAAATCTCAGTAAAGTTTGCTTAAGGATAACATGAAATTGTCTTACAGAAATCCACAACCAATATCCTCATTATCAACATATTCTTTTCTTGTTTAATAGTAAACAGACAGAGGTATCTTCCTGTTTTAAAATATAAATTGTGTTTTACAGATGTGGATTTTTATTTACAAAGAATTATCCTTTCATATCAATAGTTCTCTTTTTTGTTTTGTTTTGTTCATAAAAGAGCATAGACACTTTAGCATGTATGCATCCTTCAAGTAATGTAAGATTTTCAGTACGCATGATCAATCACATACTTGTTATACCATCTCATATGGCAAACCTATGACCTAGTTCTAGAAATGGGTTATCTTCAGGTTTAAAAGCACCATCTGCTCTTAATGATGGCACCAGCAAAATTGCCATAATAAAATAAATCCCTAAGCGATATTAAAATCCAAAGCCCAGAAGAAATTTTCAAGCCATGACTGCTTAAAGAGAGCACAATACAAATGCCAGCTAGCTTTTAACAAAAGGTGATCAGGTTCAAATTTGTCTTACTCCTTCCTTGACCCCCACATTGTGCAATGAACAATGAAATATGACTGTTGGAAGGAAAGGCAACACGGGTCTAAAATAAGGAGAATGGGGAGATTTTGTATTTTTTTTTCCTATTACTAAGTTTTAAAAAATCCAAAATAAGATACAGTTTTCAGAGACTCAAAGGGAAGAATACTTTTTGTCTCTAGTGACACAAACAAAAGAAACTACTCTTGCTAAACAATCTTCAGTTTGCTGGCAAACAATTTTTTCATATTATCAAATTAAAAATGTTAAGCCATCAAAAGAAGTTTTGCCAAGAATTCTTTGTTCAAAAACTAATGGAAAGGAAGTCTTTATTGGTGACCTACATAAAAACTGATAGTATGAACTTTCTGCCAATTGATTTAGCAATCCATTATGACCATAAAGTTGCAAAATAAAAATAATGTTATTTCTTCTTGCTTCAAGTGAAAGGTTTTGAGCACTTCCTTTAAAAAAATTTACAAATTAAACTTAGGCATTAAGTAGGCATTATGCTGATGTATGGAATGATAAACTTCAGGAGCCTATGAAAAATGAAGATACTCTGTTTTGTGTTTCATTTGACATGTAAGTTTCTTTATCTAATCACTTTATCCAAGATCTGTTCAGTATTCTATTTTCACGCATGTTCCCCCATTATGACCACACAAGATATGAAATTGTTTGCAGACATGCATTCAAGTGTTATTTTTCAAATATATTTCAATGCAGTATAAATTAGATCAGCTTCCATTAATACATAGGATCTCAAATTAGAAGATGTCTGTAAGAAAATATTCATATGCAGAAAATAGCTCAAAGGACAGCCAAAATTTGTTCTACTGATTACCAAACAAAACAGTGATATGGCTTCAGCAACTATATCATTAAGCATTCAATATAAATACCTAGTTATTTAAACCTAAAATGAAATATTCAGGTTGTCTTCTCTTTCACTTAATGTTTTTGTAAGAAGAATAAAATCTGCAACTGTAATGGCAAAAGTTCTGAAAATTTTCAATATGTCTTTCACAGGATTGTCTATTCCTACCATCAGTTGTATTCTGTAGCAAATTTTCAAATTTAAAGCCTTTGAAAAATCATTTTGAGAATTTAAGGACTGGATGATTCCAAGGAAAGAAAGCAGGGCAAGTTAGGAAAAATAAAGTAACAGAAAGCACACAGCAAAAATAAAATTAGTGATTTGCAGGAATTCTTTCCCAACCTCATTCAAAACCAGTTCTCTCTTGCCTAGATTATCTTATGCACACACCTGGAAAAACTCTCCACCAGCCTTTAATCATGCTTTTTCCCCTTTCTACTACTATGCTTATCCTTCAGCTCCAGTAGCTGTTCCCTCTCCCTCAAGCTTTCTCTGCCCTTCTTGTAATAGACCTAGCCATTCCCTTTTCTCATTAAAGAAATAGACTTGATATGACAAAGTTTTTGAGTAACACCAGCCAAGCAGCCTTCCAGCAACAGGGAGGCTCTGAAACTGGAGATGAAACCTGCCCAAGGAAGTTAACTTCACTTTTTCTTAGCAAGTTGCTCACACTTTTACAGACAGCCTAAACTGGCTTCCACTTAGAAGGAAAGTAGGGAGAAGCTGAGAAAATGGCCACCAAAAAAAAGTAAACAAAAACAAACAAAAAAAAACCCCAGCCTGTCTGTTATGGGGTAAAAGGAGAGTATTCACAAAACTCATGCTGTATCCATCTTCTGCTTGGTAAATTATGATGTTGCAATGTGATTTCTCTCAAGACAAATTTAAAAAAAAAAAACACAAGAGAGGACACTTGGATAAAGTATATCGGCATAAACTAATATAAATGTATATTTCTGTAGCATTCAAATATATACAGTATGGTTAATATGCTACTGTACCTCATTTTGAAGTTCATCTCCACTTTTGGTAGAAGCAAGGATCTCATACAAAGTACAGCAGAGGTCTTCTGTTGTTGGCCCTCCGGGGTTACCCCCTTGAGATTCCTTCAGGTACTTTCCAACTTCACACCATAAAAAAGAATCATCTACTTTTTCCAAAGACTTGAGATCAGATTTCTCATCGCAGCAATTCTGTAAGTTATTCAGCTGGTTATTCAGAAATTTGTTATAATCTAAGCTTATATTTTTCTGTGCATCAGTCTCAACATTCACAGGCAGCTCTTCAGAGTGATCCAAATCATGCATGTCAAATGAAAACACTATATTTTTACCAAAGAATGCTCTGTTATCACCATTTTTCTCTTCAGCCATCTGTATGAGGGCCGTAACCTGTTCTTCAGTGAAGTGAGAAGCAATCCGAGATGTGGCATTACAAGCTGCAGTAGCAGATGATGATGGAAATGGCCCAAACATCTGCTTGATCACCTTTGTCTCATCATGGCCAACACATTCTTTCCCGTGAAATGTCTTAAAGAGAAAAACAGCTCCACTTTCAATTGCTTCTTGTCCATTTTCAGCTCCAACTGTTAATAAAATCAAATGCAACTTTATACACTTCATACTAATACTTTTGCAGTACCTGTAACATAACTGTATTCAATTCCTTGATGCAAGTCTCATCAACAGAGATATCAAAGACCATACAACTAACAATTGTTGCAAGGTACTGAATTGTAAAAGGTATATGATAATAAAGCATCTGTCTTCATTATCTTTCTATGCAATAAAAATTTATATTAAGAATTCCCAAAGCTTTCTCATTTTTCTAAACTAAAGAAAAATCTTGCCAGAGGTCTTAAACTCACAATACTATATTTATGAGCTCTTTAATGATAACAAATTTCCACTTTGTCTCACTATTTATTCACTGCCTAATCTGAATATTCATAACAGACTAAATATACAGAACTCAGCTGGGAATTACTGAATTCTTGTAGCAATTCCCAGTAGAATTACTACAGAATGTGTGTTAGTTAGAAAAATTGCTCAAAATAATTAAAGCAAATTAATGCATGAATTTAGAGTTCTATTTACAAAATATCATATTATGCAAAAAACATTATTAGATTAAAACATAAATTTACTTCTTACACAAATATTCACTCAAGGAAAACATAAGGAAAACCTCCATATGATGAACCAAAATATGACTACTAAACAAAATCTTAAAAGTTGTCAAACTAAACAAAACTAGCCAGCATATTGTTGGTTTGTTTATTTTATATTGTGGAAACACACTGAATTTTTTTACTTGTGATTTGATTCAACTTAGGTTAGGTTTAACCCCAGGAAAAGCAAGGGTTTTCTTCCCCACAATGTAACAGAAAAGAGCAAAGAAAATCTAGCATAAGCAGATGGAACAAGACTGAGTAACTAGAAACATTATATATAAATGGAGGTGCCTAAAAAATCAATATATAGCTTGTATTTCCCTGTGATGCACTTTGAAAAGCTGAAAAGTTAATGGAGAGGACTGGAGGTGATATTTACAAGATAATTAGATACCTACATATGGAAGATATTACATATTTATACATCTCAGAGGAAAAAGGTGGTTCAGCCACTCCCTTTTAGCATTAGCTATATAAGAATCACAGGAAAAAAACCCTCCACATTTAAAAACTTGTAGTCCTAAGTTTGGCTTCATGAAGCTCACTTTTATATTCCTAACATACAAATACATATTACTATTTAAAGTCACTTGTGTTGGAACAGAAGTACAAGAGCTTGAGCCATGTGCTCAGTTTAAGAGCCATTGAAGTTAAATTCTGACAAAAGCAAAAGCTGAATTAGGTTCAGTTTGTCAATCAGAAACTAAGCTTCCAATCAAAACTACATTTTCACACTTTCTTTGCCAAAGTGTATTCCAGTTTTAAAAGTTTAATTCCTGGAGAGTGAGATTTATTATTTATTTCTCTCCTCAACACCGAATACTTAAAACAGGAAATATTTCTTATATTTTTATCTACCTATGCAGCAGTCCAATTTTTCATGACACCAATTATGTGGAACTAAAGCAAACAATACCAAGATTGTTCTTTTCTCAGAGTACTGTCATTCCAAAAGAATCTGTTATTTTTGCTTAGCAACCGTTGATCACAAACCACATCAAACACTGCAATACAATACTATCAAAAAAGCAAAAATATCCACATAACAATGGAATAATATCTTAAAATAAAACACAATAACACATTATGCATATTAGATTAACTGGAGTTTCAAAGATATTTCAAGGCAGAAACTGGTGCCAAGGTAGATCCAAAACTATACCCACATGTAAAGTATGTAGGCAGAAAGCAGCTTGAACCCACCCCCAAATAAAACAGTGTTTTATTAGACTACTAGAGAAAGAAAACATACCTATTTGTTTTGCAGCTTGTAATATAGTTTTTAAATCACCATTTACAGTTTGGTGTTCTTTTTTGTCCAAATTGTCATCAACGAATTTTATTATCTTCTTCCAAGTAAGATCAGACTTCAGCAACTCTGCATGTAGTTTTGACCTTTTAGTCTGAAAACACAAAATATTTAGGCTTTTTTATTTATTTCAAATTACCACATGAAGGTTCCTTTAAAATTAAACACCAGACAAAAACACATCCTTGCAATTGCATTGTCAGTACATAGCAATGATTGCAAGCAGTTTTCCTGCTACCTTTTCTAGACTCTTTCCTGAGTTGAAGGAAGAACAACACAGAAACGCACATACGCTCTCTCACTACTTGACTCTTTCCAAAGCAAAATTCTCTATAAAGCCAAACTCTTGCAACTTGGAGAGATTTACAGCTCCCACGATTCAAAACTCATTTCACATTACAGGTTCCCACAAGGAATCTACTGCTTTGATGCATTATTTCTTGGGATACTAGAAAGTACCTAAATTCAGTGAACTCAATATCATAAAAGGAAATGATTGGCTTCTCAGCTCTACATAAGCTTGGAGCTAAAAGCACACCAGCCATGCCCAATGTCCTGAACGATGGGCTGTACCAACACTGACAAGCAACCCTATCCATATGGCACATCATGATTGTAAGGGACTAGTATAAATCACAAAGCTACAGCAAATTTGATTTTGAGTGAGAACACTATGAAGGAATGCACAGGAAACTATACACACTCTGCCCGGTCTTGCTTGCCTACTCTTATAAAATAGCAATGCAAATGAAGAAAGCAAACAATTCTTACTATAATTATGTTTTGTAAAAGGAAAAAAAAGCTTTACCGCTAAGTCAGCTAATTCTTCACTGTAATCCTCATGTTTAGTGACATTTGAAAAGGAGCGTAAAGCGCCTGTAAGACGAGGCAAGGCCATCTGTTACTCATTCAGTGATCCATAGGATGAGAAATCAAATCCCAATTCAAGCACCTAGATGAGAACAAAACAAATAACATGGCTTTATTAATGCTATAAATACAAACTCACATCACAAACTTGAAAGACCTTTTTGAGCAAGCAGAACTTGGCTGGAACTTCAATTAAACCAGTTGAAAAAAAAATCTCAAAATGCTGATAATCAAGATTCAATAAAGGGAGGTGAAAGGGACAGAGCACGGGCAAGATATGGTAACATGCAGAGGTCGCTCAGCTGGTGGTTCTCTCTCCTCCTGAAATAAGTTACCAGCAATGAGGCAAAATGCAAATTTTTCCTTTAGCACCACTAACACAAGTATTATAGTGAAATCCATGTAACTGAACCTTAGCTTCCAATAGCAGTAAGTGATTACAACTGATGGGAAGATTTTCTCTGAGCAAGCCCACGCTGGGAGCTTTCAGGTCATTAACAGCCTCCGGCACTGATGCAGAAAGAGGCACCCTTCTTGACAAGTGCTTAGCCATTTTTAACCAGCAAAACAAGGCAAGAAAATTATGACAGGAAAAAAAGATTATCATAGGCACAGCACTGAACTACCATAAGAGGTCAAGAGAATAAAAGGGCTATCAGAAAACTGAAAAAAGTATGCCTCAGGATGTTTTCATCTCACAACTGGGAGTGCACACACACACACTTATCACAGAGCAGGACTCTCTTCAGGGCTACAGCCTGTTTCTGCAGTCTTATTTCCTCTGTGAAACAAGCTCATATCTCCACACCAAAACACAGCTGTTCTCCCTCTGAAATTGTACCTATTCCAAGCTTTTTACTGAAATTATTCTCAAAGTTATTTAATTTCAGAAGTTGCCCACAGCTGAATTGTTTAATGAACCCTAACACACAGCTACATTTTCTGATGGTAGCAGATAAGATATAGTTTAGATTATTTTTAAAACAATTAATGATACCATTACAAACCAAATGATCTGCATCATTCCTACCATGCCTGGAGACCAACGACCATCCAGAATTTAAAGAACTAAAAGTTAATAAAATTACTTCCATCCCCTAGTCATATAGTGTACAGAACTCTCTACTTTCATCCAATTACCCTTAAAGTTTTTCTTCATTTAATGACTGCATTTGTAATTTAGCTATGAGCTTCGCAATACAGCATAGAAGCAGATGCAGTGTTCCAGTCACAAGCAGAGAAATGTCACTGACTTGTCAGGTCTGCTTGTCTTCACACCTCGCATTAAGATGCTTTTTGAGAGAAGCTATCACAGCAGCTGATATCTTGGAGACAAATGTTATAATAATGAAGCTACAAAAAATATAAAATCTTTAACTGTGAAGGGGACAAAGAGGGTATGTTCAAGACTAGAAGCAGACAGAGCCAAACACTGCAGTTTTTGAGATATTCAGTGAATACAATTCATACCAGCATTGCTCCTAATGAAATCAGGCTGTGAACATTACAGCCACCATTACAGAAGGGAAGTAAGGTGTCCAAAGTTTGAGGGAATCTAACCCAACCTTTTTTGTTTAAACCCAACAAAAAAGGTACATCACTCTCATCCAGTTCTAGTGACCGAATGGCCACTAGCTGTTAAGATTACTCCATTTTGCCTATTTATTTTATACTTATACTCAAATACTTTTTCTATAGCATTACGGTCCTTTATAAAAACATACAACAACATAATTATTATCTTAATTGTCCTCTCTGAAATAACATGCACAGCAATTTTTAAAAGTTTGAACCTACTTATGAAAAGTTCACTTTTTTATAGACAACTGTGGCAGATTTTAAAGTGTCTCCAGCAGGCTCATTTCTTAGGAAACTGAATTTTAAAGGACTGTTTCTTTTTTCTTTGTTCATCAAGTTATTAATATCCCCCAAAACAGAAAACCTGAAACCCCCAAGCTCAAGTAAGGGCACACTGCCCTGACCACAAGCATAGCCAAAGAGCCAAATCCAGCCCTGAAGCCCTAAGTTCAACTCACACTAGCAAATGCAGCTCCATGCTTGCCTATGTGCTTTCAGAACTTCTTGGTCCCTGAGAGGGCTGGCTTGGCAGAGCAGTCACCCAAGGCTTTTGCATCTCATTTATAGGCAAACTTCACACATATCCTTCACTTCTGGTCCACGACACCCACTCTTTGTAGGGCATCACAACAAAAACAGCTAGTAAATAGAAAGCAAGGAACAGAATCATAGAATACACTGAGTTGGCATGGACCCACAAGGATCATGGAGTCCAGCTCTGGGCCCTGCACAGAACAAGTACAATTACTCCACTGTTAACATAAAAAACAAGGTAAAGTTTATGAACTTGGGCTATTAGTCCACAACATACTAGAGTCAGGTGAAAAAGTACCAATCTCTTCACTCTCAGGATCAGTGACAGGACTTGAGGAAACAACATGAAGGTGAGTCAGGGGAAGTTTGGGTTGGATATCAGGAAAAGGTTTTTCACCCACAGGGTGGTGAAACAGCCTGGAACAGGCTCCCCAGGGCAGTAGTTACAGCACCAAGCCTGTTAGAGTTCAATAAGCATTTGGAGAACACTCTCACCCACATGGTGTGATTCTTGGGGTGTCCTGCACAGGGTCAGGAGTTATTCATGATCCTGATGGGTTCCTTCCAAAGCAGCACATGCTATAATTCTATGACAAAAATTATGTGGCACTCTGAGATGCAGCATAAATTTACATTTGTTTTTAGAAAATTACTTGCCTTCACATAAAGCCTACTGATGTAGACACCTCCCTGCATGAACTGCCTTTAGAGTGGATCATCTACTGCTTGTCTTCACACAGCCACCATAAGAGTTAACTAATTCCTTTAGAATTGAGAGAAATTTATCTGTTTGCTCACAGTTTGATCTGAAACATCTGTACTAACAAATGATGCTGCTAAGATCTGCTGGTTTTGGAACAAGGACCTAAAAGGCAGCAGCAATTAAATCCTATTTACCAGGGTCCCCATACAGAAGATGAATTTTTGCCATTATTCTGCTCATTACCCCTGAAGAAAAGTGTTAGACAGGTACCATCTTAAGTCGTGTTTGTAGAAGGACAACTGGAGTGGGAATTCAGCCCTCAAATTAGTGCAACTTTACATGGTAAATATTTTCTCCTCCCCCATGCCCAATCACATAAGGACAATTTGGGGCCATTCTGCTAATGATTCCTAGAACTATCTCAGATTTCCTGCGTCTTTTAAATAACCCTTAATTTTCCACCAAGCCTCTGTTTGAAAAGCAGAAAAAGCAGTATCCACCCATCTAAAGCGCTGTGAAGATGAGAGGCAGTAGCTTTTATAGCCTATTTTACTTCTTTTAAAAGCAAGTGTGATCTTAAGTTGAAACTTTTTATTAGAGAAAGTAAAACATAAACACAGCTTATACTCAGATTTCAGGTAAGAAACCATTCAAAATTTATTGTTTGAAAGTAAACAGGGATCATAATCTCAGCAGGTTTTATTCATTAAAGTGAAACATAAAAAAATGCTAGCAATATCACAAAGGTAACAAACACTACTAGAGAAGTTTTCCACCTCATATTTTCAACAACTACTTAATTTTCCTCCAGCGCCTGACCTTCTTATATTTTTAATATAATTGAATAACAGAACCATCACTTTCTCCTCTCCACTGAAATGTTACAGAGATTATGGTCAAACACATATCCTTTTGAAATTTACTTTATTATTATGCTGTCTATTAAATCAAGCCAACTGCTCAGTAAGGCTATGAAAAGGTGACTGCTCAGATCTGGTACCTCAATGTTCAAGAGGAACAGAAATCTTTACTTAAAAATGATGGAATAACAGAGCATTAACAGAATCACAGGTAAAATGTGCAGTTCACTATCCTGAAGTACTAGCTTCTGTTGTCTCTAATACTTGATTTGTTAAATGTTCCTTAAACCTCAAGGCAGTCATTTTGTTTAAACTACTTAAGGAATATTAAGCCATCTTACCAGGTTTTCCATATATTGCCAAGTTTCTTGCTGTCTATATAAACTTCTCACTTATAAAACTTGAAGAAGTTATTACTAATAAGTAATCTAATCAAAGAATGTTTAAAAAATAAAGAGGCTTTAGACATTGGCAATGAATAGCAGATTGCTATTGATCACAATGTATTTGGATCAAACAGCATTTTCACCTTCACTTGACAAAGTGGAAACATTTCAAAGGAAAAGGGAAGTAAAAAGGCAAGAGGCATCCAAGCCAGACAGCCATACAAAAAGTAAAGGGACAGTGCAGTAACTTTTTACATTTTAAATGTATATACAACATACACAAAAGCAACTAGACTATAAGCATGCATTAAGACATTTTAAATATATCCACACAGAGAATATTTTACTTCTTTACACTGTTATGCAAGAGGAATAAAAATAAATTCCAAAGCAGTAAATGTTAGTAACATTTTAGAATAGCTAGAATTAACTTTAGCAGCTTCATTAACAATAAGGTAAACTTTTTATTTTATTTACAAATAAGACTCAATAAACACTGCTCCATTCTATGTGGTGTGTACCCTTTCTATATTGTACACATCAAATAAAAAAATAAAGAAAACATTTTACTGGAAAAAAACAAAAAAAACCAATTAGATAAAGTTATTTTACACCAATGAGAATATTTGTATTAGATTCACTTAAATCTCTTATCCAAGCATGTTGGATGCAAACAGTACAGATACAGCACCTAGCATCGAAGGTGACAGACAGAGATAATAGTGGTTTAATAATGTCTGGGACATTAATCATAAACAGCAGGCCAAAGCAAGATACCACAACAATAGCATTTTCCAACTTTGTATTTGGCACCTTCACAAGCAGTACTATATGATGTAGTAACAATTGTATGATTTCAGACATCTCATTTTCTACAAAAGGCCCAGACACCACACTGGAATTCTGTCAAGTTGTCTGGGTCAATTATTGCTATCTCCAGTCAAGACCAGGTCAGTCTGAAAGGGTGATGGCAAGATTAAGGAATATGTACTCGTGAAGAAACAGTGGTTTCCTGACACACAATATTCATCTCAGCAAATACAAGAATTCAAATGCTTCAGCATAACGAGGAGGCATAACAGTGCCTCTGTGTGCCATCATTCACATAAGAGACAATTTCAGGATTTTAATTATGTAATTCATTAAACAAAAGAAAAAAAAGCTTAAAAAAAACCATATAAGGGAATTACAAGCCATGCATTCAATAGAGTAGTAACCCTTTCCGCATTCTCACAGTCTTAGCCACACACATGGGATTAAACACCAGCTGCTTAACACTATTCCTGCTTGCATCAGCTGGAGACACATTTCATGTGATTTTGCCTGATAGTGTTTTGGTGTGATGCCAAACACATGGCTTGGCCCATAACTTGTGCATTTTAGAAGTGCTTTGAGATTGTCACTAAGGGTGGCTGTTGTTTCTTAAGAAGAAAAAAATAATAATTTTGAAACAATCCCTTTTTTCAGAATAACTCATCCTTCTTTTCCAAGAATATAAGATTTAGTCTAATTGTTAGACTGAGAAATTGTCTGCATTTTTATGCCTTAACTTTTTAATTTCCTGCAGCAAAAGACAAACTGCATTCCAAGCAACAGGAACTTAAAGACTTGCCTTACATATGGGCATGTAGTATATGCAAATTTCCAACTTCAAAACACACAACCATTTAAACATTAGGCATAAGCAACAAATGCAAGATGGGGGATGGTGGTGTCATTTGTTTAGTTTTGCTTTAAGCTTAATTAGGGAGCTCTGTGCCTCTTTGTTTCACACCCTGCCATCAACAGAGGTTGAAAACAACCTCAGGGGATTCATTTTCTTCCGTTCCAAAAAGGCTTGTCACTAAAGAAAAAGTAGGAGGTGCATGGAAGGTAAATAGCAATGTACATGTCCAAAGGAAGTAAAGCGAGGATGAAAAAGGGTAAGTGAGAGAAGGAAAAAAACCTGTTAATAATAGCTAAGTAGTACATGTTGCATCTCAGAGGATGGCTGAGAGGATGTGGGATGCACTTCAGCAAACATAACTGCTGTAATAAGACATGCATAAAACATAATTGCATAACTGCTGTGATAAGGCATGCTAAAACACCTGTTCAGATTGTAGTAAAAAAGTCTCTGGAACACACGCCTGTAGTGAACAGAAAGCACATAAAAGGATAAAGCCCCCAGCATTAATTACTGGCCACAGAAATGGCATTGACAGGTTCTTTGCAACTCAGCTTTAGGACATCAAAGAATTGCTTATAACAGTTGGTAAAGAGTCACAATAAAATTTTAATGGAATGAACAACTTGAGGTTACTGCAAAGGTACAACTTTCCCATGAGGAAAGGTTAAGAGAATTAGGATTGTTCAGCCAGAAAAACAGAAGGCGCCAGAGTGGCATAATTACGGTCTTCCAGTACTTAAAGGAAGCCTACAAGAGAGACGGAGAGAGACTTTTTACAAGGGCACATAATGATAGGACAAGGGGGAATGGCTTTGAACTGAAAGAGGGTAGGTTTACATTGGATATTAGGAAGAAATTTACTGTGAGGCACTGGAACAGGGTGCCCAAAGAAGTAGTGGATATCCCATTCCTGGAAGAACTCAAGGCCAGATTGGATGGGGCTCTGAGCAACCTGGTCTAGTTGGAGTTGTCCCTGCCCATGGCACAGGGGTTGGAACCAGATGATCTTTAAGGTCCCTTCTAATACAAACCACTCTATGATTCCAACTCAGTTTGGTATTATTGGCAAACTTCATCATGGTACAGTTGATCCCATAATCCACATCACTTATGAAGACATTAAGCAGAGTTGGGCTCAACAGCAATCCCTAGGGATTGATACCAGCGCTTCTCTCAGTGATGGCTGATCTGTGTTTGCATCTACCGAGAATTTTGTTCCCAAGGCCATGGGCTCAACAGTGCTAGCAAAGACAGATGTGAAAGTGTTGAGAACATGTTTTTTCAGCATTGTTGGTGACTAACTTACCTCTCCTGGTAAACAGCAGGATATTTTCCTTCTGTTTGTTGCTTACCTACCCAAAGAACCATTTCTTGTAGTTTTTGACATCTGGGGCTAGTTTCAATTCGAGCGGAGCTTTTGCTTTAATTGTACTTGCACAGTTGATTACCAAGCCAAAGACCACTAAAGGTGTAAAAACTTACTAAAATAAGCTTTCCTATTCTAGCACTGATTCTAAACCATGCCAGGGTCTGTTTGGTCATCCATCCTCTTACCTTCTCCCTGGAGACGGTATGTTAGCCCTTTCTGAACTTCAGGAGGTGGACTCCCTAAGACTTCAATTTAAGAATGAAATTGATCTGTGTGGGTGAACTGACCTTACATCATATAAAGGGAGAGAATGGATATGTCTGTGTGTCAAAACCCTTCAGCAATTCAAGACAACAAATAATTGTGTGTGGGGGGAAGATACTGAAAAACATTCTTGCAAAGATATAGCTCTTGGTATTAGATAAAAAGTATTTAAGCGTGCAAGAGGCAAAAATCATTGCATTATAGCTCATCTAAAAAGATTTGTTACACACTATCTGTACAAATCTAGGCGAGCACCTTTATGCAACCAAGGCAGATGAATCTGAGGAATTACCAAACAGAGTATCAGTTTCAGTATGCAGTCAGGCCCATCTCTCATGGGTAACATACAGCTATGCCTGGACATAGACAATTATGACATACAGTGAAAAATCCAAATGTCTTTTTGAATTAGCTAGAACCATCCCATGAAAAGACATGGTGCCTCAGACTAATACCACGGAAGTTAATAAACTGGACCTCTACATCAGCAGAGCAATAATACTACTTTAATTATTTTTATTAAGGTTTTAAGAAGAAAGCTGTAAGAAAGTCACTTTTGGATCATACAAAATATCTTTAATCAACTGAAACATCAATTTTGTAATAGAAGCTTAATGTTGGTGTACCAAAGGTGCAGAAAGCAAGTAAAGTTTACTAAATAATTAGCTACCAAAAGACAACATAAATTATGCAAGGCTCATAAGCTGGGTGTACAACTAAGATTAGGTACTGGTTTTTATTTTGAGAAATGTTTATGTACACAGGAAAAACAAACAAAAAAACTCCAAAACAACAAAGTCCAAAGAGTTCTTCAAGGGAAATGGGACTAAAAGAAGGAGAGAATTCTGCTATATCTTCTAGCTTCTTCAGAAGCACAAAATTAGTATGACCAAAAGGAGACACTTATTTAATGGACGCATACCCGAAATATCAGAATAGCAAACCATAGTTTCCATTGCTAAATCTGAATATCTAAATCATACTGTTCATGGTAAGTACATCTTAATTACAATTCAGTTAATTCTGCTTTGGAATTCTTCACCGAAGGAAATTACTAACTATATTTTTTTAATATTTCAAATCAAGCTTGACTAGCATGAGTTTACTTAAGAGAAGAGATAAATTTAACTTCATTTAAATAACACTTTCAGAAGAAGCTACAGAAATAGTAGAGATATCATACAGCTTCTGTTCATTGTCAGTGAATGAGATTGAAAACTGTGCTTAAGAAATGGAACTTTTTTCTCCTTTTCAATGCCCACCCCCACCTCCACTCTTACAGCACTAAAATATTCAGTCCTAAAATTACACCTTTAAATAGTCTGGAGCATATGACCAGTTCAAACTGAGGGCTGAAGAAAGGGCTTCTTGTGAAAACAACACTGATCCATGCCTGATGAAGGAAACCACTCCTGAAAGCTCAGCACTCACACTTGTCCTTGAACCTTAGGGAGGCAGTGAGAGGGAACCATCTGTTTCTAATTCTGGTCCCTAAAGCATAACTGGAGATACAAACCCTTACAAGTTCTCCCAAAGTTTGCCTACCTTGCCTAGACTAATCTTAAAAGTAATAAGCTTAAGGCTGCTTTTAGTCAGGTCTAAGGTCTTCTGCTCCATTACAGAATAAATTTGACAAATTGTTTATTAGAAGGTCTATTATTTTCATCTTGATTCCCAACACACATCCCAGTCATCTCACCAGGGAATCTGTACAGGAAAATTTGCATTCTGAATACTGACCCCAAGAACTCCACGAATTCATACCCACGTAACTCGAGAGTACTTCACCTGTCTACTGTGGTTTTGTTTACAACACACACATAGGCAGACACTACTGTGTTTATAGGCAGAGAAGTACCACACAAAGCCTGCGGCCAATTTCTTTCAGGACCTTTAGGCATGCACATTGACATTTTTCTCTCTGTTATTTTGCATAGAAAACCAACAATGTGAAAACACTTCTGAAGACCGGTGCCTGAATCATGAAGATCCAGGCTTCCCTTATGGCAGACACCTATGAGGGCAACAGAGTATCTATTGGCCTTTAAGACCCTTTAAAACAGCAAAGATATTTGCACGGAAGAGTAGAAGTGGCATAGGCCCCATGAAATGCCCACATACTCTGAAACAGTAGCTGAATACAAGGTGTAATTCTGTGAGGTTTTTAAATTGGTTACAGGGATGTGTTCAAGCACACAAATCACTTAGCAGATTTACAGACAAGTAAACAAATGCCTCCAATACTGTATTAACCCCCAATTCTAAATAACTAGATGATTACTATCCACTCAGTACCATTACTACCCTTCATAATTAACTCTGATTTCCTTCAAAACAGGGTTTCAATTGGCCTCAAGATTGGAATTGAATTGTTTTGTATCTGGAGAATTTCCCCAAATGCTTTTGAAGGAAAACAAGTCATCCTTTAAACACAACCTAATTCAGCATTTAAGAAGGATCTTAAATGCAATAAAACAAAAGACTAAGCCAGGTACACTAATTTTTAAGACCCTGTCTGTATACTATTGCTCCAGTCACAAAGGAGAGATAGTATGAGTATGATGCTCTCTTAACTCATTAACTTTCTTCACAGCAAAGTCACTGGCAGTGTTCATATCACCTGGAAAGACAGGATATCTGTTCTGAAACGACTGTCTTGCCAAGCATCCGGAGTCCTTCTTGAGCACTTCATTAGTAATTAGTTATGGTTAATAAAATCACTGCATCTATCACACAACACACAGTATCTGTATAAGCACAGTACAACTTACGGCAAGATACACATTTAGTCTTAGAGAACAATTGTTCTATAAAAGCACTGAAGCAGGATTTCTCATTTAGAGAAAACACCAATTTTTTTTGTGTTAAACAACCTTATTGATAATACTGACAATAAAAATGGTAATGCTGACAACCTGAAACAAAAAACCTGCAAGTACTTAAAAATAAACTACAGAATTCTTTTTCAGAACAGAAATATCTTGAGTTTTAGGCCAGTTAAGAAAGCTGTAGATTTTACAGTACTTCCACTAATAGGCAAGAAAACTAATCTGATTGTCATTTACTAGAAGTATGGAAATGCTTTTCAAAAGAAACACAGGTTCTGGCCAGCTTTGGCTATCACTAAATGAAAAGTTCCCAAAACTACCAGCTATAAATAAGCCAATCCTATTTCCAGCAGATTTTGAGAGAGTCAGGTTTTTTATCAATGGTTGCAACAGATAATACAGAAATTTGTAGAAAACTACTCATTACATAAAAATAGGAACAACCAAATGTCATTGTCCACACAAATGCATCCATTTCATTGCAATAATGCAAGTGTATTGTGTAATTTTAAGTGTTTGCTATATTTAGCAACATTCAGGTTTATTGTGTTAAATAATTTTTATATTAATGTTTGTATTGTTTTCTAAAAATTGTGCTTTACACTTTTTCTACCATTCATTATTTTGTTTGACATTTGTCATAGTTTTTGAGTAGGGAAGGAGTCACAACATCATGACAGAGTTCGAAAACTCCCTAGTTAGTATCTTACCAATAATATACTGCAACAGGGAGCTGAAAGCCATGCAGCTGCTTGCCCACCACCACCTTCCCAGTCCTTCCCAGGGGGACATGAGAGAAAACAGGAAGAAAAAAAACTTATCGGTTGAGATATATACAGTTTAATAGAGAAGGAAAGACAAAATATCCCCCAAGTGAAGGAAAAAAAAGCTCACCACATCTGACAGGCTGACCAATGCCCCCAACTCCAGTTCGCCAATCCCCAAACAAGAGACACCTTGGAAGCAAAAGCACACCCTTCCTTCTTCCTCTACCTCTGTTTTTATTTGACATGACATGTCAAATAAACATATAAACATATGTTTTGGCATAAACAAATAAATATACACACAGTACTGCATATCCCACTGGTCAGTTTGGGTGTACTGTCCATGCTGTGTCCCCACACAACCCTGTGCCCACCCTGAGCCTACTCGCTGGGTAGACAAAATGTGAGAAAGTAAGTTTTGATGCTGTGCAGGCCAGCAACAGCCAAATATTGGTGTGTTATCAATATTGTTTTAGCCACATTTCTCAAGCACTATGACTATGATAAAAGTTATCTCCTAAACCCAGTATAGGAATGTACTTGTATTGGCTTTGTGTAAATAGAGGTGATCAAATTCCTCAGAGAGAGATGAGCATAAAGAATGCCCTGACTGTAGGGATCCCATAGGGATTGTGCTTACAATAAACACAAAATTGCTCCTGTCTGTGATGTGATGAGGTATTTAAAAAGCAAGAATGGGTGAATACACGATGACTGACTATTGCTTATAATGTGAGAATAAGGAGGTACATGATCAAACGTAATAGTAAGGTGAAAATAGTATCAAATGGAATGCCTTTCTTGTGTAGAACATAATTACATTTGGGAATCCATTGCCACAAGATGCCAAAATGACTAAAAGTTCAAGTATGCTTAGATGAATTAAGGGAAATCAAATACCTTGGTAGCTACTAAACTCAACAGCTTAGAAGCAGATAATCAGGTATTTAAATCACTGACTACTAAAAGGTAATAGGAAAGTGAAGGTATAATTGGATTTGTTTCTCCTTTCTTTTCAGTACATCACCTAAGCACCTGCTACTGGCTGCTACAGAAGAGAGACACTAGACAAACATTTTGTTTGAAAATGGAGCTACAGGTTAGATGACAGCAGAGATTCTGAGGATTACAGTTTGGGATTTAGGAGTCTTAATGTCTCTCAATCTATTTGTGGGTCCTACCCTTGTTTCCTTTTCTTTTTAGGTTAGACATCAGTTATCATATTTCTAACAAACTTCCAACTACACACTTTAGGTCATTTGTTAAACTGCTTTTGATTAGATAAGTTTGTCTAAACTGAAGAGTAGATTTTGGGTTCACTATCTTTCTTTGAATATTAAAGCACAATTCATTTTAAGAAAATGTGTAGGCTGGAAAGTGCTCAACATCAACTTCAACAATTGTTACTATAAAAAATTTACCAGGAAAACATTCAGCTGTTATTTAGAGTAATGAGGACTCAATTTTCTATGGGGAAATTTTGCAGGAGGGAAAAAGAAACCTGTTCAGGACTCAAAACACTAACATGCATTAGGAAGTAATCCCACCTCTAACAGCTTGCAAATAAACCTTACATTGTAACCAACCAGCAAAACACAACAGGCGTCTTCCCTTCCCCCAACCACCTCCACACCCCAGTAACAGCTCCTATGACTATGTAAGACAAGAGGAATGAAACATGCAGGAATAGCATGGACAAGCCTGAGCTCAGTATTTATAAAGGGTAAGGTTTCTCAGAGGAAGCACTGTAGCTCAACACAAACCTGCAGAAACATACATTGGTACTTTATGAAGGATGAGTTTTCAATTAAATCTGTAAAAACAGATTTGTCAGCTATAAATGTTCTTCCTGAAAACAGAATTAACGCTACACTTAATAAAGCTGTAAATGATACTGAGATGCAAGAGAGTGCAACTATTTTAGGGACCAAGTTACATTTATCTTGAAAGAACCATAACATGAACAGTCAAACATATTATAAGCAAGGTAAGAAACCACAAAAAGAGAGGATACAAAGAAACAAGGTATTAGTTGCAGTTTTGCAGCCTCTACAAACTACTGCAAGTGACAATCATTACATCATTTGTAACACTGAAAACATGGACATGGAAAAACAGGAAATATTAATATTAAAATACAAGAGTGAGGTCCTAAAATATACCAAGTTGTTCTTTCCACTAGTCAGTATTAAAGATTCTCTCAGAATACTGTTGCCTTTGTTGCCCACCCTGTCTCTACAAAGACACATCCCAGTCTAGAAGGATGCAGTGGAGGATATCACAAATTACCAAGAATGTAAATTACCAAAAAGGAAACACATTACAAACTCATGTTAGACTGGTTATTGGGAGGATCTATTTCAAATGCATACATGTTAGTTGCAGAAAGGAAAGAACAAGAAGAAAACAAATGTGTGAAAAAGAGCAGTGTGTACTCCTCAAACAGAAAGCCTACCCAAGAATCACAAAATCACGGTCTCACAGAATGGGTAAGGTTGAAAGGGACACCAGTGGGTCATCTGGTACAACCTCTCTGCTCAAGCAAGGTCATCCTACAGCACATGGCACAGTGCAGACAGTTCTTGAATATCTCCAGTGAGACTCCACAACTTTTTTGGGAAACCTGTTCCAGTGCACAGTCACTTGCACAGTAAAGAAGTTCTTTCTCATGTACAGATGGAACTTCCTGGGTGACAGTTTCTGCCTGTTGCCTCTTGTCCTATTGTCTGGCATCACTAAGTAGAGTCTGGTTCCATCCTCCTGACACCCTCCCTTCAGATACTTATAGACATTGATGAGGTCCCCTCTCAAGTCATCTCTTCTCAAGACTGAACACGCCCAACTCTCCCAGCCACTCCTCATGAGATGCTCCTTCCCCTTAATCATCTTCATAGCCCTCCACTGGACCCACTCCAGGAGCTTCAGGTTTAGCTTCAAAGCGTGTTCTGTAAACACAGAACTGTCAGAAAAAAAATATTGTCATTTGACAGTTTCTTGCTTTCTCTAATTCAGTGAAACCAGTGATGTCACCTCTTCCAAAGGCCATGCTAGCTTTCAGAGAAAACCAAGGTCTAACATTTAAATTATTTTATACAATGCATAAAGGCCCTAGCTGGGAGTTGTTATACAAATAAGACAAGGGTTTCTTCAAGTATCTACTACCATAATTAGAAGATGATGCAAGTTTACTCTGCTGCGGCCAGAAGCAAGTCAGATTCAAAGGAAATTATTTTACTACAGCATCTGCTGAAAAGCAGCATGTGTTTAAACAGACTCACCACCTCACTGATATAATCAATGCCAGTTTCAGATGAAGGCCAGTTTGCACCTGAACTGATGGTTGATTTGGTCTTCTTGCTCCTAAAAGTTTATCTCTGCAACCACCACGTGGACATACATAACCTTTGTTGCACTTTCCCTGAAACTTCCAATATTTTTTCTGCTCACTGACTAGACTCGAGCCAAGTTTATCCTCAGTAAAGTAACTAATCTTGACTATTAGGTCTCTTCTCTGTAAAAATTAAGATTACCAGTTCCATTTTAGTAGCACTGCTTTAGAGTTAGTCGTTTAAAAAACAGGGGACTGAAAAAGTCTGCACAGATGTTAGTCCGTTAAAAACAGTAAGAAGATCTAAATTCAGAACCCAGAAAAGGTTGTAAACAAAGGTATTATCCGAATTCCAACAAGATACACGCTCCTGAAGCAGCTGTAGTGCCAGCCTTAGGACTCCAGAGATTGCCACGGTTCATGGTCTCTAAGCACAGCTGTCATTTCACCACTACCCACCGAAACGGAGCACTCGAAAGAGAAACATTCTACGTGGCCACACGCTGCTTTTTCCCGTTCTTCACTTCTAGCTCCCTACATCTAGTTCCATTCGACCGGGAAGCACTGGGAAGCACGTTTCCCTCTCGGCCGCTCCTGCTCCCACGAGCACACCGAGCCCAGGACCCGAAGGCGCCCGGGGAGCTCCCGGCACCGGCCCCTCCGCACCGCTCTCCCGCTGGGCTCGGGAACGGCGGCCACGCCGCGAGGGCCGGCCCGGGCACGCCGCGGGCACGGACAGCGGCCTGCCCGCCGGGCCCACTGCCCACCGCGGGGGCCGCACCGCCGCTCCCCGCCAGCCGCGGCGGAGCGCAGCGTTCTCACCGCCGCCCGCCGGAGCGCGGCGAGCCCCGCCCGCCGCTGGGCCAGCCCCCGCGGCCCCGGCGACCCCCGAGCCCCCTGGGCCCCCCGAGCCCCCCAGGCCGCGCCCGCCGCGCCGCCCGACCCCCGCCCGCCGCGCACCTGCCTTACGGCCCCGCCGGTTCCGCTGCCGCCAAGAGCCGGCGCGGCGCGACACTGCCGTACAGCGAGCGGGCGGGGCTGCGCCCGGCCCGGCCCGGCCCGGCCCGCGGGGCTCCATCGGCCGCGCCCGGGGTGCGCCTGTGTCGGTGCGTCTGTCTGTGTCTGGTCTGTGTCTGTGTGTCTCTGCTTGTGCCTGTGTCTCTGCTGGTGTCCGTACCGGTGCCGCTGCCCCGCCCGGGTTCCCCGCACACAGCCCCCCCCGCCGCGGTCCCTGTGCGGACAGAACGCGTCCCGCAGAGAGGCCGCGGCTGCTGCGCCCTGCGGGGTCAGACACGGCGTGCGGGCCGCTCCCCGCAGCGTTTCGCTGCATCGCGGCGTCAATGAGATTGGGAAGAACTCTGGAGGTCGTCGAGTCCAGCCTGTGACCGAACAGCACCAGGCGAGCCAGGCCATGGCACCAAGTGCCACGTCCACCACAGTCTCTCCTGAAGAGCCCTCAGGGGCGGGGACTCCAGCACTTCGCTGGGCTGCCAGTTCCAGGGCTTAACCACTTTTCCAGCGAGGAATTTCTTCCCGATGTCTAACGTGAACCTCCCCTGGCACTCGTTGATGCCATTTCCTTTTGTCCTGTCACTAACTGCCTGGGAAAAGAGATCGCCCCCACCTGGCTACAACCTCCTTTCAGGTAGTTGTGGAGAGCGGTAAGGCCACCTCTGAACCTCACACAGGCTAAAAACCCCGGCTTCCTCAGCCGCTCCTCGCCTCCTAAGACTTAGTGCTCCGGTGCCAGTGCCTTGGGCTTTCCCGGACATGGATGTCCGTGGCCTTCAGCCCTCGGTGCTCATTAGTGGCTCCTCCGTTGCCACACACTTAATTCTTACCAAACTGCTTATATACGTCAGCGTACAAACTTTTCCACTTACTGATCCCGGTTTTGTGTGTTTCTGAGCAATGGGGTTTCATATCCAAAGGCACCATAGTAAAATGACACTGAAGCCCAAGCTGTACAGAGGGGGAAAGAACAAGTGTCAGATAATTTTAGGGCAAAACCAACTGCAAGGGAAAAAATTCTCTCGCTAGAGTGCTTGGGTGTCCATATGCAACTATATCGGGACAGTTGTTAGCATTCAAGTGATTTATTTGGCTTCTGTCTTTTCAAGTGTCTTGTGTTTGGTCTCACCAAGCACATAACAGCACAACCGTCTCAGATCACTGAACTGCTTCCATCTCTGCAATTCGAGCAAGTGTTCAGCTCACCTAAAAGAAAGCAAGCACTCATGCATGGATGTGCATGTTGGTGTGTGTATTTGTACAGTTGGTGATGTTCAAGAGCACACTCCCAAGGAAAAAATTAACATTCTCCATCCTCTGCTAAAAAAAAGGAAATAGTCACAGTGTAGAGGAATCATAAAGCAAATGTATCTTGGGTTTGGTAAATAGTCATGTGAAATTGGTTATAATTTTTCCAGACCACTTATCCTCAGAGTGTTTGACTTGTCAAAACACTGAAAAATGCCACTTCTATTCAGTCATCATGTTATTAAAAATCTTCACAGTGAACTAGCAAGGAGGCTACAAGGGAACTGTTAAGGGAATTAAAACCAAAGAAAGCTGAAACAAGCCCAGAAAAATTCCAAGACCCTGCACTGTCAGATCAATACAAAGATGGAGGTCTTCTACTAGTAGGAAAACCCCACTAAATCACGTTTACTGGGTTATGCTGGTTTTCTCATCTTGGAGAATGTTGAAACTCTACATGTTTTGTAGCTGTTTTTTCTTAACATTCACTTTTCAGCAGACATTAGAAGTATACCACAGTCTTACTGTGACCTCGCTTTTGAAGACCTTAAGTGCACAAACATGCTAACCCACTACTGTTCCAAATTTTAAATGATTTTTTTAAGCAAATTTTTAAAATAAGTGTTCTGTGTCCTCAATTGTGTTAATACCAGATCTATGTGTAAGGTAATGTTTTACAATAAATATATTATCTGGTAGGTCTTTAGTGGACTAGGAGTACCAGACATTGCATGGAATTAATTTTATCAAATGCAGATGATTTAACATAGGCTTAATATGTGCCTCAGGAAAAAAAATTCTCATTTTCTTCCGTATGTACTAATTTTTTTGGAAGACGTGATGTATGAAAATGATAAAAAAATTATTCATAGAGAAGACTTTGTCTTAAAAAAATTACATTCCTTCTATACAGAAATCTATATCTGTGTTCAGTTTCTACATTGCTTAAGAATCAATGGAATCACACAGATTCTTCCCATCTCTACCTGGGATCTGATGCATCATACTGTAAAAGTGCCAGTGCTTCTCAATTATCCATAAAGGGAGCATGAAATGGCCAGCTGAGGTGTAGATGTGTATATATTAATGTAATGCCTAAAGTTAGCCCTGGGGAGATACACAAGGTGAGTACAATTTCATCCTATTTATGGACTAAGGTATACAGAAATGTAAATCATGAAATGAACTTAAGAGGAACTTGCTCCTCAGGGAAAAAAAAAAATTTCTTCTTATTTCTTCTTCATTTGTTTGATGTCCATGTCTTAAATAATGCTTTGTTTATTCTCTTACATGTTGTACCAGTTTTGTGGCAGCATTTAAATATTCATTAGTATCTAAATCTCCAGTTCACTGTCTTGTCCTTTGCTTGACTGTTATGCCTTTTACACATCCAATAAAAAGGTGTAGAAAAGCCTGTCTCTGTCTTTTGCATCAAATCCTTCCAGCACAGGCATGTGAGACATTCTAACTCAAAGGCCCTGAGATGAGCTCAGTTGGTTAGAGCATGATGCTAGTAATGCCAAGGTCACGAGTTTGATCCCATGGAGGGCAATTCACGCAAGAGCTAGACACAATGATCCTTGTGGGTCCCTTCCAGCTCAGGATATTCTATGAGTCCGTGAATGGTAGGAAAAGGTTTCAGTGAAGTAGGCCCAAAATTGCAGAATTTGGGAAGCAAGAAACATATCTGATATTAAGTTTGCAAAATACCATGCAAATTTACAGGAGTTAATTTACTACTGTGAATTCATTGCTTTATGTGTTTGTTAGCCATGCAGTATTGCATTCAGAGTTAAACAAGCATTGTTCTTGTGGAGAACAATGGGTACTCACAAGACCCAATCGCCAGTTTATGGTCACTGTGTGTACTGCCAGCTGGTGACACTTCAATTATTATCTGTAAACACATTATAATTTATGTGCTATAGAATTGACTCTTTTGTTTCTTTTTAACAACTAAAAATTAATGCTAATATGTGAACCGTGAATTTTAGTTACTTGGAGAGTACTTGAGTTTCAGAAAAGAAATGGATTAGTAATTAAAATGGCCTTGACTTTATGTCAACAACAGAAAACTTACTAAATCGCCATGTTCCAAAAAAGTTCAAAAAATTCAGCTTTTGTAAGATGAACCTGGCAGATGTCCTTGACTCACCGTAAAACTCCGCTGTGATGAGAGTATCAAGTGTTCAAAACTAACTGCTCTCTGCAGATGTCACTGTTACCAACACTGGAAGAAAAATTTTAAATCAGTGTTTTTATGTGACAATAATGCAGCTTCCTGAGAAAACATTCCAAATCTCTATTACCCATGATTACAAAGTAATCATATTGTGCATGGTCGCAACTGCAATGCTAGCAAAATTCGGTGGGTTGGAGATACTCTTATTAAAATGAACTGTTATTCTTTACAGTCATCTTGTGCCCATAGCTTTTAATACTTTATTTAAAAGTTAGAAGGATTGGTGACCCTGACTGGATGCCACATACCTACTGAAACTGCTCTATCATTCCCCTTCTCACCTGGGCAGGGCAGAGAAGATATAACAAAAGGCTCATGGCTTGAGATAAGGACAGGGAGAGATCACTC
Organism: Anabacerthia variegaticeps; assembly: GCA_035583185.1. Taxonomy (NCBI): domain Eukaryota; kingdom Metazoa; phylum Chordata; class Aves; order Passeriformes; family Furnariidae; genus Anabacerthia; species Anabacerthia variegaticeps. The sequence goes on along the minus strand of JAWWEW010000112.1, from coordinate 73,256,213 downwards.
AGCGATTACTGTCATGGGCAAAACAGACTCTACTTGGGGAAAAATTAATTCATTTTCAACCAAAATCAGAGTAGGATAATGAGCTATGAAACCAAATCCTAAAAACACCTTTCCCCATACTGCTTCCTTCCTTCTGGGCTGAACTCAATCCCAAAATTCTCTACCTCCACTCCCCACCAGTGGCCTAAGTGGACAGGCAATGTGGGCTGCAGTCAGTTCATCACACGGTATCTCTGCCACTCATTCCTTCTTGGGGTAGGACTTCTCACACTCATCCTCTGCTCCAGCATGGGATCTGTTCCACAGGAGACAGTCCTTCATGAACTTCTCCACGGTGAGACCTTCCCACAGGCTGCAGTTCTTCAGAAAATGCTCCAATGTAGGTACCTTCCACAGGGTATATTCTCTAAGAAACATACTGCCTCAGTGTAGGTCCCCCATGGGATCACAAATTTTTCCAGCAAACCTGCTCCAGCATGGGTTTCTCCCAAGGTCATACCCTCCTTTGAGCATCTACCTGCTCTGGTGTAGTCTCCTCCATGGGCTGTAGATGGATAACTGCTTCATTGTGGACCTTCATGGGGTGCAGGGGCACAGTCTGCCTCACCATGGTCTTCCCTGTGGGCTACAGGGGAAGCTCTACTCCAACACCTAGAGCACCTCATCCTCCTCCTTCTTCACTAACCTTCATGTCTGCAGAGCCATTTCCCTCACTTGTTCTCATTCCTCTCTCCAGCTGTAGTTGCTGTTGCAGAGGGGTTTTTTCTGGCTTCTTAAGTCTGTTATTTGAGAAGCGCTACCACCAGCACTGGCAGACTCCACCTTAGCCAGTGCTGGGTCCATCTTGGGGTTGGCTGGCATTGACTCTGTTGGACATAGCTTCTGGCAGCTTCTCACAGAAGACTCCCCATTAGCCCCCCACTACCAGAACCTGGCCATGCAATACAGTTGCACAGATATTGTAAGTATTTTGCAAGGTCTTGATACACGGTGTATCATAAGAAAATACTGCTGAGGAAGATATGCTTAAGAAAATAGGTAGCTACTGCTGCATAAAAAATCATAATTCAAATTTGTTCCTTGAGACCTGAGCCTTTTATAGTGTCATACAGGCTACATAAAGGGGATATATCATCTCCATTATTACTGGTTCATATGCATTGCTGTCTGACTTCAATCTGTTTATGTTATCTTCTACCGGATATGAATGGACCTGGATTTAACCCCCACTTGCTTTTCTTCAGCGCAGTGAATTTTCAGAGTAATCTTACGTTTTGTCCATGGTTTTTCAGTTTAATTAAGCAGTCTGATACTTCTCCTATGCTGGTGAATATCAATGTAGCTAGAATGGAAAATATGTTCCTTAGTAGTCTCCCTTTATGATTATTTGTAATTTCTAAAGTGTGTGCAGAAGTGCAACAGCATTGCTTGACTCATATGGATAAAGAGTATAGAAACATCACATACATTCTCATAATGTAACAGAATTCTTGAGTGGTAGTGGACAATTTTTTCATTTCTCTCTCTCTCTCTCCTTCCCTCTATCTCTCCCTCCCCTCCCCTCCCCTCCCCTCCCCT
>JAWWEW010000112.1:73200970-73254535 GCA_035583185.1 Anabacerthia variegaticeps | reverse complement strand
CTGTCCCTCCCCTCCCCTCCCCTCCCCTCCCCTCCCCTCTCTCTCTTTCTTTCTCCTTCTTTCCTTCTTTCCTTTCTCTCTTCTTTCTTTTCTTTCTCAGAAGCTAAGTTTAAACGGTTACAAATTTCCTAGTAATCTCCACTAATACAATTTTAAGTATTGTTAATAGAATTAATCATGAATGATTAATATTTACATACATATCCATTGAATAGGGAATACAGTATTGTTTTGCTTTTTTTTTCTTTCAGAAAACAGTGGCCTTTTATTTGCTATTTAAGATAAATAAATCAGAATCTAATAGAAAATTTATATTGTTATATCCAACAAGAAGCCTGAACTTAGAAAACATCAAAGATATTTTAACAGATTTACCAGTGTTGAATTAGAGAATAATTGTAGGGTCTTCTTTAGTCATCATGTTGCTCTACCTTGGTCAAGTGTCTAGTCCGATCCATGCTTCCGTAATTTCAAGATGAATGCACTACATGTCCTGTTTCATGAATTTGCATTGATCTATTTGCCAGCTCTCTATCAGAGGAAAATGAAAAAAAGAAAGTAAACCCAATGAAAATATCTATTCATTCTGAACATGGAACAAGTAACATTTTTTTTTGTGAAAGTCACCACGTGCAACAGTTTCGAAGCTTTGGAAGGGTTGTACATTGATCATCCAGTCCAACTGAGCAATTCATGGCTGATCAAGTTAAAGCAAGTTATTAAGGGCATTGTCCAAGTGGCTCTTAAACACTGACAGGCTTGGGCATTGACCACCTCTCTATGATGCCTGCTCCAGTGTTTGACTACCCTCATGGTAAAGAAATGCTTCCTAATGTCCAGGCTAAACCTTCCCTGACACAGCTTTGAACTGTTCCCACATATCCTATCACTGACTCCTAGGGAGGAGAGCTCAGCACCTCCCTCTCCACTTCCCCTCCTCATTGAGAGCAGTGAGGTCACCCCTCAGCCTCCTTTTCTCCAAATCAGACAAGCCTGAGGTCGTCAGGTGCTCATTGCAGGACATGCCTTCCACCCCTTGAACCAGCTTTGTTCCCCTCATCTGGACATATTCAAGGACCTTCACATCTTTCTTAAGTTGTGGGGCCCAGAACTGCAAACAGCACTACAGATGAGCCCACACCAATGCTGAATACAGCAGGATAATCACCTCTTCTGACCATCTGGTTGTACTGTGTTTGATTCATCCCAGGATGCAATTTTCCATCCGTGATGCCAGGACCCACTGCTGCCTCATATTGAGCCTGCTGCTGGCCAGCACTGCTAGACCCCTTTCTGCAGGACTAGACTCTAGCCATTTCTTTCCCAATTTTTACTTATACTAGTGGACAGAGTAAAACTTTGAAGAAAATGCCAGTTGATGTTTGGAGCAGTCAAACTGTTGCCAGATTTTAGACTTGGCAAGAGATGCTAACAGGTTTGAGAACTCATAACTTGCCTAAGTGTTGATGTGACAGAATGTTGCAAGAGAGAGGTCATCTGTTGGATGATGTTTTGGGTAAACACTCATGACATATAGAACTATTAGAAACTATTAAGTCCAGGGAGAAGGCTAGAACCGAATCCTCTGTTTCATAATTTGTTTATTTTAAAAATAATTTATAAGCCAAAACCTATGTGTGTGTCATGAATGGGACCTGCTCAGAATTCAGAAAGAATCTATGTTGATCTGATTATATAGATGGTATCTTATTTCTTGCTTATTCCTCATTCCTTTGTTAGTGATTTTGAAAGAATGCACATTAAATAGTTCCCTTATATACATAATTTTAGTGTGGTGCTGAGTCATCATGGTCAGCAGGCTGCACTTCATACACATGTAGGCTGATATTGATTGCTAATACTGTAGAACCAAATTTGGAACCTGGTGGGTAGACCTTACCTGTCATCTTTTGTTTTCTTTGATCCTTCTTCATATTTCTATATGCCCTGGTGGCACATACAATAAGTGGTAGAAATGGTTCTCTCAAATGTACAACCACAACAATTCATACTGTTTGTATTTCCTTTGATAATTTTGTCAAAGAATAGCAGCTGAAAAAAGTCACTTGTTGAAGAATCAGTATCTTATCTCTAAATACTGGATAATGCTGAAGAAAATTGATTCACATGGTTTGGGGCAAAAATACTAGAAAAGGGCCCCCTTCCCTTGTATCAATGAAATGTCTTAGTTTTAAGCCAAGGATGCTTAGGTACAGTCTTCAGTATTACTTATTTCAGAATGTAAGCACTCTGTGTTTCCAATACGATGGCATTCCTCAAAAACAAGATGGTTGTGGTTTATGTGGTCTGAAGGTGATACTTCCTTAGACTAAACCAAATTCATCTAGAATGAAGAAAGAAAAGGTTGCTCTTCTGGCCAGAATCAAACAGAAAAATCCTTTTCTAATTTTAACTGATAATTGATGCTTTAAAGCAAGTCTTTAGTGCTCAAATATGGAGAAAAACAACAGCATTCTTGCTAGATTATGAAACTGGGACATAATCAGAATTTGCTCAGTTGCAAATGTCATCTCAACTCTGTTTTCTGCTTACTTGTTCAAAGTCCCACAGCCTCACAGCAGGAGGCTGGATATCCTTGTGAGCTCTGCTGAAAGTGAAGCATCTTTTGCAATGCCAGTTGTTGTCAGTTATGCTGCTAAGTGTTTACCATGCTGGCTCATGTCACTGAGCGTAGTGCCCTGAAAAAAAGAGGTTAGATTGTCATTAAGGGGTTTGTTTCAGAAATAAATATGTGAAAGGGATTGTAGCTGTTAGAAAGTGGCAAGGATCTGTTGTAGCTTGATGGTTCACTCCTTGCACAAACTGCTGACATATGTGTATGTAGCTAGACAAAGAGAGAAAAAGAAACTCAGGATTTTATACAAGTTTTCTTTCAAGAACTAATTTGGGATTATATCCAGATTATTTTTCTGTACTTTTTTTTTATATTGGGAGGTTTCTCAGAGGCTTACTAAGCATCGAAAGAAACCCAAAATATTATTATTGAAAGCTCTGCTGACACAAGATGGGATAGTGCTATAGGGATTCATGTCATGTACACTGCAGGGAAGGAGGAGACCACTTCTACCAGCAGCAAAGCAGAAGCACCAGAGACATGATACAGTAATTTCTAACTTGTATCTTTTAAGTCCTGCTTAATTACTAACTTGGAGAATGAATTCAGGCAAATAATTTCAAAATATATTAAAAAAAATAAATATGCCAACATATCTAATCATACACAGATATCAACATTGCCCTGTTCGGAAATGAAAAGGAAAAACAGGGTTGGAAGACAGAAAAGTGCTGCTTGAGGACAATAAAGGACAGAGTTGTCCCAGTTGGAGATGAGTAATATCTTCTGCTTTGTAAATGGCATAAAGTAATCAATAAATAGAGTTTTGAATAGTAAGTCTTTTGTTATGGATACCTGTTTTTCACATATTCATTCAGGGGAATTCTATTAGCCAAAAAACTTTTTAAAGTACTTCTATTAAAAAAGATGTTGAGATGTTCTTGCTGAGATTATTTCTTTGTTCCTCATAGAGGGTACATAAGAATTGTCCAGGTGTCCTTTAACACACATAAAAAGTGTGATTTTTTGATGTGATCATCACGTCCCTTATCCCTTTTGAAGACTATTCACAGAACCAATTACTTGTATTGGAGAGAACAATTGTCGTGTGATCTGAACAGTGAGACCCTATGACAGAACAGTCTTATTTAAAATGTTAGCAATCAGTTTGACCAGAGGAATATGATTTTTTTTGTCACATGGCTCACATGTTTCTGTTAGGTTATGTGACAGAAAGCTGGTCTGCACACACAGAAGGGAGCACAGTTTGACAGCAGCAGGGGTGGGTGTAGTCCAGTTATGGACTTGGAGGTTACTCTGACCAGGACCCTGCCAGGGCATCCCAGATAAGGCTCTGCTATGGGCCAGGATGACACCCATCAGGATGAGCCTCACAGCACCTTGCAGATGGAAGGAGGCAGTGCATAGGAGTGTTGGGCACATTATGTGGTACAAGGGAAAGAGCATTTTGGAATTGCAGGAAACTTATAACGAGATGTTTAAGGAAGGAAAGAAGGCAGGGAAGAGATGAATCTAGGTGATTTAGGGAGGAGCAATCACAAGAAAATAGAAGGATAAGGGGATCAGAGGAGCCAGTTGCAGCTAAACAAGCTTGGTACACTTGTCTGGCCATGATCTGTGCCTGTTTCCCTCTGCAGTCTGTCCTATCTTATGAAAATCCATCTTCTAGCCCTTTTCCTGGGTAAGGGGCTCAATGATATGCATGGATGTATCTGCAGTGCCTGTGAATGTGTGAATACTATTGAAGAGAAAGTTGCCAGCAAGTGCAATGGCCGAGGAGCCAGTTGTGACTCTCAGTGACACCAAGGATAACATCAGCACTGAGGACCATGGTGAGTCCCAGGGGAGTCCCAGCTGTCTGTGTGTATGTGTATCTGTGTGTGAAGGAGTCTGCATCAGCAGCAGGAGTGGGGCTGTGAACTCTGTTTCCAACAAGTGGGGAGACTGGGATCATGGGGCAGCTAATGGGCAGACTTAATGTCGGAGCCCAGCTGCTGGAGGGACCCACACTGTACATATGTATATATGTTTCACACTAAGAGACCTTCTTCCTGCTCTGCCAGAAAGGGGAAAAGGATGAGGCTATTGCTGCTGTTTGTGTGTGCATATTCTGTATGTCCACAGTACAAGGAATATATTCTCAGCCTTGCTGCTGATTGGACCTGGGAGCATGGATTTGTAGCAGCCTCACCTCTGTCAGGCTACTTGATTCACCTCCCACTCCCACTCCAGTTTCCTACTCATCATGTATTCTGTCATCTAATCAAAGGGTTTTTTATATTTCAATCACAGAACAATGAGTAATCACAGATCACACTTGTGACAGAACTCTCTCAGGGACTGTATTGCCAAATTCACCTTTTGCAATCTGGCATAGGGGCACTGTATCACACATTACTTACATGAGAATTACATAGGTAAAAAGAATTGAAAACCTGACCTATAAATTGCTAAGAATTGTGTTAGTACTTTCTGTGCCTAACAAGCTCTACTTCCAGTCTTGTCATCTTCTGCTGTTATCAAATAAGGCTTTACAAATTAACCAAGGTAAGGCAGTATAGACCTACAGGACTGCCCATTAATTTCTTAAATTTGACTACCATTTCCTTCAAACTGTGTGGTCTGTCTGCTGGAAATCTGGAACAATAGTCTGACCCTGTTAGGTTGTAGCTAGTAATAAGCTACAAATGTTTATCAGCCAAATTTCATCACGGCGCCATTTTAAATACTAGAAGAGGTATGCTTTCTTATGCCTCCAGGTTAAGAACTTTTGATGCCTTTATCTCCCTAACACTATAGTGCAATTTGTTAACTATAGTCTTATATTTCTCCACAAATAAACTCCTTCACATTTTCATAAGAATGTGTTTACCAGTGATGAGTAATATTGTATTGAAGTAATTTGCATTGTAACATAAGATATGTTAGTGTCGTAGGTAGCACACTTCCTTACTTTGAAGGACATTCACTTTCCTTTATAAGTGCATGATCATCAGATGATCAGCAACTCATGCCCTTTTTTTTTTCTGGCAGAGTAGAGGCCTATTGAATATTTTGACTCATAGTCTTTTTAGATGAAGCAAGCAGCTCCAGAAGAACACAGGGACCCCAGGAGGGCAAGCAGTCATCAATGATGACTGTGTTGAAAAGAGGACAGAGATTCCACCAGGTATTTGGGAAATATAAGTAAGGGATGATGCACACTGAAATTAGTTACATGACATTCAGGTGGAGCTATACACTTTAGGAAGCTTCAGTTATCTTGAAGGGAGGCAGGAGACAAAAGCCCACATAATCTTCTTATAGTCATTCTAATAGCCCTGAAAAGGCAGAAGATATCAGACAGTATCACTGTTTCCATGGCTGGTATGAAAGGGAAGGTTTCAGTTTGTCAAACATTTATCCTAAGAGATGGTTGGATTAAAAATAATGCAGCTTACTTATTAAAAAAAAAAAAAAAAAAAAAAAGAAAAAAAAAGGTGATAATCTTCTCAACTGGAGATTAGCTGGAGCAACTATGAGACTATTAACACAAAAATAAAAAAGGAAACTTAATATGAATGCAAATGCAGTATAAACATAAACTCAGGATGTTGTGATCAAGGTCAATAGATGTGGAAAGAATATATTTTTCAATTGCTATATGATGCTACTTTAAGACCGTAAGCAGGAGGAACTGAAAATTCTTATTGATTAGAAGAAATTTGATATAACTGGTATTCCTAAAAGCTGGTGAGTTGATTTGCATGATTAGAACATTAAAAAATCAGTGGTTACCACCCACTTTAGGAGAACAAAATAGTCAAAAGAGGTAACAGGGTATACTGAAAAAACATTACTGTGCTGACTAGCACCGTCCAGAAGACTAAAGAAAAATACATTGTCAGTTAATACTGTAATCTTTAGAGACATATTAGAGATCTCATACAGGCCTTAAAAAGCCTCCTTTAGTTCCTTTAAACATTATAAATGTTCTCTGACATGAAAGATTGTGCTCTCAGTTGTTTCTCTATTTTGGTCGCCATTATAGCTGGTGAATATGAATTAATCAAGACTGAATCAAGACTAGTCATTATGATTGCATACAGTCTGGAAAACAAATGAGCCAGAAGTTGGTCATGATGATCCTTGTGGGTCCCTTTCCGGCCAGGATATTCTATGATTCAATAAGCGTTTTCTATCAATCAGAAATAACTTTCAAGCAGTACAAATGCACTGCTGTACTGCATTGCTCATTGGTGATTGTAACTGAATATTTCTCTCCTGTATTTTGGAAGAAGTGCAACAAAGGGCTTATTTCACAGAAGGGTTATAAAGTATTTTCCATTGGTAACTAAGAACATTATAAACATATGCTGTAATAAACAATTCAGAATTCAAGAGGTCTGGATGGAATTTCAGAACATATGAATGTCTGACCAGTTGGTGTGCATTATTAAGAAATCTTGGAACAATGGATACATCCCAGAAGACTAAACTAGTGGTTATTTTTTGACATGACTAAATAAGAGACTTCATCCTTGAAAGAAAAATTAATAAAGAGGTGTTTTAATACTGAATTATTTAAAAATTAAGTAACGTGCATCACCATGGATTTATTGAAGCCATTATGTCAAATAAACCTGATTTCATTCCATAAGAATACCGATTTGATTGCTAAAAGGAACTGCTTGGCTGTAAGATACTTTTATTTTTATAAATCATTTGACTGTGCCTTGCATCCTGTCTTGATTACAGGATTGGCAGTACACAATATTGACAAAGTATGCATTTTGTGAACTAATGAACTGGCTAATGAATGAACTATGAACATCTTGCTGTCAACAGAAAATCAAGCCCTGTGAGGTGTGGTGCAAGAGTTGAGAGTGGGCCTGACACTATGGGATATTTTCATCACTCCTCTGAAACTGAAACAGTGTTAAATAATGAGAGCATAGAATTATACTGTATGACTTAAATTTCTTGGTAAGATACATTCCATCAAACAAAATACATTTAAATGCAACCAATCATGAAAACTATAAATGCACTTATAATTGGAATTACATACATTCAAAACAATACTTACACAAACTTTCAAGTATCTACCTCTTTCTGTGATGCTATGCTCAACCTTCTACTGTCCCTCTGGGTCTTATTGCAGGTTATCATCTTCACAAGTCCCTCAATGGGAGGAGCATGATGGTAGTGAAGTCTTCTGCCTCAGTCTAGGATCCACTTGGTATTGTTTTTATGTGTTTGCCAAAGCAGCCTGCATGTGGCTCTTTCTCCATTCCTGCTGTGTCTCCTGTTATTAACCCCAAGCCTGTTGTCTGTTGCAGGCAATGTTACAAGCCCTTGCTGGGCTACAGTATTGTGCTAGAAATTACAAGGGAAAACTACTTACAATTCACTATTAGGGTTTATATTCCGATAGACTTGGGGTTATTCAGACTGGAGAAGAGAAGGTTCTGGAGAGACCTTATAACAACCTTCTAGTACCTAAAGGGGACCTACAAGACTCCTTTGCTGTTAGGGTGGTGAGACACTGGAACAAGTTGCCCAGAGAAGTAGTGGATAACCCATCCCTTGAAGTGCTCAGGGCTGGGTTGGATAAGGCTTGGAGCAGCCTGCTCTAGTGGAAAGTGTCCATGCCCATGACAGGGTGGTTGGAACTGGATGATCTTTAGGGTCTCTTCCAACCTGAACTAATCATTTCATATTTCATATTAAGTTCCATTTGACTGAGTCTAATAATGGTAATTTAAAAAGCAATTTAATGGAGAGCTTTTCTTCTTGATAGATTGAGATATTGCTGCCTTTTATCTTGGAATGCTTTCTTTTGTAAAAAGCAAGCAAGCAAGCAAACAAAAAAACCCACATTTTTGAATACATTGTCTAATATTTCCATGGCAACATTAAAAAGTCTCTGTTTAGTTCTGTGAAAACAGAAAAAAACTCCAATATTGTTACCTAATGACTTGACTTGAGTCAGTATAGCATGATTTTAAATCATCTAAAGAGAAATTTACCGTGAAATGTCTTCATGTCAGTTGTCAGTGATTACATGGGTGTTACTGAAACAGGTAAGTTCCAAACATCAACTTCTTTTGACTATTTTAACAGTGTGTTCTCTGGTTAATGTTTCTGTGCAGTCAGGGTGTTGGGTTTGACCGTTACTTCTCTAGTTCTTCAGTGTGTGGTAGCCACAGCTATCGTAGTTTTTATTCTGCAGTATCTTGGTACATGAGAAATGGTTAAATACTGTCAGGTTTTAGTTGGTGGAATAATGGTATCTGAAAATGTTCCTTAATGTCATTTTCCCTTCTGTTATCAGTTGAGTGAACTTGACTTATTTCAAGAATTGCTATGTGAAAAAGCAGTATGCCAATTATTGTTATTAAACTGTATAACTGATACAATCCTTTCTAAAAGCTGATTTAGTACTGGCATCTTTTGGAGAATTGGGCACACCTGCTTCTCTCTGAGTAGTAACAAATTCAAGCTTTCAGCAGCAATTCTAGGAATCAAATGACCATTAAGAACTATACTTAAACATTATCCAGCAGTGTAAAACAAGTGATAAAACTAGCATGCTGGTTTTGACTGGGGTACAGTTAATTTTCTTCATAGTAGCTAGTATAGGCCTATGTTTTGGATTTGTGCTGGAAACAGTGTTGATAACACAGGGGTGTTTTAGTTACAGCTGAGCAGCTCTTGCACCGCATCAAGGCTTTTTCTGCCTTGCACCCCACCCCACCAGCGAGGGGGTTGGGGTGCACAAGAAACTAGGAGTGGACAGAGCTGGAACAACTGACCCTAGGGATATATCATAACATATGGCATCATGCTCAGTATGTAAAGTTCGGGAAAAAGAAGGAAAGGTGGGACATTCAGGGTGATGGTGTTTGTCTTCCCATGTCACCAGTACATGTGACAGAACCCTGCTTTCCTGGGGCTGACTGAAGAATTGCCTGCCGACGGGAAGTGATGAATTAATTCCTCCCTTCGCTTTGTTTGTGTGTGCGCTTTTTGCTTTACCTGTGAATCTGTCTTTATCCCAGCCCATGATTTTTCTTACTTTTAATCATCCAGTTTTCTCCTGGATTCCACTGGTGGCGGAGTGAGCAAGCAGCTGCCTGGTACACAGTTGCTGGCTGGACTCAAAGCACAACAACTACTCAAAACTAAAAAAAACATAAAAAACCCAAGCAAAAACAAACTAACCAATCAATGAAAACCCCTAAGCCTCCCACAAGATTTCATTAAAGTAGATGTTGAGAAATTAAAGAAAAAAACAACAAAAACTCCACATTGATTTAACACTTTTTCTGTTCATCCATCTGTCTTGAAAGAATGGTTTTATTATGCATTCAGATTCTATGCACCTAATTTTTTACAGCATGCTTTATTCACTACAGAAGAGGAGAAAACACGTAAAAAACCCATTTTCATGCAGTTTTTTCCTGAAGAATAAGGTCATTAAGTTGAGATGCCATCCCTATCATTCTTTAAATGTCTTGAATATTCTATTCAGAGGTTTTAACTGTTTTATTTATCCCAAAACCCTGTTATATGATAAATCAAACCATGGTAATTTTGTCTTCTCATTCAGAAACATTTTCCTTAGTGTATGCATAAAATGCTCATCAGCTGTTACCTTTGATTCTCTCTTTTTTTCCTGTTGGCAAATCACTTCTTTTTCTACAGCTCACATTCTGTTTCATTAGTAGTATAAATCAGAGATATCCAGGGACAAAGTACTCTCTACCTATTGCCATAGTCATGGGGATTAAATGGCTGTATACATTTTCACATTCAGTAGCAGCATTGTCATCATTAGAACCCCAGATCTTCATCATGAGACTTCTTGTTTTAACTGATACAGATGTTCATTATCCTTGCTTTGTTTCTCTCATAGTGTGCCACCTCATTTTCCTGCACAACAACTGAGCTGTCAGCATAAACTTTTAAACATGACAGAACTCAATGTAGCAATAGCCATGAAAATGATTGTTGACATCTAAATAACAAAACACCTTACTGTAGACTGGTGCTTGCCAGTCAGGACTGGAAGTATTACCATCACCTTCGATTCACATATTCATGTTGCTGACTCCACACAGTGATTTGTGAAATTCAGCATAACTTCGAAATCATCAGGTTCTGACTTTTGCTGTCAGTGGTGCAGTAGATCAGTTTAACTAACATAATTGACTTTAACCAAATGACCCCCTACTGCCACTGAGGAATAGAAGTACAAATTTAGCACTATTGATTTTTGCCAGGTCGTATCAGTGGCTATTTGGCTCTGCTTTTCCAGCTTCCCAAATAGAAACTGTGTTATTTGATTTGCTTCATTATAAATGTAACAAGCACTCTTGAGGTGATCAGCTAATCAGTGCTGGTATCTATGCTCATCAGGTCATAAAACTCATTAATGGATACATTAAGCTTCCTACTGTGGTTGACAGGATTGACTGTTTCTTTTTGGTGCCTGATTTAGCAAAACACTGAAAAGAGAAAAGTTTCTACATATCAGATATAAAAATGAAAATAAATATGCTGCTTCATATTTAAGAAAAGGGATGTAGACAATTAGCTTACTCTTGAGTTCCATAAGAAATTCAAATTTCTGCATTTGCATTATTTTAAGTAGCCTTTTATTTTTACTTCTGAAAAATAAGTGGGGTCACACTATCATGTTTTTTACACAGTTTCTAGTATAAAATGGAGTTATTGTTCACTGTACTGCAGTTTATCCTTCAGACACTGGCACTGAAGCACCAATTCATTTGCTGTTTCTCAGTCTTAGGAATGTGTGAAGACCAAGCAGTACTACTGGGAAGCCTGGCAGAATGACAAAGACTGATGGCAGATACCCTGGCACCCTCTTGCAAAGGGCAAAGTTCTCTCACTCCCACTGTCGTTTTGGGAGTCCAGGCAGCTCATTTGCAACTGTCCAGTTTAAATTTCTGCTTAAGTAAAGCCACTGCATTCTGTCATGGATGGATCTTCACTAATGCTTGACAACTGATGAAGGCACTGAACTCACTCCTTGTGGTAGGAATATCAAAAGCACAAGGCAAGACATTACAGAGGTATGCATCCAAGTTTCAAACCTTCACAGGCTGGATATTTGAAGTAACTGTATAGTACCATGTGCACATAGGGATATCAGTTTTCCTTTCTGATTTAGCACAAGTTTCTTGGAATAAAAGAAGCACTTTCCTCTTCAGAACAAGAAATGCACTTGTTTTGATTGCTCTCTAAATGTCTGAACAAACCAATGGGAAAGAAAAAATCAATTAGTAGTTCTCCAGTATGTTTCATGCTTAGAAGAGTACAATACTTTTTTGTGTTATTGTTGTTTTCACAGAAATTAAAGTCAGACTATGAACTGAGTTCAAAGGTGTAACTGCTGGGCAATTAATATTGGCTGTACCTCTACTATCTTCTTTAGGCTTACCAGGCATCCCACTGCTTTTTACTCCATTGAAATAATATCTTCTGGCAAGCCTGCTTTGTCTGCATCACTCCTGCCTGCTTTGACCTCTCAGCATCTACCCTTACATCCTTGGCACTGCCTTAAGAGGTGGCCTCATACTGTGTCTTTTGGGTTGTACCCCTGCAAGGTTGTACTTTAGAATATGCTCTTTCAGATAGCAAGGAGGACTCTCAGTACCTGATGTAGCTGTGGATGCTTTTGTGGCCCAGGGTTTGCCTGGGGCTTATATGCTTTTCTGCAATTGAACTGGACTTACCAAGAACACAGGTGATCCGAGAGGGTTAGGCATAGAAAGTCCCTTACATAGATTTTATAAGACTACACTTTTTTTCTTCCTGCATTGGGATGCCTGGATTGTTTGGATACAGGGACATAACACCTTAGTACTGTAGCATAAATGGGTTAGGATTTTAAAGGTCACCTAAGCAAACTGCATTACAGTCTTTTACATCACTTGTGTCAGGCTTTATGGATAACCCGTGTTACAAATAAATTCCCCTATTTTTTTTGTGTGTATGTTCCTCACTCAAAGTTTTATTCATGTATTGTCTTCTGTGGTTTTTTTAGCTATGATGTCTGAGTCTTTGTTTTTAAAGAAGTTAAAATGTATCTGTTTACAAAAGGCTATGGTAAAGTTGGGGGCAATAAGGCATTTCTGTCACTGTATGTATCTTCTATACACATAAAAGCCATTGTAGATATGGGCTTAGACAAAATCCGTAGCAACTGTAACAAGCAGGACAGATACTCCTAAGAAAAAATCTGTTGTTCTTTGGCTCTCTAGACAACATTCTGCTGACTCTGAAGGAACTTCTGTATGTAAATTAAAATTTACATATTACTACAGCTAATGTGTAAATATTAGCTTGTGTTGACTGCTATGCAATGCTAATACATTCACTTTAAATAATTTTCATTCTCTGTGAACCTGTAGCATTCAAATTATTTGCCTTTATCATAACAACATTTGTGTACATGTTCTTTTAATTTTAGAGAATTTCTATGCAAAGAAAATGTAAAATATTATTTCCAGAACTGTTTACAGGACAATGACAACAACAACATATTGTGATTCCCATTCCTCTACTGCATGTTGTTTTTTGTTTCAGCCCAAATCTTCTGCAAGAAGTTTTCTTTTCTTCAGATACATGGAATGCAAAATCAGATGTCTGAGCAGAAGTGTTTTTTTGAGAGAGTAGGAAAAACACAGAAAAATGGCCTTTTTTTACCTGTTTTTTCTTTATTTTGTTGTTGTTGTTTTTGTTGTCCCCCCCTCCCCCCAAATTGATTGCTATTTTCACTTACAAGGCAAAAATAACAATATTTGTTTAAATTTTGATTCCTCTGGTCAGACTTCTTCATATAATTTTGTCTCTGCTCTCATGATACCAGCTCTCTCAGGTCTTAAGAGACTAAAGATTTATAGTCAATAGCATCTAAATAACAAAAACTTACTTTTAGAAATGGTTCAAACTGATTTTCTCTCCCTAGTAATAAGTCAATTTCAAGCATAATAGAGGCAAGACTACATGTCACTGGAATGTGAAGATTTTGCTTTTCCAATGGAACAAAATTGTTGATGTAAGATATAAGGCATTAAAAATAATGTCTTTAAAGATTAAAGCTTGCAAATATAAAACTAGACTGGGTCCTGACACTTTTTACTAAGAAAGCATAATTTTTATATTTGGGAAAAGTAGTTTGGTCACAGAGGAATTCATGAGTGAGCATAAGTGACAAAGTGATAGTTTTCTCCATGCGTTTTTTGTGGATATAATCAACACACAGACGCTCACAATTTAACAGGTGCTGAAAATATTTTCCATATTTACTTTTTCTTCTGATTGAACACTGAACTATAAAATTTAGTATGAAGTGAAGGATTCATTTAGTTCCTTTGAAGGAATATCTATGTATTCCTGCATCCCCTGGAGAAGCAATGAACTTGCTCAGAATTCAGTGATGTTGAATGATCCAGAATAACTATGAATGATTACCTCTGCTTCTGACTTGTAGGAGAGGAGCTCTCAAAGCAAAGAGTGCTGCTTCTGTGCGGTCTCTGGCCTGCAGCATTCCTGATGTCTATCCAGAATACTGGCAGGTGACAGGAGACACTGATTGCTTGTTTCCTGATTAGCTAGCTTACAGAAGATTAGGTGCTGACAGTAGTTGATGAAGTTGCTAGTGTCTGCTAAAGATTTATTTAGTCCTAGACAGACTCCTGCATGTTTTAGGATGAGTGATCAATTTTCTGTCAAAGGAGGTGTTGGTCATCTGCCTGGAGTGAGGCTCAACTCTTCATTCACCTATTACCCTGGAAGATGACTGGGGTCATAAAGGGCTATTATTGGCAATTTCTGTGACTGTCAATTAGAATGAGCTGGATATTTGCAAAGAAGGTACAGTTTCTCATCCCACACTCAGATTTTTCTTTTTATTGGACAGTCATAGACCTACTATTAATTTCAATTTGTCAATTGAAGGATGAAAATTAACAATCATATTAATATAATTAAATAATACTGATAGTATTTCACAGAAATGTTCATGGTTTCAATCTTCCTTCCTCAATGTGATGCAGAATTGATCATGGTTGCCTGTTAATAGGAATAACTGTTCAAAGAGAATATGCATATTGAAGATACAGACTATTTTCCAGTGTCATAAACTCTATCATTTAATTGTTATCAGCCTCTTCAGCAATGCTCTGTGACAATATATTGCTTGAAACGTGATTTAGTACTTACTTGAAATTATACATATTTCTGGTAACATATCAAGTAATTTGTGCACAGAATGGAATTGTCTAAACCTCATGCTTAAAGGTACCAAGTTGTCTCTATACATGACAAGCATACAGAAAAAACCCTACATTAGCTCAGTAGGAGGCTGGCCAGTTCTAAAGAAGGATATACATGTTTTCAGGACACTGCACCTTCTCTCTGTTTTCAGAAGTTAGTGAGGGTACTGACAATTCTTGCATTGCAGCGTGTCCTAAATGATTGCAAGTTTGGATAGAAGCAACATCTGAGAAATGTCATATAACAGGTACTCAACTATATGAGACATATGGGACATTGTGTCCACATAATGCATTTGACATTACAAGCAATCAGCTTGGAATTAAGAATTGGCTTAGGTATGTTCTTCACTGAAGAACTAGACAAATCAGTGATAATGAGTCATTTCAGCATTTTATCATTCCATCATGTGGATTTTCATGCTTTCCTTATTAGAAAGAACAGTCAGAGCACCAGCTCAGTGATTTAGCTGGAACTCACCAAATTTTTCTTTCATTGCTGATGAATTCAACACAATTTTTGTACTCTCTCTTATCTTCAAGATAATGGAAAGGAAAGCCTCTCTTTTTCTCAGTGTATAACTTCCACAGACTCTATATGTCACTATAATCACAGAACTTTTGAGCTGCTTGTTTACATCTAATGTGTGATGACAGCTTCAGGTCTGACAAAACGCTGACACATTAGGTTGTGTCACACTGGTTCAAGGTCTGGCAGAACTTTTCGGTCCAGATAGAGAAGTACCTACAGTTGATGCTTTCTGTCTGTCATTGAGACCATGGAGGATATGTGGTGAGATCAAGAAACTAGAGCTCACAGAGACCCAAAGAATTAGTATCTAAAATTATAAAATTGCCAAATTGCTAAATGCCCTGATTTTCATTGATGTTTTTCTTATGTGTAAATTGATATAGGTAAGCCGTTGCAGTTTTCCCTTCTCCTCTCAAAAAAAGGAGCAATAGCAGTGTAGGAAAATTGAACCTATACTACATGGCATAAGTACTGGCCTATTGCATTCCTCATATAGGGAGTATCAGAGTCTAAGCTTCTACTTTCCAGCCTCTGGAAACTCTTGAGTGTTCATCCATAGAGATTTTCATGCAGACAATTTATAGCAGGACTGGATGGTTGCATGCTGGGGACAAGATCCAGCAAACAGCTTCATGCCATATGGTTTCGGGCAGTCATACTTTCTTCCATGTTACTGGAAAACGTGTTAGTATGTGGGTTATCATCTATAAGTTACAAATGCTGTTTTTCCCCTTCCCACCTTGGCCTACATCAGTCACCTCTACCTATTTTTCATTTACAGCTTTGCCAAAATAATAAATGGGAAGTGCTACAGTGTCAGTTTGGGGGCATTTGAAAATTTTCCAAGCGTTTGAGCCACTTTTGCTGATATTGAATCACTAATACCTGTAGGTATCTCTATTTTCCTCAGGGATAGAATCAGCTATGTAACTTTGTTCTCATTGTCTCTCTGCACTGCAGTGCTGCAGTGAGCTGACATACAGTACAGTGTTAAGGTTTTCAGAGCTGTCTTGACGGGAAGCTCTGCTTTAAAACGTAGACTTGTGCTTCAGTAACTGTGTGGCACATGCCTGCAGCAGGCATACAGCCCAGAGGCAATTCAAATGCTAAATGTGGAGGCCAGAGATGCTCATAACTCTGTATTTCTATCCACAGTGGCTTTGAAAATGCAAAATTAAGTCTCTGAACAGATGATCACTAGAGATTTTTATGAGTTTGTACTTCTAATATTCAAGAGCAAGTAGCTGCTGTAACAAGTATAAAAGCCACTCCCCAAGCTGCTTTTGGAATTAATCATTGCCGTTTCAGTTTAGATAACATTTACTTATTCAAAATTTATATTGCACCTGTCATTTTTATTTGGAATTTTATTTTAGCTTAACTTATCTTATATTCACATGATTTATGACTTCTTTAATTTTTCCTTTTCAGAAGAACCCGTTTCAACAAAAATTATGAATGTAGAGAAACTGACATTATTCCTCTGGAAATGATAAAATTATCTGTTCAGCATGTAAGACAAATGTGTTGCCCACCTTTTTTATTTATTTGTATGCTATTTAAGTCTTGCCTTTTTCAATCATATAATGGCAATCATCTAGCTATAAAAAAAGTGTTAACACTATTTCACTATAAAGATGTTCTCAATCAATAGAACTTCTTTAACTCTTCTCTCTGTAGACTTCTATTCCTATTTAGTTTATGACTTTAAAGTAGAAATTCCCTGTGTTTGTTTTTTTACCCACTTCATTCAGGTAATATATAATTCTATTTCACTTTGTCTGATCTTGTCTTCAGTGTATATGTCTATGCAGGGAGTAGATGTCACAGCTGCTCCTGTCAATATTTCCTTTGTGCAGATGAAATAATGTGGTTGCTATCCCCAATGAGTCAGTGGCCCTGCAGTGCCAAGACACTGGGTTTGAGAGTCACTGTCTAATTGGATAGTCATGTAAATAATTGATATTCTTTGTTCCATAGCTGAGCCCTGCTTCCAAAAACCATTTTGAAATCACAAAACTGGACTGTGAATCTGTCAATTTTAAGCGATCACATTATTTGGATAAATAAAGTTGGGTTTACATGAAACCCTGAAACATTATGATCAGTTTTCTGGACACCATGAATCAGGAAACAGATGTGCTGACTAACAGAAGAAAGATCCTCAAGCAAAGTGCAGTAAAACTGAGAAGACAATGGCAACTGACGCAAGTAATGACTAACAAATTGCATATTTGTATTAGGAGTGTCACTTTCAAAATTTTCTTCTCAAATTCAGATTCCTTAAAGAACTAAGCCCTGTAAATCTGTTCTGTACAGATTTATTTTTTTTTTTTCTGACTCAGTGGAAGCCCTCCAAGTTGAGGATTTCCAGAAGTAGGTTATTCCTTTCTTTTCAAAAGTTAATTTCAATTTCCTCTTCTCTGTATGTCAAAGGGAAATAGATCTGTTCACATGCTAACTAAACAAAATAAAAATCCCCTCTAGTTTTGCTGTTACCAATGAGTTCTGTGCATGCTGTATGCTAAAGACCTATAGTTCAGCAGTTCAATAACAAGTTTTTCATATGCATAACAGTTGTTTTATGCTTTAAAGTAGAACTGTTTCAATAAAGAGGATTTTTTTAAATTTTTTAATTTATTTTTGCATTGAGTGGAATTTGTGTATTGAAAATACAATGCAAGATTATGGGAAACTTCTTTACAGTTAAAAAATAAGGTAATTTTCTGTTGTCTATTTAGTACTTGCATATGAAATGCATCTCCACATTTTAGACCTTTAAAGCAGTTGTATACAAGCTAAAAGGATATGTCATTTGCTCGCTATCTACAAACTTTTACCTCCTGGGAAGAAATTGTGTTGGCCTGGTTTACATAATTAAATTTTTGTGGAAAAAAAATTAGCAAAATAAAGGATAAAAACATATGGTTTCTCTAGGAACATAGTGTATGTTTAGAGAAAATTCTGTAGGAAAGTGGATTGCATGAATAGATCCTTAATATCCAAGATAGATGATGTATAGTGAAAGAAATGCATCTTTACTGGTATAAGGACTACTTCATTCACTGCATACTGATTGATCAATGTAGGATTATGGTATTAAATCTGAATGCAAATGTCCCACAGGAAAAAGTATTGGTTAACTTTAGCCTTTCAGACTGAAGGAATTAATACATAACTTGAAAGTGTAATATAGCTTATGTTTAGCTTAGGACGTTTTCCTACAGCTTACTCTAAAATTTAGATGGCATAATATGAAAAGATATTCTTGCAATAAATGTTCACAAAATCACAGACTGTGGAGGTCATCCGGTCCAACACCCTTCATCAAGCAGGTCACCTAGACCTATTGCTCAGCATCATGTCAAGATCATTTTTGAATGTCCCTGAGGATGGAGACTCTCTGGACAACCTGTGCCAGTGCTTGGTCACCCTCACAGTAAAAAAGTGTTTGCTGATGTTCAGAGGGAGCCTCCTTTGTTTCACTTTGTGCTCACTGCCTCTTGTTCTGTCACCAGGCACCACTTTCAGAGCCTGATTCTGTCTTTGCAGGTTACCTTCAGGTCTTGATAAGATCCCCCCTGAATCTTTTTCTCTCTAGGCTGAACAATCCCCGCTCTCAACCTTTCTTTGCATGAGAGATGATCTGGTCCCTTCATCATCACCTTGGCCCTTTGCTGGACCATCTTCATTAGTTCTATAGCTTTTCAGTATTTATCCCTTTTTATCTACCACTATATCTATCAAATTCTGTCATCTTCTTCAGGTTATGTTTCTTCCATGTTACAGAAGGTTGCAATGAACTCTTGTATCTATTTATATATATATATTTTTTTTTTTTTTTACATTTAAATACAGAAAGAAGAAAGCTGTAAATATAAAATATTTTTCTGGTGCTCTTATATTGATAGTTTTGCCCTGTTTTTTCTGCTTCTCTGTCAGCTTATGTACTATAGTTTGTCTGTGTACTGGTATCTTTTAGCACAGGGTTTGCCAAAAGATAGGAAGCTGAAACTACCTTTGTATTCTTCTCTCAGATATACCAGTGTGAATCATGGACTAATTTGTGCTCTGTGGGACTATAGTAGAATTTTTACTTTAGGTAGAAATTGATATAAATTTTCTTTGGCTGTATATTTACCTTATACAAGACCCCACAGTGTTTTAAATGTAATCTCCCATATTAAAAAATCCTTACACATAACATTTAAATATGTATAATATTTAAATACAGGCATGTTTTACAAGTGATTTTGACAAATCGAAATCCATCCACCAGCCTATTCCAATAATTTTCTCTAAAATTTCTAATAAATATCTCTACTAATACAAAAACTTATGGGAATAAATGACTAAGAGGAATCTTAAGGAAGGTATGTAATTTTTAAGGGATGAAGGGAGCATCAGTAATTATTTTCTTTAAATCAAATATAAAAGTTGGAGTTGTTATAGGATCTGGCAAGCAAATATGCTTATGGTTTTGGTTATCAGGCTGTTCTCTGCTGCTAACAAAAGAATTATGAGACTGCTGTCCATTCACCACATAAATTATCATAATTTTGAGCAAGAAATGAACATGTGCCACATGATGAACTTTGTCCTTCCTAGATATCTTTATCAGAGCATGCACATGGCTTCCCCCTCCCTTCCCACAGTTGAAACCAAGTACAGTTTTGACAGGGAAATGATACACCGCGTTCAATGAATGCATCCCACACCCTGGGTATTATCTGAAACAGCTCTGGCAGGACTGCAGTTTATCATTCTTGCATGGCATGAAGCTGGTAAAATACCAGCTGCAGAGTCTCCCTTTCTTTTCTTTCCACTCCACCCCAATATCACATTCTTTGTGTGGCTTTCTTTTGACCTTGGACTATGCTTAAGGTGTAGGATACATTCAAGGCATTGGATGACAATAAATGTCTGATCATGGTTCTGAACTTCTTCCACACACAGATAGTCCATTCACCAGGCAGAGTCTGTGTGGGTTCAGACAGGAAGAAGAGCTGGCAGTACACTAAGGTATGGCTGGTGCATTTGAGTACCCATCAGATAAAAACCAGGACACTGAATTATTTCTGTGTGACAGTCTCTGAGTCAGTAAGGAAAAGGACAATTTGTGTGGTCAGGTCAAGAACCTTCTATAAAAGTTCCCTAGGACTTCTGACTGAGCAGTGCCTTACATGTCTACCACTTGCAGATCAGGTACACAGCACTGGAGGAATATCCCACTCTTGAAAATCTGGGCAGGATCCTGCCTCTAAACCTACACTTTCAGCATCACTCAGCATGCCTTCAGATGTTCTACAGTTGCCAGTCCAAAAGATGCAAGTATTCTCCAAGTCCCTTGAATATCTTCCAGTGCTGTATTTTGGGTCAGCTAGAACATTTCGATGACCATGGGCACATGTATTTAAGAAACTGGATTCTGCCCCTGCGTCCTCCTGATTCTCAAATGGCTGCACAGATTCGGTCCACACTTACTATAAGGGAAGCATAGGCACTTCACAGGTCAACACCTACATTTGAGACACCTGAAGTTAGATGTCTAAACTTGGAATGGAATTATTGCAAGACTCCTTTAATAATATTTGTATTAGAACATGTGTAATTTTGTAACACTTCTGTAATTTTGAGTAGTTGACTTTGGGAACAGCTCAGTAGAATCAAATCCTTTTCATATTGCAAGGAATTTGGATACGTTTTTTCCCTACGTTCAGCTTGACCCTGGTTTGCCAGGCTTGTATAATGTCATGTGAACTTTGCAGTTGAGACTTTTTTGTCAGTTACTCAGTATTCTTTCAAAAATCAGCTTTCTTGGATGATGATCTTACTAAGTAAAACTAAAAACCTAGAGGAAGTAGTAAACACCTCCCTTTTTTTCAGAGGGAAGAAACTGTATAGAGGCTCATATATGATTATCATGAAACAATGCTTTTTTTCTTATATTGTCCATTTGGAAGTGTATCAAGCTATGATTACCACCTCGGAAAGAAAGTTTTGATCTTTATCAGTCCTAACTAGCTGAACAGAATTTGAATAAGTACAGTAATGTTTCGCTCATTTAACTACTTCTGGGAACAACTAAGTGTCATTATCTTATCTCACATAGGGGTCTAACCTTAAGAAATCATTAATATGTAACGCCAATACAACAACAAAAACAAACCATTTTAAATCAATTTTTCCATCTGTGAGTAATAGTTTACTTTCTTTTTTTTTCCCCTAAAGATATCAATTTCTTAAGTACAAGGCCAACACTGAGAATAAAAGCTTATCTTACAAAAATAAAAAGAGCTGTAATTTTTGTCTTCATTCTATCTACATTCCTCACCAAGATTTCATTAATAATCTTACAGTAGTGAACCTCTAATGTTCCTTGAGTTCATCTCCCCTTTCCTGTCTAGATCTGTGTTTCTGAGAGATCAGGAAAACACACCAATTATTTGTGGTAATGTATCCCATCCAGGGCATGCTCCTCTCCATTTCTCCTTAAAGGTGATTTTCCTAGGGCTCCTTCAATGGATTTACCACAGCTTTGAAGTACAAAATACAGAAAACATTTAGTTCAGCAGAGAAAGGGAGAAGTGAGCAGACTTCAAACCAATAACTTCAGAAAAAAGTGAGGGAATAACTCTTTGTTTACTTCTTTGCAGAGCAATATTTCAGTACTATGCCAATTTATTGTTTCCTAATTATTGCTGGGCATCCAAAGACCACTTGAATTTGGGTAAAAGAAGTTGGACAGCTTTAGTTTTTACATTTAGAGTGCTGGTAAAAACAAAACAAACAAAACAAAACAAAAAAAAAACAATCAAACACCACCCCCCACACCCCCTCTCCCCCCAACCTAAAATTCAAAAGAGCTGCAAAGGACATCTGTGGTTACTGGGTCCTCTGCCCAAGGCCCAAGTGTCCTTTCTGGGACATCTGCTACTAGTGATCAAAAAAAATCATCAGGCTCACAAGTTGCCTGATTCATTAGGTTCCAGGAGTGGTTATCTGTTCAATTTGTTTAGGGAGATTTTAGCCCTGTGAACATATTTAAAAGTCTACACATGTATTAATATTACTTACATATGGCACGAGTAGCTAATGTAACCACCAGGTCTGTCATTTATTAGTCTCTGCTTGAATTGCTTTGAGATTTGTAGCCTTTACTGTACCTTTTTTATTGTTTAGCTTCTGAGTTTATGTTGGATATCTGTCTGACCAGTATCATTTAAAAATTATGCATAAAAGACCATCTTAGTAAAGAAAAAACAGCAGCTCTTTTTCACAAATGAACTTGTATGTGGTACCATTACTTTTACATAGTTTCTCCTAAATATTATGAAATGATCTGAAATAATTACAAAATCAGTGATGGCAAACCAGTGACATTTCAAAGTTATGGAATTGCTTTTTAAATGGATGTTCAGTGTAGTATCTTTGTTCCTACAGGCTATGAGCACTGAGCTGAAGCTAATGACACTGGGTTACCAAATGGCTTTACCTGACAAGGGAAGATTTACTTAATAGTGTAATAGAAATGGAGCCAGCAATATTTATCATTTTATCTTTTCCTTTGCAATCAGCAGTGGGTTTTCTTCAGTCTAGAAGGTACTATGTTCAAAGAGGGAAGATAACAGACTTATTTTCAGCTTTGCCAATAACTTCTGCTCTCTAAGTCACTTAACCTCTGTGTCTGAGTCTCACTAGCTGTTAAACAAAGATAATGATACTTTTCTTCTTTTGTAAATGACCCTTCTGGGCATACAACAGAGCAAAACAGCACTCCCATAAACATGGGTACAAGGTATAAAAATTACAGAAAACAATAGCTGTCAAATGAAAAGCAGGTCTGGGAATAAATCCAAATGGATGACAGAAGCACAAATGCACATAAGCATCTAGAAAACCCAACTAACTATTTCTAGGGGGAAAATGAGTGTGATATAGGCTTATTAAAACTGTTTTGAAAAACGCGTAGTTATAGGAAGGAAAAACTCAAAGCTCACAGGAGGCTTAAGGAAATTTGGCTGCCGACTGGGATAGCAATATGCAGAGAGCAGTAATCTACCTGTTCTTCAGGTGGGTTTGGGAAAAGCGGGTCCATTCCTATCTGCTGGCTTCACAGACTGCACCTGCTGCTAAAGGCAGAGTTGAAAATTATGGGAACGGACCATTCCTCCCTCAGAAGTAACTTGGGTTCTCCACCTTTACGGAGGTAAAGACATCCCTTCCAGTGAATTCTGCAGCCTTTGGCTTGGCTCTGTGGGGCATCTGGGAGGCTTAGCAGGGTGATATAAGTGTTAGATGTAAATTGCAATGGGGAAGAGGATGCATGAGGAAGGGAATGGCCAGGGAGATGAAGTCAATGGAGCAGGGAAGGAAAGGGAATCATGTGGAGTGTCCTTGGCTGCCCCTTTCCTGCTTTCCTTAATTTTTCCTGTTTACCCCCATGTCACTTAATCTGTCATTGTAAGATTTTGCTCACTGGTTGAAAAGCCTTGAGACATCTCCAGAATAGTTAATGTGGGGATTACTAATTAGTATGTAGAAATTAGAAAAAACAATTTATAAAAGCATGTACTAGGTGATGGAACAGACAAATCACAGATTATGTTGTCCCTTAGGAACAGAGTATACTCTGCAGTTGTCTCAGTATAAACTTCTTTAGAAATATTACTCAGACTGGAGCATATTTCTTTACAGATTGTAGTTTTCTGATGAATAATAACAGTAATTCACATCGTTTTATGTGTTGCACATTGATGACATTCAACGGGAATTAGACCAGAGAGCATCTGCACCACTCCCATCTATGCTCTGAGTGAATGACTTACTAGCTGGGTTAGGTGCATTTATGGAGAAGGGCAGAGCCTGTCCTCAAGCACTATTTGAATTTCACAAGATGAAGTTGTACTAGCACATATGGAAGAGAAATAGAATCTATATTAACATCACTGCTGAATATCCTTTTTCTTCAGCCTGTCAGATCTTGCCAGCTGAAATGAATTACCTTAACAGATTTTAAAGACCATGATGGTTACTGATTACTTGGTCTGCTCTCCTAAATAACATAGCCTATAGAATCTCCCCACAGTGATTTCTACATCAGGCTCTTAACTTCTATTTTTTTTTATATACTACATCATGAAGGAAAATAAGATGCCTCCCCACTTCAGAGTTACTGGTGGGGGATTTCCCATAAATTCAACAAGGAGCTACAGAGTGTGGTAATAGTGACTCACTAGGTGGCACTCTTACTTCTGAATCCATAGAAAATTAAATCCCAGGCATCTATTTTAAGGATTTTGTATTAAGTAAAACACTGGTTTGAGGGAAGATATTATTCATAGTCCTCAAACTCCTTACTGCTTATGATTTCAAAGTATTATTTAGAAGAACTCGGTAATCTGGAAGTCCATTATCCTTTCATTCTTATGTCTTTTTTTTTTTTTTTTTTTTTTTTTTTCTCCACACACTGTGGCATTTTTCAAACCTTTAATCATTTCCAAGGAGTTAAAATTGTAGAACTCAGCTAGATAAAATTAGCTGCATTTGGGCTGGGTAGTAGGCTTAACAGAAAAGAGTCCTGATTACCAAAGGTTGCATAACCTGTCTTTGAATGGAAGCACTTTGCATGTGGGAAGTCTGGCCTACTTGCTAAGAAGAATTAGATATGACCTAGGTAGTTGTTTTTCATTCTTTTCAAGAGTGGGGAACCCGTGGACTATGGCAATTGGCTTCTCTGTTACTGAGTGGGTTAAAATCTCTGCTGGGCCAAAGTCTTGATCACAGATTTCAGTTTGTACCAGGTGTCCCCTGTCCATCTGAAGAAGACTGTAACACTTAAAGTGGAGGCACAATTCCTACCTCTAGTGAACCTTGCAAGGAAACTGGCGCAGGGTGATAGCATTGCAGAATGATAACATCCTCCAGGAGCATGCGCGTTGAAATGGCATCTATTCAAGGATCTTCCCCAGGATTAGTTTGTATGAAAGCAAACTGATTTGTTCTCACTTTGTAACTTAGGCTGCAAAATACTTTAGCAAGTCTAAGGTGTGAAAAATGCTGCAATTCCAGCTATGTAAGGGGCTGACTATGTTAAATAGGTCATTTCAGTAGAATCATTAGCATTATTTACAAAAGTGAGAACAATAGGAGATAGGCTTTCTATCCTATCGTGTTACTAATGTTCTTAGTTTTTAAATTTTGCAGTGTACCTGCATTCCTTACAGAACTATTTAAATGTACATGTACAAGGTTGCACTTCTGATTTTATTATTGTATAATTTGTTGTGACACTGTTTTAGGGCCATGGAAGCGTATAAGGAAAGAAATAGCTAAGTCTGTGTTACCTCCATTTTGGTTAACTGAGAGTACATCCACATGAGCAAATGGTGTAATTGGAGAAGATCAGAAAAAAACCCCCACAAACAAAGACCCAATATCCACATCATATTTATCTGCAGGCTGTTGTGTTGCTTCAGACTACCTTTATACTGCACAGAAGGCCAGTTCTTGGTCTGAATGCACTGTGTATGTCACTTTGGGGCACAGCTTCTGGTTTTCTTTCACCTGAAAGTAATAAAATTTGTATGCTCCAAGGCAGGTCCACAACATGAATGTAAACAGTGATGATCAGAAATTTTCTGAACTAAAATGCTTATGGAAGAGCACCCTGAGTAATCTTCATTTTTAGTCCAGTGATTGCATCCACAGGACAGTACTATGGGCTAATGGAAGAGTGGGTAGCCAACAGTTTTAGACTGACCTGATTTTTTTTTCCTGGAAAAATCCTTTTCAGCAGGAATAATCCGGTGGTCTTCTGAATTACGAAGGATTTGTTTTCCATTTTTCAGCAATTTACACTTACCTTATAAGAAAACTTTGGATGATGAAACCACACCTTGTAATTCCAAATGTTTAAAAATATTGTTTCCCATTAGAGGGAAATGTTGCATCAGTTTCCTTAAGTTATAGTAGGTAATGAGATTCCAGATCACACACTGTTTTCTATTTTGACATATATGTCTTTATAAAAATAAAGAGTCCATATTTCCAAAGACTGGCATCAGCTTCATGTATTTTTGCTGCCAGTTTTTTGCTTAATAAATGTCAGTAGGTGTCAACCATCTTTTTAGATGCTCTTGTGTATTACAGTGATTTATTTGTTCAGATATATCTGAACCCACAATGTGGCAGGACAGAAGTTTTGTTTTAATATGCCTGGTGCTGTAGAGATTCAAGGTGCCAGGTACAACATAATACCATATACCCTGGCTCTTCCTAAAAACCTCTAATACTTGTATCTGCTCCGTTATAGCACCATGACTCACTGTTGACACATTGAATATATAATTTTCTTTTGCCATTTGATATAGTATGCTTGAGCAGAATTGCAGTATCTTCTGGTAAAGCTGTTCAAGAGTAGCCAAACCTCTAATACAGGAGAATTAAGATGGCTTTCCAGTTAGAGTAACTGATGAAATACAACATCTCCTTTACAGATACAACACTGTAGATAAGCTGGTGTTATTCGCATGTGCCTTATTTTCCCCTTTCTCTAAAGGTAGCTGACAGAACCCACTGAAGAAGAACTCTATTTTTTTTTTTTTTTTTTTTTGGGTGCAGAGTTTTGTGGTTGGTAATATAGTGGCTTTAGTTTTCTCTTTTATTGAAAAGAATATAAAAGGGCTTACTTGGGTGCTATACTTATTGAAAAGCTCATGCACTTTTGATCTTTTTTACTATAAAAACTCTGAAGTTCTGTTAATAAAATGATAATGAAAAGCTTGTGAGAGAACTATTTTATGCAAATGTTTTGCCTGTTTCAGCCATTGTCACATTCAGTTCATGGATTCTTGTGGAAAATTTTGCCCCAAGGTTGGCACCTCATAGTCTGCCCTCTTCTATTTTCTTTTCAACAAGCTCTTTTCAGAACAAAATTCTAATTAAAAGAATGAAAAAAAAATCATGAAAACAGGAACCCATTAATGGAACAAAAACATTCAGCTGGTAACATTTAAGTAATTTCATTGGAATACTGAAATTGAATGAAACCTTCTTTCTTCTCTGCTCTATGCCTGCCTTCAAAATAATACTAGATATTAGATGAAACTCTCCCAGGCAGCCATTGTCTTACTCTATTGCAGAGTACCTTGCATAACTAGGCCATAGGGATTTCCCTAGTGAATATTACCAGGATAGTAGTTCTTGAACTCAAAGAAACTCTAGGAATTGTAAATTAGGTTTCACACATATGAAACACCAAATTGAGAACCTGTTCAGAGAGCTGAACAAGATTTTATCTTGTGCAATTTGGCTCCTTGGGCTCACCAGTGAGTTTTAAATGAAGCATGGGTTCAGACTGGTTCCCTGCTTGGAATGGGTGAATTGGCTCGCGCTGAGCTTCTTAATTGTTTTTTGTTTGTTGGTTTGTTTTGTTTTGTTTTGTTCTTTTTCCCCTCAGTAATCTATTAGGGAGTAACAATATTCATGTGCCAAAGTGAAATCCCCCCAGAAAATTATTCTGACCTTCATATTATCTCCCTCATCCTCCTATAGTGCTTTGATCAGTGGCCAAATAAGTAATGTTGACAAGTTGATCTTTCAGTTATTATCAATGCACATCTGAGTTAACAACCCATTAAGCAATTCACACATCCCAGAGCCCTGAGTGCTAACTCATGCAGATGTTACAACTGTCCATGTTCTGACCTTGTTTTATCTGTAAGGATTAGAGAGGCGTGCTTGTTCTAATAAAAGTTTATAATATTGAAGAACATAATAATAGTGCCAGGAAGCAAAAGAAACAGATCTTACATAATTAAAGCATTTGTTATTAGTAACTACTTCCTTTTCTAACTGGATCTCAAACTGTCCCTTGAGCCATCCTACTGTGAAAAAAAATTTACTTCTTTATTAGGAGTGCTTTAAGCCAAGTTTTGAACTCAGCTGGGGAAAAGGAGAAAAATTATCTATGAGTTGTAATGAAGTACGGTAATTGAGATGTCATTTGTGCTAGGATTTATTAGGAATAAAGAACTAAGCAGAGATAATTATTATACTATGTCAATGTGTAAGACTGATTTGCTTGTAAATGTTTTGTGCAGGTTTGCTAAAAATAGTAATCACTTTGTGTCAAAGTAAAGGCCAGTCAGGCTCATCTGTCTTGTCTCGAGCAGTAGTCAACAGTGCCTGTCCACTTCAAGGAGAGAAGAGGGAAAGCATATGTGATCCTTCCTTGGAGTTCTGTCCCATTGTCCATCAGTTTCTGCCAATTTAAAGCCTCTGGTGGCTCCCTCGTGAACTTGTCCATCGCAGGTGTGACTCCTCTGACACTCTCATTTACAGCATACTGTGATATATATTCTGCATACTATACTGTATCTGCCTTTGGCTGAGATGGAGTTCATTTTCTTCATAGCAGATCATATGATGCTCTGCTTTGGATTTGTCCCCAGAACAGTGTTGATCAGTGTCAGGGCCTTTTCTACTTCTTACACTGCCACATCTGTGAGTAGGGTGGGGGTGGGCAAGAAGTTGGGAGAGTACATAGCCAGGACAGTTGACCCCAACTGACTGAAGGGGATCCCATGCCATATGATTTTGTGCTTAGCAATAAACACTGTGAGAAAGGGGGAAGAAGGAGGAAGTGGACGTGTTTGGAGTTATGGCATTTGTCTTCCCAAGTAACTGTTACACATGATGGAACCCTGGAAATGGCCAAACACTTATCTGCCTTCCCATGGGAAATGGTAAATGAATTCTTCATTTTTCTTTGTTTGTGCACACACCTTTTATTGTATTTATTATTCTCTATTTATGTTTATCAAGTTTTCTCACTTTTACCCTTTGGACTCTCTTCCCCATGCCACTTTGGGGGAGTGAGTGAGCAGCTGTGTGGTGCTTAGCTGCCTACTGGGGTTTAACCATGACATATACTATATGACTATATATTGAGTGAAGCAACATTGTCTTTTGAATGGTTTTAGCTTACTGTCTGATAGAGTAATTTGTTGCCCTGTAGTTCTTCAATGGGAAGAGTGGATAATTGTTTAAAATCCTTGTCTTTCTTTGGAGGCTTTATGGGGAGCTTTTTAAGCTTTGCATCATCTTTGGTCCCTTGAAACTTTTGCAGATCTACTAAATTCATTTGGCTATGAGGTATTTCCACACAGCATTACAGACATGGGTATCATGTGAAGTTGGTAATGGCATAATGTTATATTCTGTCACTTCTGTTCAAAATTCTCAATCGTTTCTCCAAGGAAACTTGCTCAACAGACAGAACAGTGTCTGAAATCTTAATGCAGGCCATGCTGAGAACAGGGGAACAGAAGACTGGAAGGGTGCTTGGAGGGTTGAGTCTAGGATGTTGTTGGAGTAATCAATTTTGCAAGTTCGTAAAATTATACAGCTCATATGTTTTACATGGCCTTATCTTGCCAAAAGCATGTAATCTGCTCTGGCAATATTTTCCAAATATAGGGCTGATAATAAAACCAAAAATCCATTACCATGTTCTGCCACTGAAAGAAAAACAGAAACGAACAAAATTGGTACGTCCTATTACTCCATGTTTTGATAAACTTTACGGGTGACCCTAGTCAGGCTGAACCAATGAATAAACATAATAACTTCATTAATTAGCTTAATTTTCAGTTTCTTGTAATTCCAATTTTCCACACAATCATTTCTATATGGCACCCAGTAATTATTGTAAAGCATTTTAGCTCCATTTCATATGCTATCTCTCTTGGAAATTGCCCTAGAAATTAATTTCTCAGAGGCCAGAAGCTGTATTCCAATTTTCTGCCTTAGATATGTTTTCTGCTAATTATTATTACTCCTTAAACTTAATTTAATCTGGGAGACATTTAATTATTTTTTCAATATACTGGGCTGGACCTATGGTGAAAATTTACCCACAGACAATTTAAAATGTTAAAAATGCTCTGTATGGTTTCTCCCTTCCAGATTGTTTTGTTTTTCTGGTTGGGTAACTATTTCAAATATTTGGTTAGCTGAGAAGTTTCAGGTTTAAGCACTTTAGTAAGAACATACTAAGGAAAAATAGTACCTTTTTTTATACATATATACACAATGGAAAATACATTCTATAAAAAAATTCCCAAATCCAAATCAATTTGACCAAATGCTAAGACCAAACATATGGAAAATTCACTGATAAAATATTTGCAGAAAATTGAGTAATAGTAAATCATTGATTTAGACCTCTTAAATGAATTATTAGCTACTGACCAACCTTATAATATGGACAATATTACAATTTTCCTATTCAATCTTTTCATGCTTGTGATTACTATGATTTCTTAAAGAAGAAAAAGAGTATTGGTTTTGAATCAACAATATGCTTAAACATGTCTAAATTTCAAGCAGTGCTAGAAGACTAATGAATGCACTGGAGAAACAAAAAGATTGGTCTGAATACTTTACAAGCTTAGGTTGTGAAATTCTTTGATCAAAGACTCTCAACTATGTCATAACATTAAGTCAAACTTTCTGAAGTACTGTGTGATTCTAAGGAATTTCCATTGTTTTCAAATGATAATTTTTGCGAGCTGGCTTTGAAGTGAGGAAAACACAATGAGGCCTATAAGTAGGTAATCTGTAGAAAACACAGAAGTTATAAAATCACATAAAGACAGATTTGTTCACTGATAACTATGTGAATATAGGATTTTACACTGAAATAGACTATTTGTATATTACAATATATGCACAAGTTTTTAGTTTCAGAGCCATAATCAGGAACTTAAGGACTGACAATAAAGTTCTTGAAAACAGAAATCAGTGTTGCCTTTTCCTTGTGTAGACAACTGCTGCTAATGGCTGGTTCAGTGTCAATATTACCTGATACAGCATCTAACTAAACTGACATAAGATCTGGTTTTTTTGGTACATAATAAAATTTAAAAACCTGTTCAGAGATTTTCATATTTGGTTTCAATATAATCAGTAATTTTGGGTTCACCTTACCAAAATATGCTGTATTCCACATCTGACTCTTAAATACATAAAATTCAAGCCACTGTACAAAGAATTCCTTCACTTTCCAGATGGTAATAGATAATGCTGCTAGATATGAACTGCACTAGTAGGTGTACTCAGATGAGTAAAGGTTAACACAGATTTATTCTAAGATAAATTTAATGAATTGTTGTTGTGGAACTGTTGTGATTATTATAACTTTTTCAATCACTTACATGAAATTAGTTATTGCTCGGACTTCACCTAAATTTCAGTTTATTCCTTGATACTGTCTGATTAATTTTTCTGTATGGAAGTGAATTTAGCTATATGTATCCTGAAACATAGAATTTAATATACTACCTGTTAATCTGTTAATGTAGTCCCACTTTGTCCGTTAGCAAGCAAAATAAAAAGGGAGTACTTCTGTTAAGTTAAAAAGGGTGATTTGCTTTTCAGAAAAAAATTAATAAAAATTCTTGGAGTAAAAAAAACCCATCCCAGAACTAGATGTCTCTAATTCACTAAGAAGTGTTATAAAAAATAAGGTGTGATAGATGCATTTCAGGAATTGGATTCTAGCCTCTGAAAAGAGGCATTTGCAATATCTACCTCAATTGACCAGATAATGTTAATAGTAAACTGATGCTTTGATACAAAATAGTTTTGAATACTATAGTAAGAGAACGTTGTGTTCCTAATTTCTGCTGAAATAAGTCCTTCAGTGTGTCATAGATTTAACATGAAAGAACAAAATGTTTGCATTTTCTGCTTTCCTGCATTTTTACCTCTGTGATATTTGGAAATCTTGTTCCTAAATTCTACCCTTCTCCTATTCCTCAGGTATCCCACACAGATATATATTATTTTTTATGTGAGAACTGAGAAATAGGAATTAATTGTCCTGTGTGACCTAAGTAACATACGGACGGTCTAGAAGTGAGAGATGCACATGCCCCTACCAAAAATGTCCCCTGGAAGCTCTGCCCCAACTGTCCGTCACATGATCTCTTCCAACGGAAGTCCCTCCCCTTGTCCAGTCTTGTGCTTCATCTACTCCCTCTCTTTCTGCCCCTGTAGGGTCTCTATTTGCTAAAATCTCCTAGCCCACTTGTTGACACAGTGCCCTGTTTGTCTGGTAGGACCAGCTGCTCCACCGTGTTTACCCAGAAGTACCTCAAAATGGGCTCCTTCCCACTGCTTACACAGACAGCTGCTATTTTGCAAGGTGTTGTAACCCATATGATTTCATACTGCTTTGTGATTGGCTGATAGCTTTTTGTGACAGTACGATACCCTACGTATTCACAGGTAGCACCGTGATTGGCTGTCAGGACAAAGCTTCCTTTTCTGTCTACACTGAAATGATGCTGCAACATTAGCAGTTCTACTTTCACTAAGGACACTGGGCTACAACGTTGTTTCAGCTGCTGCTATATGTCAGGGAGCTGCCGTTTCTGACAAGGCCATGACCCTGTGATTGGCAGCCTATTTGGAACACAAAATGCCTACATAGAGAAAAATCTACTTTATAAATAAAGTTTTGTTTATCTATAGAACTTACATATAAAAGAGTATAGATATATGCATAGACATTATTTATTTATTTATTAATGCACTTCATGTGTAAATATATAGCATATATTTATACATATATATGAAGGTACATAACATTAAAATATATGTACCTGAAAATATAGGTAAATAATGTACGGAACTTCCTTTAACAATAGCTAATTAAATTAATAGGTTGAGTTTTAATGTGAATAGAGAGAAAATAGATAAAATGTATAAGGCAAGTTTGATGGCTCTCACTTTACAAGGCTGATGAACAAGGCCTGACATGTTGGGGTGGGGGAAAGTTCATGAGTGGAATGGGGGGTGGCAACAGAAGGCTGGAGGGCCACAGACACTTTGCCATATACTCAAAGGCTATGGACCATCCAAGAAGTTCAGCAAGGAACCCCTGCGCAACTCCTGTCACAGGCAAAGCAGAGACGTGCAGTAGACTGGTCCAAGGGGGCCTACATTCAGTCTCACATAAGTCTGGTAGGATGACCATGCACTAGGGTGGGCTTTGAGGCTTTGCATCTTGCTGGAAGACACAAGTAACACTGCCTGAGAAAATGCAAAAGCTCAGCATCAGAAGAACATGATATACAGGGACAATAAAGAAAAACTGCAAAGTGATTCCTGAAATTCCAATGTGAAGCAGAAAAAAACCAGCCAGTGTACCAGAGAATCAGAAATTGGTGTTTTGAAGTAAGTTTCACACAGAGTTGGTGGGTGCTGGTGCTGGTGTGATCTCCCGTTCCCACCAGTTGTGGGGAGTTTACAACTGCTTATAGGACCATTACAGAGTACAAGTTGGTACTACATGTTTCCTTATCATTACAAAAATGAACTTCTAGACAGTTTCAAAAGCTTCAGGTAAGGGACTGAGGTGTGCAATGGTCTATTCACCTTCGTGTCTCAGCCTGAGGCAACCAAAGGAAAGAGAACAGACACAGAAGAGACAGCAGGGTTTGAGGAAAAAAAGGAAAAAAGTTGGAGAAGCCTGACAGGCAACCAATTCCCCTCATACCCTCTTTGTGCATGGCTTGCTGGTTTCCTTTCTTACTAGTGTGTACCAGCTGCTGGTTGGTAAACCTGTCTTTGCCACTACTCCTCTTAAAAGTTAACTGTTCCCGGGAATGTAAGAAGATTTGAGTGTATAAATCCTCTGTTAGAAACTGCTAGAAGTCGAAGAGAAAGGACTTGAACAGAAGCCAAGTGGCAACATGGCTTACAAACCTGGATGCTTGAAGTTTACAGAGGGCAGCAAAAAAGCACTTTAAAAGAGACAAGGACTAGGGTTGCATAAAACATTGGGTTCTTCTTGTAAATATTAATATTTTTCATACATTTAGAACTACTGAAACTGTTTACTTAAATAATGGGATTATTTTTCATTTTGTTTCTTCACATTGTAATGATCACATAAAAATGTCACTGTTTATGTCTCTAAACATTACCAATGAATATTTTTATCATTTTATAAGATTTATTTGAGGTGATTTTGGCCTGGAATACTGATAATAAAACCTTAGCATAATTATAACTTCACTATTCTGATGAAAATAGTTATTAGAACACATGGCTCTCCAGCACTGTGGGAAGATGACTGAGGATAAAAAGATAACAGCATGGAAATTATAAGGGAAGGATATGGTTGCTAATCCCTGGATGGAAGATGGTCTGCATATCCAACCTTACCCACACAATACAATTTCATGGGGACTAAATGGAGGGTGAAGCAGAGTGGAGACACCGTGGCCAGATTCTGTCAAAACACTTGCAGAGGAAAGAACTTGGTGGTACTTTCTACCTGATAAGCCCCACAAGAGCTGAAAACCAAGGGAGATAAAGGAAGATGTCCTGCTCTTGTATCAGCAGCTGTGGTGAAATCATTCTCCTTGGACTGATGCACATCCCCACCCCAAGGTTATCTCAGGTACTGAGACACCCAGTCCCAAGCTACAACCACCATTCACTGAGAAAAACATATGACTTAAGTCACTCAAGCTCCACCTAAACATAAAGAAATAGTATAAAAGGGAGTTAAAAATGGGGAGAAATGAGAAGGAATTCTCCATTATAACTTCTGGGATCAGTTAACAGGCTGAACATGTCTACTCCATATGGATGCCTACTGTGTAAGAACTGTGTTTTCTGTGTGCTGAATTATTATCTTGGGCTAGCTTTTATTGGGAATTAGGGCTTGTTAGTATATTGCTTTGAATTAATATATTGCTTGAAATATATTTTTGCAGTCAGATACTATAACTGTCAATTCTCAAATCTTAACCTGTCACAATTTTATTAATAAGACTATTATTCTGTAAACTGTTAATGTGAGTCCTTCAAGGGCATGGGCAGTTGCTGGCAGTGGGTAAAGGTGTGGAGACCCAAGAGATGGTTTCTCTGTTTGGGCTGTGACCCTGAACAAGTCAGTTGAACTACCCTGCAATCTAGTTAACTGCTTGGTGAAGGGTCCCCATAAAGGGACACTGACAGACTCGTTGGGCACAAGGGTCTTGGCTTTCCTGGGGTGCTGACAGACTAACCAACACTAAGGGTTTGAGTAAACCTGCCCTTTTCTCATGACAGGCACATACAGATTATTCTTCACTTTCATACTGTTGACTTCAGAAAAATATATATTAATAAACTTTCAAACTATTCAACACTTTAAACATTCTATGTGAGATTTTGGTTGCTTTTTAAGTGCTTTTTTCCTCCTTAGTATTTTGTGTTCTAAAACAAGTCATGAAGTACTAATTTCTTCCTCAGCGAACAAGGAAATCATGTTTGGCATATGGGAATACTGTGACCAAAGACATGATGGAAATAAGAAGCTTAACATTCATCCTGTCACATTGGTGTGCCTGCCCAGAAATGATGTTTTCCTTTACCTGGGTACTGATTCATAAGATTCTATTAAGGTACAACAATTCTGAAAACTGGATTTTACTTTTGTCTAACAAATATTTTTTTATTAAGCTTTCTTGTAGGCTTTAAGGGTACAAGAGAGGTACTAGGGACTTTCAGAAGTCTATGGAACACATTTTCACTATGTATTTATTTTTCCTTTCTATGGACTATAGTTTCTGGAATTGGATGACATTTCAGGACTGCTATGGAAGACAACAATCCTAACAAATTCAAAGGCATGGAGAGGCTGCTTGATCACTCTTTAGTGATTTAATTTAACTACCTTTCAAGGCTTACATTCTTACCCGTGGATTTTTATGACCCTAGTAATGGTTCTGAAACAACTTTCCAAATTATCTTGTCTGATGTTTAAATATTTGAATGGTTTCTTCTTTTCCTATTATGAAATATTTTCTCTCCCACTGAACACTACTGAGAGAATGTAAGACTAAACATACAAACCTCGTGTGCATTTGGAAGCTATGTTTCAATGTTCATACTATGGTATGAAATGCTCTGTGACAGAATCATGTACAGAAAGTTTCTTCTTATTCATATGAATTAATTTAAAATGTCTGCCTAATTCTTGCAAAGCAGTTTTCCCTTCAACATCCTGAATTTCTTATTAAAGGGATCTGTGTACTAACATTTGTATTTACTATCTGCTGGTGATTACTATGCTGCTAATCTGAGGAGAGAGCCAGCTGCCACTCCCAGCTACAAATGCTGCGTATAGAACTTGGATTAACATCTTTATCTGAGGTCAAGTGACATCTTTATTGAAACCAATAAACTTCTGATTAGCCAGTAAGGCAGACTTTGACAAATATGTAGCAGTGAAAGGATATTATTATAACTCACAGAAGGAATACTTAAAATATTTTAAAATTGAATAAATACTTTTTATGTTACTCAACAGACTTATTTCAGTCTGTTCTATCAATGGCTATTTTTTTTTTTCCAATTTATCTTGCACAAAAAAGGGTGATATAATGTGGTTAATGGAAGTTGATAAATTGGGAAAACCCATGATAAAGCTCACCAGAATCAAATAAAATAAAGATAGAATATGAACACTGGATCAGATTAGCATTTATAAACAAAACAACTGGATAGAAAGAAGTGAACTATTTTCTTCTTTTCAATTCTTTAACAGGAAAGTGGAAAGTTTACTGTAATATAACCCTGAAATACTGGTGGGCAGTACCAGAAGTCTGACAGACTTTTCAGAGGAAAGCTTATGAATCATAAAAGACAGCTGTCATTTTATTGTGTGCAATACCAAAATGCCTGCAATGTACGAGAAAATAGACACTCAGGAATTTTCCAGACCCATGGAGAAGTCATCAAAAACATTTACATTGATAGGAAGGGAGAGTGAATGTGAATATCTGGGTGAAAATGCCCCTGAACCTGCTTCTCTCCTGGCCATGAGAGAGACGTAGGGACCGTGAGCGAATCATACAAAACACAATGGATATCACCGTTTACAAGCTGTTGGATCACAACCATAAACTGGCGTCTGAAATGAAGTAGTGTCTCTGTGTGCACAGTGGGAAGAGACATCCCATGTTGGCATGCTGCTGGGTAAGTGGAAAGGGGTAGCTGGTCCTTCTGCCCAGTGACAGGATACTCTGTGATCATGTGGGGCATGAGATTTTACAAAATGGGGAGCCCCAAAGGCAGAAAGGGGTGGAATAAATAGACTGTGCAACTGAAAGAAAGACTTCCAGGGTGAGGACTGGAAGAAAGTGGGTGTATGTGTGCCATGGCATGTCCAGAAGGGGCAGGGCTTCTGCAGGAAGTTGGCCGTGGGGGCACCCATCACTGCTTCTCTGGGAGCACCTTTGTCCTTATGCTGCTCTGCTAAAGCAGAGGGGCTATTCGGAGGGGTTCCTCTGGAAAATTATTACCAGTAGCTGGCTAACAGGTATAGGAAATAGAGACAGTTTTATTTCCCTTTGCTGTGTGTGAGTTTTGTTCTCTCTCTTCAGCTACGGTTTCATAAACCTTGTAGTAATTTATTGATCTGGATGCTCTTAGACTTCAACCTTCAGATTTGACAGAAATTGGCAAACATACTCACACCCATTCCTGGGAGATGGGCAGAATGAAGGCAGACTGAACAACTGTCTGTCTTTGTTTTACTTGGCATTGAAGTTAGCAGAGGTTTATATGAATGTAAATATAAACTGAGGTGGGAGATAAGGCAGAGACAGTGAAAATGGACAAAAGCACATAGCTGAACTAAATTTATAATTTGTGTTAATATTGGATAACCAGATGGTTTGTTGCAGTTAGCTAGGCTATATCTTTCTCTAGATCTAGAACCAGCAGAAGTTAGCTCACAGACGTAGGATGATCATAGAATCATTTAGTTTGCAAAAGACTAAGATCATCATATCCATTAACCCAGCACTGCCAAATACACCACTAAACCAAGTTCCTAAGTTCCATATCTACAAGTCTTTTTAACATCTCCAGGGATGGTGACTCAGCCACTTTCCTGAGCAGCCTGTTCCAATGTTTGACAACCATTCTGACATGTTCCAAGTGAAACATCAGCCATTATTGCACTCAGCAATAATGTGTCAGGACACTCCCTTACCACTCCAGTTAGCATTTTCACAGCTTTTGCTCCCCATGTCAAATACCTGTTTTCTGTGGCTCTTCAAAAGGCTTACAAACTGCAGTAATTATATGTAAAGCTGGCTTCTTACATGATAGATTTAGGAAAGTTAAACAGATCACCAGCATGTAGAATGGAAAAACTGAAGCTGTGAAGCTTTTTCATGCCTGGAGTCTTCATTCAATAAAGTATAAAGAATGTAAGAAGTGGGAAAAAAGCTGAGGACTTCCCAATTGCCAGCCCCATGCATGTTCCCCTGATTTGAATAGATTTTATGTTCAAGGACACATTTAACCAAGTGCTGTGCTATATTTTAGCACAGCTTTTGTATTGACATTGTTTCATTTCATTTTGGAACTAAATATTTTGGCAGTCAGTTATTTCTGTCAGTATTGTAGGT
This sequence comes from Anabacerthia variegaticeps, assembly GCA_035583185.1. NCBI lineage: Eukaryota > Metazoa > Chordata > Aves > Passeriformes > Furnariidae > Anabacerthia > Anabacerthia variegaticeps. Next base: position 73,215,634 of record JAWWEW010000112.1, on the reverse strand, counting down.
TTGCAAGTGAAATGAACAGATATATATGTCATAGATGATTGAATGGATAACTGTCCTGGAGGACTGTAATAAGACTTTAGGAACATGGTAACACAGAATGCATTGAAGTTGACAGAGGTGAAAGATGCAGTCTCTGATTTTTGCTCTGTACATTCATGTAGCTTGTTCCAGTAAATTTAGTTCATGACATATGTACCTGCTCTCCACCAGGACTGCCCTGGGTTTTTGTTTCTTACTTTCAGGGATTCACATTTTATCTCTCTAGTAGACTGGAGGCAGTGGTAGAATAGTGAAGTTATGCTGGAGAGCAAAAGCATGGTTCTCAGCTTTGGTCCAGACTTTTGGAAAGAGCTGTCTGCTCTAAAGTGACATAACTGCTGTTATCTACTATGTTGCTAATGCTAATAAGTATTCACGTTGTAGTGCAAAACCTGCGGTTGAAGTGGATTTTCAATGTTTTCCTTTCGGGCAAACCATTCAAAAGTAATAGAGTCTTTTCTGTCCTGTTTGTCTAATTCAAGAGGGAGACATTCATATCAGTATTTTGGAAATAACGGGGTATAGATTAAGTCCTTCTAATCTCTTTTAGCTTCTTTACCACCATTTGTGCAGTTGCAGTAGAAAAGACCTGGCTTGGTGCTTCTATGTTCCCAAGTTCTCCAGAGAGAGGAACATCAGAGTGAAGAGAAGTTCTTGGCCACTAGCAGCAGGCTACAGGCAGCCAAATGCCTGCAGCTGCTCAGCTGCTGCTCCACCTGTCAGCGTCTTTATGGATGGACGGAAAGTTGTCAGTTCAGCATGAAAGAAAAAGAAAAGGCAGAGCTGGCAGTATACTAAACTGATTGCTTTTGAACACTGATGAGCTGTGCTGGAATCACTTTCTTTGTTTCTCATAAGACACAGAGGTTCCCTGTTTGCCTTTTCTTATTCCCTGTGACTGAATACCAAGGCTTCATTAAGACAGAAGATCCACTGATTCTTTGTAGGCATGAGAACAGATTTCTGATTCATTTTGTGTGTTGCTGCACCCATTCAATCTGTCTTTAGTTTGTCTGGAGACTTAAGCGATACCAGGTTTGTCACTACAGTCTGAACAAACCCCAGGACCCCAGGAAAAAAGCAATCAAAGTGAAGGCCTAAGAATACTAGAGGGAAAGAGAATGTTCCTTTCTTCTTGCAGATGTTAGTTTACTGACAGTAACAGTTCTGTTATCTTTTGTGAAACCATTGCCATCTGACATTTATTATTTTCTTTGCAGATTCTGATTGTTGTGACATAAGGATATCTATGCTGAGGACAGCTGTGTAGTGAAGAGATATGCAGTGTAAGCCTGTTAGGATACTTGAAGAATTGTATTTCTATAAAGCTCTCTAGATCAGATTATCTGTTATGGAGATCTTTGCTGCCAGGGTTACACTTATTTCAGTTGTTGTCTATTTATTGCAATTTGCTAAACTTTGGGTTTTGGCTTCTTTTAAATCTTTAATTTCCATGGGAAAAAGCTTAAATTGAAGTGCTACAGAACAACACACACACACACACACACACACACACACACAAATAAATAGAAGAACTTTACATTTTTAAGCCAGAGTTTATATGCAATTCATGAGTTTCCTAGCTGAAGTTGATAATTAGTGAGCATAATACTGGAAAAGCTCAAAATTGATCCTACATGTATGCAGTATGTGAAAATAAGACACTCAGAAACACAATACTCTGTGTGCTGTAGATGACGTTGCCCACGTAGAATACGTGTAACTATAGTATGTAGTATTATGTCTATTCTGTGGGTGGGTAAAGGCTCTGGTGTACTGAAGCTTTAAGTGCACAGATGTACAACATGCTGTTGCCTTATGTCAAACAGATGTTAGTGATTTGGTAGTACATGTGGTAACAAATGCAAGATTCTTTGCCGCTTGATCAAAAAACCCAAGAGCTACAGGAAGGAATGCTTAAGAGAAGGAATCTAGGAGTTAATTATTCCTCTCTCAGTTTGACAGGAGGCATAACCAAAATGAGAAATACTGTGTCTCCTCTGAATAGCTGTGAAATTCTGCTTTACTATATTGTGGGATACAAAAAACTAAAATTGGTTCTAAAACTAAAAACAGGTTCTGAATTGGAACTCTTCACGTGTTTAGATTCTGTTTTTACTACCAAGGAAGGGTAGCATCAAGTGAGCACCATATGTGCATAAAATTGGCCCTCATGACTCTCACTATACAGAAACAATTCTTCAATGTCAATAATAATGTTAACCACCAAGTTCTTTTCCTCAAATGACTTCTGTGGAAAGAGATAAAAAAGCAGAAAAAAGCGGTTGTCATCCACTATAACATGTATGCTAACAAGCAGTATACTCCCTTTAAACCTTTAGGGTTACCATTAGCCTGATTCACTTGAAAAGCCAGTATGCTTCTAAAAGATTGCATCAGGGTAAAGAGAAATAATGAAAATAAATTATATAGTTCATAATTCTTCAATGTGGATGGAGTGTTGACAAAAAACAATCGCTCTGGATTAACACCCAGTAATGAAGCTTGTGCTACTGAAGTGTCTGAAACAATTATGGACATTGATATGCATGAAATTATTCAAAATGGCTCAGCATCCTATGAATAAATATGATGCAGTAGAGGATACTGGATATTGTGCAAGTGTTATGAACAGGTTAGTGTCACTGTTCAAAACTGTAAAAGACATTTGGAAAAGTTACTAGTAAACATATTCCTGTTCAGTCCTATTACACATTGATTAACTTTTAAATCATAGACACTGGAGCAAAGACAAATATTTCCTTTTAATTTTATTTTATTTTAATGCATAGTATTTTCTTTGTCTTGTGGAAATAAACAGAACACATGGAGACTAAAATAAAACAAAAGGCGCATGTGTATCTTAAAAATGGGATGATTTTTTTCAGGCTGTTCATCGACTACACACTGTCCCCATCAGAAAGAGCGCCCTTCCTCCACCCTCCAAAGGCTCTGTACCATATTTCAGTGCTTGTAAGATATTTCTCTGAAATTGCAGTCAGCTATTCCTGTAAAAACTGTACTGGGAAGAAAATTCTTGGTACAGTTCAAACTAAAATGCTATTATTGCTCGATGTCTCTTTCTAAAGAAATTATATTGGCTGGATACATGTCCTTTTGTATCAGATGCTTTGTGTGAGTCAGAACAAAAGTCCCCTATCTCTCCAAAATTGTGGTCATTTGAAGCACCAGTGTAAAATCAATTGCCAGTGCTTCACAGCTTCTCTCTGGACCCCATTAGGATAGCAGTATGTTTAGAGTTCTGACTTTTGTAGCTGGGTTCTATTACTCCTTGAATTTTGCTTTGTTTTTTGCATCTATTTTCAAGCAGTTCACTTTTTCTGCCCAAAAAACCTGAACTTCTTATCATTGCCCCTGGAAAGAGTTCACCAGTTTGGGTTCAGCATAGTAAATTGTTGACCTCAGTCAATGTTCCCAGGGCTGACATTGTGTCTATACACATTCGTTCATTGGCCTTGATGCTTTCTTGCTAGCCTCCATCCTTGTCAGTGGTCTTGACACATTGCTTCAAAATGTTTGCTGTGTAGATTAAAGTTCCAAATTCCTTCAAACGAAACATAGCACATGTTCTCCCTACAGCTTGTATCTCTGAACTTCAAACAAAACCTGATTCTAGGAAAAGAAGGGATTACTTTACTGTTACTCAGTCCTGGAAGCTTCACTTCAAATTACCTGAGGAAAGAGATGCATTTTATAACTCCTGAGCTCTCTGAACAAACTTTTTTGGAGTTGGGCTATTCTCTGTTTGTGGTATCTGCAAGGTACTTTTTCAAAGCACATACTGATGTCAATATAAAATTGCACCCTTACATCTCTACCTGCAAAAGTGAGTTTGAAAACCAGAAGATTTCAGGACATGAATGATAACATGCCTGTCCCTCAGACAAGTTGTCTGTCAGCTGACAGAAAAACAGCCCATTAGTACAACTCTTAAAGTTGATTTCAGAGCAGGGCTGCAAAACCAGTGGCAGTTTTATTAATGTCATGAAAATAGTTGAAATAATAGTCTTTGAATCTTTTAATTGCTTATGAAATAGAAACTGTGTGACATCATAACTACTCTGTTGTGGCTGATACTGCAACAGCTGTACAGGTGAAAATTATTTTAATAAATGGAGGGAGGGGAAATAGGGATAAACTTGCTAGGGAATAGTGGCACTGAACTTCATCAGTAAAGCTGCAGTGTTTGCCTTGCTGCAAAAGACATGATTTAGAACATGAGTTATAAATTATAGTATAATCTCTCTATAAACACATAATGCAAACTATAGTGTGTAGAACTACTGGAGAACTTCTTGTGGAGCTAAAATTGATCCATTTTCCACTTCATTTTGTGGAGTATAATTTTCTACTGATATCCAGGAACAGGAAAGATATTTTGAAATCATGGAAAGAATAAATAGGAATTAGGTAGTTATCTACAGTAACACCAGAATTTGCTGCTAGATTACCTTGTTTATGTTTGCTTTGTAGAACAAATAGGGGAAAGAAAAAATTATCAAGATGCTATTTTTCCCAAGTATCATTTTGTAATAATGCTAGCTAAAGTCCTAAATCTGTAATCATTATTGCATGTGACTTCCTGTGAAGAAAAGAGAGTAAGCTTTTGCATTGAAAGAAGAGAAGGAAAAACATGCCAGCAAAAACTGATCAGTGTGTAAAGAGAAGACTTGATAATTTATAGTTTTATAACCTCTGGTTGTATTCTAGACATTAAGTGATTTGGTCCCATTATTAATTTACTTATCTACTCAAACTCCAGCTTTTATTATCTTTGATAGAATTCTTTTGCTGAGATTTATAATTGAAGAGATGGGTGATTCCTTAGACTAAATAAGGATTGATTATTATTGGTGGTTAATTTGATTTAGCACTGATTCAACTGAGAGTCACTGCCCTGATGTATTTCTAGTTTAATTTAATATTTATAGACAATAGGGTTGTAAGGGGTTTGAAAAGGTCTTCTAGTTGATCATCCTGTACCAAAGAAGGAACACTATATTTTCTTTATTTCTCAGTGTTGTGTTTAAAAATGTACCATTTCCATTAATTCACAGTACTTGCAATAAGCCACATCCATTGAATTTTTTGTACTTCAGATACTAAGTCTGAAGCCTGAACTGCTCTTCTGCTCTTGGAGTCCTGCTTTCTCCAATTACAAAGAAAGGAAAGAAAGGAAAGGAAGAAAAGAAAGGAAAGAAAGGAAGAGAGAAAGCAAGAGAGAAAGAGAGAGAGAAAGAGAAAGAGAGAAAGGAAAGAAAGAAAGAGAGAGAAAGAGAGAGAGAAAGAGAGAAAGGAAAGAAAGAAAGCAAAGAAAGCAAGAAAGAAAGAAAGAAAGAAAACTGCTTATATTTCTACCTTTTCAGAGAAATAGAATCATCAAAATAAATCAGAGGTCCTCTCACATAATCCTGTCAACCTTCAAAACAGGGATGTGGATAACCTCCTTCTTAGAACAGGTTGACAGGGTATCTTTACTCAAATTATCCCATTTTGTTCTCAAGGCCAGTTTTGCTGCCTCCTTTTCTCTCATATTTTGCCTATTTAAATTTTGTATCTGTGTGTATGTGAAATATGTTGATGAGGCTGGTGCTAATGTAGTGCCTTTATATGGAGTTCAGTAACTGCACAGATCTGGGGACTACAGGGTTTTTTGCAGGTAGTTTAGAAGCCTTGCCATGCAACTGTACATGTTATAAGCTTATACACAATAGGTACACTATAGGTGTTTTAGAAGAAGAGAATGTAGAATACAGTCTTGAATAACCTAGACATTTGAACTCAGAGCACAATTCCTTTGGATACCTTAGAGCTGCACCCGTCAAGGTGAAATACAAAGTGTGTGAGGTTTTCTGTGTTTATCACTTAATTTTGCATCAAGAACAAAAACTAGCTTAGAGTGTGAGATAGAAAATGGAGCAAGGATTTATGAAGCTCATGAAAATCACTGAGCGGATAATCTTTGGCTACCACAAAGAATTACAACCCAAAGAATTCCAGTGGACAGCACTTTGTCAACAGCAATGGCTGTTTCTTTTTAAAGCATTTGTTTAACATTCTTCTGTTCTGTGTTTCTTTATTACAGATGTAGAGATAATCTAACAAAGTTGTATTCTCCTTTTATTACACATGTGGAGATAATTAGACTGCTTACAATAGAAGGACTTTGCGACACTTGTGGGTGGTGGATTTTCATCTGGTTGATATACATTAATAAATAGGCTTAAATTGCTCATGGAACTCATTGGATAGATAAGCTTTGAGTTTCTAAAAGGGATTATTGTGTTTCAGATGACGATGTGGAGACTCAGCTAGCACAATCTGTAATTGTAAATGTCCAGGTTGTTCACTATGCTTTGTTGTGTACTCAGTGCATTGAATAAGGTTTCCTATCAGACTTGTGATCTTCATAGGTTGATGCATCCCAGTTGAATAACATGTAAGAAGTCTTATAATTCCTATTAATTTCATACATCTGATTGAATCTCTAGTATGCTATAAACCTTGTGATGCCACTGCTTTGACCTTGTAAATACTACATTGCCACAAAAAGTTTCTGGTGTGTGGATGTGGAAGGTTGATGCTCAAGCTATAATCTGATAAGAACATAAGGTTTTGATGGCTGCCTCTGAAGATGTAAGAAAAGCTGTTGTTATTACTATTGTTTTAATTATGAAATAAAAAAAAAAGAGCATTGATTTTTTTTATCCCCCATTGTTTTATAGAAACATTGGGCTTATGAAAAGAAATAAGAAGGTGATCCAGGATCTCCTCAAGAAAATGAAGACTTGGAAAGGCTTCCTTGTGAGGTCTGATTGATTCCTACTTTTGTAAGCTTTTTGCATGGAAGTCTCAGAGCATTGGAAGTCTTAATTTTCAAAATTAGAAGAAACTGTGTATCTAAGATCTGTCATGAAGATACAGGTATTATTTGTAACCATGACTGTCAAAGATGGTGTGTCCTACTAATTCTAACTCAAAATGAGAAGAGTTTCCACATTTAAGGTAAAAGGGAAGAGAGAGCCTCTCTTTTTGTGAGGAATCCTAACAACATCACTGCCTGCAAAATTTATAGTGGGATTAAGCATATATGATGTTAGGAGAGATGTTCTGATCCTGAAGCTATCAAGTAGTTTTAGGAGATTTGGTTGTGAATTTGGTCATTTCTAGAGCCCCTCATAGGACTTCACCAGACTGAGTGCTGAACTTGAAGGTGTCCCCGATATCTGCATCTTTAAATTAAGGAATATTTGAGATATGAATTTGAAACTAAGACTAAAGCATAACCAAAGACAGACCTTTCTTTGACATTTCTTAGAAATGATGAAACATGAAAAGTCATTTCTTTCCGTTCCAGCTATAAAGAATAGCTCTGCAACTCTGCTTTTGTCAATAACTCTATCACAACACATCATAAATAAGTAAAACAACAAAAAAAAAAGTTTGATACGAGGGAAGAAATGAAAGAACAAGTAACAGCTGACAGCTATAATCATGCTGCTCACTGAACTTCAGAAAGAAATGTTACTATTAGAGTGGTGAGAACCCATATGAGATAGGATTGAACTATTCCGTTGAACTAAATAAAGAACAGTCAAAACAAATAATGATTAAATTATATACTTCACTGAGGGAGGCTAAGGAGCATACTGATATTATCTGAAGTTTCTTAGAGTTTAGTTCTCAAACAAGCTGAGGAGGGGCAAAGACTTCTCGTAATAGAACTGGACATATTTTGAGGAATTTGTTATTCACTCAATGAGATGACTTTGTCTTTGTTTTTTGAAGACTGAATTCCATGGGGTTTTTTTCTATATGGAAGTAACTACAGTTCTGCAAGTATGTTTTAGAGATGTTTTATTTTAAGGAGTTCAGCAGTAATGAAAACTATGTTTATCTTATGAAAAATTTATGTATTTATCACATGATTTACAAATAAGGGAAACAAGCAAACTTTCTTAAATCTGGTACACCCTGCATTGTACATCCAATTACTGTTTTATTATTTTTCAGTGTAATCACTTAGATGTTTTTAACTGGCTCTGAATATTCCTGCTGATGATAATGTAAATTCATGAGCTGTAATCAGCCATAGAGTAATTTGGCTCAGATCATTCTCAATGAATTTTTATAAAGAAAAATCATAATTACAGTAATGAACGTTTTAATGCTCAGCCAAATTCATCTGGTGTGATAACTTTTGAGGAGTTTTGTGACAGTGATGGTGTTATGTTGAGGATGAATTTATTCCCTAATAATTAGCAGCCTGGTCAATCTTTTGTGGGTATCCTTCAAATGGAAGTAGTTAGTGGTGCAGCATTTCTAACATTAACAGGGTAGCATTTTATTGTCTTCTGTGTAGATCAATCTATAGGTGTAGTAGTATTACTGGGTAAGTACAACCAGTTCACTAACTGCCCTATCCCCAAAGCTGGTAACCATACTTGTAAATTATTTGAGTAGTTGACCTGTATACTATTCTTACCTGATGGCTGAGCATCTGCTATGTATCTGTTCTGTAGTGCCTGATACATCACATCTGTTTACAAACTTACTGTGCACATGTTTATTAGTAGCTATATTGCTTGTGCCTTCCTTATATTGCTTTCAGGTAAGCAGATTTGAGATGCCATTTTTTTGAGTTGGAGGTGACTGTTTCCTGCACTTATATTCATGCTGACTGTGATCTGTATTTGGTTAGAAGTGTTTCTTCCATTTATCTTAATTTTTCCCTCTTCATCTTTTGGGAAGTGATCTTTGAAATGAAGACTTTTCAAACAGAGGATTTCTTTCAGTGCAGGTCTGTAGACTTACAGTACCCTGGATTTTTTGCAGAAAAACTTTTATCAGATTTATCCACTCTTCCTTACGTCTGCTGTGAACAGATCATTGCTAAGCTTGAATGCTTATGTCTATTGTCTGTTCTTCCACTGAGCCTAAGCCTGCAGGACTGTAATATGGTTTTACAATTGCTACTAACAGGTCATAGGCTTGGTACTACGTTTGGAAGGCTTTACGTCTGAGGTTTGACAGGCTTACTCTGTCTGAACTTCTCCTGAGATATCTGGATCTGTGTTTCACATGGCCAAGGTCTAACAGCAATTTTCATTTTTGTTATGCCTACTTTGTTTCAATTCTACGTAACTTTGTAAGATACAACCATAGGTTGTATAGATACCAGTAACAAGTAGTTACTCAGTGTAGAGTGAGATGTTCACAACTCTTAACATAATTATGAAGTATAGACTAATTTCCATCTTTCTCCTCCAGTACTGGATTGAAACCCCTGACCTCCTTAGGAGGGGAGAAAGGGTGAGTGCAATACCAAAAGAAGGGATAGAAACGTGTTCATTTTTTCATGTCTTAATAGTAATAAGTCTTTAACTGTATAGAAGCAATCTTTTGATGTAACAATAAGTCCTGCACTAACAATTATTCTTTGAATAGATTAAGAATTTTATTTTACTAACAGTAAATTCTGGCCTTCATGTGTAAAAAAACATTTGCTCTATTTTTTTTTTTTTTGCAAAATTTTGAGTTTAAAAGGTCCACAAGAAAGATTAATTTTACAGTTATAATTTGTCCATTCAGATTAGTATTCTCTAAAGAGTATTCTGGTGCTAATGTTCTTTTTTCCTATGGAGGAAACTACCTGAGTAATTTGGGATTTGGGCTGAAATTTCATAGAAGAGAGAATTAGTGTAATCCTGAAATAAGAAATATTATTTATAGTGTTTTTCAAGTGTAGTCTGACTGCAGGACTAAAAGATGTGTACTTGACACTTTTTTTCCCCCCCCCTTTCTTTAATGCAGTTATGAACAACTTGCAGACCTTCTATTTCTTCAGTCAGCATTTTGCTTTGGAAATTTTTGAAGTCACATACACATAGGAAAGAGTTTATTTTGGAAACGGATTTCCCAAATGTTGCAAGAGATAAATGCATCTCACTGTTTTATTGATAGCACCTGGTTTGACCCAGGGCTGTTACAGAAGCAGAAGATTGCAGAGCTCCCACTTGAAATTGGAGTCCTGATTTGTTAACTGCCATACATGCACACAACTGCAGAGTGTCCTGAGTGATGGATCATCCACTATGATAGGTTTTGATGCAGCCAAGTTTTGTTGAAACAGTGGTGTGCTAAGTAGACCTGTTAAAATTTTGCTGTAGCAATAACTGTGCCAGATTCCATTATACGCTGTAGTATATTTACTGTAAGTATAGCATATTTATTACTATAGTCATCCTTCATCCTTTGCTATTCTGAGATCAAAGCAGGAGGGGAAGAAAAGTACAGAATTTCCATATTTACTAAAAATAAATTTTGCTTCCTTTCATGATTTTTTTTTGACAGAAAGTGTTTTGTCTTGCAGCTACTATAAACAATATTTATAAACTAAATGGCTCTGGTGCACTCCATCACTGTCCGGATGAAGATCTTTGGAGAGTGGAAAAAGATTTCAAACTGCTGAGATTAACACGGAGCCATCCCACATTCTTATTCATATTGCAAAATTATTTTTTAAAAAATCAGACCTGAAAATCCATATGGATTAAGAAAAAAATCCAAATTAATATCTGCACAGATGGGAAAAAATATTTTTGCATTGTAGGTCATCATGCACTATGGTTTGATAAACTCTTTTTCATGGCCTATAAAGAGCTGGCCAATCATGAGTTTCTGTATTCTCAATTGTCAAAGTACCAAAAGAAGTGTGAATTATTTTTATACATTCTTTTGAAAGGGCAATCTAAATCCCTGTCTACCGCAGTGTATGTGACATAAAGTAGTATTAGTCTGCTCCATGTAATAATTTGTTTGCCCAAATGAACTTTTACACGGCAGAGTACAGTCTGCTATATCCTGAATTTAATATTCTAGTATTATCCAAAATGTATTGCAGGCATTATATTTCTGTATTGAGGTTGTTACACCTCAACAGTGTTTGTTTTTGGAAAGGAAACAAAAAACCCAAGAAATTCAGGAAGCTTTATGAATCTCACAAATAGACTTATTATTCAGTAATATTAATAAGTAGTATTGTTTCAAAAGTACTGGCAAACATATAAGCGGTAAATTTAATTCCTAATCATTAAAATATTATCCCTACAAATAGAAAATATTTAAATGATTACTGAAACTTAAATGATTACTACAAGTAGAAATCATGACCTGCTTTTAATTATATAATCTACAACATTTATGGGGGTCATAATTAAAACATTCCAAATATAACACTTTAAAGCCAAACAACTACTGTTGAATGTAACAGTTTAAAAGAAGGTTGATTAATGTGTATTTTCTGAAGTAAAAATAACTGCTAACACACTACGTATGACTGAGTTTTCATAGTTTGCTGTAGTGTTATATGACAAAATAGACTGTAGTGTATTTTCCACATATAATAGACAAATGTAATTAGTGAAACCTAGAAAACTTAAGCAATAAGAAAATCAGTTTGCTTTTTATGTGGAATATATAATTTTTATGTTAACCTTGCTACACCTCATAAGGAAGCACTCTGTAGTTTTTTGGTTCTTCTGATTTTCACATGCTGGTAATAGACATAGATTGATGTTTAATACGTACTTCTTCCTCTTTCAGAACTTTGTATTTTGTATGGGAAATAGCCTATGTATAATGAATTACAGCAAATTGCAAGGAAATAAGAGATGACAGCAAATGGCCTGCTCAGTGTATGCACAGATAACGGAGCCAAAATGCTTCTCTTATAAGCACAATCCTGTTCAAGGTCATAGTCCTGTTCTTTTGTGTGGCTGATCCACGTCTGTTTGAAAATTACCTTTTTCCTCCTACACAAATTTCATTCATAGCTAAAATACGACACTAGAAAGATAAATAAAGAAGTACTATCCAAGTATAACAAACACAATGTTGGTGATCTGTATCAGTAAAATAGGTACTGGAATGTTACAGCCATTTTTTCTGTCCAGAAGGAAACACAGTATCCACTAACTGATACAAAGTGATTGACTATGGAATTATAGAAGAATTAATCATGAGCTCAATAATTTGCATTTCTGTAAAATGTTATAGCCTCAAAATGTCACATAAACAATTGATCAAATAATTCACTTAATTTTTCAGCCTTGTTGCTATTCTCATTTTTAACTGAATTCTTTGAAGTAGCTTATTTTTTAACAAACAATTTCCCTTAGTATTCAATACTCAGTTATAAGGGCAGAATTGTGTTCTAGTTTCCTTACATTCTTTACCTATGAGAAGTATAAAACGAGAGGTTTCATCTGATACTGTAATTTTCATAGCACATAATATTGCTGATTTGATACAGGACACATCTATGCTTGAAGCTTGCATCTACTTCAGCCACTGAAAATCCATTTGTGGATTGTTCTTGCTTAGACTTAGATGGATTTTACTGGTGTAACTCCAGTCACAATATACTGACCTATAACTGTGTACGGTTGTATGCACTTATTTTTGTAACCGTATATAATGTTTACAGACTTCACATCTGTTTTAAGTTCCCTTTATGCTACTGTACAGTGTAATGAGTTTCCAAGTGTAGGCATGGGGGCAAAGTTTTGACAGTTTCAAGAAACTCCCAAACTCTTCATTTATCATTGTAGTATGGAGGTTTAAGGCATGAGGCTACACCTACTTGTCATCTTTTCACTGCATCAGTCTCATTTGCTATTTGACTTGATGGACGCACTTTTAGAAAGACTTCAACATATTAGGAGTGAATAGAAGCCTTGAAATTGAAGAATCAAGCCCTAAATGTATATAACTCACCAAAATTTACTGGAAATATGATATTTCATAGGTTCACAACAGAATTATTTTAGAACTGTTTCTGGTTAATCTGTCAAAAAATGGATTTCTAGAAAATACAAAAGCACATAGGAATAGTATGTTAAATTAACATATATAAAAACTTTGTTTGCATAGATGATACAGAATTCTGTTTCATGATCTGTTGAAAATCTTTCCTTTCATTATGCTAGGATTATAAGATAGACATGGACACTGATGGTATGAAATGTGTATAGTATTTGTTCAATTTGCATCCTTTTGGAATAAATCACACGTGAAGGTACCAGGTTAATAAGCAAAATTTAGGTATTGAAGCAGTAGTAAACTCAAGTTAAGTACTGGAGTTGACTAGTGAATTGGAGACTGTTTTTTGTTGTTTTTTTTTTTTTTAATTCAACTGTGGCTTTGGTTCAGACACCATAGATATCATAAATCTGAGTTCAGGTTTCGCTTTCTAAGGCCTAGGTTATTAAGACGCCTTAAAAAGCACTTTTAAAAATCATGGGATGCACTATGTTTAAATGACATACATAAGTGTTTTGGCTCAGGACAGAAGTTTACTTTCATAAACAATTTCCAGGTAGTGCTCCTCTTGGATATACTCTAGCCCATGGCCCCAGAGCATATCAGTTAAATTATTCTGAGGTGAAATAAGCTGGGCATCAAATGAAACAACACTGAGGCACTTCTGGAATTAACTCTAATCACCAGTTTTTTACAAATCGATTCCCATGGATTTACAAATTTACAAATCCACTACTTGCTAATGTAATGTTGCATCTTAACTGGGCAAAATGATAGTAAGGTAGGCTAAGTCCTAGTTGTTATGCTGAAATGCCATTTTATATTAAGAAAGTATGAAATACTATGTTAGGTATTGTTAGATAACTTCAGTGTTTTAGTAAGAATGTAGTCTTTTCATGTTAAAATTGATATGGGGAAAATTAGGGCCTGTCACCTGATCTCATTTTATGCTAATGATTTCTTGTCTTCCTTTTTCTTCTCATTTATAAAAAATTTGCAATAATAGGAGAATGACATCTAATTTGGTTTTCTCAGTTTTCACAACTGGGAAACATAATTTCTTGCTCTTACAACCTAGTAAATATAACTAAAATTCTTATATGAAGGAAAATACTACTGAGAAAAAGTAACTGTTTGATATTGTTTCTCTTTATTTTCAGTGATGCAGAATAAGATGTGTACACAAGTGTGTTATGCCACTTTTACAACACTGTTTTAGCTCTGTATGCACTGGTCAGATCCTCTTAAGATGGTATAAACAACCTTTAGACAGTATTAAGTAATTTAAGTCCAAAAGCCATTGCAATCATTGCCTCACAATAAGTACATCCTCTTAAGCTCCCCCCAGCATTACAGCTCTTCTGATACATAAGTTAAAGCTGACTCTGTATAATTTGTTTGTGAAGACATGACACTAAAGAAAGTATAGGTGGTAAAATAATGCTCCTGGTAATTGACTTCTCTTTGGACTATATAAAAAGGTGTTTAATGTCAAGAAGTGTTTTGTAGACCTCACTATGCATTTATGTAAGTGTATTCCAAAGAGTATAAACATACAAAGAAAAAAGATTAATTGTTTAGGATGATATGAAACAAATATCATTTGTCACAGGCTAAGTAGCCTGTGACATATAATGCCACTGGTTACATATTATTAAAGATTATTTGAAATTGTAAGTAGTTTACATTTGATCTATCTAATACCCAAACTTACCATCTGAAATGACCATCTCCTTCCTGACTCTTGTGCAGATGGTAAGAAGTTTTAAGAAGTTTCAAGAA
>JAWWEW010000112.1:73176178-73200870 GCA_035583185.1 Anabacerthia variegaticeps | reverse complement strand
CAAACTTACCATCTGAAATGACCATCTCCTTCCTGACTCTTGTGCAGATGGTAAGAAGTTTTAAGAAGTTTCAAGAAGTTTCAAGAAAGAGAAACAAAATTATTCTTGGTAGGTAGACTGCTTGAAACTTTTTTCTTTTTTTTTTTTTTTTCCTAAAAATGACTGTAATTTGGGAAGATTTTTTTTTAGAGAACTTTTTCATGCTTCATTGTGTAGGTCGAAATGTTAAAGGTTAGCTACTTACTGCTTTTTGGCCACAGAGTAGATTCCAAAGGAAATCATATACATTGAATGTTTAAAACTAGATGAGAGAAGATCAAATGAAACTAGGATGTTAAAATGTCCATTAGTGAAACAAAAATGCATACATGCAATAGAATTATGCTGGTGTTTAAGTGTAGTTTCTTTAATTATTATTTCCATAGAACAGGCCTCTTTATGCACAGTAGGCAGTAATGCAGAATCACAGATATTAAGCAGGTGATGCTATATTCATTCCCCTCACTCCCAGCAGTTGTGCTGTTCTCAGGACAGCAGGATGATTTTATTTTTTCACAAAAATATAGAGGTAACAGTGTCATCCTTAAAGAGCCTAGTGCAAGTGTAGTCCCACTCTGGATAAATTTATATCAAGAATTAGCATATTCAGTGGTATTTTGACCTTGAATGAATGGTTGGTATTTTCTATAACTAGCTTCATAACTGAGATTGTATCCTCTTGTTAAAGGCAATCTATAGTGCCAGAATACCTTCTGTAAAAGAAGTACTAACTTGTCTCCCACATGGTGAGAAAATGGGCTCTTTGGAAAAGCTTCTCAGTTTTGAAGCATTGCATTCCCTTTAACTGGAACATTTGTACATATATTAGTAATACAGAGATTTAAAAGCTCCAACCAATGAGAGACTAAATTTTGTCACTACTTACAGCTCCAGATAATCACTGTTGGGAATAAAAATTATAACCAGAACTGCATGTGTCTTTCTGCTGCATTAGTGACTGAGTCATATACAGTGTCTCCCACACTATATGTGTCAAGTTAATTTAAGGAGAAGATAAAATTTATTCTGTTTTCTTTAGTGGACTCTCTAAAACTACTGACTTCAGAGCCTTTTTATTTTTGACAATTATGTAAGACCTGTACATTTTTATATTCTAATTTTGAAAGCTCAACCACTCAGTTCTTTAATTGTTGTTAATTGGAAATCTGATAGGGAAGTCTAGCTAAGGGTTATCTATTAAGAATATAAGCTCTAATTCATTTGAAATCTACCTTTTTCTGATGGAAGTTAAATATAAAAAAAAAAATTGCTATTATCAGCCAAGATATTTATTAATACTGCGTACCTCTGATTTGAGCATGGTGAAATCTTTTTGTGATTAAACAATTGATTGATTTGTGTTATCTTTGGTAGCATTTTCTCCTTGGGCTGCTACTTTCTGGCACTGCCCAATCTACTAGGATATTTGGCCATGTTACACTCAAAATCTTGCTTTGGACAAAAAGGAACCGTACCTATATAAAGGAAAGAATTTATTGTTAATTTATATGAAATCTCAAGAGTCTAATCTAAGGCTCCTATTGAAAAAGAAAGCAAAATAAAAATCTGAACACTTTTATGTTGAATAAGTCTCAGTAATATGGTTAAAATTTCTGTATTTTTGTATACACTTCCTGATTTCTCCCCCTTTTTCTTATGTTACGCACACAATTTTATTGTGGAATAATTTTTCATTCCTGACAGGGATAAACTTCTACAGGTTTTTTGCTTTTGTACATTTCCTGCCTGCTCATCTGATAAGACAGTGGGCTCTAGGGTTTCCCTCGCACTCAGGGTACTTACCCTGTTTCTCTGGTGGAGAGCCATTTTGAGCGCTTGACCCATATGCATCCACACTTTTATTTTGACCATCACTGGGGAAGAGCTTCTATCCATTTATAGCTTTTAAGTGACTCAAGGAACTTGGTGCCTCTAAGTCTGCACAGAAATGTACTGCTGGGGCAATTTCTACTTGTTCTCATGCTAACCTTCACCAGCAAAGCAGACATCGGTTTGCTAAATCCAATATCAGTCCATTTTCCCGAAAAAAAATCCAATACAAACAATTCCTTGCTCTTTACTGGCAAAATTTTAGCATTAGTATGCAGACAAAGTTTTACCTTCTCTTGCAAGATCCCTATTCTGTTACTGGCTACTAGGTGGGCAGTAGGACCACCTCCCCGTTTTGTTATGTTGAACTATATCAAATGCTCTACTAGGGCAAACTCGTTGAAACATTGTGCCAGCATCTCAGCTGAACAGCAGTGTCCTCTAGTGAAAGACTGCTGCTGGGCTACTGCTACAGCTACTTAATGCCTTCAGTCAGGTTTAGCTACCAGGAACTCTCTGTCATCTTTGCCTTTTTTTTTTCTTTCCCCCCTTTTTTTTTCCTTTTTGCTTTTTTTTTTTTCCCCTTGAGAACAGATGTGTCCGCTGACAGTGCTATTGATTAACAGCTGCTAAGACTGTTGGTTAGTGAGCGCATTTCTCTTTTAATAGAAGTTTTCATCCTCAAAATGTTTGCCTTGAATTAGAAGTGTCATTCATGGTTCTTGCTTTTATGCAAGCACAAATACATCTTGTTGAGATAAAAACACCACAAAAACAATATTCTTATTGCTTGGTGATAATTGAAATCATACTTTGATTTTGGATTTATTAAATATTAGGATGAAATGAATCATAACTGTATCTTTATTTAAGCAATAGCCCACATGCTTATATGCTTAGCCAATAGCTCTTTACCACTAAATTTCTTTGATTTTTGTCATACTTCCTCCATTTGGGCTATTATAAAACTGTTATACTTTCCTGCCAGTTTTGCTCTGCTCTTTCTTTCACTTTATGTATTCAGTTTCCACGTTTTTATTAAAGAGTTTACAAAATCACTATAGCTTTAGATTATAATATTGTATGTTTCTGTCTTACCAGTTGTATAAGATTTTATAAAAATATCTCTATTCTATAATTAAAAGAAAATACCCGAAATGAAGTACATCCTTCACCTTTATTATAAATCTTGTAAGCATCATAGAAAATTTATATAGTCATGCTTTAAAACTTTTATATTTATGGTTTCAGTTTCCTACAAAGTTAAGAAAACTGATTTGCAGATATGGAGAAAATGGCAAGATCATTCCTTTTTGTAAAGTTTCACATTTCATTTCATTTCATTTTATGCAATTCTGGCTAGTGAAGAGCTAAAAACTGAAATTGTTAGAACTGAGTAAAAAGTTATTGCTCTCATCACATACAAATAAAATTGTGTGGTATATGCTACTGAAACTGCAACTGTCAATATGAAGTAATGAAAATCTACAAAAATGTTAAATATTGGCTACTTAATCCAGTATGCCATTAACTCATTTGCAACAGAGGTGAATCAATATGAAAATACTTGATTCACATATTGTTTAGTTATCATACTAACAGAAATTAGGTGTATTTGGGAATCTTTAAATACATTTATGCTTCTCAAGCACTTCTGTCTTCTATGATTAATTTTCCCCAATATCTTCTGTTACGTGCATTACTTGCATGAAGATATGTCACAGAAAAAGTGGTTTTCTAAAATTCAGAATAATCTGTTGGAAGAAAAAATTGGAATGCAATCAGTACATTAAATTAAACAAGCAGTTAATGTTATAGAAAGGAAATTGTTTAAATCTAGATATATAATGAGACTAAGTCTTCACCTTTCCAAGAAATGTGTTACTGAAAATATATTTGCATTTTGTTGTCAAAAGATAAGGGCTGACCACATTGGAAATTCAAGCTCCTTCATGCAGACGTGATTGATTATTGCTTTTTTTCTAAATGATGCTATTAAATCTTATGGACTATTTAATCCAAAGCATACCCACAAGTTTACATTCCCTACAAGAATGCCATTCTTACACTAGCATTTCTAAAGTTTCGATGCATACAGACTATCAAATTCGATCAGGATGTAGAACATCTCAAACTGTGTCCCATTTAATTTTGTCTGTTTACACGATGACTGAATTTGATCAAGTCTCTAGCAAACAACTAAATAATTCAGTCCAGTGGCAGCCTTATTTCACATGACTTGTACATCTGTCTTGATTGTGAATATAGCTGTTTTCCCAGGAATGGAGATTTGCTTTGATGAAATGTGTCTGGAACAACAATTTTTAATACATTCAGTAAATAAGACTTTGTTCGTCATTCAACCCACATGTTTTTCCATCTCTATAGAGCCTCTTTGTTTCAGATTCTCATGACTAAATAATTCAGTCCAGTAGAACCAGGACTTTTTCATTTTGAAATTACAGCTGCTTGAAGCAGGAGAAGAATGTCTTGTCCTCTTCTCCTGGTGTTGTGGAGGATCACTCTTCGATGGATGGCACTGGGGAAAAAAAACAAACAAAAGGGATAGATGGATACTTTCCAGAGTCTTAAAGCCCCAGTTTTGAAAAATGCTATAGAACTTCTTTGTACCACCACACAGTGTAGAATTGTTTAGGTTCCATTACATCATGCTGTGTTGCATTCTAAAATGAAGTGATTGCAATGTGATTGGAGCAGCTGATATATTTCAAATCTCTTGATGGAAGGTTATAAGTCTAGTGGAAAATCAAATGGATATATATGTGTAGCAGAAGTGATCAGAACAAACTGTGAACATAATTAGCTTTGATTGCTATCCCTTTTTTAAATGTAACTGCTTTGTAATAGCAGTTTGGTTTGGGTTCATGATGGTACAGAACTTTTCTCAATTTTAATTTTTCAGAAATCATATAACAGACAATGGTTGAATACCATGACAATATCAAAATGTGAGTAGATTATCTTTAGTTGTGTGAATATGAAGCCCTTTTTGCTGTTTCAATTCATTTAGTTGTTTGGAACTGTTTCTAATCAACTGGGATATAAAGCAAGCATCAATAGAGGTTTCCATCCCTATTTTGATGGGGGATGTGTCTTCCTACTGTTATTCTTCTGTTCCTCTGGGCCAAATGCAACTGTTCCTAACACATTACAGTATTGGATCTCTTCCAATCTTAATGTAAGCAGCATAAATATGATGGCATTTATTTTGATGGATAGTGTCCTTAGGGATATAGACAAGAACGAATTGTGAGTGCTAGTATTTTTCAGTCTGCTATGAATATCTGAAATTTCCATAAAAAACAATCTGCTGATCTGTTGGTGTGACTTAGCACAGATATCTATAGTTAGGTAAAACAAAATAACTCAATGTAATACAATAAAACTCCTTTTTCACACTAAGTTTTTCTATCTTTAAGGCTGTTCTGTCTCATCTCTGATTGAACTTGTGCCTGTGACCACTGGAAGAGCTTTAGTAACCAAAGCATTAAAAAAAAAATAAGGTGACCAGTCAACAAGTTGACAGCTGGAGCATGTACTTTGCATGTCAGGATTACAGATAGTCTGTTTTTCTTTTCTGGTCTTTTAAATAATTGCTGAAGCTTTTCACAGATGCATAAATGCATGTATCAGGGGAAAGGTAGCAATGTGCTGGTAAAGAAAAGGCTACTATATGTTTTCAAGCAAGTTCTTCACAAAATAATGAAGACAGCTAAGTGAAAAAATGGATGATGTATTTGTTTGTTTGGGTTTGATTGTGATTTTTTTTTTTTTTTTGCTTTTCAAAATCAGTAAGTCTGGAGCAAAGTAAGCACTGAAAATGTTGTCTTAGTTGGTGATATGCCACTGAGATTCTTTTTTTTTTCCAATCTTCCCCAAATCATGATAGCAAGTGATGTTGTCAGTGAAATTCTGGGATTTTCTCACATTAACAGGGGACTTAAACTCTTTCAAATGTTAACTCAGAGGCATTTGTTTACCCTCCTTAGCATCTCTATCTTCAGTCTCAGTAGGAACCCTTTTATTGGATTCATCTTTTGTACCTGTAGCTAATTGACACAAATGGAGTACTGTCAAGATGAATTTCTCTGCCTTGTCCATTGTAAGAGCAGTTTGTGTAAGATAGATTTAATTCTATTTGCTCTGTAACATGCTCTTGAGATATGCATTTCAGGCATGTCAAATGTATAACACCTTATAGAAAGCTATGGGCATTGATTTGTATCATTCATCCATTAGAATCCACCGAAGGTTTGAGGTTTGTCATCTATCCACACTTTGATTTACTCAGGTCACAATCTGAAACTCCCTTTGGTTACTTCAAATGCCTTTTTCTTTTGGTTTGCTGTACTGAGAACATTTCCTCTCAGGAATGCATTTTCCTGAATATCTTTGTGATTTTTTACTGTATACTTTGGCCTTACTCTCCAAGCCTGAGGGTTGGGATGCAGATCTTTCTTGGAACTTATGGAATTTATTTCACTCCCCAAATTCTGGGATTTGGAGCCAGAATTAAGAAATGTGTTATACTTGTGTAAGAAAATGTCTTATATTTGACTTAAGTAGGCATTATACATTTATGATGCTGTATAAGGTTTTGTCTTTTAATGAGCTAGAAGTTTATTACTACTAGGTCAGTTTTATAGATCTCATGTTAGATGAATTTCCTCTTGTAGTTCAGTACCATTTTGAAGCTATATATGTAGCTATATGGAAACATTAAGAACATGATATACAGGAACATCTATTTTTTATATATATACTCATATAGGTATTAATATTTAATTCCCTCACCCGTCCACCAAATGTTTCCCATTTTCTCTCTCATATCCCATCTGGATATCTCTTTTCATGTTATTCATTATACAATCTGCAAAATCATATAAATAATTCTGCTTTCTGATTCATATGCAGTTCATCAGCTCAGAGTTTTCAGCAGCATCTTGGGAAACTCAAAACAAAGGAAATTTGTGAAAGGAATATCAGCAAGTAGTAATTGAATAAAGTTAGCACAACAAAACTCAGGTGCCATTTTGGTATTTAACATTATGACTCATTGTGACAGATTTGTCAGTGCTATCAGTTTCAGTCTTATCATGACTCAAACCAACTGTGATGGATGTGCATTTCCATATTAAGATTTTGTCGTACTTCAGGGTGACACCTTGGAATAATTATTGCAATGCATGTTGCTGATAGAAAGAATTTTGCAAAGCAGGAAGTAGAAAACATTTCCCAGTCCATAATATACCTCTTTCTGAAGCCATCCTTTGTAGGGCTTCAGTGTAGGCAAGCTAAATGATAGCCAGAAACTTCAGGGCATAATTATTTATTAAATATTTTAGATATATAGAAGGCAAACACATAAGTGTTAAAAATATGTATTAAAAAAAAGAAAATATGCCTTATACAATATTTGTCAAGGTCAGAAAATGAATAATATGATAGTTTCTCTGCTATGAATCTGTCTGACTTTAGAAAATAAATGTGCTCAGCCTGTTTTATAATTAACTAACACTTCAGCAAACTGTGCAGATACTGTAAGACTTTTCTTTTTACAAATTTTAAAACCTGAACCATGAATACTAAAACCTCATATAAAAACAGTGAATATAAGGTAACTGAATTCCCAAGCTAAATTAATTTGCTTCCTTGTTTAATAACTATCTTATGTCAAGAGTGACAAATTCTTGTATATACTTTGTTGCTTGATTTTCTATTTAATGCAGTGTTAAGTCTTACTTTTCTACCTCCCAACAGTGTTCTTCTTTCACTCATGAGCACGTTTAAAAAGTATGACTTTCTCAG
Organism: Anabacerthia variegaticeps; assembly: GCA_035583185.1. Taxonomy (NCBI): domain Eukaryota; kingdom Metazoa; phylum Chordata; class Aves; order Passeriformes; family Furnariidae; genus Anabacerthia; species Anabacerthia variegaticeps. Next base: position 73,193,172 of record JAWWEW010000112.1, on the reverse strand, counting down.
GAAGATGTCTTACAAGTGCCTCAGATTAGTCTTTTCTAACTCGTGTGTGTAAATGAGGACAGCAATATAATCAAAGAAGACAAAGGGGATGCTTGTTATAAAAAGAACATAAAAATAGAAGCTAGTTGTTCAGCTCTTTCATCTTTAATGAAGGAAGTAGAGTCTCAATGAAATTGGAACCTGAGATTTTCCTGGCTCCGAAGTCACGAAGTGTAGGGATAACTCCTAGTTTTGGTGTCAAATATTTTATCTTCCAATGGCCTTTTTGGTAGCTTTTAGGGATCTTGTCTGAACCTCATGAGCACTAACTGGGAATGTTTGGGAGATTGTATGCTGATTTTCCGGCATAAAGAATTTGATCATGAGTATGTAAAAATGTCCTAGAGTTGCATTTACTATTCCATGAAGAGAGAAAAGACTGAAGTCCAGAAACAGTTTCAGGCAAGAAAGCTGAAACAAAACAAACATTGGCCTCCTCACAAAGAGGCAAAAGAGGACACAAATTCCTCTAATGTGACCAGCAAAAGCTGTCTTTTCTCCTTATATGTGCAATTAGCTGTTATGTAGGGATGTTACAAAGTTTTCTTTACAGGCTGCATCTGGCAGGAGGTGGTTGAGAACCATTGTGGTTTAGGCTGGCTGCTGATGTAAAGCTGAAGAGAGAGGGAGAGAAGGATATCTAAATACGGAGTTATTTCTTAAAGTGTAATGACAGTGCTTTTTCCTCTTGAAGAGAATTTTCGTATGACTCCTTTAGGAACAGGTGACAGAAGCAGCATAAAATATCATGACCTTAATTGCAGATCTTATTTCACTCTGACGGAACAAAGTTTCCTGGGTGGATCCTTGCTAAGTGGCATGACTAATATGGCTTTGCCCACTGAAAGGAGGAAAAGAAAAACCTGAAGCGTAAATGTTCTTCCATACATAGCAAGATATCTTCCAGGTCAAAATATTTTTACCTCTACAAATATGTGCCATGGGGAGCTAAAGATCAAGCTGTTTACGTTTATATGCTAAGATAAGTCTGTCTTCCAAATGCATTCTTTTTCATGGCTACTTCTGACATATGTCACTGGCCATGGTTAAAAATCACTCTTGAAACAGTATCAGAGACTCTGAACATAACTATAAACAGAAACTGTTGGGAAAGCCTGTTTGCCTTCTGTCAAAGTTGGCTGACGGAGAAAAGAAGCTTGGGTTCTGAGACCTGCTGTCACATTAAGGAATGTTAGGAGGAAGGCAGAACTGTACTGGTTCTGTCTGTCCTGCGAAATGCTGGTGTATGATAAGTATGCTAGATAGGAAATGAGAAACGTTGTTTCAGTAAATAAGTGGACATTTTCATCTGTGAAAGGCAGTGTGTGATAAACTGCTATCAGCATCTAGTAGAACCTAAAGAAAATTACTTTGTTTCGCAATGAGTGAATGCGAATGTTCTCCAAGAGCTGTTTGTATGCTCTCACCTAAACTCTATTCCTACATCTGTTTAAGTCAAGAGATGAAATCTGACTGACTTTAATGGAAGCAGAATTAGGCTTATATTGAATTCTTGGAACAGTGTTAACATTGATGTCAGCAAGATTATGAGTTCTGCCCTCGTGCATTCTCCTGACATCTGCCTGTTTCAAGGTATAAATTAACTAACATGAGGAAATTTTTACATCTGCCTGTATTGGCAGCCAGGAGTGATGTTGTAAAATACTGGAAGCCTGACAAACCCTGCAACTTTCAAAACTTAGACTGAAAATGTTTGCAGTTTAGTTCCATTAAAATAGGAATAATAGTAAACAGAAGGCCAGAATTGAGATTTCTTTTTGATCCAAGACTGCACAAGAAGGAACAAGCTCTTCCTCTAAAGACTTATAAACAGTTTGAAGTACAGGTTTATCTCTGTTTACACAGTGAAACTAAGGGCAAAAGGAAATTAAATGATCTATTTGATGCCTTGGTAAAATGGTCTTTCTTTTAAAACAATAGGTTAAATGTCTGCGAAAATTTATTCTTCACTTTACAATCCTTCTGCAATTGATATGTTGTCATTACTTCATACTTTCTACTCTTCCAAACCTTAATTTTTTTGTATCTGCTTCTAGTATTTTGTATGCAGACGCAATAATTCTGTGTCCTACATTGTTTGAGTAATATGTAGCAGATGTCTGTTCTGTTTTTCCCATTGTACAAATCAATATATTTTCTGAAATGGAAAGGAGAAAAAAAGAAAAAAGGTCATCCTACATACTGAAGACAAACTGAGTTTGTCTAGTCTGAAATACAAATGCAAAACTCACAAGCTTTTTCCACTGAATGATCAGAAAGGCTTCATTTTGAAAAATACTGAAATATTTAACTCCCAGTATGGCTCATTAAATTATTTCAACAACTTTTTCCAGACCTTCCAAAGGCACTCCATCTTGAACACAACCAAGAATAATCTATTTTCCAAATTGGATTGAGCTTTCATTTTATGTCATCAATATTAACAACTGCGTGTCCTTAACACGTAAACTAATGTTACCAGAAGGAAACAAGAGATGTTTCTTAGATACTGCTCCAAGACCTAACAATGCAAAGGTACTGGGCATTTTCTGTGAAATGACAAACTTCTTCAGCTTCTTCTGGATTTTCAGTGAGCAGGAACTGAGAGCATTAATTACAGGATATACTGAACAACATTCAGGTCATAGGATGAAGTTCTTCCAAAATCTTCACTGCTACAGACTGTACTTTGGCTGAAATATTAGTAGACATAATGTAGCACTTTCTTACCAAGATGATTTTCAATTTCCATGGTAGCAGACAGTTTGGACACAATTCAAGCTGTGGCAGGTTTTTTTTGTTTGTTTGGGGTTTTTGTTTGTTTTGGGAGCTTTGGGGGGTTTGTTTTCATTTTCATTTAGCTTTGTTCTAGGAAAACTACTAACAGAGCAGTGGGATTAAATTGAAGTATCTCTGTTCTGTTTGTTATACAAAACTGTAGTATGTGGCTGTTCCTGTCAAGAAGATCAAAAATGAATGAAATAAATATGAAGTGGAAAGGAACTAGAGGTAGTGAAGTATCTTGCCTGGGGTCTCTCAGCTGCATGACTTCTGGGCCATAACATGTCCATTTCTTGGAGCTTTATGCTGTGGGGTTTTGTTTGTTTGTTTTTTTTTTATAATTCCAGTTGTCTTAAAGTGTTATGTCTCTAAACATGGTGCAATGTATGTATTACATTTAATGGTATTCTTCTCCAAACGTTTTTTTATCCAGTTCTCTTCCCTCTCCACATTTCACACTGGATCTGTTTGGACGATCATAATGCATAAAGCAGATTGCTTGCTGTTATTCCTGTTCCCTAATTTTCAACAGGAATTTCAGCTACTGTCATGATAAGTGTAGGACAGAGCCTGACCTAATATGGATATAACACTCTAAGATCAAATGAAGTTAAAGAGTGAAGGTGCCTATATGTGCCGTACTACTCGACTATGGGGTTTTATGATGTATTTTTGTTAACTCCATTTCAAAATTTACTTCTACCTGACTCTGTTTCAGAATGTGCATGTAAATTGTCTTGTAGAACAGAAATGAGAGTATTTGGGAAGGAGATTGTATCTAAGTATCATAATGAACTGTATCTAAATACCGAGGATATGAGTGCTCAGGAAGGACAAAAGCATCTGAGACAGAAAATTGAATTAATAAGATTATTGATATTGTCTCTCAGTTTTTCAAGTTCCCACTTTACTCAGTGCAAAACAACAGGGATCTGTTGCTATTTACATATATTTAAATTTCATTCTTTTTACCAAGCTTCCTCAGACCTCTGAGGACACTGCACATTACTAGACAGCACCTTCAGGGGGAGAAGATGGAAAGCAGACCAACAGGCACCATGGCCACTCAAAGTGCACCTGAACCAGAGGAGCAACCTGTGCCAATAGCAGTGATCCCTATGCAGAGGAAACATTTAAGACCAAATGCAGTCCACTTAGTGAAGAATGAAGAGGAAACAGCTCCTTCAGAACAGGAGGAAGAGGCAGGACCAGTGATGATTACCAAATTCGTATCCCTGGGGGAGCTGCAAGATATGCAAAAAGATTTCAGCTGCCAATTGGGTGAGCCTCTGGTGACCTGGCTGCTCCAGTGCTGAGATATCATGACTGATGATATGAAACCTGATGGTAATGAAGCCAAGAAACTGGGATCTCTGTCACAGGATGAGGACACTGACAAAGGGATTGGGAAAAGAACAGAAACCCTCAGCCTCTGCAGACAACTTCTGTCAAGAATGAGGGAAAGGTATCTTTTCAAGGATGATCTTGTAGTACCCCAAGACAAGTAGAACACAATGGAGCAAGGTATCTAGTACCTGAGAGAATTAGCTGTGTTGGAGGTACCTCATAAGGATTCAAAAAACAAGCAATCCCCTATAATTCCAGAAAAAATCCACTGTACACAAACCATGAGTTGGAAGTTCCTATGGAGCACACCATTGCCATGTACTAGCTCACTGGCAGTGATGTCATTAACAGCTGTGGTGGGGGAATCGGTTCCTCTACTTCCCCAGCCTCCCGGGGTCTGGAGAGAATTGCGAAATCCCCACGTGGTCAGGAGAGAAAAGATGTAGCAGTCCGGGATTGAGTGGTCATAGTAAAGTCCTTAATTACATGTGTCCACACTATTTAAACCCTTCGGGTGGGGTTTAGGAAGCTAGGGTGTGATTGGGTAAGGGTTCAGGGGGAGTGGTGTGGTTTGGGGGACACAGGGGCCAATAAGGGAGCAGGAGGACCAAAACCCAGTGGGAACCCACGAATAGGGAATGACAGGTGATACATCCAATAAGGTCAGGAGTGGGGCGGGGCTGGATACCCGGGACAAAGGAAAGCTCTTTTCACATGTGTGCAGGGGGTTCTAGAGATTACAATCTAAACAGGGGAAAACCCCTACATAAAAGACACAGGTAATGTTGAATTATAAAGTCTCTGGTCCTTTGGAAGCTGTCAGAGTGCTGGTCCTGTATCCAGGAGCTTCTTTCTGCACAATGTATAGTCTGGATAACCCTCTGTCTCTGTTTCACATGTACTGTGGCAGAAGTCTTTCCCAATGTTGTCATGGAAAGAAGGAAACCAAAAAGTGGATAATTTGGTTGTCAGACTCTGACTATATAAAGTATCTCTTCCTCACTACGGACCTGCATCTTGTCTGTGGACTGTCCAAACACCTCCAGCAATTCAATCAATGTCAAGATGGATGTCATCAGATTCCAATGGATGTGGTCAACAAAATAGCAGCTATGTCCCCACCAATCAGGAAGAAGGAAATGCTTTCCTGGGTGCTGTGGGTTTTTGGAAGATGAATATTCCAGATTACAGTCAGATTGTAAGGCCTCTTTATCGTGTGACACAGAAAAGAATGATTTCAAGTGAGGTCCTGAACAACAACAACCTTTTGAACAAAGGATGAACAGGAGATTGTTCATGCAGTAGCACTTGGGCCATCAGGACAGGAGAAGGTGTGAAAAATGTGCTCTACACTGTATACAGAGAGAATAGTCTCTCTGCCTCCTAGGAGTCTATGGAAAAAAGTACCTGGGGAGACTTGAGAATGACTGCTGGAGTCCTGGACTTGGAGATACAAAGGGTCTGTTACAGCCCAAATGAAAACAAACCTTATGAAGGGGTTCGAGCACCTTCAGAAGTGATTGGTCCTGGAGCACTGCTCCTCCTGGCACTCTGACTGCCAGTGCTGGGCTGGATGTTCAAAGGGAAAATTCCTTCCATCATGCAGATCACACAATGAGCTTGAATAGGAGACCCCAATTGCCCAGGGGTCTTGGAAGTCATCTCGAACTGGCCAGACAGTGAAAATTTTTGATTATCATCATCATCAGATGAGGAAAAGGTGACACATGCTGACTACAGAAATGATATATTTATCTTATATATATTATATTTATATTTATATTTATATTTGTATAGTTGGAAGGTGTAGGCTCTGTGCGTGACACAGATGATGTAGAAGATGGGGCCTCCGATTCTCAACTCCATCTCTGGAGCAGAAAGGGGAGGAGAAGGGTGGGGAGCAAGGTAGTGACTTCTGATTTTGGAGAGTCTTGGTGGGGGCACTGAAATGGGGAGTGCCATTCCTAAACCAAGACACATAGTTGCAAAAGATGTAGATAACTTGCATTCACAAATCATATTGGGTGTAGCACAAGGATGAATTCTTCCTGATACTGGAGCAAAGCTAGGAGTCCGAGAAGTTAGTAGATGTTGGACCTTCAAAGGGCTCAAAAGATTTGGATGTAGAGACAGCAGTGATAATGCAATGGAATAGAAATCAATCCATTTTAAAGGTCTAACAGAAAAGTGGGGAGAAAATAGCTCTATATCACAGAAGACAGTTTCACGTTAAGGTGAGTAAGTGCCAGCTAAGGCTGCTGGCAAAGATGACAAACAGCTGCCTCAGTCTCTAACAGTATTTGTAACATGCCATATTTAAAGTCAGCTGTGTCACTACAAGCTCATGATTGCAAAGTGAAGTCCGGTCACAGATTGTGCTATGTGGTTACACTTGTATTCTACTGTAAGCAACAGCCAAAAATATTTTTTAAATCTCTTTGTATTAATTACTGGCAGGTGTTACTTAATATGAATACATAAACGGTTTTCCAATAAAAAGACTTCTTACAGAATTATAGCCATGTGAAAACCTTTTCTTATCGACTACAAAATATAACACAATGCATGATTTTGGAATATCCTTCTTTTTCTTTGGATTTTACACTTTCAAATTTTGAACTTTAGAACAGATTTTAAACTTCTCACGTGGTTTTAAACCTTTCATAAGGTAGAGAGCTACAGTGATGATGATAGAGAGTACCTCTAAAATTTTCTAGTACCTTTCTGTTGAATTTAATAGAGTAGTTGAATCTGACTGAAAGTAACACTTGAAAATTCATAATGCTCTGAAAATTGGTTTCAACCAATGTTTACAGTGTTATTTTTTTACATTTATTTTTAATTTAAATGCTTAGTCTCATGCTAAATAAGTATCTTATAAAGGTCTAAGGCTTTTGAGGATATTTTTTAATGATCCAGAAAACTCCTCTTAGCATAAACTCTCTTAACATTCTCAAGTAAAACTTAACTGAATCATAATTTTTAAGCTACTAAATTAAGGAAGTGCACTGCCATTTGAAATCATTGAAGAAGTGGAAAGTAATTCTTATTCTATGTAATGCCTTTATTACCCCACTTTTCCCAAATACTGATGAGCTGTGATTATATTTCTATGAGCTTTGTTTTGCTGTTGATAGATTTGTCATTTAGTATAATTAAAATATATTTTCTTTTATCTTCCAAATTAATAGTGAGATATTTTGTCTTTTGGCCTCCTGTTTCCATAGCTTTTAATGTATAGTCAATGATAAAAAATTCCAGACTCCATTTGCTGTATTCTACTTTTTAATATTTTTAATGTCTGGGCCTTTTTTTCTAATCCTCTAAGCCAATGCAAACATTAGGGTTTCTTAATTACAAATTTTTGAAATACACAATGTAATAATTTTACTTGGAATTCACATTTTTCTGTTCATACAGTTAGTTGATTTAGCTTATAATTTCCTGCTAGACTTGTGAAAATGTTATTTTTAAGCACCAAACATATGTAAAGCCTTTTACTCTTCTATTCCACTTGCACATAACAAATATATTCAAAACAAGAGCACCTTCTACAAAGTAATTTTAGTTCTGTGATCATAACTTAATTAATTCAGAACTTCTTTTAAATAGCTGAAACTGTTCCTCCACACAGCTGCTCTCTCACTCTCCTCCCACCCGCTGCCTCACTGGGTTGAGGGAAAAAAATTGAAGTGAGTAAATTCTTGGGTGGAGATTAAGACAGTTTAATAGGTAAAGCAAAACCTGCACACAAAAGCAAACAAAACAAAGAATTCATTCACGAATACCCATGGGCAGGCAGTTGTTCAGCCGTCCCAAGGAGAGTAGAGCTCCATCATATATAGTGGTGACTTGGGAAGGCAAACACCGTCACTGAACTCTTTTCTTCTCCCTGCTTCCTCTGCAGTTTTATATGTTGAGCATGATGCCATATGTTATGGTATATCCCTTTGATCAGCTGGGTTCAGCTGTCCAGGCTTTGTCCCCTCCCAACAGCTTGTGCACTCCCAACCTCCTTGCTGGTGGGGTGGGATGAGGAGCAGAAAAGTCCTTGACACTGTGAGAACACTGCTCAGCAATAACAAAAATATCCCTGTGTTGTCAACATAGTTTTCAGCGCGAATTCTAAACACAGCCCCATACCAGCTACTATGAAGAATGTTAGCTCTATCTCAACCAAAACCAGCACAGTAGGATAAAGTGCTGCTTCACTTCCCACTTTGCTTTCTCTGTCCTTTCTCTGTGCTGCAATGCCAATTCTATTGAGTTTGTGCATGTAAACAAACAATTCTGATTCATTCTTATTCATTACTCATGCCCCAGCTCAATATCTTCATAGGTTTTGGTTTTGGATTTAGTTCTAAGCAAGCACTTTGATCTTTATCTTTGTTAACAGTTTAACACCCTTGTATCTACACTAGGAAACTTTACCTGAGATGAGAGATGACCATTATTGTACAAAAAAATATTTATAGAAGTAAGAGATTTAGAGAACAGCAGTATTTTTCAACCACAAAACCAAAGAGCATCTGGGAAATATTTGTGCTTTTTACTTTTTTTAATTATTTTTTTACACACCACAGTTTGTAATCCTTATCCTAGAAGATTAGCTTTAATATTGCTTAAATGGTAGGTAGGCTTGTTTGGTTATAAATAAGTTTGGATGGAGCTCTGACCAATCTGGTCTACTGGAAGGTGTCCCTCTCCACATCAGGGGGCTTGAAACTAGGTGGTCTTTAGGGTTCCTTCCAACCCAAACTTTTCTATAATTCTGTGTTATAACGAATATGAATCATTCTTCAAATGTATTTCAGATCACCTCCTATTATACATTATAGAATTAGTGATGCAATAAAAAGAGAAATCTTGATATGTTGCAGTTTTATGTACCAGTCTTAATGGCAAAATTGACTATATCCCCTTCTGCAAAAGGTGTTCATGAGCTATCAAACCAAATTACAGGTTTTTCCTTATATATATTTAAACTGACAAAGGCACAAAAGCAACCAATGAAAGCAATTATAGTTGTCCCATGTGGAGATATTCAGGGCTGGAGAGACTTGAGGCAGAACTGAGCTTGCTTATTCCAGTATATCTAAAAATGTTGATCATTCTGTCATGCCTAATCATATCAGCGTGATGAGCCCTCAAATGAACAGTACTGCCATAGTTTAAAGTAGATGCAGGCACTACTATCATATAACATACACCATTCAAAACAGTTTTCCAGAGTTTCAGGTTTGAAGAAAAGTCTTCCAGGCTCTCATGCCTCTGGCTGCTTTTGTGGTATCATCCATAAGGTAGCAGTGACAGTCTTACTGAACAGGGGAGGAGAGGTGAGGAGAGAGGCAGAGAGGGTCATTCCTTAGTTTCTTTCATCCTTCCGAGGTATTTATTTTTGCAGGACTCTGGGGTAGCTACTCTGACTAATAGGTGAATCGCTTTACCTGGGAAACAAGAGTTTTCCAGAGACAGACACCTTCACAGCCATAAATACATACGTTTTCAATATTTCCAAAGTTTATACTTTTAAGCAGTCACCCCATACTCTTGATACAGCTTGAGGGAAAAATGAGAAGATTTGCTTTTTACCTTGAGGTCAGCAATTCTGTATCAGTTCATTATTTTTAATGATAAAATTATTAGCAAGAAGAACATATAATACAATTTCCTGTCTCTTGATAACACATTATTTTGAAGTCAAGGGAACCTTAGGATATAAATTAACTGCATGGAGAGTTCTAACTACTGAATAAATATTTTAAGAGAAAAATTATTTTAGTGTCAATACATTGAAATTAGCAATTGCAGCTTACATAAACAATATAAGGTGGAAAGTGATTTGTATTGTCTTGTTTAGGATTAAACTGTTGTATTGTGAGTAATGCACTTTTTAGATAAATAAACATAGCTTTTTGTACATAATTTTAGAAAAAAAAAATAAAAAAAAGGTACAAGCCAGTCTATTTTGCTTTCAAAAGTGACAGATATACAATCGATTCTCTTCAGGCATCTGAAGATATGTACTTTATATCTGGCAGCACTCTACCTTTGGCTTCTTATCATAAATGATCTTATGCCACTGACCAAATGATCTGCTTTTATAAGAAATTATTGCAAGTCAACAGTCTTTCTTGTCATCTAATGACTTGAGTGTCTTCTTTTATCAGTCTATCATCTTTAAGAGCTTTGCTTTCCTCATCAGTTTTCCTGAATTCATATTTGCTTGGTTTGTCTGTGATGGACAGAAACTCCATTTGAGGACTTGAATGCTATCTAAAATACAAGTTAGTGCTAAAGAAGTATTTTCATTTTCATGGTATTTCTGCTTCTTTTGCTGTAATTTAAATATTCTAAATTTATTTTTATGTTCTAAATCCATTTTCTGTTTAAATATTTCTCTACACTCGCTCCTGACAATCCTCTCTTTCTTAGTTAGAAATACTTCTTCAAAGTGAAGTCAGGAGCAACAAAAACTATTTAACATTTCTGTATCTTTCATTTTTATGTTTTGAAAATGAATCTTTTTCATTATTGAACAAATATCAGGATTGAAGTTTTACTATTTTTTTTTCTAACACATAAAGCTTAACAAAAATGTCAGTCTCTCAGTAGAATTTCGACATTCTCTGGTGGTTCTGAGTGAAATCTAATGCATTCTCCAGCCTCAGCCCTGAGGTCCCTAGCCTTTGGCAGCCCATATGATAAAAATGCAGTACATAGGAGGCACTGTTTGAGATCAACATCCCTATGTCTCAGAAAACTAGAGAAACTTCAAAGAATGTAAGTGAATGAATAACACAAATACTTTATGAAAAATCATTCTGAATTAATCATGTCTGCTTTCATATGGCTCATCATATATTTCTTAAGTATTGCAGCTGCTGTATAGTTCAAATAATGACCACTATCCATTATTGAATGATTATTTTGGTAACATTTTTCATGTGAAAGTTGCCTACCTCTACCATAGTCTCAGATTTTCATGCTTTAAAATTCAAGATATAAGTATTTATCTTAGCAAGGGAATTTCAAGCAGAGAAGGTTGTAAAAGGCTTTTGAACTCATGAAAAATACACTAGTATGAGGTGAAGGTATTTTGGGATAAAACAAACCAGGTTTGTCAAAGCATTCACTTGTAACAGAGAATCTCATTTCCTTCTGTTTCTGACTGAGATCATGAAAGTCTGAAGTTGCCAAGTGAGTCTATCCACTAGATAATGATGTGGCACAAAGTCACTTTCTCTTCCTCTCTTCTATTATAAAAAAATAATCATGAACCAGATTATCCAATGATTTTTTTTTTTCTTGATGAAAATCTTATTGAAAAAGTTTCAACATAAAATTTTAGTTACATAAACTGATTGTTGTAAAATCATTCTGCAGTGGTTTCTCAATCAACTCCAACTCTGATGTCGTTATATCCACAAATTATTATTTATTAGTTCTTTTGCTTCCCCCCAGCTACTTGGCTTTGTGTTTTCCAGAATTTTTTCTATTTTTCAAACAGTAATACAAAAACTGTTGTTAAAGCATGTAGATGCACAATATGATGCTTCCCAAGTTAATAGAAGAGTTAAGGAAAAAAAAACCAAACCAAACCAACAAACAAGAGACCAGCAAGACTTTAAAAGATTAGAGAAATATGGGAGATTATTTCATCCAGTTGAAATGAAATTTAGCTTGCTTCTTCCTTGGAAGAGAAATTGTCATTTAAAATCTAAACTGATGATAAGGATGTTATTTTATTTGTTTCAGATCTGTGTGTATATATATCTGGTTCTGGAAGAATAAGAACAAATAAATGTGTAGAATATATTCTGTATGTGTTATGCTGCAATACAAAGAGTTGTACCTTAAGTCCTATATATGTCATACAAAGTTGCTTGTACAAAGAGCCGCTTTGATGTGAGTGATGGTTATTAATTAAGCCTTTACAAGCACACATTTGGTGCACTTCATATCAAACACATTTATTCCAGTATAATCAAGGATGACTTATCATTTAAGGCATCACCTTTAAAAGGTTTGAGATGATCATTGGGTGACTATTCAGCATTTCCAACTTACAGACAGATCTGTAAGGTTTGACTGCAATGCTCAGAGATGCAAAACACATGCTTAAAAAATAAGGCAATAGTATTGTCTCTGAATAGATATTTTCTTCCCACCCAGGTCTTTATTGGCAAGATAAAAGGAATTTGGTAATATCTTCTAAAAATTTTGGGAGACAGATTATCCCCAACACTCTGGTTGCTCTGAGGTATTATGAAGGCTGACTAGCAAAGGAAAGTTGACTTCAAGTTTCTTCTTCAATATTTTAAGCAGAATATTTGCTATATTCTTTTAAGGCATTTAAAAAAAAAAGATTAGCAGTATCATTTCTAAGCCTTGGCTCCTTCCTAGTAAATCCATTGCCCAAGGAATTCTTTTATGTATTCAGGAATGCATCCATGTTCTCCAGTAAAGCTTACAGCTGTTTAAAAATAAGATATGTCTCAGAAAAATACCCTTTATCCTCAAAATACTTTTTATTTTGTCTTTCACTCTGATCCTTCAGGTATAGATTTTCTTTTCTAATCAAATCACGGTAAAGTATGGTAAATCAAATCATGGACTAGGAGTTGGTGCATAAAGCTAAAGCTTAAAACTGCATATCATCTTAGCTACAAAAGAATTATCTGTAGACAAACGGAGGTACCTTTAAAATGTTATTTCTTTTGAAATATTATGTATTAATTAGAATTTTTTGCAGCACTGCAGAACTCTGATGAGGTGATTGCCTAATCCAGCACACCAAGCCATGTTCCAGTGCATCAGGACAAATTGATAGGTATGTTACAATCACATCTAATATGTAGTTAAAATGAAAAATACTTGTAATAAAAAAAATAATTTCTTTACCCAACATGTTACCATCAATGGATTTTAAAAGTGTCTTTGTTTGTTAGTCAGCCATGCTATATTTGTTTTCTAATCTGCGTCCCACAAGAATACAAAGGACTAAATCCTAATTGCAGCATCTATAGTAATGGCAAGTGTAATATAAATATCTGAAAGGTTGTAATATGATTTTTTTTTCTCAATCCTCATAACCAGTAAGAACTTTTTTGGAAGTTTAAAAATGAACAAAGGTGAATTTGCTACCTGAATAAACTGGATAAAAAAAATATTGATAGGAAAAAATAAGGACCCCTATAATGTTCTTTATGTCATAGGTCTTCTAACTGTCTTTTGAAATGCTTTGCTTTGATTTAAAATGTGTGTATTGGGTTACAAAACACCTCTATACAAATAGAGCTGAATGCATTGGACAGTATATTCTACGAATTTTTCTGTGTTGTGGTTTGTGAGACATTTGCATTCATTACAGAAGCAAAGACTGAGCAGAATAAATTTAAAACCTATTAAGTCAACCATATACAATATGAATCTACTGATGATAATAAGAAAATATAGCTAGTGAAGTTTTGTTTATTTTGCTGTATTTACACATTTAAAATTCCTTGACTTATGGAGCATTAATAAGATCATATGTGCAATTTTCCTGGGTCATTTGATTTGTTGTCTTGACAGAAGGCAGCTGATGGCAGCTGACATTAATTTATAGTTTAATGATTTCATAGTTATAAAATGAATTACAAGGCTACAAAGGAGAATATGAAGAGGCATCATGATGTTTCTTGTGTTGAAAATCTAATAGTGCAAAATTCTTTGGGTTTGTCTCTAACACTGAGTATTCTGGAGTTGAACATATTTTATTTGAAGAAAGAACACAGAAATCACAACTTCTAGGATTGGAGTTTCTAGGGAATGATAGATAAACGAGGAAAAGCATCTGTAAAAGTTTAGTAGGTAAATTTCTGACAAATATGGGAAGAAGGATTCAGGGTGAATATGCTGGAGAGGAGAAAAATTCTTGGGAATGCTTTCAAATCAACTGAACTATTTCACTCTTTTGCATACTGATGTCGAAGGGAGAAAGGTTGTTAGACATCTAACATCACTGAATATATTTTTGGATACTTAGGAGTTATCTAAAGGCACTTAAACTTGCTGATTTGCACTGGCACAGTGTCTGCTGAGTGTAGGTTTGCAATCGCATAACAATACTTATTATTAATTAAACTTTCAATCTTTTGTTATGACAAATTTCCCAAATAACTAATTTTTAGACTTTTACAGACACTTTTCTTCCCCCGCCCCCCCCCCAGTCCCCTCAGAATCCTAATTTTGCAATTGGATTGTTTCCTTACTCTTCAATCTCTTAGTTTAAAAGTGTGTACCTCCATAAATAATGGGATCTGTTTTGAGATTTTCTATTTCTTTAAAAGTGATATGAAAAGCTCCCTTGTGTTTTTTTATTGACTAAAATGTCTATTGTTTTGCTATTACATTTTTATCTTTAGCGTGCTTTAGCAAGAACCATGAGCATCCATGATTATTGCCTATTACCTTACATGGCAATTGAACAATCTCGGCAGAGTTGTTTGCTATTTCATTTGGGAAAAAAGATTGGTTTCAATAGTAACTTTGTCTTTTTCTTTCCATGCTTTATGTTCTTGATAATGCTGTTTTCCTCTGCTTCTCTTTTTCTCTCTTTTTTTTTTTTAATTTTTTTTTTCTGCTTGACATTTGGCCTAGTTGTCAGCAACCTCATTTAAATTATTTAACTTTTCTTCACTTGCTTGTGAAAATTTTTGAATTCTCTTTGATTAATTTCCTGTGATGCTTTATATGTATGTATATGTATGTACATATATATGTAAATATATATACGTATGTATGTATATATATATTCATATTAATTTTCCATGCAATTATATATGATTTGGACATTTGGCAATTCAGTTCACAAGCCACTGTCAGATAAATAATGTATTTCAAGACTTCTGCACATGCCTATTAACCTGACAGACCTCAAACCCTTTCCAATTTGTAAGAAGTTTCCTTCTATAGCAATTACTTTATACTTTGCACCTGATCCAGTCTTTTTATCCAGTAGCCCATTTTAACCCTTATTCTTTACCTCAGCCATTAATCTCTAGTTTGGAACCTTGTCAAATACTTTTGAAAATCTGAGTATATTACATCCACTGAATTCCCCTTATCTCTTACAGCAGCAGTATCTTGAAAGTACTCCAATGGGCTTGATAAGAAAAACAGTTCCCTACCAGAGTCCTTGCTAGTTATCCTTAATCAAAACATGCTTCTCCAGGTGTTCTCCCTACTGTAAAGGCCTGTGTGAAACAGTTTAAATTATTTTCTTCATGAAGTACTATCTACAGTTTGCTGTTAAGCCATTGCTGATTACTTCAAGTTTAAATCTACAGTTTTCCTTGGCTTTAGCTGATGCTGTTTTCCTTCTAACTGACATATGCTATGACAATATTTTTTGCTCACATTTTAAATATTATTATGAATAGATGATTAATGTTTAATTTGTATCTGGTCTAAGCAGACGTGTTACTGTGAGCTGTGTTTGACACTTGAAGAGAAACTTGCAAAGTATTTCTGCTCTCTGTTAAACAAATTAATTGCTGCTTTAACAAACTGCAAAGAGAATATTTTATAATGACCTTGAAAATTTAGTCATAATTTGTATTAATTCTTGCTCTAGTTTTGGACCACTCCTAAATTCATCCCTGTAGTAGGTTCACCCTGGTTGGATGCCAGGTACCCACTAAAACTGGTCTATCCCTCTCCTCATCAACTGGACAAAGAAGAGAAAATATAAGGAAGGAAGGGTTCATGAGAGCTTACTGATCACTGCCATGGGCAAAAAAAAGACTCAAAGTGGGGATATTAATTAAATTTATTGCTAACAGGATCAGAGCAGGAGAATGAGAAGTAAAATAAATCTTAAAGACACCTTTCTCCCACCCCTCCCTCCTTCCCAAGCTCTTCCTCCCCTCCAGCAGCGCAGGGAGACATGGAAGGGGGGTTAGAGTCAGTTTCTGTCACTGTCAGGGGGAGGAATCCTTCCCCTGCTACTGTGGGGTCCCTCCCACAGGAGACAGTTCTCTACAAACTTCTCCAATGTGAGTCCATCCCATGGCAACAGTTCTTCACAAACTGTTGCAAAATGGGCCACTTTTCCACAGGGTGCAGTCCTTCAGGCACAGTCTGCACTAATGTGGGTCCCCCACAGGGCCACAAGTCCTACCAGGAAAACCTGCTCCAGTGTGGGCTCCTCTCTCCATGGGCCAGCAGGTCCCTGCCAGGGCCCTGCTCCATCTTGGGCCTCCCATGGGGTCACAGCCTCCTCTGGGCATCTACCTGGTCCATCTTGAGTCTCCATTACAGGCGGCAGGTGGGTCTCTGCATCCCTATGATCCTCCCTGGGCTGCAGAGGCACAGCTGCCTCACCACGATCTGCACCATGGGCTGAACGGGAACCTCAGCTCTGGCACCTGGAGCACCTCCTGCTCCTCCTGCTCCACTGACCTTGGTGTCTGCAGAGGTGTTCACGTGTTCTTGCGTTGCTTTTCCCTTTCATCTGCACAATAACATTTTTTTCCTTATTAAATATGTTACCATATTTAGTGGTTACTATCATTCCTGATTGGCTCAGCCTTGGCCAGTGGCTCTGTCCTGGAGCTGGCTGGCATTGGCTCTGATGGATGTTGGGGGAAGCTTCTGGCAGCTTCTCACAGAAGCCACCCCTGTGGCCTCCCTGCTACCAAAACATTGCCACTAGCAGATACACATGTGATAAGAAATATGACAATAAATATAACAGGGACAGAGGTGAAAATAATTACCCCTTCCTCTCCTCTCCTCTCCTCTCCTCTCCTCTCCTCTCCTCTCCTCTCCTCTCCTCTCCT
>JAWWEW010000112.1:73164647-73174647 GCA_035583185.1 Anabacerthia variegaticeps | reverse complement strand
ATTTTAAATGTAATAATTAGGAAACAATATTGATGGTTTGAGGAATAAGTCTATAAAACAATATGTTCAATTTTCTTGTAAGTTCATGTTTGTGACTGTAACTTTCACCATAAGGAAAAACTTTTACCATTCTTTTTTTGGAGCAGAGCTTTGCCTCCTCTTGAACATGGCTTAAGTTCCCTCTCCTCATGCCTCAAGCTGAATGCATTGGCTTCTTACTATGTGCCTTAACTCTGTACCCTGTTGACTTCAACTGAAGAAGTTAGGACTGGATCAGAGCAGTCTGCTTGGAGCACAGGCAGGACCTGACAAAACCGGCTGAGGTTGTCCACAGTATGTCCAAAAGGTTTCTCAGTGTAGGTAAGCAAAGTCAGTTCATACATTTCTAGTACTTTGTTGATATCTTGTGACTGAGAAATAGACCTGAGCACTGAGAGAGAATCAAACTACAGTGTGATATTGGTCCTGTGAGTGTATTCTCTCATGGAGAAATATACTTGCTAAGCTGTGTTGTGTATTGTCTGCCATTGTCTTTGGTGGTTATAACTCAAATGTAGTGATGTAGCCTTAGTGAAGGTTTCTGAACAATCAGCTGTTAAAAGTGCTATACAGCATTTAATTCTGAATGCTGAGTGGCAGAATTCAGAGTCAAGTACCTTCTGTTACAGAGTATCTGTATCTGAAACCTGTCCAGATTTTGTAAAGATAAATCCTTTATAATAATTACTCAGTTATTTTTAATTTTTGTGAATCAAAGTGAATGTTGTGTCAATTAAAGCTTTGACAAGCATCACAAGTTCAGGATATTTTCTGAAAATAAAGGTATTGGTCTTTATTTATACGATAAAAGTATGCTTAAGGGAAAATTGCATTGCAAGGTTGAGGATTATTTTGGAAGAATTTTCTCCTTATTGTCAATCTCCAGTAACTGGACTGAGCAGAGCAGGAGTCCATGGCGGAGAAGTATCTCTGTGTAAAGGCATGGCTTCAGAGTCCTCATAGTAGCACATGGACATACTATTAGATTCTTCCTTCTTCCAGCTGGTATACATTTTGCTTATCATTTTGAAAGCATTGTTGCTGAAAAGAAAAATGAGAATAGGATGACCTCCAAAAAAGGAGGATTCTTCAGTACATGCACTTTCATCAAATATCTGTCTTTTTTAAACTAGTACTTAAATAAAGGCAAGGTCTGCATCATGCTGAGAATGCATATTCCTTGAAATTCACTAAAAAAGGCCCAGTAAATGCTTACATGACTTTAAAAGGATTAGCTTTACAATAGCGCAAAAATTAAGTTTCTAATTTCATCCATACAGCAGAACATAATTATATTACCTTCTTCTCATGATGCACAAACACTCTTTTTGTATTTTAATTTTTTTGTGGTATTATCCTTCATGCTATCTTGCCTATAGCAGAACCCTGCATCCTTATTGTGTTTGAACTGGATCACAAAGGCAAATTTCTTCTCCAATCCTCCTCAGCGTTTTACTTTCAGTATGATTCTTTTAGCTTGGTTCAATTTTCTGATCCAGTTCACTCTGTGGGCCTACAGATAGTTATATTTACAAAAGCAATCGAGCAGCATGGATGTGGAAACAAGCATAAGGCAGAGAGAGGAAAATAACTGCTTAAACTTGTATTGCTGCAGAGAGAACACACAGCCTCAGTTAAACATCTATGAGGAGTTGTGTGGATATACTGTGCACATATCTAGGAATCAGTGCAATTTTTCTTTCTTTCATAAAGCACTTGTCATCAATCTTCTGCAAGCAGTAAGTGAAAACAGAAGCTGTCATCTATGTCATGGCATTTGCCTTACACCCTGCAGGCAGCAAACATCAGCTCAGTTCTCTTAAACACCAGGCCTTTCTCCTTTGCATTTTGATAGCCAGAATTTTTGCTTTGTCTGTCATAGTGTTCAACATAAACTTGTGTTACAGTTTTTTTCCCCTTCCTTCATTTTAAGCAGCCAAAGAAGGATGGAGAATTTTTCTCTCAAAGAATGCCCTTCTCTCATCCCAGCTGTGTGTAGTACCTGCTAGGCATAGGAAAGCAACTATAGCTGGATAGCAGTCAGGAAAACTATATTCATGCCATAAAAAACTGATTTAACATAATATACAAAACAAAATACAACAGAGCTACAGAAGAAAATGTCAGTGAAACATATGGTTTGACTTTGCAGTCTTTCAGAAAGTAAAAGTTTTGCCTCAAGATTTACAAGCTTAAACTTTAAATCTTCATTTACTGAGATGATTGCATGATATTAAGCATTGTGTTCTTCAGCATCTGGATGTAATGAGATGCTTTAAGTAGAGTGTCATTCTTGATATTCTGCCATAGCTCTAAATTGCTTATTCTCTACCAGTTTGCATTACAAATGTGTTTCTTTGCCTAAAGTAACATTAAAAAAAATATATATTCTTTTTTGTTAGGAAACTCACCATTAGCATGTGTGATTTACAGACTCATACTCCAAATTATGAAAAGAGTATATAACAATCTTCATGGGTAATTGAGAAATTAATACAGTTCATATCATTTTTGCCAGCTAAACACAAAAGGACAAATTTTACAAAAGGACCCTTATTCCTATTCCAAATTTTAACAGCCCCAAAGTAATCAGAACTTGATAAAACATAACAGCTATTTTTAGTTTCTTGTGTAACAACCTTCTTTGTAGCTTTTAAAAACTTCTAACTAATAAATTGCCTTTGTGATGTGCACTAGCTTTTGTGGAACTGTTAGAAATGAGTTGTTATGTACCTTTAAAAAGTATAGTCATTCATTTCTTTAAGCATTTTTCCAGCTTTCAAAAGACTTCAGTATAAACAAATAAAATTTTAAGTAGTGAAGACTGAGATCCTGGTTTTAGACTAATATAAATGTCATACTAATTGTAGAGTACAGAAGAAACATTGATTTGGATTAAACTGGCAATCCATATTTTTCAGCATTATGTCTTGGTAAATGTACAGAATAGGATTCTGTAGAGACAGATGTAAGAGAGCTTGCAGTGGAAGAGTTTTGAATTGTTGTTCATACAGCTAGATAGGGTGTCAAAACAGTGAACAAAATGCTCAGTTGGAGTGTGCTGCTCTATTTCCAAACAATTAAATACTTGATTTTTTTTTTTTTTTTGTTCCACAGTACATTGGCATTTTAAATGAGCTATGTATATTGACCCTTATAAAAAGAAAATTAAATCCTTGTGAAATGATTGGAAGCTCTTGGGCTTTCAAAAAAATTCTTGGATACCTAATTTTCATTGAAATTGAAGTATATTATGAAATAATTGAAAATTCTGATCTGCAATGGCTATATTTATTCTGGAAAATTATGGTGGCAAATACACAGGCTCATTCAATGGTGTTGAATCTGGATAGCACAGAACAACAACCTAGTTGCATACTGGTCATGTCTGAACTGTCTATCTGTAACTGCTTGCTCTTTTTTAAATTCAAAATGATGCCCAGGAATTGTCTGACCATTCTAATTATCATGGTCATTCATTAATGACCATTCTAACAGTTTTACAAATTAGATTATTCTGTTCCAGTGCCTGGAAATGTTCTGTGTCAATGTTTGCTTTCCTAGCCCCAGTATCATGGAATCATAGAATGGTTTAGTTTGGAAGGGACCTTTAAAAATCATCTAGTTCCACCTCCCCTGCCATAGACAGTGGCATCTTCCATTACTTCAGGCTACTCGAAGGCTCATCCAACCTGATTTTACACATCCATGGATAGTGAGTCCACAACTTCTCTAGGAAACATGCCCCAGTGCCTTACCACCCTCATAATAAAGAATTTCTTCTTAATATCTAATCTAAACCTACCCTCTTTTGATTTAAAGCCATTGCCCCTTGTCCCATCACTTCAAGTGATGTGCTTGTAAAAAGTCCCTCTCCGTCTTTCCTATGGGCCCCCTTTAGGTACTGGAAGGCTCCTCTAAGGTCTTCCTGTAGCCCTCCCTCCTAGAGGAAGAACAACCCCAACCGTCTCAGACTATCTTCACAGGAGAGGTGCTCCAACCCTCTGATCGTATTTGTGGCCCTCCCCCTGGATTTGCTTCATGAGGTCCATCTCCTGCATATGTTGTGGGCCCAGAGCCAGAATACAGCACTCCAAGTGTAGTCTCACGAAAGTGGAGTAGACTGTGATAATCTTCTCCCTTGACCTGCTGGCCATGTTGCTTTTGATGCAGCCCAGGCTGTGATTGGCTTTCTGATCAGCAAACACAAATTACTGGCTCATATTCAGTTTTTCTCTCACCAGTACCCCCAAGTACCCCACCAAGCTCTCTGCAGAGCAGCTCTCTGTGACATAAATCGTCTTAGATTACAAATGAGGCCAATGCAGCAGTTTAATGAAGGTATCTTTTAGAAGATGACATTTTAAAAATGTGTTTGAAATTTGCCTTGTAGTTTCCAATAGACGTTTGACACAAATGTGTTGCATTCTGTAAAATATGAAAACTAGAAACTATATTGACAATATTGTAAAAGCATAAAACCACTGCTAAAAATGGAATGTAACAACTGGTTTGATGAAGTAATTCTTTAAATTTATGCTACAAAATTTTTTCTAAGCTGCTCAGAATACATACAATTAATCCTTTAAAGGATTGCACAAATCATTTTGTTGCTCTTTTCTGAGGCTATCCGTATAAATAAATTGTATTATTTTCCTTAATTTAAGGTCCATTCATATCCAGAGGAAATTTCACTTACCATCTTTCTGCTCTGTCCTAGTCTTTCTAATTATCCCATTTTACAGGAAAATTGTTTCACATTTGCCTATGAAGTAACTTCCTTTAAATGCAATGTCAGCAGGCAACAGTAATTGATTAAAAATACAGGTTCAATGTGTATCCTTCTCTTTTATAACTCCTACACACTATGAAATTGCTCAACAACTAAAACTTAAAATGATGCTTTTATAACCTAGACTGAGTCTACATCTGTAGAATTCAATCTTTCTGAAAAATAATGATACATAATGTGTCATTGACCTCATGCTTCCTGAGGTTCATTTGATAAAAGACTCTTAGCAGTTCCTTCTCATCTGTATGCTAACTTCACTGATCAGAAATGGTAACATATTGAAAGTTAAAAATGTCTCACAGCAGAAAATAAATTCTATTTATACAAAAATAACATATAGCTACTCTAATAATAAAATTTATGACATGGTCTGTGTAGAATTTTTGCATTAGGTTCAGAATACACACCCTCAGATTTACAGTGTTAGAAAGCATGACTAGCATTTGGGGGGTGTGTGGGGTGATAAGAAAAATAATGTAATTCTTTATTATTTCCCAGGTTACAAAATGAAAATCAATTTTTTATCAATAATTTAAGATGCAAAATGTATTTTTTAAGGTTATTTAGTGCTCGGTCCTTTTTTCTCCCCCTTTCTTTCTTTTTTTTTAAAAAAAATCCTTTCCTTTTCTCTGATTTTTTTTTTCTTTTTGCAAAGAGGAAGAGGTAAATATGTGATGAGAGGTGATGCAGAAAAATCAGTTCCATGGGACAGACAGAAAAAAAAAACCTTTTCCATCCCATCAACTCCATGAGACAGAGAATAGGAAAAGGGTACCCATTTAAAGACTTCAACATATCTTTTTCTCTAGGTTGTTGTTATTTCTGTTCAAGTATGTTGGAGAAATCTATGTGCAAACTAGCTGTCTCTTTTTAAGGTCATCTCTTATTCCTGTTAGACTGCTTATAGTTCACAGGAAACAACACTGAATAACATTCCCAATATATATTTGGAAATAATTGAACATTAATTCTGGAAAATGTAATAGTCAAAGGTATGTGTTTTCCATGGGAAAATATTTTGGTAGGGAGTTCCAGCTTATATCCAGAGGGAACTCTGTTTATTTCCAGGGATATGAGCACATATCTGGTGAGCTGACCTTGACCAGCTGCCAGGTGCCCACTCAGCTGCTCTATCACTTCCCCTTCTCAACAGGTCAGGGGACAAGATACAATAAAAAGCTCATGGGTCAAGGTAAAGACAGGGACATCACCTACTAACTTACCAATTATTATCATGAGCAAAACAGGCACATCTTGGGGAAATTAACTTCGTTTGCTGACAAAAAAAGAATAAGATAATAACTAATAAGGAATCTGGAAAACACCTTCCTCCCACCCTTCCATTCTTCCCAAGTTCAGCGTCACTCACAATTCTTCTGTCTCCCTCCCCCAGGTGGCACAGTGGCACAGGGAATGGGGGTTATGATCAATTCATGATGCTTGATCTTTGCTTCTTCTTCCTCCTCATGGTCATCCCCTGCTTCTGTGTGGGGTCCAGCTCACAGGAGACAGTCTTTCATAAGCTTTTCCAACATGGTTCCTTTCGACAGGGTGCAGTCCTTCAGGAATGAATTGCCCCAGTTGGGGTCACACACTGAGTAATAGGTCCTGCCAGAAAAATTGCTTCTGCCTGAATTACTCTCCACAGGTTCTGCCAGGAGTCTGCTCTGTTGTGGGCCCTTTATGGGGTCACACCTTCCTTCAGGGTACATCCACCTGCTCTAGCGTAGGGTCCTCCAGAAGCTGCAGGTAGATACCTGCTCCACCATGGACCCCCCATGGACTGTAGAGTGACAGCCTGCCTCATCAAGGTCTTCATCAAAGACTGCAAGGAAATGTCTGCTGCGGCTCCTGGAGCTCCTCCTTCCAGCCCTGCTCCACCGACCTTGGCATCGCAGAGTTCTTGTTCTCACATGCTCTCAGTCTTCTCTTGCAGCTACTGTTGTGTAGCATTTTTTACCTTTTCTTAGATATGTTATCACAGAGGTACTACCAATGTTACTAATGGGCTCAACTTTGGCCAGAAGTGGATCCTCAGAGCCAGCTAGAACTGGCTGTCTGAAACATAGGAACAACTTTTAGCATCTTCTCACGAAAGGCACTGGGCCCCAACTGCTACCAAAGCTTTCCCATGTAAACCCAATAAATTACGTCATATGTTATAGCATTTTATTGAGGTTGGAAAAATAATTAGAGAAATTCTTATAGACTTGAGGAGTTTAATTAATTTCCTGAAGTAAACTTAAATAAACTCAAATAACAAGTCTTGTCCAGAATGATTAAACATACTATGTAGTCACAATCCAAGCTTAATTTTAACATAACTAAGAGTGCATCTTTTGAAAAGCTGCTGTTTGTAAAGGAAGTTTTGCAAAAGTATGAAATTGATAGGTGCTGTAAATGCAGAATCATTACTCACATGTTACTGTACTAGAATTAGCTGAAACAAGTAGGACATTGGCTTGAGACATCTTTTAAAGGTAAGGATTTTAAGCAACAAACGGTAATATGCAGGTATTTGTTGCTGCAGGTAATTGTAGAGACAAACACTATCTACCAATAAAAAATGGATTATACAAATTTAAGGACTATAAATAAATAAAGAAGGCCTACAAAATTATGTAGCTCCCAAGAGTAGAAATTGGCTTGTAAATGTCAGGAATATTTTAAACAAAGAACTATAGCTATATCAAGGGTTGTTTTGTTTTTATGTTTTGTTTTGGGTTTTGGGGGGAGGTTTTGTTTGTTTTTTTGTTTGTTTTGCTTCTGTTGGGTTTTTTATTGTTGTTGTTCAATAATTCAAACTATTGCACATCTTCGGTTTAGTCTGTTCTGTTTTTTTATTTCTGGTTCATATTTTAGGACATAATTTCAGTTCTAGCAATGGTGTAGAGATGAGGGGGCACTCAATAAACATCTGAACTGAATTGATATGTGACTGAAATTCCTGGGTTTTGTATGTATCTATAACTGTAGCTTCTAAACACAGGAAACCGTCTTTTCACAATGATAGTTAATGTTGATGAATGGTTAGAAAATGGCTTGGATGATGCATGTGATAATGCTACTTTACAGTAATCTAAAATGGCACAATAGTCCCATTTACAAGTGATTCACATGAGCTGGAATTTTTTGTTATATTTACAACACAATAGACCTCCACTTCTCTTCAAATAATGATGTTCATTGCAAATCATTGTGCTAGGATTTATGTTTTAAGTTTCTCCTTTATTAATTTTCTCTTTCCATGCTGGCCCTTTCACATCTTGCCTAACACAATGAAATTATTGTTGCTGACAGTGACTATTAACCACAGCTGCAACCAACCTGCTGCTGCAAGGATTTTAGTACAAGTGTGGACAAGTTCAGTGATTTTTTTTTTCCTTTTTAGGAAGTCTTGGATAATAGCATAATCACTGACCTCTTTCCTGTTCTGCAGGTGTAACTAATAGTTAACTGTATCTGTATCTGAAATTCACTCTTCTGTAGAACAGGGTCAAATATATAAACCTGAAAAGAAGTATGCCTGTAGCTTGTACATAACTTCAGTAACAAGTATGTTTTGTTTCCTTACTTTTTCCTCCAAGTGACTGCTGGGTCCTAAAAATGAGAGACCTGTAATGAACTAATGTTGCATTTGGAAGATGATTTTGTTACAGAATAGGGGTGCGCACTTTCCCCTTAGTTCTCTGAGGAAATCAAAGGGGTCTTGAAGGATATATAAAGAAAGAAAACAAATTTATTTCAAATATATCTATTTTAAAGCTGTACATAGTTAAAAATTGTGATCCTTGAATAATATTTTAGACTGATGTGAATTGCTTAAAGGATGTGGCTCTTTGGCTGCAATAAGCAGTTTGTTTAACAATTAGTCTGCAATTAATTTCCAAAACAATATCTCACCCATACCTTCTCTCTGTTCAACGTCTCATTATGCCATTGGATTGTTCTTGACCTTTCATAACTCATATTGAGTCATATGCTCACCTGCCCATTGAAATACATGACCTTTGATTGATCAATAAAAAATCAATTATATCTCGCAGTTGTTACTTGCAGTGTTTTTTGTCTGTTAAACAGACTTAATGCCCTGTATTACTCCATAGCTGTGACTCGACCAGACAAAAAGTGGTGATTTATTATTAGAAGGCTGATTTTAATTCCTTGGGAAAATTCTTATCTAAATGTAGGATACTAGCTCTCTTTTACAGAAACATCTTTCCACAGTTTCAAAGTTATTTAGTGACCCTTTATCTGAGATACAGGATGTGGGAAAAGGAAAAAAAAAAAAAATGACTGAAATTGTATGGTCATAAAGCTAAAACAAATGTATGATCCAGACATTTCAGTTTGATTTTCTTCCAATATGAAAACTAGTGTATAGGCGTGTGTTCAGTTTTAGTGCAATTAAGAAAAAAATAGAATGGTAGGAAAAGAAGCATTTATCTTTAAGACCTACTTTAGCAAAGTATAACTATTACTGTCTCCCTCAGAGTACAGAATGATACAAATATGTTCTTTTCACACACAACTAAAACTCAGAACTTGAATTCTTGCTCCTTGTGATTAATAACATGAGTCTAGCTTAAGGCTGAAATTTGGGCTAGGTAGTGATTTGACCTGTTTTAGTCATTACTATCATGGTAGATAGTGGCCATAGTCAAGTTTCAGGGAACACATTTTAATATTTGCTATGATCCTCTCTGAGGTTATAACTGTGCTATGATTATGGTCCATCACTAGGACAAGAATCATCATCATCATCATCATCATCATCATCATCATCATCATCATGGCTAGGCTTCGGAATGAAGATTTGCAAGGGGTACCTGTGAGGCCTATCTCACATTGACCTTTTTTGCACGCTGGTGGCTAAAAAGGCCAATGTGAGATAGGCAAGTCCGATTGCAAAAGGCACAGTGGAAAGTCTCCCAACATGCAACTGTTAATTTGGACACACCTTTGTAGGCAGGTGTATGCCTTTGTCTTTTTGGGTTTGTTTTTGTTTGACTGCAAGGAAGATGCTTGCTGACTGCGGCAAGCCAACCGGGTGAAGAGTGGAGATGAGCTTTGGTTAGGCCACCTTTTCTATGCCCCTCTCCATGTGGAGCAAGCAGTGCTGTCCTTGGAAAAGGCTGCTTGGTCATTCAGGATGCTGCCGAACCAGAC
>JAWWEW010000112.1:73111918-73156389 GCA_035583185.1 Anabacerthia variegaticeps | reverse complement strand
ACTACATGAACTATTACTTGTGGTAGCACATGAACTTTTATGAAATGTGAGGTGAAGTTTTTCACCCAGCACTTACCAATCTAAGTCACTGAGTGCAGCTTGGGCAGACGTCTTTGTACAGGTGGTTGCAGATGATCTGTTGGTTACTACCTGGCAGGCAAGAGAAAGGAAACTTGCTAAGTTTGCAAGGGACAGGTTTTTATTCTGGCAGTTTGGTGATAGAAAGGTGAAGGTGGAAAATTGGTGTACTGCTTTTGGAAGCAGGAGAGAAGGAAGGGATACAAGTCTGATCCTTGAGCCTGACATGAGACCAAGCTACAAGAGGCTGAATTATTGCCGATGGTGGCAGCTGCTGTTTTCACCAAAGGGAGAATATGTGTTCTGTCACAGAGTATTTGTGATTTCTTTGAGAATTATGAACACCATATTTACATTTTCACCTTTTAACAAAATATTTGTCATTTATGTTGGAAAAAAAAGCATTTTTGAAATATTTTGCTTTGCTTGAGTTTTTTCACCTTCAGAAATGTAACACTCAAAATTGCTTGGGAAAGGCATGAGGAAAGTCAGGTGTCAAATACTGTTTTGAATAATTCACCACTTACTTTTCAAATGCAAGATTTACCTTGCAAGATGCTGATTTTTTCCATGATTCATTTATGACCTATGACAGTCATATCAATGATGACATTTATGAGACTGCTATATTGGCATCTTTCTTGCAATAAACATTTGTAGAGCAATTGAATTTTGGTGAATGAGAAGTGTTTAAAAGTATTGAAACTGTTTACTGTGTGATGTTACACAAGCATCCTTTTAACCTCAACAGGATTAAGTAAAAGCAAAGTTCTTATTAAACAGATGCAAAAGTTTCCTTGATTCCACTCTCTCTTCAGAAAGGATTAGACAAAATAGAGTGTTCAGAAAAAACTCTTCTTTTTTTCTCCATCCCTTTACAAATTGTGGATGTCCAATAATACTGAAATGTGAGCTGTAGAACTGTAAAGAGCTGTTTCCAAAATCCAAACAGAAGTGTAGCTGGTTCTACAAACACCAAGATCCATGCGAGATAGTTTTGAGCTTACTTTCTTGATACCTAATCAGTTACCTGCATGTAAAACATCAGATATACTTCTGGACACACACATTTATATCAAACATCTTATTCAATAGAAAATTATTTTGACAAACATAAGAATAGATTAACACTTTTCCTGAAGCTTGTTAATTCTGTAAAAGTTATTAAGAAGTGTGTTCCTTTGCCTTGGAACAAAAGTTGAAAATAAAACGCAGTAAGTGGCACTTATGAGAAATGGTTTCTATATTGCAACCTGAACTGTATTTTCTGTGAGGCACACAGCCCTGAACTCCTGTAAAACTCTTCTTCTCTTAGTGAAAGATATCTTCATTAACAAGATTAATTATTTGAAGTTGGGGTGGTGAGAAAGAAAAAAAATGGAAATTTATGGTGAAATTCTCAACCAATATTAGGGAAAAATCCCTTCCTCAGGTCTGGCAGGTGGAACACTGAAGAGATATGCATTTGTTTGCAATAGTAGACAATACTAAGGACAGTTAAACACAAAACCAAGTTCTGATGGATCTGACAAAAAAGAACAGAAAGATTAATTATTTCACTCTGCCTAATACACCTTTGGGACTTGCTGTAAAAATTAGTCATTCATGAAGCACTTTGACATCATCGTGTGAAATAAGTTTGAGAAGTATTAGCAGTAGTTTTTTCCTTATAAAAATATAGTCTACTACTGTATAATATTTCTCAGTGAAATAAAGTAACAGTAAATTTGATTTTTATTATGTTTCTGTTATATTGTAATTATTTTTTATAATTATGTATGTGCTCAGTACCTAAGCAAAGAGTTGTTTTTTAATTAATTACCATTACTATTTCCAAAGATTAAAAAATACTGGTATAGGAGACGCATGTGGAAGGAGAATATGTGCTACAGCTTGAGGGAAACATCATTCAATACAAAAGAATAATCAGCACTGAGCAAAAACTGATGATATATTGTCTCAAGCATTTAAGTTAAACATATTCTTTGACTTTACAACTCAGGAAGTTAAAGTATCAAAGAGTATATCTTCCGATATGATTAAAGTATCCACTCTAAAACATTTTAGCACAAGCTTAACTGTTAAGTCAGCAGAAGTACTGATACTCAGAAATGTAAGCATGATTATGTGCAAATTTCTACAGAAGTAATGGTGGAATTCAGCAGCACTCACTGGCAATGGGAATGCCCAGGGGAAATTGAGTCTGGGAATTGTGATGTAACAATCTAATAATCCTCTGGGTGCTAGCATTTTTGAACTTTGTGGTAAACAACTTGGAGAAACACAACTGGGAAAAAAAATTAGCAAATAATGGCTGCAGTTAATGTTTAAAATCTGGACATCTCAAATGAATATATAACTAAGATTTAATCATACTGTCTTTGACATAAATAGACTAGAACTCATTCTTCCTGATAGATCCTTTTTCTTTCTGATAAAGAATCCTCTCTTTGCTTTACATATTTCTTTCCCTGGCAAGAAGTGTCACATTTAGCTATACTTAAGCCAGGTCACCGCTCTGTTAACCTATCTGGTGGTATTTGCAATTATAAAGCAAGCTTTAACAGGAATTTGACATCATAAAATATTGCTGGATAAGTCTTTTCCATTTGGGTCTTTTTTTTTCTTTTTATTTTTGGATTAATGGAAATTATGTGTAATAATAAAATGTAAAAAATTTAAGTTTAGATTGTGTGGATTTGTGTTTAAATTTTAACATTATTCCTTTTTTAACAAAAAAATCTTTTTTGTTTACATGCGGGTGGTAGGATTGACAAAAGATCTACTTCTCCAAGTCATTAATCCTCAGGAATGTCAAGGGTTATCATGTGTTTCCCTACTTTGGAACAAGGGTAACAATGGAATTACCCAAGAAAGCATCACAGAAAGGTGTGACGTTTCTTTTGAGTTGATACCTATAGTCTGAATACTATGCCCACTTCACAGCCATGAGGTTTCCCAAATTTTCGGAGGAAAAGGTTGCTGTCAAGTTCATGCATGGGCACACAGGATTTCACTGAGTTAAAAAAAACCAACCAACCAACCAAAAAAAACCCAACAAAAAACAAACAAACCAAACAGTAACTGGTGATAAGAAGCTTTGTATTTTGGTTTTCTTTTTTTTAAAAAAAACCCTCTTCCACTGGGCAGTTAGAAAATGCTAAAGATGGTTTCTTCTAGATATGAGATAAAAAATTCTGTTATTTACTTGAAACAGTGTGATGCCATACATTAGCTTCATGGGAATGGAGAAGGAATCTTGTTTGGTAAGATTATAACTTCCAGACTCTAATAAACTTTTTTTCAAACCTTCATGCCAACCATCTGCTAAAGAATCTCTGCAGAACTAGCCATCTGTTAAGTATTAAATCTTTTCTAGTGCTGTGCTTGTGCATATTTTTTTCAGGAATATTTAAGTTTTCTGTTTCAGCTGATATTGCACAAACAAATATGAATAAGCCCATTATTCTTATAATGAAAACTCTTGTGGTATACATACTCCAGATGGGTAACTTTTAGTATATTAGACACTATTCACAGGCAAACATCCCATCAGAACATTAGTGGATTATCCATTATATAATTCAAAACATAAAATATATTCCTATTATCTTGTGATTACATAACTCAAGATTAATAAATACATAATGGCCTTTTCCCATGTTCTGCTCATATTAACGGTGCTAGAGGTAATTTAATAATGTTTAGGTCTCTTGCAGTTGTTGTGCATAGAAAACTTGGAAACTGTAAAATAAAATTGACTTATACATCAAACCAGAAAAAACAAAAAATTCTTGTGCATTAGAAAAAGACGCTATATAATCTCATTTGTGCCATTGGCAAATATACAGTATTGTCTGTATTGAACTTTTTATGACTTTTGTAGTTGGTGGTACTATAATGAAACTATTTTATCGATGTGCTAGCTAGATGACTGCAGAATTATTTGTTGTCATAGATTTTTATAGTAACTTCAAATATAATTATCATTTGTAATTACCAAGAAAAATAAGCATAATTATTTTGTGCTGTATAAAATAGCCAAAATATATATCAGTTTAGTCACATTAGTATTTTACTCCTTTGAAGCATAACAACACTATAATGTAAAATACATTATTTTCTAAAACTACAAAGAGTCAGCAAAGCCCAGTAAATGTAAGAAACCACTAATTTCAATCAAGTAAGCTTTTGCCATAGTGAAAAATATTGTAGAAAGGGAACAAATCTCTGACGGTTCAAAAGTACGATTTTGATGGCTGAGGTATCTGAGACATAATAATTGAGAGAATTAAATAGTGAAATTATATGCAAGACATTGTCAAGAATTTTTACTTTGAATTTATTTGCTGCATTCTGTGAGAGACATTTCCTTTAGGGAGAGTTCATGTCATGTCTAGGTGACCAGAAGGTAAGTGTGCTGAGGTTCACTATTCATCTATGGGCAAATATTTTAGAATTTAATATATTTATTTATTATATTTTTACAGATAGTCTGGTGTACCTATTGTATGTATTCTACTCTCCTTTATATTTGTAGGATCTTTTCTTAGATTGACTGATAGGCTATAGTATTTATTTCTTTAAAAAAATTTTTAGTGTTAGAAAGAGAAGCAAGAGACTAATGGAGACTACCTACCCATCTTTCCTCCCATTGCTTATATCATTAAAAGTATGACAACACTCTTATTATTTCTGCTGTAGATCACATGTGAATATTGTGAATATTCTGATTCTTAAAGAAAAGAAAAAGTTCAGATGGTTAATGAAATGCCATAATATGAGATGTTACAGCCTTCTTCTGTATCTTTAAAATAATCAGTATTTTTTCTGGTTTTAGTGAAAATTATTTAACCCCTGTAGCAATGTACAGTATAAGAATATTGGGACCCAATGAGTAATTATGAAGAAAAAGTGGTGTAGCTTTCTTAAATGAAGAAACCTTGGAAATAGAAATGAATAAAGCTGAAGAAAGACTAAGATAAAATAAGGACAGGGAACACATACAGTAAAAGTCTTAAACTTCTTCAAGTCTCTTCCACTAGTTGATCCTATTTTTCTACCTTAAGTCCTAGGCTTTTTCCTCAGCATCAAAATTACTTCAGTTTGTTTGCAAACACATAAATGATGTTTCTCTTATTGTTTCTCCTGTTTCCAATGTTGCCTTTTGAGATGGACCATTGTACTCTTATAGAATCATAGAATCATTAAGGTTGCAAGAGACCTTTAGGATCACCCAGTCCAACTGTACAACCAACACTGCCCCTTAACCACTAAACCAGGTCCCCCAGCACCAGATCTAGATGCCTCTTGGACAGCTCCAGGGAGGATGATTCCCTCACCTCCCTGGGAAGTCTGTTCCAAAGCCTGACCACTTTAAGAGTGAAATATTTTTTTCTAATTTCTAATCTGAGTCTCCCCTGTCTCAGCTGAAGGCCATTTCCTCTAGGTGTCTCACTGTGGGCACGGTAGAAGAGACTAGCCCCCACCTCCCTACAACCTCCTTTCAGGTAGTTGTAAAGAGCAATAAGGTCCCCCCAACCATCCTCTTCTCAATGCTAAACAAAACCAGTTTCCTCAGCCATTCCTCATAAGACCTGATTTCTAAACCTTCCATGAACCATGTTGCCCTTCTAGCAGAGAAATAGAGTTATGTGTTTTTTTCAGGACTTATGCTGTGAAAACATATGCTTAAATGATCATGAAGCAACTGTCATGCAAAGTTATGTATGCATGCCTTTAACCTTCCACATTAAACCCAAGCTCAGTGTTTAATGGACTACAGTTTTTTGGGGTATTTTACAACAATCAGGTAAATGACTCATTTAGGTCTCCACAGTCCAGTGTTAGCTAATGGTATGTTTTGTGCTGAGCAGATCCCTGCACTGAGGATATGCATACTGAATTTGCTTGATGAAAGGCAGAAGCCTGCCCTCTCACTTGGTCATAACTTTTGCTCTAGTTGTTCCCAAGACAAGTGAATGTAGTTTCCCTGCCATGTGCATGTATGCAGTGTGAGCACAGGCAGAGGATGGCTGCCTGGCTATTTGGGAAAGTGTTCAGAATAACTGTTCAGATACTCTCAAAGATCAAAGATCAGAGTCAATTAATTTCTTACCAAGACTGTGAATGCAGGGATACAGCAATGGATAAGAGGCAGTTCCTTAGTTAAAACCTTCACACACTTACTAAATTACTATAAAAGAAAGAAATCTTTTACCAAACTTGCAAATAATAACCTTGATTAATTGACTTATTGCCTATTACTTAATGTTCAGTAGAGGAGAGAATGAAGGGACAAGAGAAATTTTCCATGCCATGGGGCTAAGTTGGCATTTTTTCACACTGGCCAAGCAGCTTTTGTTTTAAGTGATATCCCCAGTTTACAACAGTAGAAGAAAGCAAAAAATAAGCCTGTAGCATGCTAGATGTTTAAGCAGCTGAAAATCCAAGCAACAAATTCAGAATTCGTTATCTTAACTGCATTGTAGCTCTCTAATGATAGAAAAGGGCACACAGGGGTCCAATGCCTTTGTCAGTTTGTTGTCAGTTGCTTTATTTCCAAGGACTGAAAAGAATTTACAGAGAAGTGATGAATACATCACCAGATCTGTAAACATTTGCATACTTTAATATAAGTGCTAGATACCAGAATGATACTGAAGAAGACAAGAAAAGCTGCATGAAGATTGTGGGACGTGGACTGTGTTATACAATGGTAGATACTGGTAATGGGAAAAGAGAGAAGATAGCTTCCCTCTGCTGCTAAATCTTTTTTATTTTTGACATGCAACCAGAAACTTTGTTTATCTATTATGTTACTGTAGACTCTTGATCCAATCAGTGACTTCCTAACTGCCTCTCAGTCCCCCGATTGCTCTTCAGGGCCTTCTGTCCTTCTCAACAACTATCTTCTTCCTTTTCTTTGTTGAATGGTTCCCATTCAGTGGTTGTATCTTTAGCCTCCAAACAAGACTTTATATTGTTGTTGTTCACAGTGTTGTTGAACACTGTGCTGTTCCCGTGGTTCAGAGGTGGTGCTGTTGCTTAAATCTTTCCATAATAACAAGTGTTCTTAGAAAAAAATTGCTACAGGTTTCCTTCAAAACTAACTGGTAAACCCCATCCCAATAAAAACTCTAATATTATAATTCATCACACACACACACAAATAAAAGACAAAACCAAAAAACAACAAAACAAAACAAAGAAACTTATACTATGATCACCAAGAAGGAATAAAGACATTCTATTATTATAACATGACTGTGCAATTTATAGACTACAGTAGTGACAGAATTCTGTAATGTGGAAGTGTAGGTGACACTGGTGGGTGGCTGTCACAGTGCGGTCACAGACGGAGCTGCAATGCGGTTCTTCTAAATCTGGGTTACTCGAAGCCCAGATTAAGGTACACAAATACCAGGTGTCGGGGTTCAAACAGGCAAGTCGCTTTATATCAACAATAAATGCAAGCGAAGGGGAAAAGCGGGGAGAGAGAGAGAGAGAGAGAGGAAAAAGCACAGGAAAAGTTATCACCACCAGTGAGAAGCTGCTTGCAGGCTGAAGACGCAGGGCAGGCAGGCAGGCCGTTTTCTCAGTGGCAGCAGGCGAAGGGGTCAGCCGAGAAGGGCAGGGACCGAAGGCAGGCAGGGGCAGCAGAAGCCGCAACAGGAGCGGCGAGGAGCGGGACCGGTAGCCGGGACACGGGACTGGAGTGGACACGAGGCAACTCTGGGCGTTGCCTTAAATATCCTGGGTTGCCGGGCAAAGCTTTCTCTGGCCTCGATTGTTTATTTATAAATAATAAAGAAAAAGAAACAAAAAGCTATGTTGTTTT
The DNA here is from genome assembly GCA_035583185.1 of Anabacerthia variegaticeps. Taxonomy (NCBI): domain Eukaryota; kingdom Metazoa; phylum Chordata; class Aves; order Passeriformes; family Furnariidae; genus Anabacerthia; species Anabacerthia variegaticeps. Next base: position 73,148,471 of record JAWWEW010000112.1, on the reverse strand, counting down.
GAAGAGATCTGTGTCTTGGGCATATTGGATTTTGCATATAAGCAAGGAAAATCTGTGGCGCAACATCGTGTGCTTTATTTATTTGATGTCCTGAAATGTAGGATCTTTGCAAGGATCTCTGCAAGCTGAGCTGTCTGCAAAAGCGAGCTGAGCTCCTTGATGTTTGCTCCTTGCAAACAGTCTGACTGCTGTGAAGTTAGGCAGGTGAAAGCAAACCGCCTAAGTGGCCTATTAGCACCTAATCAGTTTATCACACCGGATCGACGGAGAAGCAAACTGACTAATTAGAAACCGACTAATTATCTCATTAGAGCCAAATTAGTCTGTTACAGTAGCTGATGATAATAATGGCCAATTGAAGTAAATTTGCACTAGTATGTTAAAAATTCACATCATGGAAGAAAGTACAATAAAACCTTTTTCTCACAAATGTCATAGAAACCAGTTTAGCAGGAGAGACTATATAGATAAGACTCCTGTAAAGTAAACTACCTCTGACACTTCATTTATTATAGAAATGTATTTTAACATAGATTTGAACGAAATATAAATGAACAAGTGTTGAGATCAAGCACAGTAAATAGATCCTAGAGGCCACTGTTTAAGAGGCCAAAACAGAATCAATAGCCAAGATGCAAAAATCCCAGTGACTTATTTTCAGAGACCTGACCTGTGAGAAACTTCTTTCTTCAGAGCAGTTGAAAGAAGCAATCTCTTAGTCCTAAATTTTCTAAAGTCACTGTGATTTTTAAGTTACCTAATGCCATTGCAGATTTTCGTGTTATTTTTTTTTGTGGTCCATTACTGTTAACTAAGTGCAACTTTGGGGGATTCCAGAAATTGCATTTCTAATCAGCATAGCTGATGGCAGATGAAACCCCCTTTTCCAAGACTCGAGCTGATATGGACGATTTGTTACCTGGCAGTCCTTATCTATTGGTATAACACATGGAATGACAGAGGCATCTTTGAAAGTGGAAAAGACGGAGCTTTCTCAGTAGAATTTCACTAGATAGGCAGTTGGCAGCTCCAAGATTCTGAGGTGTGAAAATAATATAAAGACCAGTCCAAATTCCCTCAGGTCCATAATACCTAAAGGTGAAGTCAGGTTTGTGGATTCTGCCCAGCCCTCATAAACTGTATCTAGGGAATACACACAGTGGACCAATAATGATTCATGGCTTGTGTTTCATTATTTAGCCTGAGAGAGCAAAAGCTTTCTTGCTTTTTAGTATATTTCTACTTCAGTTCTAGCATTGTTCTTTTTTTTTTTTTAGTTAGTTACCTAATTGGAAGTTTTTAGAGCATGGGGAAACATTGAAGACATTTGATTTATTTAAAGCTAGAGAAAATTAAGACAAATAATAGCAGGCTGGTTCAATGGGAAAGGTGATGATGTACTCACTATGTCCAGGACTAGAAATAACGGGCTCAAACTGCAGAAAGGAAAAAATATTTGGTAGAAATTTCTAGAAGTTGCCAGTGAAACTGAGTGCTGAAACTAGCTGTCTGGAAGGTCTGAGGAGTCTCCAGCGCTAAAGATATTAAAGAAAAGGTGTGTTGTGTTTGCAAACACTTGTATGAATTGAATGAACTTCTGAGATATTTTTTAGTTTTCTTATGATTATATGATTTTATGCTATCATATGGTACTAAGAAACCCTCTATGGCACCATGCAACAGAGAAAACGGCAGATAGACAAAACTGTAAAATGGCATATTTACATATGGCATTTATGGCTGTTGTTGGGCGGAAAATTCAGCAGGAAAAGCTGAATGTACTCCACATTAACAAGACAATGGTACTGTTTGTTAAGTTTAATTTTGCCACAGACTTAATCTGACGGATATGTTGTCATTCTTAAACCACTAAATATGAAAATACTTATCTCAGTGGAACCTTGAAATTTGCATTTACCTTTCTATGATTTTCACTTTTAAAAATTTCATTGCCCTGTCCTGAAATCAAGAAAAAGAAACCTTTATATTTTATGACTTGTATTATATAACCAGGTTGTTTTGTTATCTACAAATTTATTGTAAAAAAAAAAAAAAAAAGTCTCAATCCCTCTGTGCAATGATGAGTCCTTGCTTTTTAAGACCATGTAATGTCAGCACTATTTCAAGTCTGACCTTATGCAAGACATCTGTTACTTCCTTGCTCCTTTAAGTCTTCAAAATTAAGTCTTCAAAAACAGGCAAGCCCATCTGCACTATTTTCTAGTTCAATATCAGCAAAAGCTGGTTGATAGGATTCTCAATTCTCAATATTTGAGCCTGGTTCTCTTCAGATACACCTGAAACTTCCTCCATGTTGCTTCAAATTTTCATTCACTGATCAATTCATCACCTCTGTGGCACCCAGCTGCAGCTATCCTTGGGTAGCCCTTTGTGATCATGATGATTGATAAGTCTCTTGGATCAATGCTATGAAATTTTTAGCACAGATTTTGTAATACATATTTTAATGATGGATATGTCTGAAGCAAGATGCATAGTAATGATATGTTTTCAAGCCCTATTTTGGGATCATTATCCTTCTGATCTTTGAAGGTCTGATTATAAAGGACTCTTATTTCCATGATAAATAGGTGCTAAATTATTCCTGGCTTCCTTTACTCATAGTATCCACTCAGTGCAATTCAGGATGAATGAACAAGAGATTTACTAGTTATTACTGATGTTCTTGCTCACAGAATTACAAGCAAGTAGCATAAAAGTGAAGGTAAAGGGAAAGAACACCAGAAAATAGTGAGCAGGTAAGAGAGCACAGGTACTTCTGTTTGGAGCTCTGAAGCTGAAGAGTTATTGTAGGCTGGGAGGGGGTAGGATAGTTGACATGTCAGGTGCTGTGTCTTAGAGCACTCTTGGAGAATAAATTTCTGGCTAATGAAAGAACTGAATTTATCTGTGCTTGACCTGGCCTGTCTTAAGTCTTGCTGGATGGCATTCCACATCTTTTGTTGAGAGTGGTTAATGTACATATGTAGCCAAAATGAGAAATATGATAGTTCTGTAATAAAAATCTTGTGTTTTACTGCAACACATTAGGAATGTTAAAACATCTCCAGCAAAATAAAGATCCTACATTTCAGGTTATCAAATAAATAAATCACACAATGTTGCAACACAGATTTTCCTTGCTTATATGCAAAATGCAATATCCCCAAGACACAGATCTCTTCAAAACAGCATAGGTTTTTGTTTCTTCTTCTTCTTTATTATTGATCTATTTCAGATCTTGAAGTGCAGCGGTGTCCCTCAGGTGATGTATAAATATATAAACATGTCTGTGAGTACTCTGCATTAGGTAACTTGGATTTTTTTCAGTGAAGAAGATCATACTAATGTGATGTTGCTTCCTATCAAACTGTCGACATGCTTAAGCAATTACTCCCTGTAATTACTAAAACTGCTTACAAGGTATTGACCATTTATTGTATTAAATATATATGCAACTTATAAATTTTAAAATAAGTATACTTTGCTTTTCATCAAGCAATCACCAAGATTCCATAATAGCTTAATCTAATGGACTTCATCAAAATCCTTTATCAGAACCTTCTTCCATTAATTACTGTAAATGGAGTACTTTGAAAATAAAAAAATGCGGTATAAGTGTTCAGTACTATAGTTATATGAAAAAGTCCTTTTATAAACCACTTCACTAATGGTTTAATTTTAGAAGTTTATTTTATTACAAATTTTTAAAAAAATATTATTTACATATGAATTATTCCCTATTATGAAATAAAGAAAACAATTTAAATAATGGAATTATTATGTACTTTATAGCTAAAAAGTCTTCAATTTTTTATTTCATTAATTCCTTTGTATGCCTAATTTTATTCCTTCCCATCTTAGATTCTTGAACCTTCACTAGGCTGCACAATAGGTCTTTGCTGTCAATTGATTTATATCTTTCCTCTCTTTGTGTATATATGTCAGCTAAACACAACTGGTTGTTTCTACTTCATGCTTAAAATAGCACCGAGTTTTTAATTTACTCTTCAAACTTATTCCCTTCACAGTATTTTATTTTCTGACTTAAATGGAGTAGACCAACTCCTTTGAATGCTTATATTTGCGCATTTCTCTGCTTACAGAAGAGATACTATCACTTCATGACTTATCTTAAACTAGTTGGGCTCACTGCCAAAATGTCTTCCTCTTAATTAGCCTGAATCTTTGATGAGGTAGTGGATAAAGTATTATATGTATACACAGAAATATTGAGACTTAAAATTCGCCACAGCTGCACTGCCATATAATTTAGCATGGCCTCATTCTACATTTTTAGGGTTTCTTAAATGGTTCCTTGGTTTATCATGCAGATGAGATAAGGACTAATTTTCAGGAATTCTTAATAGTTTTCAATAGTGTAACAACTGTAAATTATTTCATTTACATAATCATCTTGCAGCATGTCTACGCATAAGATTATTCAGATTGTTGTCTCTCAAAACTAATGTCTATTAATTGGTGAGGGGTGTCAAGGGCATTTATCTCAGCTGGGCAAAATGAAATTTCAGATAAATTAAATCAAAATTCTTACTGAACTTAACAATGAGTGAGTAAGTACATAAACAAATAGGGTTGAATGGCATTTTTTTCCCTAGACCTACAGAGAGAAAGAAGGACAAAGTGTCATCAAATTTTCTCTTCCTGCTGCTATCCTCCTAACTGGAGTTACACATCTCCAGAGCATTAGGGCCAGGGGCTACTGCCTCCAGAGATACCCTACTTCAGGTGCTTGTAGGATCACTTTAGTCCATGTAAATCAGATTAGCATGGATATATTATTTAAAATTTTTAAGCAGTCCTGGTTTGTTGCGAATAAAAAGTCAGGGGAAATACTCATATGACAGGTCAGAGAGACAACAGTTGCCTCTGGGGCTGGTGACAGTAATCTTTCAGCCAGTGCAACTGCAGCTGAAAGAAAATTGTGACTATGCTAATGATAAGACTGTAAAGACTTAGCTCTAGGTTAGTTTAATGCATAAACGCATTCATGTGTAGAGATTAGAGTCCTTGTTAAATCTGTACATGCTTAGGCCTTAGGCTGTGACTAGGACTTACAGTGTCAAAAATTTACAGTGCAACATCCTAATTGGAACTGCAGTGGTCATAGGAAATTAGTTTGGTACAGATCTTCGCACAGTTTTTTTGGTTGGTTTTTTTTTTGTTTGTTTTTTTTTGTTTGTTTTTTTTTTTTTGGCCAAAGTCCCTCAACTCTGCTGAGCAGAGATTTATTAAAGGAGGGTGGAGGAAAGAAAAAGCTACAAAAAGGAAGAGCTCTCTAAAAATGCTGCCTGCTGCAATGTGTCTTCCTGTGTTAAATGATGTGGCTGCAGTCATGTAGCTGCTCAGCCCTCTTTATTGAAAACAAGAAAGTATTTGCTTTAATTTGTTATGACAATGGTAGTTATAGATGTTGCAATATTTAAACATGCTTGCTTCCTAGATAAGTAGAGTATTATTGTCCATTTAGTGGACAAAATACCTTTATGAAAGAAAATATGTAGTTCATCACTACATATTTGTAAAGTGCTTTAGTCTATTTGGTCATTCATTTATTCTCTAGAGAGCCTTGATGTTTTCTGTTAAATTGTAAAGGCAGATCTAAAAACATTATATGTTCTGAGCTGATAACACCCACCAAGGTAAAGCTGTCATTCTGAAAAAATCTCACTTATCTAGCATGTATAGACAGCCTGTACTCTGTAGGAAGTCTTTATGCTCCTCATATGACCAGAACTGTGTCTTTATGAACCTTTCAAATTATCCTAGTTTCAAGTGACTTGTTTGCTATCTTACTACTAGGTCCAGCCAGGATGTTGAATTTCAGTGTTTCACTTCAGTGCCCTGAAGAATTTCAGCCTAGATAATATTCTCAGACAAACCAACAGAACTAAGCTGTAAGGTGATACTGTTTCATTCATACATTCCTAAAAAGAGCAGAAAGAGGAGGAGGTTGTGGGTGTACTTTCTAAAATACCTTATGACACAGTATATTATGAGGAAAGTAGGAGGCCCAAGTTCAAACTTCCTTTTGTGCTGGAATTGATTCAAACTCACATCTCCAATGAATGCCCCAGTTAGTCAGATTTTAAGTAGAGAAAGCATGAATAGGAAGCCTGACTACTTCACCTACAGAATCAACAGTGGGAAACTTGGATTGTAGTGCTGAATAATATAAAACTACGGTCTGGTCATTTGTTTTTCTATCATGGGAAGAAACATCAGTATTAGAGGGTGTACCATACTAGGAAAGAGATGCCAAATAAAATTGATTGACTGGAAGTGAAATTTAGATTATTCAGAAAAGAAATTAGTCTCAATGCACAGTGAGAAGAATTAACCTCTGGAATAAAATTATTTAAGGAAAGACCATCAGGTCTGTAAATGTTTCCAAAAGAGAAACAGCAAGCAGTATGTTATATGGGATTTTGGAGGATGGCCTTCTTAGGTCTGAACACAAGAAAATTCAAACTTTTATTAAAAGTTTATGTGAGTCCAATGCAGAGTACACACAGCAGAAGAGAGAACTTAAATAGTTCTTAAGAAGCTAAGCCAAAATACTGGCCTATTGAGTAGTGCTGTATTTTATCTCTTATTTCATAGCTCTGAAGCACAGAAGCACAGCTTCTTAGCAAAGCTCAAAGTGTTTTCAATTGTTTTCTTTCTAATGGGCAAATATTTTATTGAAATATTCAGTCTGGCCCAAGAGTTGGATCAGGCTCTGCATTGTACCTTATGTAAGACAAATCTGTACTGTTTTTCTAGGATGGGTCTAAGTGATACTTAGGTAATGTTTCTGCCACCAAAGTGCTTTTCATGGAAGTGTTAATTTACTTGATTGATCCAGAACCTTTTCCTATTTAAAAAATTTGATGATTGTGATAAAAATGTAGATTTCACAAATTTTGATTAGTTGACTTGGACTCAGTTACTGCTTTAATCAGATATTTGTCAAGAAAAACCTCAATGTTGCTTATGGAGTCACATAGATTGCCATGCTATTATTTTAGAGAACATTTATACAGACTGCTTGCTATCATCCCAATTCTGCAGGCATTGTGAAAAATTGAATTATTGCCATCAAAACCTCAGTACTGCTAGATTGGATCTTATATTGTATTTACTTGAGTGATATTGATCTTTCAGTTTCTATTTCATTAGCTAGAACTCCTTATTCATGGAAGCTCTGAATTTAATAGTAAGCCTAATGTAGAACTCACTCACTTATTATTTTGTGAACAAGAATCTTTTTGTTATTTTTAAAATACCCCAAAGAGACAGAGAGAGACAGAGAGAAAATAACAATCACAGCAACAGATCTTGGTAACATAAAGGCAAAGTTTTTCACTGCATAATCATCCATTTGTCATCTGCATTGCCACTGGAGATTCATGTTAATTATGCTCATTCATCTGAACCAGCCACCGGGGAAGTTCTCTAAACAGCTTTAGGCAGTCTGGCTACAAAAGACACTCCTTTCACTCCTGTCTGCTCATTGTGTTTCTCATTTAATTTGCTGCCTCTTTATCAGTCAAGAGACTAACACCTGCAAATTCAAATGGTAAACTAAGGAACTTAGCAAGGTGTATATATTTGGAAAATGTCAAGATTTGAGATAAAAATAATCAGTAATTTTAAATAAACACTAGTATTCATATAGAAATGAGCATTAAAGGAGTTTTAAAGTTGTAGTGTCAAATGCCAAGAACTTAGCAAGTGACAGACTTCTAATTCTCAATTTTTCTCAATTGATCAAGCAAAATAAGGTATAATCTTTGATTACATAGTCACATGTTATATTTTCTTTCATAAAAGCCTGTTCTTAGTGCTCAGTCTGGTCATTATTTTTATAGGGACAAAACTACACTTTCTTGCTGGTTAAACTGGATGAACTGGCTTTCCTGAAATTTTATTTATAATTCCCAACATAATTACATATATCCATGATATGGAAATCTTCACACTTAGTAAAGCTGTAGCCAAATGGATGCAAGATTTGATGAAGAAACCCTCACTAGGCAATCTCTAGATTTAGATAGAGACTAGGTGACAATGTGAATACTTACACATTTGTGGTAAAAGATAATTGTAATTTATGAAACCTTCAGTTATTCCTTTTTTCTCTGTGTGCATTTGTGACACGTTTGTCAGAGAGCAACATCTAAATAAATTGTAAGGCATACCATCTGAATTAGCAGTATTTATCTTGCTGAAACAAATACAAGTTTAATCCTGCAAAAAAGGGTATCAAAACCACATTTGTCTAGTTACAAAATACAATATTCAAAGCAGTCATATCAGATAAGACACATTAATTCAAATTAGTTCATCTGAGAAAATCCACTAGCAACTAAACTACTATAAACAATGACTTAAAACCCTGAAGACATAAAAAAAACAACCAAAAAACATAAAGTTTGTCTTATCATATGAAGAACTGTCAATACAATATTGATTGTAGTTAAAGAAGTAGTAAGAAAAATATATTGTCTAAAGAAAAATGTGTCTTACACTATTTTTTCACATGCCTGACAGAATATCTTTGATCTTCCTGATAAAACTACCTTCACATTAGAGCTGATATCTCGCCTTGCAAATCAAGGACATAATCCACAGAAAAAAGTGCCTTTTCTGGCTCATGAAAGATAGTTGTCAAGAACAAAAACTGCTGAAATGTTACTGATTCAGACAGTGCTCCAGAAGTGGAACCCCCAATACCTTGTGAGACAACAGGCAAACCAGACTCCTGGAGACAGGGCAGATCCCTGTCTGTGCTGGCAGATCCCTGCCTGTTCCAAATCTTGCACTTTGCTCTCTTTTCTGAAAACACCATCTATGTGAGGGTGCCAGACCACTGACTCCAGTGCCAGTAAAAAGCAGATGAGATCTTCACAAGATAGAGCCACAATCTTACAGCCAAGCCCAAGGATAAATGCAATCAGTTTATGGATGATGAACAGATTGGCAAAAGGCAATGCTGGGCAAGGCAGAGAGCATGCTCTGGGCAAAGTCAAATGTCTTTTCAGATATTCTAACTTCTCTGTAGATATTTTGTCCAAAGGAAAACATCTCTGTTGTTCTGTTCAGTCCATAATTCTCCCTAATTTTTTCACTGGGTGCTGTGGTTTAACCATGGCTGGAATCTATGCCCCACGCATTGCTTGCTTAATCCTCCCACATTGAGATAGGGGAGGGAATTGAAAGAGTAAAAGTGAGATACCTTGTGAGTTGAGATAAAGACATTGATAGATGAAGAAAAAGCTGCATTCACAACCAAAGCACAGTACGGAATTCATTCATCACTTCCTCTGGGCAGGCAGGTGTTCAGCCATCTCCAGGAAATCAGGGCTCCATCACACGTTATGGTTACTTGGAAAGACAAACACTTGAACTCTGAACCTTCACCTTTCCTGCCTCTTATCCCAGATCTGATTGCTGAGCATGATGCCCTATGATATGGAACATCCCTTTGATCAGCGGAGTCAAATGTCCTGGCTGTGTCCTCTCCCAGCTCCCTGTGCACCTCCAGCCCCCTCTCTGGTGGAGTGGGGTGAGAGGGTGAAAAGCTCTGCTCAGCAGTAAGGAAAACATCCTTATGTCATCAACACTGTTTCGAGCACAAATCAAAAACACAGTCCCATACTAGCTACTATGAACAAATCTAACTCTATCCAAGCTAAAACCAGGACACTGGGTAGTGCTTTTTGTCATCTTAGGTCACCCGGCAGGATCTATACTGCTCTTTGCCTTTATGCAGATGAGGAAAAAAAACCTGACTTCAGTGTTTCATAACAGCTCTCTGAGATGTCACAGATAGAGGGTAAGAAATGCTTCCTATGTTAACAACATTCAAACCAATTTAGGACTCTGCATCTCCTCTTTTTATGAAGATAGTGAGTAATTTGGAACTTGAGATTACACATCCTATATATATATATATATACATGTATATATATATCAGAGAATTTTATTCCTTGGGTGTAGTAGTACAATATAATACAGTATTATGCAACAGCTATGGAGACAATAATTGAAAACGGTAGAATTTTCCCTATGGCATTGTCCAAAACTGTGAAATTAAGCCTCAAAATCATAGCTATTTCCAACTTAAACTAAAAATAAGTATAATCTTGATTTTTCACTAATATAAACCATAGCACAATGTTTTCTTTTTGACCTGTTTGACATAATTGTCCTTCAGAAAAAAAGATGACCATTCAAACAGACCAAAACAAACTTCACAACATGCCTTCCATTTTGCAGAATAAAGAAGTGCATTCAGTTCAGGTGTCAAAGTGTTGGCAGCAGGGGGGGCTGCAGGTGTGGCCTTTGTGGGAAGAGGCACAGAACAGTCCCGTGCCAGACAAAGTCACTTCCAGCTGGTTCAAATGGATCCACCACATGACACAGCTGAAGTTGTCAGCCAAGAGGGTGACACCTCTGGGAATTTAAGAAACTACAGAAGCAAAAGTCCACAGGACGAGAGGGAAAGAGTGAGAAACAGCAAAGGGAACACCAAGGCTTGAGGAGGAGAGAGGAAGAGATGAGAGGGGAGGGGAGGGGAGCAGAGAAGAAAGAGCATGAAGAGGCATCAAAACACCACTGCACCACCCTTTGCCTCACTGTATGTAACCTGCAGCAGTAACGAAGGGGAGAAGTTTGAAGTGTAGTTGCTTTTGTAAAAGGGAGAAGAAAAGTGTTTTCCCAAAGTGTGTAAATGTTGGTTTCTTGTCTCATTTTTTTTTTAAATATATAATATATATATATATTAATCAGAAGTAAATTAAGTAAATATTCCCCCAAGCCAGTCAGTTTTTCCTGTAATGGTACTTGGTAATTAATCTCCTTGCCTGTAGTTCAGCCCAGGAGTTTTCTCATTCCTATTATTTTTTTTGCCGTATCTTGTCCCATGGAAGCAGGGGAGAGTGCAAGTGGCTGGGTGGGAATTTAGCCACCACCAGGGGCCAACTCACAACAAGTCTACATAAAGTAGTATAAAAAAATATGTTGTACTAGCATGCAAAAGAAAAGTTTAGGCAAAGCACTGACATTGCTGTGAAGAATTAAGGAATAAGTGAATAAGCTCTGAAAAGCCCCTGTCTGCTGGCACACACAAAATCAAATACCTGGATGCCAGATGTCTGTGTCACTGTGGACTCCATCTGTAGCACATGCCTTCATGCCATATGCTACTTTATAGCAAATGGTTGTATGATTGCATAATAAATGTATTGAAAAACAGCTCTGTTCCCATCTCTCACTGCTCTTAATTCTTCCATCTCTTTCTGTCACCTTTGGAAAAAAAGTTCTATAGACAATTGTCTTTGTACACACTATATTTCCCCTTACCCTCCAAAAAGAGGATCTTTTAGATCTACTATTGGGGTCTGAGGAGCTAATGGCCAGATGTTAGTGACTAATTAGTCTGATAATTCTACAAATAACTGTTATATAAGTGCACAGTATTTCCTTATTGGAGACTAGCTTTAATATTTTAGTTACATTTCCACACATTTTAATTTTGCAGTATACAACAAAGCTATATTCAACTTTATAAGAAAAATATGTGAAAAATTAACAGAGAAGTTTTGAACCCACTTTCATTTTTAGAAGACGAAGTAGTGACAAAAGGATCAGCAAGGACAGATATTGTGGATCTTTTTGTTTGGTTGGTTGGTTTGGTTTTGGGTTTTTGAGGAAGGTTGTTTTTCTTTTTTTTTTTTTTTAATTTGCAAAACTGTGGAAACACTGACAACTCAAAATTTCATAATTTGTTTTTATTAAATTGAATAAATTTTTGTTTTCTTATGACCATCCTCAAAATCTGGCTATCTCTTTACTGTAGAGACAATTTATCTATACAATTAAAGCAAAGTTTGTAAACTGTAGTTACTCTTAATGCAGATGATGATTTTTCTCATCATCAAGTTTCACTCAGGTTTCTACCTTCTTTGTGATTCTTTAATTGTGACTGAAACTGTTTGGATCAAAATATAACTGAGATCACCTTCAGAACTTTAATTTTATCACTGTTTTGTACTTGTCCCTAGGGTAGCATTTGGATATACCTGAGATTTCAAAATAACCACTTAGACATGAAATTTATCTCATCTTGCTTCAGCATGACACTACAGTGTCCCCATATTCATGGCTGAGGTGAGCATTTATTGACATACAGTCATGAGGTTGCCTGTGTCTCATTTTCATAGAATTATAGAAGCAGCTGGGTTGGAAGAGACCTCCGAGATCATCAAGTCCAACCCTTGATCCAACACCACTGTTATGACTGGATCATAGCACTAAGTCTCATCTTAAAAACCACCAGGGACAGTGAATCCACCACCTCTCCGGGCAGGCCAGTCCAATGCCTGATTACTCTCTCTGTAAAAAATGTCTTCCTAATATCTAAACTAAACCTCCCCTGGCAGAGCTTAAGCCCATGCCCCCTTGTCCTTACTGTCCTCTAGTAAGGGCAATGTTCAATCTATGTAAAGTTTGCTTTACCTTAGGCAGAAGTTGGCATTTGGCTCTAGCCTTTGTCTTTCATAAAACATCACAATATTCTTAGAACTTTGACTTCCATCTGGTTCATTCACTTCTTCATAAATGGACAGATCTCACTGAAGTTAGTACACATGTAGCACAATAAAAATAGTGTAAATGAGAAGAGAATCCACCTGCTGGATTTTTACTTATGTTGTTATTTTGGCTATCCTTTTAAAGGATGCAACAAAGGATAACATCTAGGTTTTGTCAACATTATTCAGTACTCTCTTCAGCTAAGAGTTGCAGAACATAATAATTCTATCAAATTTTGTGGCAATTCCACTTCTTTCTGAAAAAGGTGTGCCTGATGTATTGGAGGGTGTTAAAAGAAGTGTAAAAAAGTCTGTATCTTGAACAATGGTGACTCGAAAGGACTAGAACCTCACAAAATAAAATAAGAACAAAATTAGTCACAGGTTCAGTACAGGTTTTCACTGGGCTACATTCAAGTAAGATCCCTTTTGACATGCATACCACTCCCCAGTGTGATGGGGAGGACAGTTTCCCTAGAAAACCACTGATAATCTTCAATAGAAGTTAAAGTTCTACTTGCTTTTGCATTCTGCCTGTCAGCCTACTCTACCATGTATGGCTCCCTTTTTTTTCCCTTGGATTTGGCCCAATGAGTAATTGATTTTGAAATAAATAAATAAATAAATAAATAATAAAAATATCAACCTGTCAGATTAATATCTTCAGACTGATAAAAAAATGGAGGAAATATTAGTCTCTCAGTGGAAAAAATAATGATATCTGTAAACTACTATTTCAGTCTTTCTCTATTTTATAGGACGAGATTCTCCTGAACTTCATTTTTGTCACTATATAGTGGTAAATGAATCCAAATGCCAGCAACACTCCCAGATGTCAGTATCTAATAACAAGATGATACAATTTAGTGAATTTCATGTTTTCTTTTCTGAACCTAGAATCAGAACAATAGAGGCATTTTCTCTGCAGAGACCAAGGAAATACTATTAAATTATTATACAATGTAAATATTCTTGGAAAACAGATCTAAAAATCTTCCTTGTTCACTAAGATTGTCACCCAGCACAGGTATGAATTTATGCGCCAGTGGCTTTGGGTAAGTCTTTTCAGATATGTCTCTTGACTCTGCTGGACATTATCTGAAGTGTTGGGTTTTATATGGAAATGATGTTGCTGTTTCACAGTTTCCATTTAGTTTATATCAGCATGTGTTCTGTTCTATTTGTGAAATGTCTAGCTTGATTTTTGTCTCTCATAAGGAATTTGGAAACATTTTTTCAGAGCTGTGATAAACTGATACATCTGGTGTAGAAACTGGCAATTTATCTTTGATATAAGTAGCTTTATGTCTTCAATACACTGAAAAGCACAAATATAGACATAACTGAAAAACAGATTTTTATATACCTGTGTGAAATTTTCATTTCCTCAACATAGCTCTTAAAAGTTTTAGAAAAATCTTGTCTCCTTCATTAACTCAGTACTTCTGCTTTTCCAGATAACTATATCACTTTCAGTGCAAATACTTGAATGTTAGATTGGTGTTAAACTGGCAGCTGAAAGTCTATCTCTGGCTTTAATGGAAATTGATTAGATCCTGCTGTCACTTATGCAAGAGAAATTCAATTGTTTGAATTGTTGAACTGTGTGCAGAAAATTATCATAAACATGATGCAAGTGTAGCAGAAAGTTGTTCATTTTTTAACCTGAATCAATGTTTGTGGAAATAAATATATGATACTTGCTGAAGCCTAGAGAAGATAAGGGAGGCAAACCAGTTAGAAAATTTTTAGAGACAGCCTTTTAGTTTACTAAGAGGAAACACCACTTGAATGTTTGGGGAAACTCATTATAATTTGATAGCTAGTATTATTTGCCAGGTATTGCTGACTGTGTTGAAGGATGATCCATTGTCCTCTTCTCCATTTACTGTTATTGTGCTTATTGGATCAGACTCAAAACTTGTATCTGTACTGGCATGGAATTTTACTGGAGTTTGTTGTCTGGCCAAGGGAGAATGATAACTTTGAGTCTGCATGGATACTTAGAGTTCAATTATCTTAATTTGTTCTGCTGGCAATTAAACTAATATGAGCTGTTAATTCCTTATTTTATATATTCTATTTTACAAGGTGTGCTTTTCTGACTGAGATTGCCCCTCTGCATCACTTTGAGACACTTCTAGGGTGACTGAATGATAATTCAACTTGTCATATATTTCAATAAAGAATATGTTCTTTTCTACAAGTCTTCAGTGTAAATAACAAGGTAGCATGGCATGACTCAGAATCCTCAGGATTCATTACTTAAATCCATTTGTGTCTTTCATAAGTAGTGCAATTTCTGAAATGCTTATTGCTTTTTTAGCCTTATGCTTAAAAAAATAATCTTATACAATCCAAAGTAAAGCAGGAGGTCACATAAAAAGAAAGAAATGTTAAAACATAACACTATCAAAAGATCAGACTTTGCAGTCTTTCTCACACTCCTTAGAATTGTTTTCTCCGAGTAAGATTTAAGAAAAGAGCTTCTTATCTTTCCTCTGAGCCATTACCAGTATAAGTAACTGAACTCAATGGTTTGGTTTTGCATCTCCGTTTTTATCTCCATAATATCTTGACACTGTGTTTTTTCCCTTTTATTTGTTTTTATCTCAGAAAACATTGCTAGTCTAGAGCTATATTCCGTACTAATACATAGCATTTATCAGTTTTATTAGGAATGAGATACCCTTTGCTAGAAGCATTGGCAGGCCACGGTGGCTCCTGGTCAGTGGTTTTCCACTGTTTTGAAGTTTGGTGTGCAGCACAATAGTAGCGGACTTATCTTCTCATGCCTGGGGAAGTCTGAAAAACAAGTGGTATGTGTGAGTGATATATCTTAGGAGCTAGCATTTATTCCTCATTTACAGAGCCTATAATGCTGGCCTGAGTAAAACCAAAGGGAGCTTTGGTGAAACCAAGATTTTCTTCTCTATGTTGCAAATACTTATGATATCATGTTACTTTTGAAGATCGCACATTTGCCAAGAGTGGGAATTTTGTTGTGTATTGCTGCAGTGGGGGATCACACTTGGTGTTCTCTGCCATAGGCACTGCTTTTTTTTTTTTTCTTGATGATATTTTGGTTACCCCAAAAGGTGCCATTTTATATGGTAATTACAAAATAAATGAACACTGAAAGAATGGAAATATTGCATGCTTAGGTTTAATATCTCTGGTATTCCTTTGACAGAAAGTGACTGGTTCTCCATTACAAGTCTAAGAAATGTAGCATTATTAGCGTGCTGTCTTCAAGAATAAATAAATTTCTCTTCAGATTTGATGAGTGGGTGATGGCTTGAACAAATAAAACCTTGACTTCCCAACACAGCTCTAGAAGTAACCTCTACATCTACTGTTTAAACTGTTATACATGACTACTTTGAGCTAGATATATAATTTTCTGCAAAAACATAGAGGTACTGTGCATCCAAATTTCTATTGAAAGCTAATGAATAAGCTGTTAACTAATTTAGTCTAATTGTAGCTTTGTTGTGCTAAAATATAAACCTAACAATTCAGCTTTTGCCCTGAGTCTTTTAAATTATACTTTCACTCCTACTGAGCAAGAGTGTAATTAAAAGCTTTTAGCTTTTCATTGTGTGTGGTTCTAAGTGATGTTTTTCAGTTTATCAGGACTCAGTTATCAGTTGTTTTAAATAGGAAAAAAAGGAAAACTAGAGAACAACATATTCTCACACCCTTTTTGCCACTTGCCTTGAAAATTGTTCCGTTGATTTGATTATTAAGCAAACCCCATGAATATCAGAAATACAGAAATAATTTCTTGTAACATCAGTAGTGTTTTTCATGATGTAAAATGAGAAAGTATAAACAATATGTTTTTAAGTAATGTGACTTGCAAAAGAGTAGCTAAGAGTCTTATGACTCCTAGAAGAAATGAGAATTAATAGATTTGATTTTGGATTATTTTTCTTTTAACTTTGTTTGCTTGTTTGATTTTCTTGGAGTTTTGGGGAGGGGGGCTGTGTGTTTATAATTGTGCCAGGATTTTTTTGTTTATTTGCTTAGTTTATTGTTTTCACATCTAACAGTGGTGAAACATAGTGAAAAATGAAGTCTGGAAAAAGATACAGAAGAAAGCCATATCTTCAGACATATAATCTCTAGAAGACCTTGCTAAATCACAGAATCACAGAATCGCTGCTGGTGTCCTCAGCATTGCTCTGTTGTCTTCAACTTCACTCCCTTAAGAATGCTAACAGTCTCATCATTAAATTTAGAAAGTCTGTGGAGGAGACTATGAAACTTAGGAAACTGTTCCTGCTGATCAGAAAAGTGGTGTTCCTTGTCTTTTGCCTAGCCACAAGTAAGCAATGTTTATTGTTAATTTTAAGCTACCTCACAACACTTAAATTAAAGGTGTGAAAAGGCTTCATTTTTTAGTGCTTTAATAGTAATTTAACAACTCATGAACTTACTGGCAAGACTGAAGACTAGGTGTTCTCCAAGGGTAGATGCAATTGGCAGAGAAATCAAGCAAATTTGCAGTAAAACCATCTGGTCATGACATGCTGTACTTAAAATAAATAAGTCTTAGAGTGACCCATTCAAATAGCCACACTTTTGTTCTTGGGGATCTGGCAGAAAATGGAAATGAAAGTAGAGCTGAGAGGAGAAAGGGACATTTGATCTTGGAAGCCAGGGTTTGGAAATAACTATAGCCTGGGTTTTAAACTGCAAGAGTACATCTACGCTAATAAAGTAAAAAGTGATGGGGAACAGAAATGAACACTGGAATACTATTGTCTGTAGTGTTGAATTTTTAGCAGAGTCCTTGGTATGAGCTTGGCCTGGGCTAATTACTGTTACTCAAAGTTCAAAGAATTCCTAGGCCTGATCTGGAAGTTACCATGTATGAAACACTACTTGGGTGGCCAATCCTGTTTTGAAGCTAAGAAGGTTTAATCATATGGATATAGGCTGTTCTGTTCCAGTTGTCCTCAGGTCAGCTAATGGGCCCAGACACAATGTATATTATTCATGTGCGAATAGCCCGAGAGTCTAAATGGAAGCTGACTCAGAGCTTTGAACTGGAATTTTCAGCCTTACTAAAACATCACACAGTAAATGTGATGTTACATATGCTTCTACACTATAAATAGTCACATTTGGCGTAATTCATGCTAGACTTCCTTTTAGTCAGATGGAGGCATATTTGAATGGTTCAGATGACCTACCTCATTTCAGATAACTTAATTGACTAACAATCTCTAGCTAGTCTGTGGGATACTCCCGGAAATCACCATGAGTTTGCTTGATTTTCTTTGCATTCTTTGTAGTTTCGAGATCACGTCACAATAAGGGTAAATGAAACATGGTATGGTGATATCTGAATGACTGATTATAATCTATCAGTACTCTAGTTATCTGTGATCACATAAACACCTCTTTTACACTGTGGATTAGTATCCATACCTATCATCTGTCTTCTGATATCTCCTCCCTATGTACTTGGCTCTAAGAGGCAAACAACATCATACCTCATTTAGCTGTTGAGGACGGTTCCATACTAGTTGCTAAGGTATTCTTGCCTCTCATCTTCTACTATTTCCTTTGGGATTTTACTGTGTCTTTCTCCTTACAGAAACAATATTGTAATTTTAGCTTCAGCCTGACATGGTCATGCTAAGATGTGGCCTACCTCATCCCCTCTCCACTTTAGCATCTTTCATGGAGCACTTCTCATGACTTTTCTTTGTGCTGACTGGTGATGACAGCCTCTTCTCTGTCACTTTGCCTCTTCTCTTATCTATACTCCAGATTGATTTTGGATGCAGGCCAGTGACAGAGTTAAAAACAAAAGATGCTTCATAAATCTCTGTGTCTATTTACACTTATATGTTATTCAGCTTTCCCACTGGGTCAGTGGAACTGGCACTGATATGTTAGCAGGAAGCAACACAGGTTGACTTGCTGTCAAGGCAGTCATGAGGGTGAGTTTATAGAGCTTGGAACTGCAAGGAAAACATCTTTTTTACTTGACAGTTAAGCAAAGCTAAATTGGAGTGGTAAGGATAATGAAGAGAGAACCTCCGCAAGATGCCATTTTTAGAGCTACTTTCCAAAAAAAAAGTATGCTTTATGTCCATAGCTCTGTTATTGTCTGCATTTAGATTCTGCTCTCTCAAAGGCAATTTTACAAGCTACAATAAAGCACTTCCCAGCAAGTAACATTAGTGTTCAAGTGAAGCTGTTACTTTTTATTTTTCAAGTGGAGTTGAATGATTAATAAAGGACCAAGAATTTAAATTGCCTCATCTCTTGTAAATGCCTCACACGGCTCCCTCTGAAAGTCTGCATTATCTGGTAAGCCAATTGTATGTATACATATACTTATGTAAACACATTCTCCCCAGTGTGATTCATGCTGATTTAGTGAAGTCACTGGAAGTTTTTTTTGATCACTGTCCTCATTGTGAGTTGTTTGAACATCCACTGTCTAGTTGTGAGTCAGACTCAGTGGCTATAGAGAAATGTGCAATCCTGTGCATAGTAAAAATGTTTGCTGCACTGCTCATGGTATTAGCTGGTCACCTCTTGCTTCAGCTCAGTCTTGCACTTTTTCATGACTGTAGTCATGATATCTTTCTTAAGACAGATTTATTCCTTCATCCCTACCTTTTTGTGGCTAAAAGTTCAGAAGAACTGTCTGTTAAATTGTACTCAGGCATGCTTTACACCATATGTGTGGCTTAATGCAGCTGACCTTTCATTATTAACCCTTCAGCAGTCAGACAAGTATGCAGCAAGTCACTGTCATCAACATGCTTGTCTTTCTGAAACTGCTTCTGTGGGCAGTACCTTTATCTTGCACCTCTAGACTTGATTTGACACTGAGTCCATCCATAAAAAAAACAGTATATCAACATAAGCCTGTCAAAACCCATGCTAGCTTTGCAAATTTTCTGCCATTATTGGTGGACCTATTCATAATATCTTTGCATTGAGGGAATTGCTGAATGATTCAAAGTTTAGTTCTGCAAGAGGTATGGAAGAGGCAATATAGTGTCTTCCAAGAGTTGTGTATGAAGAGCTGAGCTAAGCTTCGATTTATAGCATGTTCAGAAGTCTATGTGGTTCCTGATACAATCTTCCTGAGAAGCCTGTGACTTCTGACACACTTGCTACAGATGCTCTCCCTGCATGTGTGTGTGCATTCACATGGAAGAGACTCCCCATGGCAGACAGTGGAGTCAACAGAGAAATGGGCACCACTTTTAGTAAGTCTTTACTTCCATCTATCCATCTGCTTACTCACGTCTCCAACCATGAATGCATTCATCTAGGCAAAAGTTTTGCTTTATATATACTACTGGCAGATAAAGTAGCAAAACCCTCTAGTCTAAATACATTTCAGCTCATTCCCTGATGAAATGGAGCAAATTGTATGTCAACTTAATAATACTGCAGTAATTGTTTCACAGAGAAGATTGCAGAGATAAAATCTTCCGAGCAGTATTAAGGTGGCCAGGGTTTTTAATGTAGTATACCAATACTGTGTTGCTGCATATCTCAGCACCTCACAATCCCTTTATCAAATAAATGAGGAAGTGAGGAAGCAGCACATAATTTTAATGTGGATAATCTGGGGTTGTAACATCTAATATGTCCAAAAAGCATGTTTATTTCTGTCTGAAAGTCCAATGAATGCTGCTAAATTCTTGTGTGCCCATATAAACAATGATCTTTCACAAGACAATGATAATTCTCACATGGATGAAACTGCAATGGGCACAAGCAGCATTTTCAGATGAGGAATATTGGTGTAATAGCAAATGATGCTAAGGAATAAGTAAACATGGAATAATAATTTTTTAAATATTGAACACACTGGACACATTAAGACAAAATATGATTAACCATGCCAACTGCCATACTTTCACATCTAGAAATAATGGATTCAGTCATTAGCAGTGGAACTGAAAAATGGTGACTATGAGAACACTTGGGATTTGTAATGAACAAAAGAGTTTCAACATAAACTGCTTGTGAAAATGCAGTTATGTGAAATATTTATATATAATTATGCAGTCTAATAGAAGGAAAACAGAGAGGTCTCCGATCTAGCAGAAAAGGCAGGCCATAAATTAAAGCTGGAATATGAGGGAAAACAGTTAAAATAGAAAACTAGTTAGACATTTTCTTTTATGGAAGGGTGGTAGTCACTTGAATCAACTACAAAAATACATAGTACATTCTCTGTGTCTTGTTGAATTCAGCTTGAAGACAAACTGCTTTTTAAAAAGATATTGCTCAGCTATAACAGAAGCATGCTTTACTCAAACACATGTTGCCAGATTGAGGAACCCACTGCATTTGTTTTACTGAAAGGGGATTGAGCTCATTTGTTTCCAAATTATTATGCCCTATATGTGCTTGTAGCAGTGGGAAAGAGCAACCCTTAATGAATCATAGAATCATGGAATGTTAAGGGGTTGGAAGTGTCCAAACGCACCCTGCCATGGGCAGGGACACTTCCCACTAAACCAGGTTGCTCAAGGCCTTATCCAACGTGGCCTTGAACACCGCTAGCGTTGGAACATCCACAGCCTCTCTGTGCAGCCTGTTCCAGTATCTCACCACCCTCACAGTAAAGATTTTCTGCTGTATATCTAACTTAAATTTCCCATCTTTCAATTAGTACCCATTACTCCTTTTCCTGTCACTACAGTTCCTGACCAGGAGTCCCTCTCCAGCTTCCCAGCAGGCCCCCTTCAGATACTGGAAGGTTACTATAAGGTTTCCCGCAACTTTCCCTTCTCTAGGCTCACCAGCCCCAACTTTCTCAGCCTGGTAGTGCTCTGAAAGTTTGTTTCTTAAATGAGGGAAACAATGACGTCAATACACTGGTATTTGCTTATTCTGAAGTGAAATTCCTACGGAAAAGTTGACATTAGCTATAAATTGGAGTATACTACTTCTCGTGGTAAGGTTTCACTCTCTCACAAAGGTATGGCTATTGCAACATGTATTCAAGCTAATATTAAGAATACATCTTATACACAGGAGAGATATTGAAGATCTGGAATATACAATAATCTTTCTCCATTTCTGCAACAGGGTTATTTGTATTTTTCTGGGCATTTTTATATTGTAAGGCAACACTTTCTGCAATACAGCTGGTAGAACAGGTGCTCCAAAGGCATGAAAATTGCAGTCCTGAACAAAACAATGAGAATTTAATTTTAAAAAGTGTACTTGATTTGAAGAACCTGTATTGGCCCATATGGTCCAACAGCATCCCAAATTCTGTAATGGTTTTATGAATGATTAAGTACTGGCAGAGGTATGTACTGATTAAATATATCATTGAGAGAAGAATCTGGAGGCTGTGTGAAATCCTAGAGCATATTTTCTTGGCCTTTACTTGGCAGTGTTTTATTATCCAAAATAAAGATTTGATTGCAGTTGAAAACTGCTGACTGAACTGGCAGAGAGGAAAGCAAGACAGACAAACACATTCTAGCCAGATATGACTCAGCTGAGGGCACAGTAGCTGTCACCAGTCTTGGAAGAAACAAAATACATGTGGTTTGTCTGCTAACACCAGTGAAACAAGACTATAAGTCTTATGCTAACATACATAGTGATTTCCAAACATGTCTTCATGTGTGGTCCTTCTATAAAAACAGCAATATCAAGGTCCTGTTCCTTGATTTTATTACAGGTGATCTCATTCATCACTTTCAGTTCATTTATCAAGGCACAAGAAGTATAAGCATACAGTGAGGCACAGGCTTATTTTTAACCAAGATTTGATTTAGACTTAGTCTACTTTGTTGCAAAATGTGAACATCTCAAAAGCAAAATTTGGCCTTCATAGGTAATGTTTGTAAAAATAATGCCAGATATTCTATGAAACCTGATTGAAATTGTTTGGAGACTATTAATTACATACCTCTTATACTCTGCATATCAGTTTAGCTGAAAGATCAAAGTTCTCTTCATCATCTTAGATAAGTGATAATTAGAAGGATAAATATAATACCTCTGCCGATCACCCTTCCACCCTTATTAAATATTCTATCACTTTTTAGCCCTCTGCCTCTGAATTAGGATTTCTTAGCATGAAAAACAAATTACCAAATACCTTCATGCAAACTTATCTATGGCAAATCCAGCATGACTACTGCCAAAAGATTAAAGTGAAGGTGAAACCATCATATCAGTCTAATTCCACTAATGTCCCTTGATAATTGCATCTAGTGGCCAACGACATAGTCATTCCAAATACCGAAAATAAGTTTCCCCCACTGAAATATTAATGTTCATATTCTTATTATAACACTTTTGCAAGCAATATCCACAATTATAATATGAATATGCATTTAATCTTTTTTTTGTGAGTTCATAAAATATGAAACTAAAGCATAAAGACTTTAAAAGTTAACATATTTATTGCAGTTTTTATGAGATATGCTGCTGCAAAACACATAAAATCCTCTAGGACAAATCTACATCTGGTGCTGTCTTGATAACTGTTGAATTTACAATAGTGAAATATTTATACAGGCTTTTCTTTTAAAGAAATAGCTGAAGTGTAGAGTTCTTTTGTATGAGTTGCACTCTGTCATTTGCTGCTGCAAGCTACTGATGCAGTGCATCAGTGTGAAAGTAAAATATGTGTGTGCTGGGAAGAGTGTTAATTTTTAGATGTGAAATGCATAGTTCCAATCATTCATTTTCTACCTCATTGTAGTTTTTGCCAGTAAAGCAGACATAACTTGAATATTTTTAATTGACCCCAAGCACCAAATATTTTGCTGCTCATGTATAATGTCAACCATACCTTAAAACATTCATTTTGTCTTTTTTTTTTTTTTCCCCATAAGTCTCTTTAACTGGTTTAAACAAAAGTATATTTTTTACTATGGATAGTAAAGAAAAAGTGACAGAGTTTGAGACCTCACTGCAACATATTAAATTCAAATCACCATCTGTTATTTAAATTCTCACTAACACCTCAAGATTTGGTAGAAATTGGTACACACTGCTGCATCTGAGCAGCTTTTTCCCCATCACAGTCAGTCCAAGGATGATTACTTTGTGGCCACTGGGATATATTTGCTCTTGAAATGTAGGAAGGCTAAACATAACTGTGTCTTTTGTCTTACTCTGGCGATACAGTGAGCTGAGTAATTCTAATGTGTCTTCTTGAAATGATGAAGTCCTGCTGAAAACGGCATTACAAGGTAATCCAGACACTTCTTTTTTTGTTATTTTCTTCTACTTTCTAATGGAGTCATCAGAGTGTCTATGAAATAATCCTGGAGAGCCCTCTGCCCTCAGGCCTCAGAAAAGTGTCTTGCACTTCTTGGTGATAAAGTATTGATATAGACTTTATGAGTCAGAAATTCTGGCTATCCTATTCTTATCAGTAATTATATATATCTGATTTCACTATTTTTTTCTGGCTAGTTGGAAAGGATTCTTTCTTCTGAAAATGGAAATAACCCCTTAGTTCCTTGACTACCAACATATTCTATGGGTTCAAGAACTTAGGCTTATGTTTATGTCCAACAGCATTTGAAAAAAGAATATCAAATATTATTCTTAACTTTCTGAAAGACAAGAAGCAGAACAAAATTAATGAAATGAATGGTTTGTGTTGATGGGAGCAATAGCCAGAGGAAGTTGGGTGAGAGCCATAAGAAGATTAAGTTAAGAAAAGGAGAACAGGCTTCTTTAAAGAGTGACTGGTTGGCATGCAATGGATGTAAAATATTTTTGTAACTTTGGCTCTTCTCTTTTGTGTGAGACTAGGAAATAAAGCATAATCACTTTCTAGAATATTCACTTTATTTTTGCATTAAAGCTTCAAACTAAAATTCAAGTATGCCTTTAAAATTTAGAACGCATATCACTGGTGAACTTTTAAACCTTTGAATTTTGCAAATAACTAATCCCAACAGAGCTATTATAAAGAGGGGAACCATACCAGATTTGTTTACACAGTTCAGTTTTGATCTACTGACTTTGAATGCAATTATAATTTCAGAATTAATATTTTGTTATTGTGTATATGACTCTCACACTGTTGCTTTCTTTAGTGTAATGAACCAGTGTACTTCTCAAAAGCTTTTCTTTTTCATGGAACACCAGAGGGACCTACTACTTGTTCTTTTCTATTAATTTTAATTATTTATCCATTGAGCTTACATAATTACTATGCCTATCCATTCACAATATAATATAATGAATATTGTCCAGTTAGTCAGGTTTTCCACTGTGGCTTCTGTATTCTTATTAGATTGAACACTGCATAACAAACCCATACTGACCTATGCATATAGCACTCTTAAACTAGCTACCCATCCTAGTTTCTGTAGAATCACAGCTGGAACCCATTAAGAAAAGAGAATACTTCAGAGTTGCATGAAATATACATACTGATTCTGTTTCAGATTTCCTGTTTGTTTTTTTTTTTTTGGTTTGGTTTGGTTTGGTTTTTTTGGGGGGTAGGGTTTTTTTTTGTTTGCTTGTTTTTAAACTTGGGAACAAGTTTAATCAGCTGTCTTACTTTAACCATACTAAAGACTATCTGAAATTTATTTTTACAGGAACCAATTCTCACCTACAGCTAGACTACAACTGCAGAAGTTAAAAAATGGAATAATTTTAGAATTTTGGTAAATATATCAATGATAAATTCAGGAGCTATCAAGCTTGGAAAGAATGTGGGCCACGTACTAATTTCTTCTCACAGGACTGGAGGGCAAAATACATATCTTAGGCCAACCTCCCACATGTAAACTGGTAGTAGACATTCATTGAACTTAATTAATGTTTGCTTCAAAGCTCTTTAAAGTCAAAAGTTTATATTTTACCTTCAGTGTATGGTGTCTTGTCCTCCCAGTTCGGTTTTGCCAGCAACAATGAAAGAGTAGGAAGATAATTATGCACAGCTGCCTCTTCCTTTTATTGTAGCCCTGTGTACATGTTTTTCAGTCAAGAAGCACAAGTTTACAGTGTTCTCTTTGACTAGCTATTTGATTTTTTCTCTGTTTGGTATAATGTGGAAAATGATACACCTCTGATTTTAATGCTACCAAAAATATTTCTTAGAAGTCATTTTACATTCATGCTCTTCCACAGTAAGGACTCATGCATGGCTTCATAGTCTTATATGTCTGCATTTCTTACATATTAACTCTTATATTATCTTTCCTGAGAGGTTAAAAAAAATAAAAATCAGCAAGTTCTTAAATTTTTTGTTTGTTCTAAATTTGAGCATGTGTGCCAAGCTTAATATCTGATAGTCAGGGTCCTGAGTGACAGGCAGAAGCTCTGCTACCCTTTCTCTTCTTCTTCCTGGCAGGTTTAACTGCCTGTGTTTAAGGTCAGCTGTGATGTGACAGAGCTGTGTGGTCTCAAACCTGCCTGCTGTGAGAATGTGCTTTGGGGGTCTTCTGCCTTTGGCTTGAAAGCTACATTAAACCTGAGAGCCTTACTCAAGGCTTTCACATTGATTTCTCTGGTGCTATCAAGAGGATTTGTGATTCTTCCTGTGTAAGACTATTTTCTAAGTTCTCTCTTTCTTGTCTCATATTCTTATGGTATTTAAGTTTTTTCAGGACTGCTTAGCACATTGAAGACTTTGCTGATATTTTCTATATTCTCACCTCATCTGTGCTCATTTACATGATTTGATGGTAGAATATTAATGTAGATCACCACCTCTTTCTATATGGATGTCTCTTGTGGTTTGACATCATATTTCAATCTCTAAATTAACTTGTGGCAATATTTAGAAGAAGAGTTCCTGAGATTTTAATTTGCTAATGATTTGACTTCCAGTTTAGTCTTGAAGTCCAACTGAAACTCACTGGAAAAGTCTCTTATATGCATATTTATCAGGGATTTCACAGTTTTTCAAGATTTATTTACCGTCATTATAGAGAAATTACAACAGTTCTTTAGCCAGCCTTATATACCACAGCAATGAAACATTTCTATCTGTATATAAAGACTGATTTAACAACTTGGGTTTAGTTAAAGAAATGTAAGAAAAATAAACAGAGTAGCTGTGAGCAAAAAAAATCTGAGGTTTAGTTGTTTTTATCATCCATTTGAATTTTCTTAGAACAGAATTCATCAGTGTTCTGACCAATTTCTTATCAGGTCCTTACAATTTCATGGGTCACTTACCCAATTATCTGGTATAGGTTCTGCGTTGCTTGGGAAATTCCCACAGCAAAATATTTTTAAGAATTATATTAAAAAATAATCATCCAGTACTCAGATATTGCAGCAGGATGGAACAATTCAGTAGAAATTCAGTTCAATAGTAATTCTGAACTAAGAGTGTCATAGCCACAGAGCAGTTGCCTCAGTATCTCCAAAGTTCTAAAGCCCATTTAAAAGAGAAAATAAACAAATACCAAGAAAAAGAAATAGAGGGTACTATGAAATAGAGAAACAATTGTTTCAACCTGGGAATAATCTTGTCAGTTTTCATGTGAACATGAACAACCATCTTCAAAAAGTCATTGTCATTTCTAAAGCACCATCGAAGTAATCTTAAGCAATAGTGCAAACACAAACAACTGATGAGACCTTTCATTGTTATGGCTTTAAAACACTTAGAGAGAAAGAGCTCCAGCAGGATGATTACTTCAGTCAAGCAGATTCTCATTGTGTCACATATAGACAGGTAGTGTAAATACAGTCAAGTGTCTTGTAAAAATAAATAAACTGGTTTCAGCACAGTCCTTTGCACTAATCCTGTAACTTCTAGTCCTTAGGTATGTCGGGGTTAAAGATTATTTATCTTGTGAAGGGAAATTTGACATAAATTTCAGCCAAAATCTATATAGTTATTTATGTCCATAAAGATATTGTAGCTGTTATTTCTGTAGTTAATCAAATGACATTAAAAAACCCCAGGCACCCTTGCAAGTGACAGATTCTAAAGAAAGCATAACCTGGAGCTCACTGTAGCATTAAAAGTGATCCCCACATTCTTCCCACAGGGCTTGTTGGATAGTTTCTCGTTAAACACCTCAGCTAATAAACTAGAAGTTGTCAATGAGCTGAGAGAGTGTGGTGCTGTTCTCTTGTAATTACATATTAGCAAACATAAAATAAGAAGTAATCCTGTACTGGTAGAAACTGGATAACAATAATTTTCTTCCATCCCTATGACCTATGAATATATTTTTGTTAAATTGTTACTTCAATCTTAACAAAAAGCTGTTGCATTCCTGAGATTCCTCTCTTTTTTATGTATTATGTTATGCAGCTATGCTTCACAATGTGATGATCTAATAGTAGGATAGTTCTGAAACCAGAATGACTGGTAAAAGTCGTTCTTTTAATATTTTAGTTGTGACCTGGGTTGACGACCCAGTTTGCTCATTATATTATTAGTATTAATTGAATGAACCATGTATGAATACACAAACTTCAAAAGGAAAGGTCTTGGTTCACAATCTTTATTTTGATAGCTTTTGTTGCTTACAAATGCAATACAACAACCTGAAAATGTGTTGTGATGCTACTAGAGAAACATTAATTCCATTGTTACTTTAAACGCCTCAAGGTTGGTTCTATAATAGATGTTAGCTCACTGTAACTCTGTCAGCAGGATATATGCAATTGCTTGAGATAAATATTTGGTCCCAAGACTTTAATAAAAATAAAAGAAAACGAAATGTCCTTACCTGAAATAATTAACGTATTTACATTGCATACGTGAGTCTTTCAAGAGTCTTTTAACAGAGGAAAGAACTACAGGTTCAAAACTAAAAGAAAAAAGCAAGTCAATTATTACATGAAATAAAGTTGCAATTTCCAGTTAATATTCAATTGTTTTAGCTGAATTATTTTAGCTTAATTTAGTTTACCTCTTAAACTCCCAACCCTGGGAAAAGAGAACTTTTTCCACCTGGAGCAGCCTAAATCAGCAGAAATTTGTCATTTTGCAAGTTTTGTGAGAGTGTCTAGTAGTTTGCTGACTTCCAATCAGACCTCAACCTCTCTACATCTTTTCTAGGTCTTCTTGACCATACCTTCAGTTTGTTGCAGATCTTACTGAGAATTTCAGGGAATAAAAGTATTTTCATCATACTGAGATTATTTCCCAGTTTATGTTCCTCAATTTCAATCTAAATAATAGAGTAACATTTGCAATGCAAAACCAAGATAAGGTATGTTTTATGTGAAGTCTATTTTCTTTATTCTCTACATCAAACTACTCCTCTTTTCAGATCTGAATTATGTTCTAAGTCAATCAGAATGAGGAGGTTTTATACTAAGTTTAATGAAATACCGTTTTCAGTCACCAAGCATGTTTATGCCACAGCACCAAGTGAGTGCTCTTGTCAGCAAACAGGTAGTGAATTCAAACTTCAGTTCCTCCTTGGGCTAGCTAACCATTTTTTTGCAGTGTAAAATCAATGCTGCAGTTTAAATAGTTTAGAATTTTCTCCTCCAGTATATCTTTTTCACCTATACATGATATTAGCCTATTGTCACAATTAAGAATGCTGACATTTATAGTGCCTGTTTGTCTAAGTATCTTAGCACTGCATGTGTTCTAATCATCCCTGCATGGGCGCTCACTCCTTTTCCTTGATCTAACATGATCACTATTTTGGAATTTGGGGACATTTTAGAAGGCTGGTGTGGTTTTCTCAGGTACTTTGGAATGCTAAGTTTGAGAAAGTTCTTCTATTATGAATAGATCTTACATGTAGTTAAATAGTTAATAGAAAAATGGGATAAATTTGTACAAGCTTGGGTAAATTATATGCTGGTTTAATAATTTTCAGGGTTGCATATTTTACTGTCTTGTACAAGCACTTGGAATACGTGCTCATAAAACAGAATTAAAGAACTTTGTAAATCCCTAGAAAGAAAATAAATATTAGGAAAAGATGTCTTATAGTACAGAAATTACACTCATATGAAAAGTGGTATTTTCTATACTGTTTCAGAAATAATGTTTGGAATGTAATTCTTATATTACACTACCCTCTTAAAGATGTGAGGGAAGAAAAAATATACTCTCTTATACACTTAGACATATACATGTATTTATACACATAAATTATACGCATAGACATGTATATAAATATAAAAAACCAAAACAAACTATCTCTCGGTACATGACTTATATTTTAATTTAAAATTAAACCTTCCAAGTTACTTAATAATCAAAGAAAAGCAGAAATGTTTATTGCACTCAGTCTTTACTTGAAGACCTATTTTCAGTTGCCTTATTCTACAGTAGTCGAGTAAATGGGTCAGATCAATCTCTCTGTAAGAAAGCCTACTCTTTGTGACTGACTTTAAAGAAGTCTAGACAACTATTTTGGATGTTAATGTCTAAATTTGGACAGAGGAATCGTATTCCAGGAGTTCAGTTCAAAGTGATTTGCAGAAGTTTAACCACTGTGAAAGAGTGAGACTGTTTGTCCTCTGCACTTTGAAACAAGGCTGTGACAGTACATGTAGGTGAAGTTCTTGTTATTGTCACTGTGAAAATCACTAAACTGTGATAAAATAATAAATCTTTGAAATCTAGAAGTATATTTGCAGTTTTATAAGAGATTTAGACTTTGTTAAAATATCTGAAGATTGTTGCACTAACAAACCTTTTAAGGAAAATTAGGCTATGTAAATGAGATTCATACCATTTAGACATGGATAATTAGAACTTAAAAGTTCACATTTGTGTTTGTTGCTTTATATTCTGATCAGATGTGTTTCAACTTGATATCTTGTGTTTCACTGACTAAAAAAAGAGATTTGTTGACCTGCTCAGGTTATGTATGCTTTTTGGTTAGATTTTGCCAAGTGAAAATTCATAGAAAATATCACTGTTTTATAAATTCTAAATCTTTAGATCTACACATAGTACTTAATTATTGTGAAAAGAAAAATAGAAAAAAAAAGAAAAATAGAGAGAAAAAAGAAAAATAAAAAAGGAAAAAGAAAAAAAGAAAGAAAAATATCTCCAGAAGGCAGTATTCTTCTACATTTAAATGTCTTGAACCTCTTTCTTTTACTTCAGTAATTCTGACATCACCTTTTGCCTCAAAAGCAGACTTTGAGAAAGTTAATGAGTAAAAAATATGCTACATGTATTGAACTGGCTGAACATGGCTGATTCTATGAAACACTTGTTAACTGTGTATTGGTTTGCACACTCAGTACCTAAAATTCATGTCAGAAGCCAGGCTCTTTGCTTCAGGGCAAACCCAGAGACATCAATAACTAGAAGTTTTGATAGAACCTGACAAATAGTTGAAGCATTCCTAAACTGATTCTACACCTTAGTCCCTTTCTCCCTCTCTTGTAAAGTTTCTATATTCATGCTTATGTCTTAAGCCTTCTTGTTTCCATAAACAAACTTTGGATCAGGTCATCAAATCAGACATTTCCTCCTCCCAGCTAAACTCAGCTTCATAGCCATTTTTAAAGCTCATTTCTAATTTTAAAATAGGGCTGAATTAGTAGAAATTGCCTGTACTTTGCAGATGTATCAACATTCTGTGTTTCTATGAAACTCCTTCTGGAGTCTTTCCTGATTTGACTCTACTGAAACATACTTGCATTGTTCAGCTGTAAGACCTTTTTGGATAAAAGACTTTAGGAGACTGGTTTTCACTGTTTATAAGAAAAAAAAAACACTTAACTTTTTATGTGTTGCCTGTTGCCGTGTGACCATGTCCTTATGCCAACAGGAAAAAAAAAATAAACCCAACAGTTTTGTAAAATCATCATTATTTTTATGAAAAATTTCTCCTTCTAACCTCTTACCTCTATTGGGACTCTCACTGTTAGTGAAATCTCTTCATTTCTAGATGGTATTTATTTTCAAGCACACTTATCAAATACGAAGTTTCACAGTTCTCATTATGGAAAACTGGCAATTGTTATTCATCTGTCTTTGATGATGACCCAGCCCCAGATGCATTAGCAAAATTTATTGCTTATTTCTTATTACTTCCTTATTACTATCTCACAGAATAAGAGGAAACCTTCATTTAATCAGACTTTTGGTGGACTAATATATTAGCTATTTATCTCCTGAGATTTAGGAATAAATTTTAAATAAGACATGGAATTAGTTTAGAGTGGATTTATTTCTTTTCCCTTAGGAATATTTATTCACAATCAGCATCT
The DNA here is from genome assembly GCA_035583185.1 of Anabacerthia variegaticeps. Taxonomy (NCBI): domain Eukaryota; kingdom Metazoa; phylum Chordata; class Aves; order Passeriformes; family Furnariidae; genus Anabacerthia; species Anabacerthia variegaticeps. Next base: position 73,116,717 of record JAWWEW010000112.1, on the reverse strand, counting down.
TCAACATTTAAAAGCCAAGGACTGAAATATTAAAGGCCAAAAACATACTTACAGAAAGGAGGGCACACCTGATCAATCAAATGTGTGACAGAAAAATTAAGCCAAAAATAATCTGCAAATAAGCAAAAAAAAAAAAAAAAATTAAAAGTAGCTTTTTGCTACTGAAGTTCATGGGGATTTTGCCAGTGAAGTGGAAATAACACCACATCTCTTTGCCAAAGTGAAGACAGCTAACAGTTATGTTGCTTAAAATCACCTATTGATAAATGCTGGTCCAAAACAAGACCAAATCCTTCTAGTTTAATGATTAAACACTTGATAAAAAGCAATTTTCTTTAATAACTAAGATAAGTGGCTTGGAAAAAATCAAAGCCTAATGAGGCCTGATGAATAACATCAGTCAAGACCTCTATCATCTCTTTTTACTTTGGGAAGACTGGACTTTTGCTGTATTATTGATACTATTTTTCTATTTGTTAAATTGCATAGGACTACACACTTAAGCAACAAAAAATAGAGGGTTTCAAATTTAATTTATTAGTACCCTATGTAATTTATAAATAGACACTATTTCCTGGTAAGCACAAAAGGAAAGAATGAACAGTATAGGGGAAATGGAAGGCAAAAACTTTAATTTTGAATTACAGTGACATGAATTATTGGTAGACTATAACAAGAGATTTCCATTTTGCAGGCCTCTAGCTGAAGAACTGAAGATCAAAGTTCAAGGTTAGAAATGCCTGGGTTTGAAAAAAACCCAAAACCACTAGGGTTTAGCCAGCTTTGCCAATGTTGTACATATTGCAGTATTAGTAGGACTAGGTTTTAGCAAGTAAGAGCAGCACTCCTCTCTCACAATGTATTTTCTCTCACAAAGTATTTTCAGTGCAAACATATAAAAATAAAAGGTGATGTAGACTGTGAAGAACATGTTCTTTAAAGTATTTTTGGGTTCTGAATGTCTACAATAGTACGTATTTAGTATTCTTATTTCATTGTAGATGTTTATTTATGGTTTTCCTAAAGTAAAAATGTAGGGGAAAAGTAATTGAATTTTAAAATATGTATTTCGCCAACTGGCAGCTACTACGAAAACCAGATAATACTGCCTTCAAGGTCTATTACAAACAAAAAAATAAATAACACTAACCTAAATTTTTTTTTTTTTTTTTTTTTTTTTTTTTTTTTTTTTTTTTTTTTTTTTATAGTGGACTGGACAGATCCTCATATTAGTTACAGATATGTGGATTTCAAATACCATCTAAGTGTTTTAATCCAAGTTAGTTCTGTTCATTTGAGTGTTATAAACCAACTGCTTAGACTATTGAAAGACACCTTTTGCTGCCATAGAGAGGCCCATATGAAATTATTAGTTTCATCCTCTTGCCTGTGGGAACTATGGGAAAATCTGCAGTTTGAAGTTCTGAACTTTGTTTAATCATCTGACTCACAGTGCTATCTACTGTAAAATGTAGGGAGTTATATGAAAATGTTCTTATAATTTGTGGAAATGTTCCCATCTCTAGTTAAAAGTGTAAAATTCAGAGTTACTCCATTTGTTCATGTGTGTTCCAACTGTTTAAATTGCAGTCACATGTATATGAAATTATTGTTAGCAAGAGCTAGCTTTCACTTGATTAATTTTTTTGTGCTTTGTCTCAATTCCCTCTTCAGTGATTTTTAGAATTGTCCCTGTCCTTTTTTTTGTTGTTGTTTTCCAGTTGTAAAAGACTTGTTAATAAAACATAAAAGATGAGAATATCATTAATTCTAGTTCTCCCTTCTTGGATTCATGTCAAGTCTGAAAGAAGAAACAAAAACAGCAAAGCATTTGACTTCAAATTAAGTCTTGATATGATGTGCTTGTCTCCTCCTTCTCACTGTTCATTATAAATTCATCCTGTTGAAATAAGAATTTCCATTTGATTTAGATATACTTCCTGAAGGACTACTAAAATGGAATGCTATGTTTAGGAAAGGAGATGCATCTCTTTTCTTCTGTAGCAAGAGATATCAGAGTAGTGCCTCTTATCGGTTAGGAAAAAAAAAACCACAAAATAGAGGGACACAGTTTTGGTGCATTGTATTTTGCTTTGTTTGGGATTTTTTTTTGTAGATCTAGAAGGCTGGAGAGTTTCTCGTCTTCTCTCTAGAACGGATGTTTGACTTACTGTATGGTTAAGTCTGATTCTCTGTGCTTTTAAGACCTCAGTGTTCATCATTTATAGTCATAGAAACATGTCAAGTTAGGAGTAAAACGCTAATTCAAATAATTGCAGATTGTGACTTGAAAATGCTTTCATAAAGATACTTTGCATTCGACTTGGTGTTGGGGAGAATCAAACTCTCCTAAATTATCCAAGGATAGCTTGTGTGGTTCTTGACGTTTTCAGAAAGGCTTCACTCCTGACAGTCTTAACATAATGTTTCTTTCAGCTTTAAAGCGGTTTCAGTAGGTTTAAAATATTTTATTTCCTTTCTGATACTGTTCTTCAGTTCCTCCTGTCTTCCTAGCAAGAGGACTGTGAATTCTGGAACAGCTTTTTGGTTTCTCTTATCTTTCATGATTTGCAGTTTCAGGTCCAGGTTCTGCTATTCACAGCACTGGTTTCATCATCTCTTGCTTTTCCTGACCTTTCTCTCAGAATAGGATGCCCAACACCCTCTTTCTCTGTTAATGACTTTGAAATTCTAATTTCAGCAATCTCAAATCACAAAAAAAAAAAAGTCCTCCTTTGTCCCTTTCACTTCTAGAAGACTTTCCTGTACAATATATTTCAACAATATCTTGTGATTAAGCTATGAATAGTTTTCATGGCTGTCCAAACTTGGAACATCAAGAAGTCTTCATCTCTGAAATCTAACCATCATTTCTTAGCTAGCATATATGTACTAACATACTCTCCAGAGAAAAAGAGTCCTTGCACAGGTTAATGTTTCACAGGTTAATGTTAATTAAAAGGTTTCTCTAAGTCAGATCCTCATCTGACAAGGTATTTAACTAATATTCAAATTGTGCTGACTACAGTGCTTAAGCTGTTCTCCCAGTAGCTAAGACTTTTGTTCTACTAAAAACTCAGACTGAAGTGAAACTTGCTACTTCATCCTGGCCAATGAATGAAGTAGCAATAAAATTAGGGGACTCAAGTTTCTTATAAATCCTTAAAATGTGAAAAATATTGGATGAGTGAGCCAACTGGAGGTGTCCCACTGGACCTGCTGTTTCCGAAGAGAGAACTGGTGGGTGATGTGATGGAGACAATCTTGGGCACAGCAATCACAAAATTATAAGAGTTTTTGATTCTAAGAAGTAACAAGGTGAGTCATCAGAACTGCTATCTTGACCCCTGGAGGGCAGACTTTGGCCTATTTAGAAGAGTGGTTGAGAGAGTTCCTTGGGAGGCAGTCCTGGAAGACAAAGGAGTACAGAAAGACTGGACATGTTTTAAAAGGGAAATTCTAAAGGTAGAGGAGCAGGCCATCCCCATAGACCAAAGGATGAGCTGTTGTAGAAAAAGACCAGCCTGGCTGAACGGAGAGCTTTGACTGGAACTGAGGCTGAAAAAAAAAAGAGAAATTGTTATTACCTTTGGAGGAAGGGGCAGACCACTCAGGAGAACTACAAGAATATTGTGAGGTTATGCAGAGGAAAAATTAGAAGAGCCAAAGCCCAGCTAGAACTTAATCTGGCTGCTGCCATAAAATAAAACAAAAAAATGTCTTTGTAACAGCAACAGAAGTAGGTCTAAATAGGTTCTCCATCCTTTACTGGATGCAGAGGGAAACGTAGTGACAAAGGATGAAGAAAAGACAGAGTTCTTTTTTTGTTTCGGACTTCAGTAGAGAAAACAGTTGTTCTCAGAGTACCCAGCCTCATGAGCTGGAAGTTAGTGATGGGGAGCAGAATAAAGTCCTCATAATTCATGAGGAAATGGTCAGTAACCTGGTATGCCACTTAGACGTCCACAAATATATGGGGTCAGATGGGACCCCAAGTGTACCCAAGTGTACTGAGGGAGCTGGTGGAAGATCTCCTCAAGCCACTCTCCATCATTTACCATCAATCCTGTGATCTTGGTGCTGGGGAAGGTCATGGAGCAGATCATCTTAAGTGCCATTATGCAACACATGCAGGACAACTAAGGGATCAGGCACAGTCAGCATAAGTTTAGGAAAGGCTGATCATTTTGGCTAACTTGGTTTTCTTCTACAAGAGGTTGACTCATTTAATGGATGAGGGAAAGGCCATGAATATATTCCCTGTTTCCCACAGCATTCTCCTGGAGAAACTGACTGCTCATGGTGTGAACTGGTGCACTGTTTGCTAGGTAAAAGTTGTGTCAATATGTGGGCTCAGAGTATGGTGGCAAATGGAGTTAAATTCATCGGGGGCTGGTGTTACCCAGGGCTCAGTGTTGGGGCCAGTAACATTGAATATCTTTATTGGGATGAGGGGATTGAGATAATCCTTAGTAAGTTTGCAGATGACACTAAGCTGGGAGTGTTGATGTGATGGAGGCTAGGAAGGCTGGATCAATGGGCCAAGACCAACTGTATGAGATTCAACAAGGAGAAGTACTGGGTCATTGTTGGGGAAGAAAAACAATTATTAGCAGATGGAGATCTGAAGAGATTGTCCAGCAAGCCCTGGGCAGCAGATACTGAAGGGGTTTCCGGCCTTCGATAAGACAGGAGCCTGCTATGAGAGATTACTTTGTAGGTCAGGACTGTTTCCAGCTATCTATGTATATTAGTCCTGTCTTCCCTAGCAAGATATGGAAGGACTTTTACAAGATGTT
>JAWWEW010000112.1:73017542-73111818 GCA_035583185.1 Anabacerthia variegaticeps | reverse complement strand
GTCCTGTCTTCCCTAGCAAGATATGGAAGGACTTTTACGAGATGTTGCAAATCATGCAGAGACCCTTTGTTCCTCCCTGGTGGTCCTGGTATGAAGAAATCCTTCCTGGATGGTGAAATATAGTGACTGGATTTCCTAAGTCCCAGTTGTCCTGCACTTCAGTCACAACAACCCTATGCAGTGCTATGGTCTTGGGGCAGAAAGGCTGGAAAGTAGCTCAGAGGAAAAGGACCTTGGGGTGAGGGGGGGGGGGTCTGGTTGACAGCCAGATTGTTGCCTAAAATCAAGGAAAAAGACCCAACTTCCAAATAATATTAGCAGAGACAAAGTAGATAGCAGATAGCAGTTCTTTAATGAAAGTTTTCAGTTGCATGGACTTCATAGGTGCACAGCAAGTATAGGGTTCTTACAAATTTATAACACTATTTAATTATCACATCTAATGGGTACCTCCAACTTGAAAACCATTTGCCCCGGATACCACCCTCAGAACAGCCCCTCTAGAACCTGTCCAAGAATTCTAGGCCTTCTATCTTACTTTGACTCCAATCATACCTTCCTGGTGCATGTGTTTCAAACAAGAGGTCCCTGCTGAAATCTTTTTGCTTGAAAAGACCATTAAACAGAATTTCGTGGATGCAACACAAACCATGAGAAAGGGGTTTATAAACTGTTAGCTGCTACCTCAAGTGTGAGACACTACAGTGCTATATAAAAATCTACAAATATTAAAAATCTTAAGGCATCAAGCTGAGCAAGAGCCAGCAGTGTGCCCAAGTGGCCAAGAAGGCCAATGGCATCCTGGCTTGTATGAGAAATAGCATGGCCAGCAGGAGTACGGCAGTGACTATCCCCATGTACTCAGCACTGGTGTTGCTGCACCTCGGATCCTGTGCTCGCTTCTGGATCCCTCACTAAAAGAAGGACATTGAAGTGCTGGAGTGTGTCCAAAGCAGGTCAATGAAGCAGCTGAAGGACCTGGAGCATATGTCTTAAGAGGATCAGCTGAGGAAGCTGAGGTTGTTTAGCCTGGAGAAAAGGAGGTTCAGGGGAGACCTTATTGCTCTCTAGTTACTTGAAAGGAGGTTGTAGTGAGGCATGTGTCAGTCTCTGCTTCCAAGTAACAAGTGAAAGGACAAGAGGAAATGGCCTCAAGTTGCGCCAGAGGAGTTTTAGATTAGATACTAGGAAAAGTTTCTTCACTGAAAGGGTGTTCAGGCATTGGAACAGGCTGCCCATGGAAGTGGTGGAGTCACCTTCCCTGAAAGTGTTCAAAAGGTGTATGGATGTGGTGCATAGGGACCTGTTTTAGTGGTCAACGTGGCCATGCTAGATTAATGGTTGAAATTCATGACCTCACAGGTATTTTGCAACCCAAACAATTCCATGATTCTATTATTATATTAAAAAAGAGTTAGAATTCCTTAATTAAGGTGTTTATTTTTACATATTTTTGTGGCCCCATTACTTCACTTATGGTTATCGTTGCTAAAGTAGGTCATTATTATGCTTTATAATATGATGCCAGGATATGTGTCTTCCTATCTACTTGAAATGCATATTGTAGTGGAATGTGCCCCGGAGGGTATTTGTAGCAAAGTAGAAATGACTTTCCATATCTGATAAACTGCTTAGGTTTGAATGGTGGAGCAGTTTCTTTTACTCCTCTGAAATGGACCAAATACACTTTACATAGTCTAACTAAAATAATTTCAAGGTAGATTAGAAGCATAGTCTTGCTTTAGGTGAAATTCACTTCCCAAAACCTCAAAGAGATTTAGACACCTCACAGCTCTTGGAACTTTCTACACACTAGTAAACTTTAATTCTTCTATTCTAAGTCTGAAGTCAATGGAGTACCTCTTACCAGTTGTCCTAATGAGTAGCTAGTACTGAGTGCCTAACTACTCTGTGGCTGTCACAACTAATACGGGATATGTAATGCTGAATATCAGAATCTTGACAGTGAATTCATGTCAATTTCTAAACCGCAGGAAAGGAAATGCAATTAATTATAATTCATCAGAATGTATAATAGATTACTTAGTTTAAATGGCTATGTATTTGAGGGTGAAGGTCTATTCTCAGCTGTATATTAACCACAACAATATTACCTATGAATCCTATTTATATTATCACTTCAAGATTAGGCGTTTTAAACAATCTAAGACAGAACTCTCCTGCTATGTTATTCCCACTTGAAAATTAGTTCTCTAAATTCACAGTGAATAAATGATTCAGACACTTAGAAAGCAGTTAACTTTTAATATTGTAAACATGATCAACAATGTTCCCCATGTCTGGAAAGTTTGCATATATTGACAGTACATAAACTGTAGATAAACTGTTGCAGCTTATTGATGCATGATTAATGCTAGTTGTTTATATTTTATATACTAAGAGAGATGTGAAAAAAAGCACAGTGATCAAAGACCCATTTTATTCTTGTAAATGAAGTTTAAATCTTATTTGAATTTCAGTTGCAAAGTGAAATTGAAGTTTCTTCCTATTATTATAATGTCTTCTTCCATATTTACAATTCAAGGTTACCCATCTCTTGGTCATTATCTCATGGTAGAGAAACTTTTACTCCCTATTAGTTAATATAAAGCCTTATTTTTATTATCCATTGTAATGCTGATTAAGGCTCTATTATAGAGTGGTGTATTCAGTTCTCATTTAAGACACAAACCAGTTGGTCATAGGCATTTTAGCACTGTGCTTGTAAAAATTAACTGGTGGTGCTTTTGCATTGTTTTATTTGGGATTGGTTTGTTTGTTTTTAAATTATTTAATTTTGTACCCATTATGACTACTTCTAAGTTTAAATGAAAAACTAGGTCCCAGGCGTGTAATTTGCTCCACTTAATTTCCATCTACTTTTTTCCCCAAAGCTTTGTGTATAGCCAGAGAGTTTCATTGGTCCATTTATTAATAATTTTCTTCTATGAATCTGAATTAGCACTGGATTTGTAAAAAGATAGACATTTTCAAACTCACTGAATCAATAATACATATTCCTATACACACAAGGCTTTTTTGAAAAGGGGAAATTTTATTGGGCCCAAAGAACAAAGCACAATGATAAGATATTTGGTATAATATATTGGTATTCATAAACAAGACTATAGATTTTCTAAGAATAAACCTGAACAAGACATGACACTTGCATGAGCAAAATAGAATGTAAAAGTTGACACAAAACTGTTTTACTGGTATGCTGTTGAACCTCAATGACAGAAAAAAAAGTTTTCTCTAGAATCCTTTATGACCTGCTATGCTGCTATTGCATATTTGATATTGCAAGTATTAATGACTTGGGTGCCTCATTTAAATGTTTGATGAAACCAATATTGTAACAATGGCAAAAATGGTGGTGGTTAGATGCAGCATTTAGAAAGTCTGAATAAATTGAAATAGCATTCTGGAAAAAAATAAGGATGATATTGAGCAGGGAGAAGCACAGGATCCTACACTTGGGAGTAAATGAGTAGTTCAGCAAGTGCAAGTAATGAAGCAGCTAATCAGGTGGTAAAGAGAAAAACACCTAGCTATTATTGTGACAAGGCAAATATGAATAGCATGCTATTGCAAAGGAGTCAAACATCATACTGGGATTCCTGAACAAGATGGGAACCTGAAAACAATAATAGTCCTTCCTTCCAGTCACTACTTTTGTTCTAATATTTTCTGTACTATGTGCCATTCAGCACATTGTAATGCAGTGATGTGGACCCATTAGAAACACTCTGGCAAAAGCAATTATAACTGAGAGATACTTAGAAATCATCTAAAACAGAGTAGACTGGGGTAGTGTACTGGTTTAAAGGTAAACCAGCAGGAGAAATGAAACCAATTCCAAAAGAGATTGCGAGTCAGAATGACAATTTAATAAAAAAAATCAGAAGTACAATGATGCAGAGGAAAAATCCATTTGACCCACAAAGAACAGATGTACAACCTAGCACCCTGGGGCACGAACAGAATGGAGCTTGCCAGCCCCTGTGCTGAGCACCACGTGGCCCTCCCTTTAGTACAAAGTAAAAGGAAAGAGAAAACCTGTTGCTGAGGATGATGTCTGCAGTCTGGTCAAGAGTGGCAGTTGCAGTCCTGTTGAGATCCTGTTCCTCCTCTGGATCCCACAAGTGGTCCCAGAAGTCCCAAACCCCCAAGGTTATATATGCTTGGGCTCAGATGGGAGTGCCCAGTACCACCCCTAGGGCAAGGAGTTTCACAATGCGTTTTGCACTATTAGTCATGGGATACTTCTTCATGGCCCATTAGCAGACATGACCACTCAGGCTGGGTGTGAAGGTGCTAGTGACTCCTCGGAGGGGAGTTACCACACCTGAGTCATTGATGTGAAGACAGGAAAACTTTTTTACCTCACAGAGTTCCTAAATACCCAGCTTGTAGCCTGAGGGTCCAGGTGTGCCCTGGGCAGCTGCTGCAAATATTCAATTGTTAGCACTCCATGAGAAAATGACATAGAGGGTTTAGCCTGGCCACACCCACACAGTGACAAACTGGTTCCAGCCACTATAACCAGGACAGGTAGACACAAGAAAATCAATAAGAATGGTTGAGACTGGAAGGGATCTCTGAAGGTCATCTGGTCCAACCCACTCCTTAACCAAGCAAGGCCACCTACAGCTGTTTGCTCAGGACCATGTCCAGACAGGTTTTTGATATCTCCTGGGTGGGAGACTCCATTCACTCTCTGGACAAGCTGTGCCAATATTTGGTTACTCTCACGGCAAAAAACTGTTTGTTGATGTTCAGAGGGAACTTCCGATGTTTCAGTTTGTGGCTGTTGTCTCTGATCTTGTCACTGGATACCACTGAATAGAGCCTGGTTGCATCTTCTTTGTGCCCTCCTTCAGATATTTACATACATCGATAAGACTTTCCCTGTGACATCTCTTTTTCAGGCTAACCAATTCCAGCTTTATCAGCATTTCTTCATATGGCAAATGGTTCAATCCCCTTATCATCTCCCCTCAGTGGACTCTTTCCAGTTTGTCCATGTGTCTCATGTACTGGGTAGCCTAGAACTGGACACAGCACTTCAGGTGTGGCCTCACCAAGGCTAACTGGAGGGGAAAGATCGCCTCTCTCAATGTGCTAGGAGCACTTCTCCTAATGTAACCCAGAATACCATTGGCCTTCTTTGCCACAATGATACGTTGCCATCTTACATTTAACTTGGTGTCCACCAGGAGCCCCAGGTCTTTTTCTAATAACCTGCTTTGCAGCCAGTCAATTGCAAATTGGAGGATTGTTCCTACCCAAGTGCAGGATCCTACACTTTGTTGAAATTTATGTGGTTCCTGTCAGGCCACTTCTCCAGCTTGTCAACATCCTTCTGGATGGCAACACAATCCTGTGGTATATCAGCCACTCCTCCCAGTTTGGTATCATAGGCAAACTGGCTGAGGATGCATTCTACCCCATCATCCAGATTATTAATGAAGATGCAGCACAAGACTAGATGGAGTATTGACCTCTGGGGTACACTGCTAGTTACTGGCCTCTCATTAGACTTCACACTACTGATCAGCATGCTCTAGGCTCAGACATTCAGCCAGTTTTCCATCTACCTCACTGTCTGATCATCTGGCCCATACATCAACAGCTTCTTTATGAGGATCTTATGGGAAACAGTGTGGTGGGCAATATCCACTGCTCCCCCCTCATCTACCAAGCCAGTCACCTAATTTTAAAGGTTTATCAAGTTGTTCAAACTTGATTTTCCCTTGGTAAATACATGCTGACTACTCCTAATGATTTTACAGTCCTTTATGTGCCTGGAAGTAGTTTTCTGGATTAGCTGCTGTATCACATACCTTGACTGGTCTGGACCTTTCTGGGTCCTCCTTCTTGCCCTTCTTGAAAAAAGGAGTGACATTTAACTTCCTTTATAATATTCAGTTGTTCAGAAGGTAGTTTTAGAGAGAGGAATAAAAACTCATTTTTATGTCCTCTGCAGGTGAGAGAAAGAGTAATGATTGTCAATTGCCATAAAGCCGTTTGAGGCAAGCATCAGAATATATTCCAACAATAACAATTGCTAAGCCATGAAAGCCTTCCTGGGGGGACTGCAAAATATGGCAATCTATTGGAGAATATTGTACACTTCATCATGACTGGCACCAAATGAAAAAAAAAAAAAAAAGAGTCCAAGCCATGCATCCAAAGGTATTCAGACTCAGGGAAACTTTTATTTTTTTGTTTTATTAGTGTTTATTTTAGCCCTCTTAGTAATGTAATATAGTTTGGTGTATCTCTTAAACAGTGAAGTGAGTCCACATGTAATGCAAGGTATTAATTCTAGAGTTATGGGATATAATCTTGAAAGAGCCTGGACATTCCCATTTAAGACCTATCAGTGAAAGTCATTCGATGATCCCATCTGTAAGGAGAAAAAGAAAACTGCCTGATGTACAGATCAATGAAGTGCTATGAGAAACATCATGTCTGCTGTGTTACACAGTCAGTACTTTTAAAATTAACAATGAACACACAGTGGGCACAAATTCCTCATCAATTTTGTTTCTGATCCATCAAACTGATATATGGATGTAACCTATGGCTCATAGTCTCCCTCAAGTGGATAATACAAGAACAGGGATTTGTTTCTTCTAGACAGAGATTTTTTGCTTTTATGCCACCCTGCTAAGACTCATTCTTCTGTTTGAAGGGACATGACTTGACGCATGCAGCCAGTTTGACCAGGAATATGAGTACACAAAGTCATTATTAAAAGCTATAATCAACTGTGTAAGGGCAACATTTGGGAGGATTTTCTTTGGCCAAAACAGCAACAAAAATTCTTTCCTTGCCCATGAACTGTATCAAAAATCCCTATGTCATAGCAGTAGGACACAGATTTCCTGAAAGACCACACAATGTTGTTCACAACTGCAGAAGGGTAAAAAACCACAAATAAAACCTCCCCCACCCCCCCAAAAAAAAATAAATGGCTGGCAGAAAGAACAAAAAATTCGGTTGTCTACAATCTGAATCCCCAAAGGTTTGCTTCAGTGTTTTCTGCAGCAGGGCACAAGCTGGGAACCACTCAACTTGAACAAGTGTCAATACTCAGATTTGGGTCATTAAACTGGACAGAATTTGTTTAGGAATGTTAAGCCATAGCATGAAGAATCTCTAAAAGATTATTTCAGTTGTTTTGGGGTCTTTGTTGAGATGTCACTATAAAAAAAAAAAAATAAAAAAAAATTGATGGAAACTCTTTTGAAAGATCTTTAAATCTGTCAGTGTTTTTGTTATCATAGCTGACCTAACTGAAAGATAAAGCAGGAAAGGAAAGAAAAAAAATATTAAATATTCAGATGTACTGAGTGCTAGTGATAGATTTCTGTGGGGAAAGGATGTATCTGTCATCCTTAGGTAATTTCATTTTGGAAGGCTTAAAGGAATTAAGCTACAAGTTTACATTACCTCTAACTTTGAGATGTAAATGCACCTAATGGGAATGTAATAAACCCAGATAATTCATGTCATATATTTAGAAATTATTCTGGAAAAACCAAGAAACCCCAAAACCATTCTCAGAAAGATGTTTGCAAATTAGTTTAGTTTTTAATGAGGTTAAATTCTTATTGGCCCTTTTAAAAATTGTTTTAAATAGCTGGTGAAAAGATAACACGTATATTCTTCCTTGATAAAGTTATAAAGTTCAATTAAAATAATCAACAATAAAAAAGAAGCAAGCAAGTAAATAACTTTGGGTGGTTATTTTGGTTTTTTTTTGTGTGTTTTGGTTTTTGCTTGGGTTTTTTGTTTGTTTGGTTGGTTTGTTTTGTTTTTTAATTGTTACTGTCCAGGAACTAGTGTGACAAATTCTTTGGTACATCTTATTTTGAATATTGATAAACTGGGCCTGTGCTTTCCTATTTCTACCTGGTGGTCAATACTAATAAAGATCAAAGTTCCCAGAGTGTAACTGAGAAGAAACATAACAAGAAGTTTTGTCAGTATTTAAAAGAAGAAGTTTTGCAGTAGTTAAAACTTGAGAAAAGGCAATCACAGAGTGTCTTTCCATTATGTCACTGACTTTCAGTGTGGGCTTAGGCTTGTTGTTCCAACATTCCTACTCCCATTTTACTGCTCCAATATTCTTCATTTGAGTAATAATGCTATATATCCAAAGTCCCTAAATATCCTGAGTGATATGTATAGATAACAGCACTGTTGACACCGGGAACCTCTTTCCTGTCTGAGAGAGGACCCAATTCTTCATAAACTGTTGTTGGCTGGGGAAAGCATTGAGAATTTCATGTCTGGACAGAAATGTAACCCAGGCAACAAGGGAAAAGACTCTACATCAGTGTAGTTGAATTGAAGTGACTACACGAGCATAATACATAGTCTATCTGCAATGTCATAACTATATCACATCCATTTTCTTCCCTTCTGTCATCTTAGAAAGACACCTTTGACTCACATATTTTTATGTTTGCCCTGGTCTCTGTTTGTTCCCTGGTCAGGAAACTCTGATTGGTAAGTAACAGCAGAAAAACAGTCATTGAAAAAAAAAAAAAAAAAAAAAAAAAAAAAAAGGGACGAAATCAACGAGTCACTGCTTGCACAAACGTTTACTCATCCGCCCTCACACGCTTCCTACCCTTTGCCTGTTTTGCAGCATTAACCTGTCTCGCCTTTCCGGAGGTCGTGGAGATGACCTGGTCGCTCCCGTGGCAATCCCCGCCACTCCTTTCCCTGCTGCAGGATCCCACAGAGCTCAGCTTTCTAAGACGTTGTTCCGCTCAGTTTTCCCACAAGCGACCCGCTTACTCCTGGAGTGGCACCTCCTCCCCAGCTCCCTTCACCGCCTACGGTGGCACTGCTTTAGCAGTGCGTTTGTTTTTCACAAGAATTATCTCCATTACCGCTTCAGGCAAATGAACTGACTAATGAATTTTCTGTCGGCCATGAAAGTGTGCTGCAAGTAATTAAGGGCTGTGCTCTGGGACCGATTAAGCTGCAAGTCACAGCGGCCGGAGCCCAATTGCTGCGAGCCCGCCACGATCTGTGCCGCCTGAGCTCGGCTCCACAATGGGATCATTGACTATTTACTTAGCACAACAACTCTGCTGTTTATTTAATTATAGGGGCTTTTCAGTCACCAACCCCCACGTGCCCCAGCCCCATCTCTTCGACGCTTTTTGAGTCCCCCTCGCCCGCCTCTGATAACCAGGGCTCCCTAGTTGGTCGCTTGGGTAGATGAAGCAGGGCAACGCCGGAGCATCCTTTGTGGGGTGCGGACTGCGCTCCCCCACGGATTCGGGAACAGGAATTTTGCGTGAGTGAAACGCGAGCAGACGGGGATCTTCCTGTCAAATTGCACATCACGTCTGCCTGGAGATCAGACCTCGAGAAGGCTGCTGGGTGGAAGGGACGCGCAGAGGAAATCCTGCAGCGCTTCAAGGCATGTCCGAGTCACGAATCAAAACCGGGAGGAGCGCAGAAGAAGGAAAGAGACGCCTGTGGCGCTGCGGGGGCGAGCGTGGCTGGGCGAGGGAGGAAATCACTGGCAGTCCCGCAAGGCGGGCAGGACGACGCGTTTCCCACCCCAGCTGATTAGGGAGGCCTTGACCCTATTACTAGAGCCCCCTTCCCGCAGGGTTGGCACTTAGAAGCGAGTCGGGCGAGAAGGGGGGCCAGAGGCAGTCCTCGGATCCCCTTTCAGCCTAGAAAGGGCTATAGTAGCGACAGAAATGCCCGAGCTTAGTACCCGCTAGTTCAAGGAGCAGTGGGGACAGGCGGGTTTCATCATGAGAAAGGAGTCGAGAAGCAGCCGAAGGCACTCGCACTTTTTCTAGCACCCCCGCAGACTGCGGTAGGAGCGCTCCGCTCACCCACGGGGCAAAACTGGGAAGCTCAGCGCCGCTTTACGGTCGGCGGGGTCCAACCCTCACACCCTCCGCGTTCCCAAAGCGGAGTCGGAGACCCCGATTAGGATCTCGGACTTTTAACGCCATGAAAACTCGCGGCCCGGCGAGCTCGCGCCCCGCGGGCGACGGCGCGGGAAGAGAGGCGGGAGCGCTTCTGTGTCGCCGGCTGTCCCCGAAGCCCTGCGGCAGCCGGTGACCGCGGGCAGCGGCGGGGGCAGCGGCGACACTTGGCACTGGGGGGAGCCGGCAGCGGAGGCCGTAGAGAAAGCGGGTTTCTGCTCCTTTAAAGGGCGAGTTGCAGCGCTCCCGAAGGGAGGCGGATCTCCCTCCTTCCTCCCTTCCCTCCATCCCTCCCTTCTTCCCTCCCTCCCTCCCTCCCTGCTTCTCTCTCTCCCTCCTCCCTCGCTCCCTCCCTCCCTCGCTCGGGCGCCGCTTGCCGCCGCCGTCAGTGGTGCCCGGACACCGGCTGCACCGCAGCCCGGGCTGTCCCCTGCGTCCTGCCACCGCCCTTCCTCCCCCGCCTCCGCCTTCCTCTCCCTCCCCGATTCCCCTCCCGCAGCTCAAGGTAGGAGGATGTCCCGGGGTCTCCGGCTGTCCGCCACTGCCGCAGGGGTTGCATGCGAGTGAGGGGCTGCAGGGGGTGGGGGGGGCGGATGGTGAGGAACGGCGGGGGATGCACCGTGGCCGCGTCGTGCCGAGAGCTGCACACCACGATGGCTCTTGGCCAGGTGTCTCAGGGCAAAGGCGGGTGCTGAGCTGGAAGACCCGAGCGCTGCTGCCGCCCGGGTCTGTCCCTCACTGTGGGGAAGGCAAACCTGTCGCCTTCCTCCCACCGCTGCTCCGCACCGTCAGAGCCACCGCTGTCCCCATGGATAGTGTAGGTGTGGGAACCGGGGCGAGAGGCCAGGCCAGAGCAGCCCCTCATTAACCTTCGCCTGGTGCCCGCGGTAGCCCGGAGCCCCCTCCCACAGCCGGAGGGCTGCTTCAGAGCTGGGTTCAGGCAGGTCGAGCCGGCAGGGTTGAGGATCTGCCCCTTGCTCTCCTGGGGGAGCGGAGGTGAGAAACGGGCTCTAACTTCGCTAGAGTTGTGGGTGGACAACAGTCTCTACTTCCGTCAGGTCTCTGCCTGTGTGCACTGTACGGCACAGCCAGTCCCCCTTTTGGCTTGTCGGCAACCCTGTCATTTATTTCTGTACAAAGTAAGCATTCTTTGGGTGAGCATCCATCGCTAACCTAGCCAGGGCGCTGACACTCTGTGGAAAGCAAGACATTCCTGCCAACGGAGTGGAGGCATGACTGCAAGAGCCGTGTGTGCACTGAGAGAAGGAATGAAAATATGATAATGAAAACCTCTCTTCACGTTTTCCTTAGAAACTTTTGGGGGAGTAGAGCATGAAAAACATTAAACGTCATAACTTTCCTCCCAAAATCTTGCACAGCTTTCCGAATCCCAATGCAAAGATTCCAAATGCTGATCTGTAGATAATGTCATAAATATTTGTTCTTGGTCCTTAAAAGTTGCTAGGAAAGTGCATTGCTGTGATACTCAAAAGTGCCCGAGCAAGTAAGTCTACTCAGTTCATTAATTAGAATACACATCTTTCCACTAGCTAAAAATTAATTACCATCTTAAAATGTCACTAATCATCAGTGCCGCAGAAACTTGGCTGTAAATTTGGACTGAGATAATAACAAACAGAGAAGGACCTATGGTTTTGTTATAGCTGGTGGGAATGAAATGCCAGTGGGCCACAATGTGTTTTTAAATTATAATATCAATACTAATTTGAATACTTTGGCAAACGTTTTAAAAGGGAGGACTGTGTTACTGCTTTGTCAGTAAAGCTTCAATTCTTGTTTCTAGAGATCAGGAGATACTGGTTAGGTGTTGCAGTAAGCTGTGACTCTCCTCACACCAGATTGCAACAGCAGGAGGACTTTGGTGGCATGTGAATCTGAAACGTTTGTAAGGATTTGCTGAAAAATATCCGAGAAATATTTGAGAGACAGTACGTTATGCATATACTAAATTTGTATCTGTTGTTGTTGGGATGGGTCAAAATAGTAGCTTAAGTGATCTGAAAACCTCATTATTGGCTCTTGGAGACACAGCTATGACCTGAAAATAAAAGCCCATTCATTTTTTAAAGTAATATGATAAAACTATACATCCCAGTAGGTGGCAGCTAGCTGAAAGTGGGTTAACTTTTATAGTGATAACAGCACATAAAAATAAGATCTGATGGGAAAAGCGCCTGATATAATAAGGTAATCAGAATCACATATCTCCCCTATCCAAATGAAACATTATGTACATAATGTACACCATTTATACTTGACACACAGCTAAAAGTGTAGCAGGTTTTTATTACCCAGAAAAGATGTAAAGGCCTCAGACTGTCTATTCTTCATTCTCTGTCTATAGCTGGATTACTGTTTTTCATATCAGCTGCACTTGAACATTGTCCTTGTGTATTAAAGATGTCCTTGTTTATTAGAGTTGTTTTAACACCATGTCTACAATAGATGACCAAACAAATGAAAACATATATCCAAGGAATTGTAGATTTCCCAATTGCTGATCACTGAAGTGTGGAGGGCAGTTTCATATATAGTTTAATATGAAAAGAGCTGTGTAACAGTGGTGACAAGCTCCCAAAACACAAGACCAGCTTATCCAGTATGACATTTTATTAGGGATTTACAGCCTTTGAATTGTACATCTCAGAGGGGAAGAAATATGAAAGGCACTAAGAACCTCTACCTGTTTTCATATTGAAATCATTCTGGAGGGTGCACAAAAGTATCTTTTCAAAGGATACCCTTCCTTTTCCATTTCCAGAAGAAGTAGTGAAGTTAAACTCCAATTAACAGAAAAGGAGTAAAGAGGTGGTAAAGAGTGAGTCTTTAGTTCATTATATAGTGTTTAAGTAATCTTCAGTCACCAAGTGTTTAGTGAGTTCAAAACATCTGTCTCCCCAAGACTGACTTTTTTTAATATAAGGAGCTGATGTTCTTCAGAAAATATTTCTGTGTTAACTACGACTTTTCTTCAAGGTGGGAGCTAGGGTTTGAACGAATGGGGAAAGGATGTTAACCCAGAGCATTAGGTGGTGTGTGATAGCAGATAAAGAGAATGGTACTCCTTCTGAACCCATAAAATGTCACAAAATAGCTGGGTAGCTGACATAATAAAGGATATAATGTAAGTCTTTAAAGAAGCCGATAACAGATTTTAATTTCCTTTCCATACTGTGAAATGACTGGAAAGAGTGGGGAAAAAAAAAAAAAAAAAGAAAAAAAAAAGGTGTTTTGACACTGGAAGCGGGGGCAGCCGCTGCCGGGAGCGCTGTCCGCGGTGCTGAAGGGGCCGCCGGGGCCGCGCCGGGCGCTGTCCTCGGTGCTGAGGCCGCTGCCGGCGGAGGGGAGCTGGAGCGGGGGGAAGGAATCTGGGCGTGAGCCTGAGGCGTGAGACCAGGGGCTGCAGCGTGGGCTGCTGAGAGTTTAATAGTAACAGGAATTAACCACAGGTTGTTTTATGATTCCAGTTCTAAACGCCTCAGTGAGTTAGAAGCTCTGTTAGGCTGAGATCACAGGTAGCTGTATTTTTTTTTTAAGACAACTTAGAAAATCAGACTGATAACAGGAGACACTTTTCCCAAAGTTTATCTCGTGTTTAATGTGCTAAAGTTAACCATGAATATTATGCTTTCAAAACTGCTTACCAAAACGAAATTAAATAAATAAATAAATATTCAGTTAGGCAGCAAGCTGCATTTGAGCATTCACAATTGAAAATATATCTAAAGATGTCTAATATCCTTTATTTCAGCAAGAGCAGGGAGGAAGACAAAGAACTTTCATAGCATTTTCGTCGGGTTTATTTTTTCTTGAACTAAGATAAAGTATAAACGAGTAGAAGAGAATAAATGAAATAGAAAATAGAAGAAAAAGCATCTCTCTGCATTTTTACTGGGAGATATTCTAAGTGTGAACTGAAGGAGTCGCTAGATATCCTTGCTTTTAACACTAGGTGTTCTTTTTAAAGTGCTCCAATAGTCAAATCGTCTGATTGAATTCCTTGCTAGACTGCAGAACTAGCCATTCATGATAGTTATTTTTGACACTGCAGTTATGCCTCCATCTTAAGGAAAAAAAAAATCAATGATGTTTAATAATCCCCTCGCAGAATGTACGTTTCTTTTCATCAGCATTTTACAGTGTTTCAAGTAAAAGTGTGCAGAGGAAATCAGTAAGGCAAGATAACAAAAAGTTCCTGTGAATTGCTAACACTTTTAGAGATGCAGAGCACCAACACTACAGGTTATAATCCAAATGCTGCTGCTATTTATTTACATGGCTACAACACACAGATGCTATTTAAGAATAAACTGTAACTCACTTCTGCCATGCTCTGCTTCTGTTAGATTCCTCAGAGTGTTCTCATTAGCTTGGCATCATCAGTATTTATTTCTGTAAAGTTAGGTTTATTCTGTGTTCATCTGTATGTACCTGTAGGGGAAGTATCACAATGATATTTTCTTTAGTAATAAAAGGCAAGGAGTGAGATAAAGGAGACAAAAGATGTCTGTAGGCAGAATGTAGAATAAAAATAATTCATTTTCCTGGTGGGAAATATAGGAATTATCTTTTAGTGTTTGTAATAAAGCTTAAGTGGCTTCAGCAAGAGCTTCACTTAGATTGCAAAGTCTGACAGTCCTGGTTCAATGTATTTCAATGGATTCAGGCACACAACTAATTGTATTTCCAAAGAAAATCTGAAGTAGTCCACAGAATGAGTTTATCTTCTTTGGAACACCTGGCCAAAAGACAAAAGTCTGTGGCTGCATTTGAAGATATAAACTCAGTATCCCATTATCAAACTGGGAAGTGTTATTGTTCTCAGTGAAGACTGCTAAATGACAAACTACATAGATCTCTCAGTACAGGGAGGAACAGCAACATTTCCATAAAACTAGAGTGATAGGAAAGCAGACTGCGAACTAAGAGAGTGACAGAAAGAAAGTGAAAATAATAAACTAATAAATCTCTAAGTTACTGTCTGTTAAGCAACACTGCAATTCCACCAAGTTTAGCGAAACAGGTCTTTGCATTCAACAATGTTGCTCCAGCGCTGCTGCTTTCTGTTTGCCTTGCCTTGTCTGTATTCACTGGGTCCGGAGCAAGTTCCTAAGGACAGTCAGTATACAAACCATTGCCTTTATCCTACTTCATGCATTAACATGAGTAACAGTTAGTGAATGTAAATATATTTTTTTTTCTTTTTTTTTAAAGCCTGAACGTTACTCTGATAACCTGCATGACTTCGTTGTCAGCCTTCTCTTTCACAACTCTAAACCTAAGTGATTTCGACCCAGGCAGTCAGCTATTTAAATGCATGAATTAATTTTTAAACAACCGAGTCCCTTCTCCCCTCTAGCACCCCCCCTCCCCCCCCCCCCCCTTATAGCTATTGTTCAGAACAACTGAAATACTACTAATAATTAGAAGCATGTAAATAAAACCGAGCTGTTTTTTCCTTCAACAACGCCAGGCGATCAGATCGGTTGCATAATAGAAATTGGGAAGGCTGTCTGGCAGGCAGCCTTAAGCGGAGAAGAGCTATCTCAATTTCTCTCACTTAATCTTGGCTTCGCGTCAGAAGCTGTGCAGCAGTGCAGTAGAATGGGAGCACGGCAAAAGCTTCGCCAGTGAAAAGGCTGCTGCTCGCTATGTGGCGATACCTCAGCGATTTCTCGAGCTGGATTACCTATTGATTTTCCTCCTTTCTTGCCTCCCAGGTTTACTCGGCTGGACATTGTGTGTGTTTGGATTTCTCAAGGATTCTCCCCCGACTAACATGGATGTCCCACCATTCCTTGCAGTTGAAGGTTGCTCCTTGGCGCAGTGAATGAAGAACATGCAGGGATTGCTAATGGGTTTGGGAAGCGTAGACTGTCTTCTCTTTCTGTGACCATGCCGTGATCGTGTCTGAGGGCCATCAGTTTACGTATCCTCATTCTCACCCTACCGAGAAACCTGACGGCTTAGAAGGGGGAAGTAAGGCAGCGCGTGTGTGCATAGAAACATCATGAAGATTATTTCCCCTATTGTAACTAATTCAGTCTTCAGATGCACCGTTAGACTCCTTCTTTGCTTACTGTGGATTGGATATTCTCAAGGAACCACACATGTATTAAGATTTGGTAAGATTTCCCGACACTTTTTTCATTGTGCATTTAAGCCTGGATGTGATTTACGTAGGACTGACTCAGAAGGGGATGCTGGGGGAGAGCTGGGACGTGCTACCGGAGTCGGGCACCGAAGTCCCTCTTTATTTTGCATCCGGAGGGATGAATTGCTGTGTGTTTTTTCTGTCGCTGCAGCTCATTGTAGCCGTAGTAACGGCACGATGATGATGATAATTATAATAACAATAGAAAAATGACTGGCAAACGCGGTTGCCTAAGGCTCTGCGCAGCTTTCGTGCCTTCCTCGTAATTGTTTCCACTGTTTTGCTTTATTGTTTCCGTAGTAGGGCAAAGCATGGGTAGTACGGCGCTTGATCAGTTAAAAACCTGTCAACTAGTTGTTAAGTTTCGGCCGCCAGTCTCTGATTTTTCCCCGAGCCGATCCCGTGCGGGCGCGAGGCTGTGAATTGAGACCTTTGGGCTGATTTCCCCTGAATTGTCTGTCTGCTTGCTTGACACTTGAGTGGCGTTTAGGGTTAGAGAAGAGATGATTTATGTGTTGAGTGGTGGTCGTGAAAGAGCTTTTGCGATACCTTTCAAAAGCACAGCTTTTCTGTGCGAGGAAAATTGCATAAACCCCCTTCCCTTTCCAGGGAGGGAAAGAAAAAAAAAAGTAAGAATGGAATTTCAAGGAGAGTAGGACGGTTTTACAGTTTAAAAACTATTCCAGCTGGCCATGGCATTAAACTTAAGAGCTCTGCCTGTGCATGCGCCTGTGTGTACGTGTGTATAAGCAAGCAAGAGAGGGGGAAATTCCAGCCGCTGCATCCCCTACGGGTTTTGCAGTGAGGAAGGGCAGGACGAAAAGTTAGTCGCAGGTCCGAGAAGGGCTGTTGCTGCCGAGGAAAATCTTCCGGTGCCAGCCCACGGCGAGCCACGACTGGAGCCCCGCATCAGCGTCCTCCTGGTCGCCTGGGCACCTCGAGCGAGTCGCGGTGGGGGCCGGCGGAGGGGACAGGACGAAAGTTGTTTCCCTAGACAAGCGGCATTCTCATTCTCTGTGCCTGCCGACAGGATGGCTGGAGGGGGGAAGCGCGGACCTCCCGCCTGCTCGCTGTTCACGGTAAACAGCAGCAGAGCTGCATTCATTTCTGTGGGACAGCGAAAGCTCCTGCCTTTGCTAGGGAGTAGTGCCTTGGTTTGTATCTATTTTAGCTTAAATCAGACCTCCGCACACACTTCATAAGGACGGGAAGGTGAGTAATGATTAAAAAGTAACCAGACTGTTACCGATCTCGTGTGCTCATTCCTAGCAGCACTTTTTTTCTGCTTCCATCTGGTCTAAAGGTGGTGCTTAAGGCACGTTGCTCTTAGCAACCGTCTTCAGGAATGCTTGTTTCTTTGGACATGCCTAAACGGGTCCGTATATCATTGTGGGATCTATTTTGCAAACAGTCTGACACATAATCATGGACGTGAATTCAGTGCTAGGGCTGTCTGTAATCTGGCACGGTACGGCTGTCGGTCCTTCTACGACCGGGATTCCTAACGGGCCCTGAGGGTTGGTCTTTAGGAGTCTGAGTTACTTTCAGGAGTAGCTATATAAACAGACATCTTCCTGGCCACAGCATTAACAAGTAGTGAACTTTCCTTCTTTAGAATGGTGTTCCCCCTGAATTTCCAGCCCGGTGTACCTGCAGACAGCCTTGGAGTGCAGAGGTTTGGCAATGGTTAGACTATTAAATAATCTCGAGGCTAAAAAGTGATACAGTGTGACTCTGGCATGCAGTGACGTGATGGTGCATGCATGTGTTTTACTGGGCTAACTTCGCAACTGCATCCTGGTCACACAGCTGGCCAAAGAGTTGTGCTCAGTCCAGTGTTTGCAGCAGTGCAGTAGGAAATCCACATCGTGCTTTTTCTTGTCTTTCAAAAGAATTGTCGCCAACCCATCACTGAGCCTTAGAAGTAGAAAAGGAGCAGTTGGTTAATTTATTTTATTATGGAAAATGTTAGACATGAGAGAACGCAAAGAAGACTTTTGCCCTGTTCACCCAGGGCTGTTGCACACCTGTATTTTAAGGAGTCTGGATTTAGCTTAATCCAGGTGTGGAGTGACTGTCTGTGACCACGACCCGAGCCTTCCCCAAAGGGTGACATTTCTGTCTCTGTGTAGGGCATGACGGGGAGGAGGGAAGGAGCAGGGAGTGAGCTGGGAAAAAGCTTTGGTTATTTCTGAAGGGTAATGCCCCGCCTTCCCCTCCGGGTTCCCCTGCTATCTGTCCCTTAGGGATGCTGCCGCGACCATGAGGACGGGATGCCGTGGAGTCCTTCCCGAGGAGAAACGAGAGCTGAGGAGATTCCCTCCAGAAGGCAGCCTGCCAGCCCCCGCTCTTCTTCCTCAGCCAGCAGCGCTATGGCAACAGGGGAGAGCTTGAAGCCTGCCAGAGCTGCAGCCCCCTCATTCCTCCTGTGCAAATTAGCCACCATGGATTCGCATTGTCCTTCCCACGGCTCCTCTTATTGTTGGGACTAGCCAGTATGTCCCTTCTCTCCCTGTTTCTCGCTCTCAAGCTACCTTTTAGCAACCACGCAGGGAAGCTGAACGGCCTGGGTTATCTGTCACATGCGGGAGCATTTCTGCTTGAGCCTTAAGGCACGGGGAGAGGCTGGTGCTATGGCATTGTTCCCTCCCCAGCGACACTTGCTCAGGCATCTGGATACCTGCCTGCTGCTGCTACTGGAGTTAAGCAACGTGTTATTCGGCATCACACCAGGTGCCCTTCCTAAATGACACTTTGCTTCATGGAGGCATGCGACCAAGCTCCCTCCCTTCTCTTTCTGAACAGCTTCCCATAAGCAAGCCTAGGGTGAAGTTGAGGTGAGGTTTGTGCTTATGTGCATACTCGAGGTGTCAAATGGGAACAGTTCTAAACCCTTGCTGCGGATAAAAGGACAGGTCCCATCTTGACGAGGGAGAAAAGCAGCAGCCTAGTATTTGTCTCTCTGCAGTGCAAAGTGTGATTAAAACCTTTTCCTTATCACTTGGCACCGAACAAAAGCCAAAATACCTGACCGCCGGCAGATCCGTTATGTTATCGGGGGTCATGTTTAGTAGCTTTCGGATTCATTGTTCCTGTGTAAGCATAGGCCCAGGGCAGCGGCTCCCAAGAAATCCCAGGGAACTCGGCCGATCCAGAGGCCAGCCCTCGACGGGTCGGCACATCGGGCTGCACTGGCAGAACTCAGCCTCCCCCCCCGCTGCTTTTTTCTAGGTCCTCTCCATCTGCCCTTACTTCCTGAGGATATTCCAACACGTTGACCCCGAAATTCTGAATTAACAAGCTACTAAGAGCTGTCAATCATCAGTAATTGCTCGCCTGTGTTTTCAGAAACCGGCTTCTAGTCTTGCCCGAGGCAGTAAGAGCCCGGGCTATTTAAACCCCCTCTTTTCCCACCTACTACTACATGGACCATGACTGTCAGCTCTTTGAAGTCCGAAGTGCTCTAAAATGCCCTCCTTTATTTAAACTGTCCGTTTCCGGCCTTGTCTCTAGTCCTGTGAGTCCTCCTACAGCAAAGGTGTGAAGAGGGGACCTGTGACTGGAAAGCGAAAGCCATTTCGCCTTTGCATTTTCGCTCAGGTAACTCATTATTCATGAAGGTGTGGTGAAAGACTAAAGACCTCCACCGCAGGGGGCTCAATAGTCTCGTAAGTGTTAAGCCTGTACCTGTAGTTTTGACTTTTTGTTGCTTTGGAGTTGCCTGACTTCAAGCAGATGAGAAAGAGAGCTGACTGTTTTTTGTTACTATGAATCATAAAGGAAGGGTTTGTGTGCGCGTGTGGCTTCTTCCAGCTTAAAAGCAAAAGAAATTCAAGACAGAGATGGAAAAACATTTCAAGGAACAAAGGGAGAGTTTTGAACTCTTACCAGAATTCCTTTTACTGACTACTTTTTTTTTTTTTTCCTAAAAAAAGCCCCTACCCCAAGCCCTCACAAAGCCTAGCATTTTCCCGTTGTCCTACATAAAACAGTAATTATAGCAAATCAAAACTTGTACAATCACGCACTGTTTGGGATCTAAGGAAAAAAACCCCTCAGTTCTTAATTCCATTGTGGTGACCCCAAGAGGGAAATTGCTAGACGTCTGAGTCTTCCACCTTGAAAATTTAGCACGGGTTTCATCTGACATACTTAGCTGAGCTTCTTTGTCTCAAACAGATTGAGTTTATCTCCACGTAATTGTTTTTACGAGCTCGAGCTTGACAAAACCACAAAAGAGGCCAGCTTGTCATGTCCACTGCTTGTGCACTTGCCAGTGGGTGTCAAACCACACGTGTCTGGGATTTGGGAGACCATTTTCAAATTGTAGTATTTAAAATCAGGGAAGTCATGGCACAGCAGTGGGAGCTAGTTCTCTGCAGAAGTGCATGAGACAAGAGTTCAAATGAAAAATACCTGCTGGGTAATGGAGTAGAGCTTTCTTAAAGGACTTGCAATAACTCTCCTGGATGTGTATTTTCTTTCCTTTGGATTTTGCATTGATATCCTTTTCGTGGAAGGAGGTAAGCTTTCTGTCTGTATTTGAGAGAAATGAGAAAACTTATGTATCTGGTTTTAGTGGGGAAGGTAGTCTGCCTTCACATCAAGAGTGCATTGAAAATCTGCAAGCCAAACACTTGTGGCAGCCCTCAAGGGTCCGTGTCTTGGCAAGTCCAGCATTCAGAGCCCAAGAAAGATTTACTCCTAAGGACAGGAAGCTTTCGATATCTATTAACATCCTCACAGAGAGGAGTTCAAAACCAGTCTTATAAACAACAACAGAAATCTCTGAAAGAAGAGTAAGGTTAAGAGCCTCAGGAAAGCAGCAAGGAGGTGAGAAGCATTGTTATTGACCGGTCTAGATTAAACAGCACAGAGGAAGATTTCAATTTGATAACGTCACAACCCTTCCTGTTTTTCTTTGCTACTTCTGCTGACAATTTTGTAAGGTAATTAAATTGGCTGATTGAAGTCACAGTGGTCATGGGGCGATAAAGACCATTTGGATTTAATGGAATTTAGAAACAACGGTGCACTGCATACAAGCCTTACAGAACGAGAATTTTAATGACTCATTCAGGGTGCTGACTACGTAGAACGTCCTGGACGAGTTTAATTGAAAGGGCAAAGCAGATTAGCTGTATACAGTCTTTATTGCACTAGATAGGGGAATTAGAATTATCCTTTTAAAAGACTCATTATTGCATTATCAAGATTTAATGTAGGTTAAGAAACCTTTAATCCGTGTGGGCTTTCTGGAATATCCCCAGATCCTTTCACCCAGTGTTTGGAACACCAGTAGACTTGTAAAATGATTTTCACACAATTGTCTGACATCTTGGATGCTGAGAGTATAACTTGCTTCTTACTGACTGTTACTTGCCTTTTGAAAAGATGCAAAATTCAAGTAATACCTCCAATTTAAATGTGATGGCTGAATGAAATGGTTTCTGCCACCAGAGATAAGAAACTAGAGAAAAAGATTTTTCTAAACTCAAATATTAGAGTTTTTTTCATTTATTTGTATATTTATTTTATACTAGAGAAAATCCCCTCTGTTTAGAAAAAAGCAAACCAAACGTTTTGTAGTCATTGCAAATAAAGAAGGTCTTTGTCCCCTACTTAATGTATTTACCTTGTCTGTTTCTGAGTTTTAACCTTCATCCTCTTTAATCTCTTTCAGAGGAACAATTACTAGGTCTGTCAATAATGCAAAATAGAAACTAGAAGGTGCCTTATTTCCATAGTCCCCAATCTGCAAGGCAAATTAATTTTTCCTGAATAAGCTTTTTATAATGTGATGCTGTAATGTATGTTAGAAGATTAGATTAAACAATATGATAACATAATGACATAATGTCATTATGCTGTCACATCTTAATTGGAATATGGAGAATCAAAGATCAATGTCATATTAATACTTACAATTTTGTGAGTGTCCTGTGCCATCCATGTTGTGTTCCTCCCTCTCTTCCCCACCCTCTCCTCCCTGCCAAGTCTTTTGGTTCCTTTATTATACAGTAATAATAGCCTTATGTACCTTTCATTTAAACAACCAAAGCTTTCAGTAATGCAAAGAGTACAGAGCAAACATGTGATGATCTTTATTCCAATATTGGAGCTCAGCCAGCTTTGGGTAAATGAGATGGTGTAGTAATGTTATGTAAAACACTAATCAAACTCAAAAACATATTCCAAATTTCATTAAAAAGCAATTTTGATGAATTAAAACACACTGCTTTTGTTTTTCCTTTGGGCAAAAATCAGATGTGACCCATGGGTGCAGGACTCATGACTACTTTTTTTACATTGTCAGCAAAGATAACTTTGCATCAAAATTTAGAAGTGACTTGGATCAACCATGATTCAGGTCTCCTTGAACATTATTCTTGTAATCCAAAATATTATTGAAATGTAGTAACTCATCTAGGATTGTGTTTAGTAGGTTGTTTTCAAATGAAATACACATTTTTACATAATATATTTTGTAAATGTTTCCATTTTTAAGTGTGTCTGGAGTATAGAGAAACAGGTTCCCTGCTAATATTGTGAGTAGAGTCTACAATAGGGGTAGTTAAAAGCTACACTGTGGTGCTCGGATCACAAGCTTTTTTCTTGGTTCGCAATAAACATTTTTGTTATCAAATCATTGGAAGGTAAATTCATTTGTGGATTATAGAGAATTTAATCTGTGGAGAAATACACTAATTCACATTAGATGCATATCTGTTTTATTATATTAGTGTTTCCATTCCTAGACTCTTTTAAACATCATTTTTAAAAGAAAATGTTTACATTGATTTTAAATTAGTTGAACTAGGATTGTTGAAAATGTCTGTCAGTATTCCATCATGAAAAAAGTTGCTGATTTTTAGAATGACTGATTCTTGTATAAGGCTTAATAACAGTCTGACAGAACAGTCCAGGAAGAACTTTCTTACTTTGCTGTCAGGAGTTGTTGTTCAGGAGTTGTTGCTCATCACCTGATGTGCTTGTAAGTTCAATGTATGATTACTTTTTTGCCTGTTCTTCTGTCTTTACATTTTACTGTGTGTATCTGATGTTTACTAATTTTAAAAAACATTTTCTCTGATTTCAATATGTGTAGTGAAATCTTAGCATTGTATTTTTTCTGATGAATGAAAAAAGTTTTTTCATGACTCAGAAGAATAATTTTGAAATAAAAATGTTTGGGTTTGTTTTTTTGGTTTAATTTTTGCCTCTTGAGTAGTTTCATCCCTTTCCCTCACTTTGCTTTTTTTTTTTTTTTTTTTTTTAATAGTGAAATGGAAAGTGATTACTCATCTGAAAGAGGAATGCATGTTTGATTGTGGAGGTTTTTCTTGTCTTTTTTTGAAATTCTTTGTTTTTCTAACTTCCTGGGAAGTTCCATGAAAAGAGTAAAAAAGTCTCTAAGTCCTCATTTCTGTCTTAAAACTAAATTTCTAGTCTAAGCCATGCTTTAGGACTCCTTTGCAATATTTGGAGAATAAAAGAGGCGGAAGGATTAGACAAGTCTGACTTAGGCTGAATAACTTTTATATGGCTAAAGTTAGGATAGCTCTCATGGAATCAGCAATATAGAGGAAGTCAAAGTGGATTGAGTAGGGTTTTATATTTTCTCCTTAGGTTTTAGTATTTATTACTACACAGTGAACTCATTTTCTCAGGTAGAAATTTAAAAGGGAAAGATTAATATATTAATGGCTCAACAGTTTCTTCTTGACATGAAAACACAAAAAATACTGAAACAGAGACTGCTCACTCATTCTGCTAAAAACTTACCAGCCAATGGGTGGCACTTGTTTTCACAATGCATAATCATACTTAGTCCTGTAAATAAAGATTTGTTTGTGAACACATGTATTTAACTGAGTACTTGCTCTACAGAAGTTTATTGAGTAAAGCTTGCTTCCAAAGGTCCAGATCTACTTCACTTTGGAAGAGCATGCCATCTTCATAGTTAGCTCTTTCTGTATCTCCAGTAAAATATTTGAGTCATATTTCTCTGAATAAAAGAATAGCTACTACTTTTAAATAATTTTTTTTCATTAAGCAACTGATACTGAATTTAAAACACTTTTCATTGTGTATAGACAACTAGTAGGTAATAATCTGGGTAAATATATTAAAGCTTAGTTTGTAATGTAAGTTGCCATCAATGTGAGCTTTTGTCCTTCTCTAGGAACTAAATATATATCAGCTATTTCAATCAACTCAAGAGCTAAACATATATCAGCTATATCAATCAACTCACATTTATGTTGTTATTTAAAAGTTTCACAATTAGGACATGATTTACCAAAGAGTCTGTAATTAAAATAATTATACTAGTAAGCATGAAATATGTACAAGGAAATCTGAGTCTTATAGTTCACAATGGTAAAATTTTACTTGCACTTTTTTTAAACATGTAAGCAAATATTTTCCATCCTGCCTCAACAATCCACATTGCAAAACTTTGAAGAAACTAGTTATTTTACTTGGAAACCAATCGATTCTTCTATTCCTACCTATATTTTCAGTCAGTACTTGCTTGTCAGTCAAAATTACCTAGATTGTCAGAGATGTACAATCCTTGATAGTTTAGTGTGAAGTTGTTTTATGATAGTGTGTTTTTATTTTTACACCATGAATAATATGAAACTTTGTGAAGTTTTATGTGTGTGTGTGTGTATATATATATCTATTCATATCTTGTGTGTAGCTATTCACAAGTACAACCAGGAAAAGCTTTTTCACCTAGAGGGTGGTTGGGCACCAGAACAGGCTCCCCAGGACAGTGGTCACAGCACCAAGCCTGACAGAGTTCGAGAAGCATTTGGACGATGCTTTCAGTCACATGGTGTGATTTTTGGGGTGTCCCGTGCAGGGCCAGGATTTGGGCTTGATGATCCTCATGGGTGCCTTCCAACTCAGCATAGTCTATGATTTTATAATTTATGAATCAAATATTGAAATAAGATAGCTTGCAGTATAATTTAGATCTGATTATCCTCTGCCTTTATGTTCAGGTCAGTAACTTATGCTAGTATTAAAAAAAAGAGTGTCCGTTTATCCTAGGTATTAATCATCTGTATGAATTGGTGCTAGAGTATTCTTCATAAGGCACATTATTAGGTCCACAGTGATGATGAATACAGTGCTCTTCTAGTCAAACAATCTGTGCTGCTTAACATTAGCTAAGGAACTCACTTCAGAACTTGTCTTTCCTTGAAAATTTTTTCCCCAATTATCTTTTAAATCACACTACAGTTTTTTTTTAATGCCTAAATTTGTCATTTACTCATTGACCTTAATAATATTTATCCATATACTATAAAACAAATTCAACATGATAAAAACCAATTTTGACTGATGGTTGTTTTTTTCAAGTGGAAAAGGTTATACTCATTGGTTAATGGAGTTCAGTAGTAGCAGTGCAACTTGTTTCACTGATCGAACACTGTAACACAATCAGAAATATTGTGCTATGTAGTATGACATGTAAGTAACAGTAATGAACATGAAGATTACATATTCTGTAAAAAAAAAAAGTATTTTCTAAAGCAATAACTTCACTGTTGTTCTGCAATATTTGTCTCACAATGCAGGAAGTCTTTAAAAGAAATTCCACTTTACTTATTCCTTAAGGAATTGGGTAAAAAGATACATTAGGAAAATTAATACTGCACAGAATACTTTAAATCGGGGAATTAATTTTCTTTTAGAATGATTTGTCATCGTGATTTTGCTGGTTTTTTTTAGATGTTAATAGGAGCATGTATGTCATATTTTATGCATTTCAATAACTGAAATTTCAAAAAAATAAAACTTTAATAAATTATTAACATACATTTGATTATTATACTTAATTAATTATTCTTTCTTCATATCTTGCCACCGGTGACTGTTCGTAGTCAACTTGAGGGCTAATCTTCCTTTTAAAAGAGTATGTCAAATACTGAAGAAGTGTGTCTTGCTAATTTTGAACAACTGTGCTTTTGAATCAGTCCATTTTCAAAGCTAACAGTTTTTTTTTGTTTCCTTCATACCTTGAGGTGCTGATCTATTTTAGACAATGTACCACTTGGACATGCTGCCAGATATCCCTAACTACATTATTCTCTTCAGTTTTTTGAAAGAAAGAAAAGAAATTGATTGGCAGGATGGAGGTGGTTTGAGAAAAATAATGCAGATGAATTCAAGGTCATCAGTGTTGAAAAAATAACAGAAAAGAATTGAAAGGCGTTAATGAAAAAAACACTGTTTACATACAAAGACTATATACAACTGTGCAGCTACTAAGATTTTTATTTCTGTCCAGTCAAAATCAAAGATAACATTTGACAAAATGATTCACTAATGTCAAAAGAAACCATAGCTTTATATTTGTAAGCTAAGAATTTGCTTAGTTAAATCTCCTTGCTTGTATGATGTTTACATAAAAAGCAGAAACATAGTTAAATAGTCTGTTTATGCCTAGATTTGATTTTAGCCTTGAATATAACATGCAAAGGGTCAGTTCAGGAGAAGTGGTAAGCCCTGTGCTTGACTCATCTGTAAGCAACTGAGGGAAGAAAATGGAAATATGTGAAAGATACATGTGACTTCCTTTCAGTACTGCTATATGTATTTGTTTGGATGTCCTTGAGAAGGAAAGACTGTAAAATATGAGTGTTATTAAGACTTATCTCTTCAGATCTCAGCAGACTCTATCATTCTCGACATTCAATATGCCTGCAGAAACTTACTGTGTGACTGTGATACGGCTTAGAAAAATGTGTTCAAAAATGCATTAAATCAGATTTCCTAATGTCTTTTCAAACCTGCCTAAACAATGAAAAATCACATTTAAAGATCAAATCAACTTTAGCCAGTCAGAACATTCTCAGTGTTGCCCATATGTGACCTTTTGTGTCTAGACATTGGAGATTTCGGTTTGAGTTGTACCTTTGCTTCATTCTGTGATCATCAATGTTCATTAAACATTGCATTTGTTGGAAGTTAAGGTAAGACCATACTATGTTCTCATATAAACAGTGTGGGTTGCTATTCAGAGCACTTTTCACTATTTTCATTCATGGGCAGATACTTGAACTGAATAAACCTGTTGTATCTACCTATCTTGTGGGTACAGGAGCTCTGTTCACATTGATTTCCTCTCCTGACTGTAATATTACAGTTTGTAAGGAAGATGCAACACATGTTTTTAGAAGCCTTCCCCCACTCTGTCCCCACCTTGCCCTTGCTCCTTCAGGTTTCTCCACATTACTGATGTCCTACTAATCAGAACACATTTGATGGTTATAAGGACAGAAAACTAAAAGCTCTTTGCCACCTATTCCATTCTGTTTATATACTTACAAAAGTAAACAGTAATATTTTCACTAATCCAAAATAAGTTATTGGACTTCTGATGATAATTCCCTTTTACTTATTTTTTTGGTGATCATTTGTCTGTCACAAAGTTCTTTTGACTTGAACAGAGGAACTAGGCGGCAACAGTTTCACAAGTAAGCCCTGTGTGAATGTGTGCATATACACACATTTTTGTGCTGTGGTGACCCAAATGCAGGAAAAAAAAAAAAGTGGGAATATGTCTCCTTTACTGGAATTGCTGTTAATATAAACCAGGAGAAGTGCCTGAGGGTGTATCAGGGGGTTTTGATAGAAGGACTCATAAGGATTATCCATCTGCTTCCTGACAACTAGTGTGAGCCTGGGATAGCAGAGCTGTGAAGGTGGCGGAATCTGTTCTCATAGAGTGTCATCTTCATGAATATTTTCAAAGTGGTCATGGAAACAAAAAAAAATTCAAGCAAGGAGCCATGAAATTTAGCAAAAACCCACACAAAGTCAAGCATACTTATGACAGGGAAAAAAAAAAAAAAGAGAACACTTTAGAATTTTGTGCCCTAAGAAAGATAAACTAAATTCTGTGAATGAACTATGGATATATATGTGTTCCTATGCATACAACACCCCCCTCCAATTACTAAAAATGTAGAAATGCTACTTGTTAAATCACCAACACAATTTGCCACTGTGCCATGTTCTTGGTGTAAGAGAAATCTTCATTTAGAGAGCATTTGGCTCTGTGAGACCCATAGTAACTTCCTTTCATTACTCTTTTAAGAGGAGGCAATTATGCCAATATTACTGGTTTCAACAAGCAGTACTGTAAATCAGTAGAGCATAGTAAAGTTCATTTCTGCTACAGTTTAATGTCTTCTTAGGTAGATTAAAACCACATAGCTGCAACAAACCTCTAGGTGGTTTTTCTGGGTCTCCATTTTAAGGAGCCATGGTATGCTGAAGATCAGCATTTGGCTCTTTGCTGTTCAATGAGGCAACCTCCTAAGGAGTCAGAAGAATTTTCATTACTTCCATTGCCATTCAATGAGGCAACCTCCTAAGGAGGCAGAAGAATTTTCATTACTTCCATATTTGATTTCCCTCTTTCATCAGTCATCTTTTCCACAAACACTTATCCACATGGATAACTTCACAGATATAATTAATAGGTGGAAAGTCATAAGATGTTTTATTTTCTATAAATAATTCTGTTGAACCATAATTTTAAAAACCGAGAAGCTGAAGGAGGTATGGAAATATTAGCTTAGGCTTTAGAGTTCATGTAGGTCTGACACTGAGGTAAACAATGGAAGCTCATTTTGTTTATTCTGTCAGAAAATAAACCCACTGATGACCATAAAACATTGGCTTTGGGGTTACTGTAAAGAGAGTTGAGCTGTTAATGCTAAGCAAATGGAAAGAAAAAATGGAAAGGGGTTAGTCTACATGTTAATGAAATATTTTACCATTGGTGAAGATTTTTTTGTACTGTTATATAAATTTCAAAAAGATTTTCTACCAGGGGTGGCAAAGGATGTGGCTATACTGAGATTTTCAGATACTTTCTGAGTTCTGAAATGTCCTATGTTCATAATTGCAGTGGTAGTGAGATGGAAGGGCAGAGGATTGGACTGCTGTTGATTTTTAAAATATCTTTAGCCCATTTGCTATAATTAGTCTCTTAAATAAATTCTTTTTGTGGTTTTTAGAAATTGGTTACTTCTCAATGGAATTTCACATTTTTAGAATCCTATTTAGGTTTATTTACTCCACAGACAAGAGCTTTTTTAACACAATGGTTATTTCAGAACTACAGGTAACATTTAGATGTTGATAAAAAATGCTAGCCTGTTTTTTCAAAAAAATATCATTATCTTGCTTACAGCATTATATATATTTATAATATTTCTTTCAATAACAACCAAATATTTCACTTTTTTTTTTTACATTTTTTTGTGTTATGCAAACACTTTCTTCAGTAACACAGAGTGTCACAAAACTTTTCAAATGGACTTAGGCTCAGTTTAAAAAAATGTTTTAAATTACTGTGCATCAAAAAACCAACCAACCAAACTACCAGAAAACCAAAACCAGAAAAGATACAGTGGTTACTAAACTTACCAATATTCTCATTGACACTTTTCTGTAAAAAGACAAATGAGCTACATTTCCACAACTTTTGTGCTGCAGGCTTGAATGTCTTTGGACTGCTTTACCAAGGGTTTGTTTCACCTTGTTCCACTACTATTCCATATTCTTCCTTGCCATATGACATTTGTTGTTGTTATTTCAGTATTTATGTAGAATAAAAAGTTGATTCAAAGAATTCAAGTTCTCATTGGAGATGTCCAGGTGAAATACTAAAATGAGTCGCTTCTCTGCTGTTTGTGTCAGCAGTGAAGGGTATGGCTTATGGATCTAAAGAGATGTGCATGATTGTGTTTCTAGCTACACAAACATATCCAACTTTACAGTTTTTTGTATTATTTCTCTCAAAAGAGGAATCTGTTCATCTGGGGTAAAAATGTGAAAAAGTCTCTAGGAAACTCAGAAGCAAGAATACTTCAATCTTATTTTTTAAATACATGCAAACAAATAAAAAGAAACCCAACAAATCCAAAACTAAAATACATCTCAAGACAAAACCAAACTTTCTTTCCTTCTGGACACTGAGATTACAGATTTAGAGACTAATTTAGAAAAAAGCAGAATTTTAAGAGTGCAGAAACTACAGAGGATAGTTTCATGCTGTAATCAAACACTGCTTCTGAGAAAAGTAGATATGTCACAAGAAAAGAATTCTTGGCCATTGTTAAATAAGTGGATCATTTTGACCACTACCTCTAAGGAAGAAAGTTTATTATTTGAAATAATCTCTCAGCTGCCCAGTGGCTGTTGAAAGCCCAAAGCCCAGAAGGACAATCAACTCACTGATTCCACAGAATAGAGCAATATTAATTATTCTTTCAGTATTTTAGTGGCAAAAGTGATGAAGGTGTTGATGTTTTACTAAGTACACTGTGTTTATGTACTTAAAGCATTACTTGTACAAAGAAGTTGGAATTTTAATCTGTGTACAGGTGTTTTAGAAATATTTCCTTTGGACAAAAGAAGGAAGAATTATAAGTATAGCCATATACAAAACTGATGACACAATTATGAAATGATTCATTACAGATAAATCTCAAACAGCCTTGCTCAAGGGTTTTGTGTTGTCAATCTGATTTATTTGTTCTTGAACTGGATCTCCCATGAGTTTCTTGACTGGATACAACTCCACTAAACAGATAAATGCTGATAATGACCAGAAAATGACAAAAGAGAGAAACTTCAATTATATTAAAACAAAATATTACTTTTAAAAGACCACAAATTTAAGTGAGTATCATACCTGAATGACAGCCAGTAGTTCTTGGGAATCTACCAATGGCTATGGATGGTTATTTTTAGAAGATGTTGATAACTGCTGAAAAAGTATTAAATAAATAAATAAATGAAGTTATCTTTTAAAAAAGAGTGCCGGTCATTCATGCTGCAATTGGATTTAATGTTACTTTTTACAGATGCATCTGTTGGATTACAACTGAAAAGATTGTGTTTTAGAACTGCGTGCCTCAC
The DNA here is from genome assembly GCA_035583185.1 of Anabacerthia variegaticeps. Lineage (NCBI taxonomy): Eukaryota > Metazoa > Chordata > Aves > Passeriformes > Furnariidae > Anabacerthia > Anabacerthia variegaticeps. The sequence continues at coordinate 73,080,711 of JAWWEW010000112.1, read as the reverse complement.
TTTTGTGTTACTTTTTAGAACATTGTTAAATCCATCCTAATCTTGCTTAATAATAATAATAAATGTTCAATTTCTAACATTACTGATATAAAATTCCAGCATGTGCTTTGCAAAGCATTACAGTCACATTTTAACAGTAGTCATGGTAGATCATATGTTTCCATATGAAGTGATAGATAAGAAAAAAGCCCACACAGAAGATTAAAATTTTTCTAAGTCATGTTTCTATTTATGAAAATAGTAGATACATACTGTGTTGTGTTCCTGTTCTCTTCCCCCGAGATAAGTGTATGTGTATTGGTATGCACAAAACATCCTTTTAGATCTGATCAAAATGACAAACGGTTTTTTTGCCTGTGTATAAAAACAGATTTTATAAATTAAATTCTGTGCAATGACCACAATTTTTGTTTAATGACTTTATAATTTGGATTTAAAAACTTTTGGCTTTTAAATTTGAGTAAGCTTGGAATCTGTGGTTGGGTTTTTTGTGGATTTTTATTTACTTTATTAAATGTAATTATTCAAGCTTTGTTTTGAGTCAGAGTTCTCAGCAGTCTATCAATATGAATAAGGTGCTTATTTTCTGATAAAACCAAGTATTGCTGCATTATTTCTCCCCTAATCTGTTTGCACAATTGCATAAATAATCTTTATTTCTTACACTTGAATGCATTTTCCACACCTGCTTTTTATGCTTGGGTATGAACTGCAGGGTACAGCCACTTTGAGGACCAGAGATCACATCACTGTTTTTCTGAGAGGATAGAACTCCTAAAAGTTCATGTATGACATTAATTCTTCCTCATTTTTTCAATGATGTGGTATTTGGATGAGGAAACCAGTACATATGAAAGTAGTTGATTTTACTGCTTCTTTGTTATCAAAGCTTTTCTTCACTCAGACTTGACATATTGAATCTCTGACTGCAGGGAGACTGGCTTTCCCTCACATTTTAACATATTGTGTTGAAATAACCTCAAATGCAGGCAGTCTTCTTGCAGGAGATTTTATAGCTAGATAAAGAGCAGTCAACAGGAAAGGTTGTCTATTAAGGAATCTAAGTGTTGAGGGACTCTTTGCTAACATTATGTGAAAGAGTCAAGAAATGTTAATAACAAATTGAAATACAGATTTGCTGGGTAATATGACATTTCTGTATTTAATCCTGCTTGTACTTTTTTATTTCTGCAATAATTTTGAGCATTTAATTTTTTCAAGGAAAAGAACAGCCAGTATTTTGTATATCAGATTATATTGTGTCTCAGATTGCATATATATTGCACATATTTTTATATATAATATAATATAATATAATATTTTATCTAGTTTTAAACACACTTAGAGATTTAAAGTAATTGGCTAAAGTTACTTATATATCCAGTATATACTTGTGCAATAACCTTGAACCACAATTTGACCCAGAACACTTTAGTTATGTTATATCAGGACTTTGAGTTACTTTGCTCTCATACAGTATAATTCTCTTCTGGAATGTTAAATTTGGACTAGATTTTCCCTACTTAAATCCGGGCTCACTAAAGACCACACCATAGGCCATTTATTATTTTATACAGTTCTAGAGATGTCAATAAGTGTTTTGCATCTTATCAAGCACCAGGAAAGATTGCGTACTGTGACCTGATTTTTTAAGAGTGTTGAGCACTTATTATTCCTGTTCATAGGGATCCATAGTAATTGACAGCACTTTACAGTGACTCAAGTAGGTGTATGGGACTTTGTAACAGAAAATTTAAATATAAGGATTTTACATTGCTTAAGTATAATGTAATTAATTTTTCTGCTTCCTGCTAAAGTGACCAGATCTACTTACTTATAAATTTCTCTGGTCTCAGTAATGGCTGGATAATTTCCAGAGGTTTCAAAAACTTTTTGCTGCTAAATCTCTTTCACAGGTGGCTTAGTGTAAAAAAAAAAAAAAACCCAACAAAAAAACCCCAGCATATCCTATTAAAGTTGGTTATCCAATTTATTAGGGCAATGGCATTTGGAGTGGTAATTTTGAATTTTCTATTCCTTGTTTTGAGCCTTTAATACAAATAAATAATTACTTCCATAATTTATTCCTGAATTTACACAGAAACCTTCCCTAGAAGTGTATGTACAGAATAGATACATATTATTCATAAAAGAATTATGGCCTTATATCACAATGGTACAATGCTTCTTTAGGCAAATAGAATCTGCAAATCATATATTTGATTTATACCCAATTTCAAGCCTTTCATGAATCTAGGATGGTCCTTTGTGTTTATAGGACTGTCTTATAAAAGTGTACCCTACATGTCTAGGTGAACTGTGAAACAAACCAATTCTGCAAAGATGCTTAAATCTGATTACTTGAAAGCAGTTAAGTACCTATTTACTTGGCATTACAACATTCAATGACTTACAGACTTTAACGAAAGCCTTCAAAAACACCAAAGTTAAATATTTACAGAAATACTAAAAACTTTGCTTTACTTCTTAACTTCACACTTTTTTATTAGGAGCTTAATGGAATTTCCAGCTTCAGGAAAGATTCTGCAATTTCAACACCATATTTACAAGAATATATTCAAATAACATAACTAGTTTACAAGAAATCCCTGTGTTGTTCAAAGCAATTATTGTGGACCCTTTCACTTAGTGTATGTTTCATAAAATAAATGTTATTTTGAAGCATATATATCAAATCAAAACAGATGGATCTTGAAACAAAGCATATGGGTATACATATGCTAGAATGTTCTTTAGAATGAACTTCCTATGAGCCATGATATACAATTGTTGGGAAATAAAACATGCTTTCCTGGTAGAGTTACTTTTATTGACTTTTTAGGTATCACTGTAAATATAGATATTTAAAAACAAAATTTTACTTTTAAAACATAAAATCAGTGAGTCATGGGAAATTACTAACAATGTTTTCAACCGTACTCTCATTAAGAAGTTTCCAGTGTATCTGTAGGGAACATCATATGAAAAGAACTTGGTTTTTTTAGTTCTTAAGCTGGCTAAAATGTAGGCAGCAAAATATGAAATGCAAGCATTTGTTTTCACTTGCAGAATGTGTTACTATCTGTGATTATTTTTGGCTGTTTTCCTCATATCTTGATCTTGGAACACCTAAGTGCCAACATCTCAATATGCACATACAGCAGCCTGAATAACTCATTTAACAATGAATTGAATTTGTGTTTATGTATGAGGGAAATCTTAAGAACAGATAATTTAGCAGAGTTCTTACAACAAACATATTATTTTTCATAAATAGGTATTTATTTTCAAATATTTATTTTTCAGTGGAAGTAAATTCTTTCAGATTAGTATATTGCCTCTCTTGTAATGTGCTGGTGAATATCTACAATATTCCAAAGGTGGAATTTCCATTTTGCACTGTGACTACTTTAAATAAAAGAATATTATTACAGAATTTCAAACATTAAAAACTGAATAATGAATAATAGCTCCTGGACTTCTCTGTTCCCTTTTTTGTTTTATATTCCATTTACGTTAATTTCTTTCTTCATTAATCCCATGGCTTTATCCATCCTTTGCAATTTCAAGGTAGGGAAAACAAATTAAGTAAAAAACCTTCTGTTAATTGACTTTATTTGCTTTAATGCTGCTAGTCCATATTATCTGCTCTCAAATTGAGTTTGGGATTGCCAGCTTTAAGGGTATTACACTGCATTTTGGGATGCTGCCAGCATATCCCGAGTAAATATATTTAAATCAAAGCTAAGCTGCTTAAAATATTCATGTTATGCTCTTAGTATGGTTTAGAGAAATGCGAAACCATTTAAGACTTGCAAACCTGTTTTATGGCAAGAAATGTATTTGAACTGTCAGGCATATAGCCTAAATTGATAGTCACTGTTAACTTTGTTTAATAGGGAATGGTTTCATTGTTTTATTAGCAATGATACATTCAGGGGCTAACTCATTTGAAATTTATGGCATAGTGCAACTGTGTTATTTATAGAGGCAAAGTAAAAACATTTTTAACAGAAAACAGTCTTGGGAAAAGGAATATTCTGAGTAGATAAAATGCATGCAGGTAAAATGCATGTTTGCTTTGAACTCTTAAATGCATTTGTTTCATGCATTGCATTTTTATGTGTTGCAGAACACTTTCAATAGCAAATTCAATACTACACTTATTCAAAAGTCAAAGTATATTCAAATAGTAAGAGAAGAGAGAAGTATCTATGAATATGTATGGTATTCTATGGAGAAATATATACTGTAAGAGAAGCAAACCCAGAAATTTTAATATTCTTGAAGCTGGTCAGCCTCACCTCAATCCTTAGAAGGGTGTCTCATCCTGGAGGTCATCTCTAAGAACATGGAAAACAAGAAAGTGATCAGGAGTAGTCAGCATGAATTCACCAAGGGGAAGTCATGCTTTGCCAACCTGATTGCCTTCTGCAATGAGACAACTGCCTGGATGGTTGAGAGAAGTGGATATTGCCTACCTGGACTTCAGCAAGCTTTCGACAGCAATGCTTTGCTCTCATGATATCCTCATATGCAACCTCAGTAAGTGTTGGCTGGATGAATAGGCAGTGAGATGGATTGAGAACTGTCTGAATGGCAGATCCCAGAACATTATTATTGTGGTACACAGTTTGGCTGGTGGCCTGTCAGTTGTGATGTCCCCCAAAGGTTCAATACTGGGCTCAGTATTGTGAAACTTATTCATCAATGACTTGGATGAAGGGACAGAATTCTCCTCATCCAGATCACTGATGATAAAAATCTGTGAGGAATGGCCAGTACCACAGAGGGCCATGCAGCCATGCAGCCCTTCAGAAGGGCCTTGACAGATTGGAGAGATGGGCAGAGAACAGTCTGAAATTCACAAAAGCAAATATAGGGTCCTGCACTTGGGACGGAATACGTCCCAGGCACCATCACAGGCTGACCTGCTGGAAAGTAGCTCTGCAGAGAAGGACCTGAGGGTCCTGGTAGGTGACAGGCTGTCCATGAGCAAACAGCCTCATGGGGCCAAGAAGGCTAATGGTATCCTGGGGTGCATTAGGAAGCTCATTGTCAGCAGGTTGAGGGAGGTGATCCTGTCCCTTTACTCAGCCCTGGTGAGGCCACATCTGGTGTGCTGTGCCCTTTACTGGACTCCTCGGTACAAGAGAGACATGGAGCTCCAGCAATGAGTCCAGTGGAGGGCTACGAAGATGATTATGAGACTGGAGCATCTCTTTTATAAGTAAAGGCTGAGGAAACTAGACCTATTCAGTCTTGAGAAGAGATGACTGGGAAGGGATCTTATCAATGTACATACATATCTGAAGGGATGGTGGCAAAAGGATGGATCCAGGCTCTCCTCAGTGGTGCCAAGCAATAGGACAGGTGGCAATTGTACAGAAGCTGATGCACAGGAAGTTCCACCTGAACCTGAAAAACTTCTTCACTGTGTGGATGACTGTGCACTGGAACAAATGACCCAGAGAGGTTGTGGAGGAGCCTCCTCCATTGGAAATGCTCAAGAACTGCCTGCACTGTGCAGTGTGCTCTAGTGCTCTAGGATGACAGTTGAGCACAGAGGTTGGACCACATGACCTCAGTGGTCATCCATTTATACCCTAACCATTCAGTGATTCTGTGAAAAACTTTTGATGAAAAAAACTTTGAAACTACACATTTAAGTCAGGTACTTTTTTTTTAAGCAAAATAATGTGTCTTCTCTAAAATTAGCCCATGGTAGTCTTGCAGAAATTTAGTTTTGCTTCACTTCTGCCCTACAGGAAAAACAGTTGCTGGTAAGGTCAATTGAATGTAGTGAAAGATTAGCAATGAATATGCATCTGTCTACTAAGGCAGGAGTTAACTCAAAGATAGATATTCAATAAAGTGCTATATTTTCTTATATTCACTTTAAAGAAATTAATTTTAAAACAATGGGATATAATCTCAAAAATTTAAATATAAGGCAAGACCAGTGCTTGATCTAATATTAACTACTCCATCAAACAAAAGTATTGATTAGAAACTTTAGGGCCTAGACATTCAAGAATGAATAATACATATTTAGAGAATCATATCAAGTTACTCTGTGGTGTAGCAGAGTATTAGCTAATTAAATTTTTTACTGAAGACAATTAACTCTTAAATTTTGCCTTAACTTTCTTATCATGAGCCTTAATGTGAGCAACTGACTAGGCACAGCATTCATTCTGGAAACATTTAGTCAGGGACTGCTAAATTATTGAACTCTGAAATTATGAGATAAAATATGCTTTCTGTCTTCCAACTATCCATTCAAAGCATTTAGAGGCCATATTTTGTTACTGTCCAAAGGATATATTGTTACAGGACCCAGAAAAAGGAAATTCTGTTTTGAGAGTTTATTCTACAATGTGCCTGTAGGTGTCTGTTTACTAGTCAGTCTGTCCATCTTACACAGAAAAAGGCAGTTGAAACTATAAAACAAATTATATGGGGCAGAAATCTGTGGGGGAAGAAGGCTAAATCCCAAGCCCCATCCAGTTTCCATATTACCAGTTTTTAAACGGGGCTCATAAGAAAGAGGGGGACACATTTTTAGCAGGGTGTCTTATAATAGAACAAAGAGTAAAAGTTTTGAACTAAAAGAGGGTTGATTTAGATTAAATATAAGGACGAATTTTTTTTACTGTAAGGGTGGTGAAACATAGGAAGAGATTGCTGAGAGAGGTGGTAGATGCCCCATTCTAGAAACATTCCAGTTGGGTTGGATGGGGCTCTGAGCAACCTGATTTAGTTGAAGATCATTACAGGGAGGTTAGACTAGATAGTCTTTAAAGGTGCTTTTTAACCTAGACTATGGTTCTAAGATTCTTTTCAGTGAAAGCCAACTCAGGGGAGATTATCCTACCCAGGGAAGGGATAATGGGTGACTCAGACATATTGATTGTACAATATGTAGAAATGTGTGTATTTGCAAACAGGGATGTATATGCACATATAGACATAACATTTTATTTTTGTTTCTCCAACATCTTGATGTAATCTTAGATTTTTGGAGAAATTTTTATTCTGTACTTTCATATCTATATATAGATGTCACACTTACATACATACACACTACATCTATGCATATGCAAACTGAAGTTTCTAGTCATCATTTCTAGTCTCATGCTAGCTTCTATGATCCAGCTGTGGAGCATTTTGATTTTTCTCTTCTGCCCTTCATTTTCAGCAAAATTCCTTTTTTGCTGTCCTTTGAGCTTAAAGCTTCTGTTTATACGTTTATAACCCCTATATGGATCTAGCCCTTAGTTGTACCTTGTTTCCAAAATGAATGTCCTGTTTCACTGGGTTACATTTCTCTCCTCGTTATAACTGTGTAATGTCAGCAGGCAGGACAGCAACACTACTGTAAATCAGAGTAAAACTCGATTTTTAATGGATGCTTTATTTAATTCACATTATGTTCACCTTTTAAACTACTTTTCAGATACAATCTTTAATTTCTTCTCTGACTAACTGCATAAAAATGCTAAACAGTGGGAATGGCTGGAGTAGCCCACATTGATGGCATGTAAAAACTAAATAAGTGATTATTTCTGATGAATGGTATGTGTGTGTATATATGTACTTAATGCACAGTCTAACATTTTTTGGTTGCTCAGTTAATTTGTAGTAAATGCCATATCACTGATAGAATGGAAAGGATCCAATTGCTCTGGCTTTCTGGAAGAGATACATTAGGCACACAAGCACAGCCACTAGATTTATTTGTGAAGAAAGAGTGTTCTTGAAGGATAGGATACATGATGCTTGTGTTAAGTCCTCTTCCTGCTTGCATAGCACTGAGTGGCCACTACTTCCTGAACAAATGCAAAACTGAGATGTAAGCTTCCTACATCTGATATACATGACAAAAAAGCATGTGAAAATCTTTGAAAAAATTTGATTCATAGTTTTACACACATATACTTACAAGGCATGAATGTAAATATTTCATTGCTGTTCTCCTCTCCCAACAGTATGCTCAGATTTAATATCTAGTTTCAGTCACATTTTTTCACTCAGGTCTGGACCTCTTAAATTTTGATAATCAGTTTGAGCAGCCAGATAAATATTAGACACTTCCAGAAACAAATCAAAATTCACGTGGTTGTAAGATGCCTGCTGAGGCAATTGGCAGGATTTCCAAAACTGACCCTCATAACCAACTTGCCTGGAGATATTTTGAAACACAAACCCACTACAAAGAAAATGTTATCTCTTGGTTAAATACCTGACCTAAACCCTGTTTGTATTTGAATAGCCCTGTGAAGATTTCTAACAACATTTAAAAGGTGACTTTTTTATTTCTTTGTGTTTTCCTTCCATTACTTTTTATAAGTTTATATTTTGAATCTGTCACCTTTTTTTCCACCATAAGTGATTTTTTTCAACATCCAGTGGCAAGAAATTGAGTCATGTGGGGAGAATTTGCTGTCCTTTAGTAATTTAAGAGTAACTTGAACACTGCAGAACTATTCTATCAAACTATCCTTAAAAAAAAAAAAAAAAGAAAAACCAAAATAATTTTTGTCACATTTTATTTGAAAGACTAGTAGAGATGATGTCTATGTTTTTATAGAATTATCTAGTGGTTAATACATTCATACAGGATATTGTATTTCTGAGGTCAATTTTTGCTTATGGGTTTTAAACACACATCTGTAGCAAACCTACTGCTGCTGCTGTTTCAGCTTTTGTACTATAATTAACGATATATTGAGGCAGAGACTGTAAGAAGGAAAAGGACTTTCTAGCTTAGCAGTTAACAGACTTGCTTGCAAGAGTTCTCAACATAATATAACTTTTTTTATCCCTTGACTGTTAAAGGGATAATAATCCTTCAGGCAAAAGACTGAGCCCCATGACTCCTCCTAATCTGTTGAGTTTTATACTGCTCTTTTTCCTCTGCAGGACTTTTGAATCTTGAATGCTTTAATGTAAAACAGATATGCTTCAACAGAAGCAGGGATTAAAGGCATTCACCAATTCTATTACCTTCGAATTTTCAATAATTTGATGGTTAATACAATCAGCTTTGGGATTAAAGCAGAGATTTAAATTCTTGTAGGGTTGAGGCAGGTGAGTGTATTGAGCTCTGGAAAAAGTTAGGGAAGCCATCTCTTCTTGTGGCTGTTGCGGTATTTTGTGTGAAGCCAAATCCAATAGGCATGCTTTAACACCCAGCTATCAGATTAAGCACTGCAGGCAAAACAGATGAAGGAACAGCTCATCTATTTATGCACCCCAGCAGGTCTAAGCCTGACTTGAGTACCAGAGCTCTCTTGCTACTGTTGAGCCTGAAATGCTTCCAGGCATGCACAAAAGCAGAACCTTTGGCAGGCTGCAAAGGTTAAAATAAGAAACAGGCTTAACTGGCTTTAGGTGTTAAAGGATTAGTTGATAGAATTAGATAGTAACCAAGTAGGGTGAAGACTAGAATTGAGACTTTAGGACTTGGGTTATGGTAATTCCTAGATCTGTATATTAGAAGGAAAAATAAAAGTGAGGGTGTTTTTTTTTCATTGAATTAAAGAAAGCAAAATAAATGTAACTCCATGTCCAGATGCTTTTGCAGTAAGATACTTCATAATTTCTTTGTTTTAATAACAATGGTTGGGCAGTTTTTTCCATTTAATTTATGAAGCTGATATATGCTTTGACAGAGTTAATGAGAGCCACAAAACCTTACATATGCAGTGTTCTTGCAAGGTGTTCCATATGTCAATATTAGCAACAACTACACTCACGAATATCACGGTATCATAGAATGGTTTGGGTTGGAAGGGGCCTTAAAGATCATCTAGTTCCAACCCCATTGTCATGGGCAGGGACACCTTCCACTGAACCAGGTTTCTCAGAAGTCCATCCAGCCTGGCCTTGAACACCTCCAGGGATGAGGCATCCACAATTTCTCTGGGCAACCTGTTCCACTGCCTCACTACCCTGACAGTCAAGAATTTCTTCCTAATCTACTTTAAACCTACCTTCTTTCAGTTTAAAGCTATTCTCCCTTGTTGTATCCCTGTGTGTCCTTGTTAAAAAGTCCCACTCTGACTTTATTGTAGGCCCCCTTTAGGGTTGCCATAAGGTCTGCTAGAAGCTGACCTTACACATGCTGAACAATGCCAGGTCTCTCAGCCTGTCTTCATAGGGGTGTTCCAGCCCTTTGATCATCTTTGTGGCCCTCCTCTGGAGGGAGTTGCTCCAACAAGTCAATGTTCCCCTGCCTGAAACCCACATGTCTTTCAGTCAATGTCTCCGCCCATTCTTTTGAGTGCCTGGGAGTTCTGGTTACTTACTAGCAGGTTTTCAGCTGCTGTGGTGAACCTGACTTACAAAGGAGTGTTATAAAAATAAACTGTGTAAGAATTAGCTACTAAACTATCAGAAGGGAAAAAAACCTAAAACCAAAGTTAGAGGTGAAAATTATAATTACATTTGATAAGGAACTACACATAAAAGCATATAGCAATCTAGGCATAATTATTTTTTCTTAGGTTAAGGTCTAAAAAACATTATGTGTAACATAAAAGATCATATATTATTATTATTTAAGGGATTTGTTGCATTAAATATTGTCAAAATAATAGATCAATTTCACACAGTCTGAATACATGTTTGAAATGAGGTTATACGGATGAATGCAACACATGACAGCTTCTCTGAAATTATATATTGTATGTCTAGACAGAACCCAAGTTAACATATTGTCCATGTATTTGATATTCTGGAGATTATTTTGGGCAACAGTGCAGTTCATTCCAAGTATGTAGCAAAATATGAATACAAAATGATACTGACAGTAACTTAAAAAAACTCCTTTCTCTGGAAAAGCAAAGCATATCCCAGGGTTATCTCTTTTGGGAAAGGATCTCAAAACTGATATGTGAGACTGAGTAATTTCAATGAGGTGACTAGCACAACATGCTGTATCTATACAAGACTCAACAAATCACATAATATGAATTTCTTATATTCTTAAGACAAGAATAAATCTGCTGTCAGCTAAATTAACATCCTCTGTGAGGAAAGAAAAAAAAGAAGAAATTGGGATGTTTTTTTACCAGTGATTGAACCAGCAGAACAGGATTTTATGCTATAGTTTCTCTTGGAAGTGTCAGGAACTTCACAGAGGACTGACATTTAAGCTGAAGATGAAATGGGAGAACTAATGTTCTCAGTTTTAAAGGGCAACCTTTGGTAAAGTAAGAGCACTGGCTTGGAGTAGTTAGCTGGAATGAGAACCTTCCTGGAATGAGAAGAATAAGTATAAAATCAAAGTTGTCCAATGTTAAAATGAAATAGACTTTACAAAGAAAATTAATATGAAAAGTTTCCTTGAGTTTATGAATTATAAGAATAAAATATAAAGTTAAAAATATGCACCCAGGCAAAAAATGTGATGTGAACTGTTTTCTAGTGAAGATGAGCTAAAAATACAATTTGGGAGACCTAAAACCTATATGCTTTCTTCAGTGTTCAAGTAGGGTTAATGATGGTCATAGTACAGGGTACAACATGAAATAAAAAAAGAATAACAACTTGTACTGAAAGTTTGACAATGAAAATTACCAAAACTTGAAAACAAAATTAAAGTCCTTTTATAATTTCATACTAAGGATTTAGGTAGTTTCTCTTTCTCTGTATTGAAAACAGGAGACTTTTATCTATCTATCTATCTATCTATCTATCTATCTATCTATCTAATCTATCTATCTATCTATCTATCTCATCTGTCCAAATGATCTCCAAGAACTCAAGCTAAGCAAAGTTTTTGAACATATTTTAAAGGAAAAAAACCCTCAAAAAATGGATTTAAACAGAAAATAGGAATTATTAAAATGTTTTAGGAACTGTCAATTTTAATTGCTAAATCTATCTGAGCAACTATTACTCCTACTAGAGAAAGTAGTTTAAATATATCTAATTTTTCTAAATTGCAAGAGTTATTTGATGAGATGCCACATGGGAAATGTCACAGTTAGACTAGAAGGTGACTATTATCATGGGATGATGTTAAGAAACTGATTGAAGAGGAGGTGACATGGACTATGCTTATCAGAAAGAGTGAAGTTAGAGGTGTTGTTTCTCAAGTTACACTTTGGCACTGAGTTTTTCACTTTTTAATTACTAATATAATCAAGAAAACGAGAACTGTGAGGCTGAGACCTGCAGAAAGCAAGAAGGTCTGTCTTGTTAACAGGATAGTAAAAATGGAATGAAATTTGAAAAATGTATTTAGCTCATGCCTTAAGATGAACCAGGGCATAAAAGAAGTAATGAGATGCAGGAAGGGAATAGCAGAGTATAAGGAATGCACTTGGAAAGAGATAGGCTTTTATGCTCCGCTATATTCAATAAAGATGAACAAAAACTGAAAAAGCAGCACAAAAAAAGAGGAAGTGGGAATAGTCAGTGAACCAAAACTGCCCTTAAATTAGGAAACTAGGATCATCTTAGCCATGCAAAATGTTACTGAGGAAAGATAACACTATGATCTCTAAGTAACACACAAAATGCAATTTCTGGGACCCTGAGTTACCTAACTTAAAGGAGAATGTTCACATATGAGCACAGTTGATCTCAGCACGTCAGGAGTCTATTTCAGGGTTTCTTGATTCACCTTCCATAGGAACAGTGGAGTAACACATGAAATTGTATTTAAGGCAGAGTCAAACAAAAATGGACAATATTTCTGTGACAAGTTTCTTGTATTTGATGAAAAAGGCTTTAGATATCCCCTCCAGTCCACTGTTTCTTTATATTTGAAGGGAATTTATTGTTACCATAGTAACAGACATGGAGACTGAATCACTTTACTATTCCTAGATGCAGCCTAGCTAGTATGGACAGTGAAAGAATTAATTTTCCTTTGTTAATTTTCCTGTCAACCCTGAGTAGCACTTTGAAAGTTAACTGGAAATGCCCTGGATTTTTACTACATAAATGTATGTGGCTGACTAATTCTCCAATGTACTAAACTGATGTAGCCTTTTTAGGTGCTTGTGTTTAATCAATAACTTTGATTTTTGGGCCACTTGTGTTATTTGTAGACCAAAAAAGGAAATAACTTGCTACAAGATCTGTCAATGTATGAATTTAATGGAGATCAATGAATATCAGGTTTTGAAACTGATAAAAAAATTTACACAGTACTTCGTGTGATTTTCTAGCTCTGGACAGTAGCACGCATAGCAATAGCAACACATATTTTCAGAATTAAAAGAAATGTAACAAAAGAGTTACAATACCATTAAAGGGGATTTTAGCATTTTATCCCTAATACTGTATCATACTGTATCCCTAATACTGCATGTGTCTAATGATTTTTTTGTCTTTGGTGATATAAAAATTAGATCAGTATCTGTGATTTGAATTTGCACTTGATCTGCGAACAGCAGATTATCTCCCCTTAGTGAATCTTCAGTTTTTACAGTTCAGGTCTTTCCTCCCCACCTCCTCTCCCCCCCCTCAAAAAAAAAGGCCTAGTAATGGATTCTTTAGCTGGGTATAAATATATCCTGTGTTAAACTCTAGGAAATAAGATGGTGTCCAGACACATGGTAGTCTGGGACTATGTTGACAAAAATTGTATTCCACTGATGCTATAAATAACTTCAAAAATCTTTACAGCACTGGAGTATCACTTCTTTCAAGAATAGAGAGAAACTCCAGACACAGTGAATATACAAGGCTAAAAATAAAGAAAATTGATATAATGATATCTGCAGTAGAAACGTTGTTTATATGTACACATATGTTGCACTCCAAAATAAACTATATATTTACACACTTTTCTGTTATTTAATGTTTTATTCAGACATAATTTCATGTTGAATTCTATTTTTATGTTACAGCAAAACCTCAACAGATAAAAAGAACATAAATAAAAGTTGAATACTATGACAATGGAATATTGAGATATGTTAGACATTGAATTTCTTTTTGTCCAGCGGGCAGCCGGTAAGAGTTGTTGCAACTGGAGAGTTGTTGCATAGATCCCTTCAGATAATGACTTTGGTGTATCTATGTGGATTTCTGCTTTGTTTGGGGGTTTTGTGTGTTTTTTTTTTTTTTTTTTGGGCAGGGGGGTGTTGTGTTGGTTGGGGTTTTTTGATGTTGTTGTGGGTCCGAGGGTTTTTGTTTGTTGTTATTTTTTTTTCTTTTTGATCAGACAGTGCTTTATACTGGTCTGAGTCTATGTTCATAGACATAGCTATAATTGTATACTGAAAATGAAACCATATGTAAATACAGGTATATACTACCTTTCTCTTGAGAAATCTACTAGGAAAAGAACAAAAATGTACTGCACTACTCAACATAAAATAATGTCATGAACCTAGAAAGATGATCATTTGAAGTCCGTCACTTGCATGAAGAAAATTGACACTTCTTACTAGCAAATGTATATGATTGGGATCTGATACATGAGAGAAAAGTTCTTAAAGGATCCAGTTCCATGCTATTATTCACACAGAGTTCACATTTTCTTAGGTCTCACATTTTCTGTGGTTAGTAGGAACAGGTAAAAGAGCAATTGCAAAACAGAGACTATGGTTAACAAGTTGCAGTTGAAAGTCAGCAGAGGTTCAGGTCCTATGCAAATAATTGCCTTTTAAACCACTGTGACAATTCTTCTTCTCTGAGGTTTAAAAGAAGGCCAGACCCACCTGTTCTCATTAGCTGGGTTAAACTGTAGTGATATGACTGTTATGCAATCTGGAGCAGTGAGAGGGCACTGATCTAAAAAAAAAAAAAAAAACACCCAAAACCACAAGGCTGAAAATCTCTTCCCTTCTTTACCTACTCCAATTACTTAGTGAGGCTAACCAAGTTTGACTGTATTTTTGTGCTCTTCAGATAATGAAGAATCTCCCCTTTTTAGTAGCTTAAATAAAAAAAAGCTGTATTGTGATACAGAAGGCTAAGGTTTCTATCTAAAAAATCAAAATTTTCTACTGAAAATAGATATATCCTTTATTTTTTGAAGAATTTTAATATAATTTTGGAAACTTACTATTGGTTGGGTAGGGAGCCATTTTACAGGAATTTAGGACAAGAAAGAAAGAACAGGGTGAAGGTGGAGAAATATAAGCTATAGTATAAGAAAATACTACTGTATTCATTTTTTCCTTTTGCAGTGAGATTGCAGTGCCAGTAATTTGCCTGAAAAAGTGAGTTCTTTCCAAAACTTTCTACTCTTTAGAACGGACACAAGATTTTTTTTTTTTTGTTTTGTTTTTTTTTTTTTTTTTGTTTTTGTTTTTGTTATATGAAAGAGTATTGTTTAATTATGTGCAGAAACAATTATTTTTTATTCAGAAACCTGGAGAAATCTATAGTGCACTTTGAATTTAGGGGAAGAATTACTTTTCTTAGAAGAGAAGTAATAGATAAGTGTTCCTCCCTCCTTTTTACTTACATATTTCTGTGACATCGAATGTGACCAGATTTTCTTACTAGGATTTCACAAATGTGAAATCTCAAATGTGTAAATTGAGTGTATATGAAAGGCAAGAGAGAGTCTTTGTAGTGTAATATGTCTTCCTGCTTTATATTCATTAAGGATGTAGCATGTAGCTAAAAGAAGTTTTGAATGAAGTTTTTCTAATTCTTTTCTCACCTTCGAGATGAAGTCTTTTCATCACACAGCTCTTTTACTTAACTACCACTAACCCTCCAGCTTCTGCTTTAGAGTGCAATTAATTTTGAGATAACCTATGTTAAACCTTCAGCTCACATCTGCTGGAAGACTGACCTACTTTAGGAAATGAAACAACACAAAAGAAAGAAATAGCTGCAGGGGTTTTCTGCTCTTCAGATGCTTTTGGCTAAAAGAATAGGGACTGAAGGGATTGTGCACTAAGGAAAATGTATGCTTCAAGATAAGGAGGTGTAAGAAGGCTAGGTAGGTGTATCAGCACATCAATCAGGTGCTTAGTCCACTCAGAGAGGGAACAAATGGTTCCCCTATGTTATCTTATATATTAAAACGGGATATCTAGGACACCTTCAGATAAGATTCCATTCAATTTGGTGGGATGAGCTTAGGCCAAAATCACTGCACAAATTTTGTAGAGCACTTTTGTAGAGCTTTGTTTCCCTAAATTATAGCGAGATTTTACCTGTTCAAAAGCAAAGATGGGAAAAACTAGAATCAAAACCACCCAGCTATAAATCTTTGAGCAATGCAAACTCTACATCAGCTTGAATCTTTCTTAATACTGTAAGATCTTGGGTACTTTTTTTTTTTTTTTTTTTTTTTTTTTTTTAAAGTAGCTGTAAAACACTGTTCTCTCTATGTCTTCACTGGACAGTTCAGCTTTATCCCTGTGTTTTAATTTTATACTGTTTATTGGAAAACAGCATGCAAAACATGACTAATTTGAAGCAGTTCTGTATGAGTTTAGAGTGTTCAAGCCACAAGGAAAACTGCAGAAAATACAGTGCCTTTCTGTGAGATGATTGCTTAAGTCTTCCTCAGTCCAACATTTTCTTGTATGGCTTTTACAACTTTTCATTTTCTCTAGAATTAAAAAAAAAACAAAAAACCCAATAGACAATCTGGCTTAATCCAGTTGTCATTTGCTTAGTTAAAACTGTGTAACATAAGTATCTTACAAAATAAAAATATTTATTTTAAACTTAGTAAAAATATTGCTTTTAATTCCAAGCTTATCTTTGCAGTATTCTCAATATTCTCAATAATCTCTTTGGAAAACTCACATTCAGTAAGCACTCAGAAAGTCAGCTTAATCAGTATTTGAATTTTCTCTCGTTGTTCAGTTGCTTGGTCATAATTTCATAAGTTAAACTGCTAATATAAATATAGCTAATATAAATAATACCTCCTATGTGACTCTCTGGGAATGTCCTGTGAGTCACAGAATAACAGAATATGCTGAGTTGGAAGGGATGCACAACGATCATCAAATCCAGTCCTTAGCCCTGCACAGGACCATCCCCAGGAGTCACACCCTGTGCCCAAGGGTATCATCAAAACGTTTCTGGAACTCTGTCAGGCTTGGTGCTGTGACCACTTCCCGGGGAGCCTGATCCAGTGCCCAGCCACCCTTTGGATGAAGAATCTTTTTTCTAATATCTAACCTACATCTCCTCTGACACAACTTGAGAAAATGTGTATACTAAATTATGTTCATGATCAATCGTAATATCAATTTAACAGCTGTATGTATCCACCAGCACTAGCATAACCATAGACATCAATTCTGAGGGAAGAGGTCAGTGTCTTCAAGCAAGAAGTGCAAGACAGGAGTAGAATAAGTGTACTATCCATGCATCTGCATGAAAGGAAACAAAAGCAACTGGATTTTTGGCAATTTCTGAAATACTGTGGAAATGCAGAGTGTGATGGATTAAGATGTACTTATGTTCCTTGTATGCTTGTTTGACAAACCCCAATTTATTGTCCTTAGCCAAAAGCTATATAGTACTAAAATAAATGATTGAAGGTTTTTTTCTTTTTTCCTCTGGTTAAAGTAGATCTTATTTTGATGCTGCAGTGTTGTGTTAAACCTAGATCAACATATCACTCCAGAAAGGTGGCTATCTTCCTCTGGTACTTCTGCAGATATCGTATGTCTAATTAATCATGTTACCCCATGATGTCTATTTATCACTCACATGCAGCTGGTTAGTAAGGATCTGAGCCAGCTGACAACTTCTGTGCAGAAAAATGCGTAACTGTCTGTCAAAATAATCTTGATCATATCTCCAAATAGTCTTTGTTGTGATACTTAAGTTCTGCAAATATAGCAGAATCACTAAGTTGCCTGGTAAACACAAGTGTTTCAGGGATCTTTTCCAATTCATATTGATGATGAGATTAAAGAACAGAATAGATATGAGATTTCTAGATAACAGGATATTTTTACTCTAAAGAAATAAATGTGGTTAGGAAAAGTGGTGGATACTGACCACAGTATTTTGACCATCACGTAGCTGACTAGGATTTGGGATGATCCTTCACAGCATACCACAAAAAATGTCTTTTTTTGTGCTGTCCTTCCATTCAGGAAGATGGCACAAGAGACAAGCGACTTACATACCTACAGGCTACTGTGACATCAGCTGGAATTGCTGTGTAGAGGGAGGAGAAATAGCACTGGCATTAGAGCAGATTATACAGTTCCTTTCCTAATTGTGAAACTGACTCTTGCAAACCAATAAATATACAGTAAGAAACCTTCCATAACTTACATAACTCTAAATTATAGTGCATGCATATTTATTTCTCCAATAACAAACTATCTTCCATTTATAATTTCCTTTTAAATCATTAGTGGTGACATCTAGGCATCAATATCTATTTTAAGTCTTGAATTAAACAGTTTATATACATAGAACTGTTCCTTGAGTATTGAGAAAGAGAATGTGAATGAAGAATGACACTATAAGTTGAAGTCTGCACATGATGAATGTCAATAAAACACTTTAGTATAGCAAAATTTACTTATTCATTAATTTTGGGCCTTGAACATATTTTTTGTCTTGCCTGTAAACCTGCCAAAAGCTACACAGGTTAGTAAGTACATATCTGAAACAGGACTAGAGTCTTTGTCATAAAAAGAAGCAAAATGAGATGTCCCAAAAGTCACCTAGACAGCAAGTTTTTTTTTAAAAAAATAACTGGCTCAGAGGGACAAACATTTTCAATACAAACATTTTCAATGCAAAATTCAAATAGTCACAGTGCATGATGAACCAAAAAGGACTGTTCAGACTGGGGCTACCCATTGTTGCCTGAGGCTTTCAAGGCCATGGGGAAAACCTGCCATACCTAAGCTGCTTCTTGAGCTGTGATGGCAGAGAGATGGCAAAAGAGAAAAAACAACAAGAAAGACAACAGAGTTTATTCAGTGGAATTTTTCTTTTTACTTACGAAAGTTTAATAAATATTTATTTTTAGACATGAGAAAAATAAATCATCTTGCTTCTGTTCACAAATCTTGATGTTTCCATGGCCCAAATGTTAATATGTAATTTAATTATACTCCTGACTTTATTGTTAGTGATATTATAGTAGGACTTCATATTTAGATATCATAGAGCTAGGAAGCTATAGAACTTAAAAATAAAATTATCTTGAAGCAAACTTCAAGAAACAAAAGAAAAATATTCCTCTATTTGCACTTCAGACTGTAATCTCAAAACATTCTACTTAATAGCACTTCAACGATTCTTTCATATCCAATATCTAGGTAATAAGAAATACCTGATAAAAGGAAAACAAGCCAACAAAGCTGAGGCTTGAAGAGGGGGGCAACAAGGAAAGGTAGCTCCCATCTGCTGGTTAAAATTCTGCGTACCCAAACCAAAATAAATATATGAATGTAATCTTCTTTGGGCCAGCTGGGTGTTAAAAAGGCTTCTTCAGTTGATGTCCCTTACTAGAATATAGTTACTATGTGGTTCACAGAGATCTGTTCTCAATTTCCTCTGTTTGAGGAAAAGGTGAAGAGAGAAAGAGTTGAGACAGAACAACAAAGAAATTCATAGAAATTAAAGAAAGAATCTTAAAATGAGAAAAAATTTGACTTCAGTTTTCTACAACACTGACATGTAAAAATGAGTGAACTGATACTATGTAATATAGCCTGGTGGTAGTACATTAGGGCCCCAGTAAAGATTAAGATTTAATTTAATTATAAGTATTAAAAATACTAGGTTAGAGGGTGAGAAAGCCTGTACCCCAAGCCATTTAAAATGTATTTTTAGTTGGACTAGTTATAAACAGCCTTTGTCTCTCACAGAGCAGACACCTAAACTCAAGGAATGAAGGTACGCAAGTTACTAATATAGCTGCTCTTGAAAAGGTTTCAGATTTTTTTGTTTATTTGATTTCTTTCAGACAATTTCTCTCCATTTCAGGAGAGAGTGTTTTCAGGTAGTGAATGACCACTACCCAGGTTTTTAATAGTTATTAGGTACTTGGGTTGAATATAATTATCCTAATATTTGGAAATATTAACCTTTTATTTCCTGTATAATCTAATCTTTTCTTCAGGCCCAGTTGTTTATTCTCCTTTCCTCTAACCCTTGTATCTACTTTTGGAGATACACAGCAGTGTATTCATCTCTACTGTACTATTTTATTTAATGTGCTCTCTCTGTTTTAATAGAAAAAGACAAATGGAGTTTTTTTGACATCGGGGTAATTTAATAAATGAAATTTAGTTGCTTTTGGGTTTGTTTTTTTTTTTATTTTCTTTTCTTCTGTTTGTTTTTTTCATGGGATGCCTTCACTCAGTGATCTGATATGGAGTATGGTCTATGAGAGATTTCTAAAGCACTTAATGTCACTCATTATTTTATGATATTTTAAGCACTCTTCACATACAGTACACTAGTTTATTAAGTTAATAATTTTCATAGAGAAATCTCAAAGTTTTTTTTCTCCACACTGGAGAGCATAAACCACATAAAATTAATTTGTTCATTCTCCATTGTGATACTTCCATTACATTTTCAATAGAAAAATTCTAGGAGCTGAGAAAGATGATTATAATGGAAATGATAAAGAGAACAAGGAATACATATCCAATGTATGCAAAATATTACATATCTAAAATATTATATATTACAAACTTCCTGCAAGAAAAGGAAAAAAAAAGAATAGAAAGAGAATTTCTCTAGTATTTCTCTAGTTTCTTCCCTGCTTGAGGATGCTGCACTCGAAAAGACAGCACCTAACTCCAGCAAGAACTCATTCCCCTTAGGAAGAGACAAAGCACATTGTCTGATTTTTACCACATTCATCGCACCACATTTGGAACTTCAGCCTCAGCAATCACATGTGGTGATAAAGGAATGTCACATGTGACATTCCTTTACAATGGAATCAGAGTTTTACTACAGAATAAGAATTTAAAGATCAGCATATGTTTCCTGAGAAGGTTACTATGGTAAGATGGACTCTTGTTTTATTGGTTTGGAATTCTAGAGGGCAGATACATTAGCTTAGGAGATCTGGAAGGCAGAGGTAGGTAGAAGGCAGAGGTAGACAGAAGGCAGCATCCAGGCTTCATGTGACATATATCTCAAGTCCTTCATAATTACCACTGAAAACTTGAGATGACCTTTGTTGTTATATGAGTACTGCTAAAATATAGAAGTTATTGTTTGTCCAGTAATCTCTTTCTCCTTTGTGGACATCTCTTTATTAGCCTGGTAAATTAAAAATGTTGAGGATTCTCCTACAAACATCTGCCACATCTCTTGCCACTGCATTGAGGGAGAAGCACCTTATGTTATCATTGAGTTCAAAGGATAATTCATGATGCGTAAAGTCTCATTGGCAGACATTTTTTCTCTCTTCATTTGGAAAGTGTTCTGGAATGAGAGTATAGATTTGTGGCTTCTTGACTCTACAGGGCTAGAAGGCATCAGTCTGAGGCATGGACAAATCAGTGACTTTTCTAGTGTGACAAAGACATTTCTTTTCCTAAAGATTTCAGCTGAGACTGAGGCAGTTTCAAGCTCTCCTCCTGACTAGATTTCCCAGAATATCCCAAGTTGGGCCAAGAAGGCAACAAGACAATGAGCAGAGTGATGAAAAGTCTGGTTAGGAGCAAGGCAGACTAATAGTCATGGCTCCATTTAAATCCTGGCCTATTTTTCAGGTACTTGCATGTTATTTTCTGTCTAGACATTATTGGGAATGATAGCAAGAGTTATGTAGGTCTCCTGCTGGAGACAAGAAAGTGAGTCTGTTAATGTGTCCATGATGCAAGATGTATTGAGTGCAGATCAAATTCTGGAAGAGTCTTTGCTGGGTATATTTTGCAACTGGTAAAATAAGTGTGTCCAGTTGTACCTCAAGCTGGTCACAAATCAGATATATGTGACTTAAATGTTCTTGAAGTCTTGCTGTATTGATTCAACGGAGAGAGTACTCCAGCCTTGGACTACTCACTGAATAGATTGGGAAAGTAATTTAATACTCTGGTGTAAACACAGCTATATTTATTCTCTCTCTCTCTATATATATATGTATTTTAAATGTACCTATATGTTTCTTTATGTCAGTATAAAGTAGCAGTGAGCTGTTGAAAGCTTACAAGAGTCCGTTGGAATTTTCAGGTCTACAGTTTATGGGTTTTGAGCAAGAAATGTTTTCTTTGTTTAGTCCTGTAGTTTTTAATAATTTTTCAGTCTGCAACCTGTCCTGCCTCTTTCAAAAAGAAAAAACTCAAGAAGCCCCACTCCAGAATACATTGTTCAGGGCTGCTCATAATATGATATATGCATTTTGCAATTAAACAGAGTGTGATGTCTAAAAAACAAAACAAAACACCTTTAACTTGGTTGTAGTGAGATGTTGGAATAGGAATTTCTCTTGCTTTGAATTAGGCCTTTCACAGGGGGAGGTTTTTTTTTTTAGTTAATTAAGACAGCTACAGTATTTTCACATAAATTATTCATCAATTAAGAGGAAACTATTACAAGATGCAGTCATCCTGGCCTGTTGTTTATGTGACTCTTTAAACAAGGATACAATAGCAAGTGTAAAACACAGTGAGTTTTGGATCATATGTTTCCTGCTTAACCAGCTGATTCTGTTCTGCAAACTATGCATTTTAAGTTAGTTTTTATCTTTTTTAAAGATGTATTACTACTTTATTAGAAAATCTATTTATTTAAAGTAGAGAGATGTTTAGTAAAATGACTTTTCAGTCAATTACATTTCTCATGACTTGTTTAGTCATGTATCCAGTGCCTTCTGCACAAATCTTAATATACACCCACTTCTTAATTTCTGTTTAGTCCTTGTGCTTCTTCATTTTTTGCTATTTTGGTTTGTTTTCAGAACATTGATATCACTGTTTCCTGATTCTTGAATATTTGATGCTCATACCATTTTATTTATTTCACAATCTCTTTAATCTAAGGAAAACAAACTTGGCTTTATTACTTTATTATATTTATAATACTTTATTATGTTTCTTTATAGTTATTGCTTATACTTCATTTAATAGAGCAATTCTGTGCTTAGTGGCATCCTGGACACAACGATACAAATTGCAATAAAAATTTTTATTTATGTATAAAATAATAACAGCTATCAATCATCTGCAATCTACTTGAAGCTTCTACAGTTGAATTCTAAGTTGAATCTTAGATCTGTGAAATCCACTGTGGAAAAATCTTCCTGGCAACACCCGTATCTTTGATAATGTTATTTGAGATGCAAAGTCTTCTTTTGGAGAGAATTCAGCAGGAGGAATAACTGATTCTCAGATGTGCCAAGCAAAATATTTTCATTTATATTGTGTTCTTATAAAGTCGTTCAGTAACTGAAGTCATTATAGTAACACACGGAGATTAGACACACCGAAAAAAATTTCAGTGGGCTCACTATGTTTTTCTTTAATTTCCTTAAATACCAGTTCTCTGTGCAACTTGACATAATAAAATACACCTTGTGAAATTTTCCCAATGGTTATTTTGCATGAATTTTCACTGCTTTTAATACTGTTTGAGGATGTAACAGAGATTAGGTTTGAGCATCTGCAGCACACATATTCATATTCTCTCCTTGCACTTGACTTCTTATCTTGCTCTATGCTTTGGGTATGAAGTGATGATACTTTCAGCCTCGGGTCACACATGCGTAGGTTGTTATACCTTTATGGGGATTTCCCTTTGAGACCTGAATCCTCACAACTTTTTGAATAGTCTTTTAGTGTCTTTTTGAATAACCTTTTAGTGCACTGCTAAACCAAATCTGTTGGATCTATGTTGTAGCTGGTAAAATGTGCTTGCTTCAGGTTTGATCTGTTTCATAAACTAGTTGAAAGACCTTGTCTCTTCTCTCAAATAGTTAGGACAAAATAAAATATAATGGATTTCAAAAAATCACTGCTGAAGGTATATAGTGTATTTAGACAATGTTCTGATCAAATTGAGTTTTTATTTCCTTGAAACTGTAGAGTTTATGCACCAACACAGAGTAACTGAATCAGATCTCTGAAGTTTATATGGTGGTTTGTTTTTTTTTTCTTTGTTTAATGTACAATATATCTTCATTTCATCAACTACGCTCTCTTTTTAGAAATCTCTCGGCAGAATTTCAGGACTTTGCACATCTGTCCGAGATTTCCACATGTCTGGA
The DNA here is from genome assembly GCA_035583185.1 of Anabacerthia variegaticeps. Classification (NCBI taxonomy): domain Eukaryota; kingdom Metazoa; phylum Chordata; class Aves; order Passeriformes; family Furnariidae; genus Anabacerthia; species Anabacerthia variegaticeps. Next base: position 73,056,560 of record JAWWEW010000112.1, on the reverse strand, counting down.
GAAATGGCCCTTTGGACTCTTCCAAACTGCTGCACATGTGTTGTACCTGTGGTTTACCCATGCACGATAGATCCAGCTTATTCAAGACATGCACAGATATATGGTTTAGCTCTTACTAAGGAAATGGAAGCCTGAATTTTTCTTTAGTGAGATTAAAAAAAACTCCAACTATTTGGATCACCTGGCTTAAGAAACAGCTCTAAATAAATTACACTAAACTAAACTAAATATGAAAACATAAGTAGGCACAGTCATTTTGAAATACATAAATTAATTTTGATTTTGCTGATATGAAAATAGATTTTGGACTTCAATGGAATTTTTTGTGTACAATGGATTAATTTGAGGATCACTAAAACATGGCAGTGCTTTGATACAAAAGGCAAGAAAATTAAATACTTGGTAAGTCTGGCCCAGAAAAGCAATGAGCACTCAAACACTTTTGATACAAATTCAACAGTATCAATATATAATTCTGCACTTTGCTATCAGGATGCTGCACCAGTAGGAGTCTCCCAGCATCTGTCAGGGCAGGACCAGGCAGACAGGACTAATCCCATCATCCCAGCTAGAAGCAGGACATGTTGGGGTTCTGGGGGCACCCCCATCTCTGGTTAAGGAGCATCTCACCGGGATGGGCCAAGGCTGGGTCACAATGTGGGCTTGGCTTGGTGGGGCCCCTGGCCCAGCAGGACAGGACTGTGATTACCTGAGTAGCAGGGGACTCCTTTTTCTTTTTGGTTTTGTTATTAAAGCAAATATATTTATTTTTATTTTACTCTCTTCTTGGTCCTAAAAATGCATTCTATATCTTCCCCCTCCCTCCTCCATCCCCACAACCTCACCCCTCCACTCTAAAACTCCTTTTTCTTTGTAAACTTGAATCTACTGTGGAAGAGATTTCTAAAGCATCTAGCATATAAACTCGATAGGTTTTTTAGTTCCTGATGTTTTATTTTGTGTTACCTTGCATACAGCATGAAAATCTAGAGAAAACTTTAAAACCTTCTTTAGGAAACTATTTTCTTCTGATTTACCTTAACATGAAGTAGCTGAAATATATTCTATTCCACAAAAAATCCAATTTCAGAATGTGGCACTTATTTTAAAGCCTAAAATTGGTGATTATAAAGGCTAAGCATTACCATTCTAAATGTAGCTATTGATTAAAAAGTATTATATGTATATTTAAGTTAATGAGAAAATGAATGACAAGTCTGTTAAGGAAATATCCTCAGGTTTCTAAATTCTCAAGAAAGCAAAATGTACAGTAGTCACTGCAAACTACAAAATGAAGAAGTGACAATGTGATGATATGTTTCTATTAAATATCCAACTGAAATCACAGTATGTCATTTATGTCACTTAAAGACAAGGGGATCAATATTTCTGTGTTAATTCCTTCTGAAATCAGTACCAAGTGTTTCATTGCCTTTTGAAGTCATTTGAAATGTGATGATTTTACTGAATTTTTTAAAGAACATTTTGTTCCACTGAATGACAGTTTTGTCTTCTGTATAGAAATTACTGACATTTTGTAATTAATCTTGCTAAAATATGTGAGTATCTATTTGTCATATTGAATGTGTAAATTCAAAGCCCATTAAAATTTCTCCTATACATAAAGGAAAAGTAAATCCAGGAGTTCTGTTATTAGCCATCAACAAGGCAATTATGACAATTAGTTTTTAGATTATGGTGATTGATTTACAATTATAAAAGAAAGTAAATATCATAAAAGCAAATATTAATTTTAACAAGACGGTAATGATATTACATGCCATGAAGAAAGTTAACCACACTTATTATAATTTTAACTTATTTGGATGCATATCTTTCAAAAATTGAGATGTGATCCTCCACAACTTTGTATGTTGTGTTGATCTTTTAGTGTTTGGAAGATACATAGCATAAGCAGACCAACTGGATCTGTAATGCATGCGGAAAGACGGCTCATATGTTTAGTCTTTGTCTTTGTAGACTAGCAAAACAAGTTCTACAAGACGTAAAGCTTCCTTTTTTTCCTGCTCATCATTTGTCATTGCAACACTAGAAAACAAATCTAAGTTTACTGATTGCAAAGCATCTTGAGAATATTATGAATTTACTATTTCCCAGCAGGTGTTCTGTAGGCATGTTTATAAATACAAATAATGAATACTTTGTTGCATAGATAATATGCTAGTTGCATCAATTTAAAGCAAAAAAAAAATATCATTGGAGGAGAAAAACCCCCATTTCCATGGAAAGTGCTAAAATGTCTATAAGAAGGAGGTACGGAGATGGAGTCTGTAGTGGCTGGTGATAGATGGATAGGGATAAGGTAATAATAGACAATTAAGAGAAAGAAGAATCAAGGTACTGGATTTTCTTTCTGGATGACATTTTTACCTTTCCTAAAAATAAAGTATAATAGTCTATAAAAGAAAGGATATAAAGGGTGGAAGGACAGTGATTATTGTAGATTCAGGGACCTGAAACGTTGAGCAACATCCTTAGTTTGATTTCTTGCATGGTCAGGTAGCAATTGAGAAATTTTACAAGAGAAAAGAATTAACCAATAGAGTCTGGAAGGGCTTTATTGAAATAATGGCTTGCTGAAATAAGCAACAAACACAAGTCTATGCTAACCTTTCATTTAATGTCACAGATGGCATACACTTATGGACTTGTTCTTGATAGTGCCAATATTCTGTCAGGAAATGTCACTGTCATATCTCTGAAATTTTTACTTATTAATATATCTTCCACCTCAGGACCCCCTCCCCCACCCCTCCCTCAGTCTCCTGGAAAAATTGTGGATTTGAAGGAATCCTGATGTGAATTCTGAATTTATACACTAAATGCTTTCTATATCCTTGGTCTCAGGTTACTCTTTGTGTTGATACTACCCCAACCAGGGTGACTTTTACTGTCATGTGCAGAGTAGAAGTGCTGTCAGAAAGTTAAAGACCTGGAAATGAATCTTTATTTCAGTAATATTCATTGAAGTTCATTGTCTTCCTCCATATTCAACACATGAAGATGCTTTTTAATTTTCTTGGTGGTACATGTTATAAGGAGTAAGAGCACTCAATCATTTAAAGTGTTAAGGTATTTTTGACTAAGTATAAATTATACATCAGATAAAAACTTATATTCTTTGCACAGAGTCCTAATGTGCTGTCTAGCACTATTAACTTGACTGGGCCCTAAGAAACCCTCTAGGAAGTTTTCTTCCTTTATTGTGTTGAGTGGCAGCTGAATTACCCTGTAGTTATTTTCTGTGTTCTAATGATCTAGGATAATAAGTGACACTTGGGTTTTTCTCCTTTTCACAGACAGGAGAACTCCAAAACAAATAATAGTATATTCTCCAGGGTATAGGCCAATTCACTCATAGACCCCTGCTTACACAGAAGAAGTTATTCACATCTGTACAGCATCTGTGCCTCTCACCTTAGATGAAACCTTTGAAGATGGTTGAAGCAGGAGAAGCAATTGATTCTGAGCAGTATCAGTGAAGGAAGGGCTTTATTGTGGATGGCTATGGTTGTCCTCTGAATAGAGGCTTAAAGAGTCTCTTCTGACATATCATAGTAATCTGTATTACTGTTTATCTGTGTCAGTCTTGGAGTTACAGAGAAACTAAGTGATTCTGTAACCACTTTTTTGAGTAATACAGAGCTATAGTTAGAAAACATTGCATTTCAATGACAGGGTGTGGACCTGACTGTGCAGTAACCTAGGGAAGTACAGGAGGTGCAACAGTTTCTCTAAAGTTGTCATGTACTTTATTAAGTGTTTAAAAATTTCTATTCTATAATCTGGATAACATATTAAAAACAAGGAAAGTAAACATGGTTTGTATAAAGACATGTAATTTCACTGGATGTTATATGATTTAATATACTTGGCATGTAGATGACTATCCATGAGTAAGATACATGACTCAACTCCCAGGAAAAAAAAAAAAAAAAGACTTGATGTGTATAATGTGAAATAATTATCAGGAGGTCTAAACCCAATAAATGGCTCAGTCTTGTATACATCTGGCAGTATTGAAAATGGAAATGGCAGAGGTTCAGTGGAATATTTAAAAAGACCTTGTGCCTCACCTTCATCATCTTAGATAGATAGATAGAATTGCAAAAACTCCAAGAGTTTTCTCTTTGAGATGTGGCACTTTTGAGTAGCTTTAACTTCTACTGTTTAATAAGTTCTGCTGGACTCCTTTGGAGGGACAAACAGTGTGAGTATTTATATATATATATATATATATATATATAATAAAATTATCTTTAGTAACTTTAACTCTGTTAAACTCAAGGCAAATGTGGTTATTTTTTCCTGATGTTCTTCCCACTGAGAAGATATTTTTTTTAGGGGGTTTAATGCTGTTGAAAATTTATCCCCTCAAAGATGTCTTTTTCCTGTGTCATATGCCGAAAGAAACCATGGCTTAGAAACAAAAATAGTAAGAATTGGATGTTTGTTGTGTTATTTTTCAAAACCTCCAAAGATATATACTTACACTTAATTATTCTCTAGCTGACACTAACAGATAAATTTTAGTTTTCCTAAACTGAATGTATACACTAAGGAGAATTCAAGGGTCATTTACAGAGAGAACCAGGCAGGGTTATCTGCATATGCAAAATAGGCATTTTTAATAGAATGTATATCTTACATCTTTGTACTTTGCTTTATATAACTTAGGACGTATACATTTAAGAAGCAAGACAAGACAGTACATCAGCTCAAAATTCATGAAGTTACAGATTTTTAAAAATTACATACTTTGGCGTATGAATGAGGACAGATTTCTATTTTGGGTTTCTTTCTAAAAAGCACTATATGTGATTAAAATTAGCTGCTTGGCAGTTCTTCAGATGGTGATTTTAAAAGGTTATACAATTTGTTCTACATGTAATGCTTTTTCAGAGTTACATGACTGTTAATTTTAAAGAAAGATATAGTTTATGATATGTCATACTTTAGGAACTTGAATAGTTAAAAATCCTATTAATTGCCATTCTAATTTGAATGCTAGCCCTTAAGTATGGTGAGTGATGCAGAAAAGTCTGATTCATAATGTTGAGAATATATCTAGAATTGATCTGATCTGGACATGTTTATGCCATCTATTTCCAGGAAATTTTTACTTTTTGAACTGGGAAATAGATTTGCATCCTGAAAGCAAACATCTGTGGTCTGTCAAATTTTTCTGTCTGTGTACAGAGCATATAGACTTCTACCCATTATTTGGGATGGAATAGTTAAGAATCAACATGTAAATTAAAGTCAGTTTTACTAAAACAAAAATTTAGAAGTCCTATTTTAGAGAAGATGGTTATATAATTTATGGCACACTTCACATTGTTCTATTTCTGCAAGCTTCATATTTCATAGAACTGACCATGTCTTTAGTTTTCCCACTCTGTAAAAGATCAGAATTCAATGTCTAATAAAGCTTCTTCTACTTATTTCCTGTTGCTGAGAATCTGTCTCCTGATACTGATCTTGAGGGATTCATTTTTATATTAACATGGTTTCTTCCACTGTTTTTTATAGTTTTTTTTGTTGTTTGTTTGTTTTTTTCCTATATGAGGAGCCACACTTAAAAATCTTATGGCAAATTTTGTAGTATTTCAGAATGTGGACTGTTTCTGCAGATTGTTTTTACTGCCTTTCCAGCACTTCTAAAACAGTTCAACCTCTCCTTGCTATTATTAGTTGCAAGTGTACACTTTGTTCTAGTGACATTTTTAAAAGACCTTTTGTGCCCTTAGGTATATTAGACATAATATTTATCAGCTTAGTTCTAGAGAAAAGCACTTAGGTCCTTTTGGCTCCAGGAAAGCAAGTTTGGTGATCAATCACTGAAGTGCAAAACAATATCACTGTAACATATTCAAGCACTCCACTTTGCCTTACAAAGTCTAAATTAAAACTATAGCTGTCAGGCTTTGGACCATTAAATGATTCAATTTCTTCACTTTTAGCTCTCTTTCCTAACCCACCATTTTGGATTTACTTACAGTTATCTGAAGATTTGTCTTCATAACAGTTGGAGTATTTACACAGTACTGTTTGCTTATAGCAGTCTTTTGGTCTCTGACCTATGTAAGGGTTACCATAAGAAAATATATTATGAGGACTTCCTAAGATGACATCTCTGCTGTTAAAAAAACCTGTTTAAATCATACTGGGATTTGCCTGGCTTACTTTCAGAGTAATCAAAGTCTTTCCTCATTCTGTCTCATTGGCATATTCTCTTTTTGTTCTAGAATTTCTTCATTGCTTTCAGGCAGCTGCCATTATAGCATCTCACAAGCTGCTGAAAAGGAGCAAGTACCAGTCCCACTATGTCAATGTGCATAAAGAAGATACTAAGAATGCAGAGGTTATCTCTATTTTTTACCTCTGTGCAGATAATCACTGAATATGCTGAGTTGGAAGGGAACCAGAAGGATCACTGAGCCCAAACCTTATTCCTGCACAGGAACATCCTCAAAAGTCACACCATGTGCCTCAGAATATCATAACTACTTTCTTGGGGAGTCTGTTGCAGTGCTCAACCACACTCTGGGTGAAGAACCTTTTTCTAATATCAGATCTAAGCCTCACATGACATAACTTCAGGCCATTCCCTTGGGTCCTGTCACTGGTGACCACAAATAGACACAGAGGAGCCTGCCCCTCCTCTTCTCCTCACAAGGAAGCTGTAACTGCAATGAGGTCTCCCCTCAGTCTTTTCTCCAGGCTGAACAGATCAAGCAACCTCAGCTGCTCCTCATATGGCCTCCCCTCAAGGCCCCTCACCATCTTCATTGCCCTCCTTTGGACACTCTCTAACAGCTTAACACCTTTCTTATATTGTGATGCCCCAAAACTGCACAAAATATTCAAGGTGAGGCCACCCCAGTGCAGAGCAGAGCGGGACAATCCCCTCCCTTGACTGGCTGGAGATGCTTTGCTTTATGCTTCCCAGGACGCAGTTGGCCCTCCTGGCTGCCAGGGCACAGCTGACTCATATTCAACTTGCCATCGACTGGGACCCTTAGGTCCCTTTTTATGGCCCCACTTTCCAGCATCTCATTCCCCAGTCTGTATATACATCCAGGGTTGCCCCATCCCAAGTGCAAAATCCATCAGAATCCTTTTCCTTGTTGAACTTTATATGGTTCATAATGGGCTTAATGAGATAATTATAATCTCATACTCAGGGTTTAGAAGAAGCCATCTTAATACACAGCTCCCTTTAATCCTTGATCAAATGACAGGCAAAGATAATAGTTTTAAAAAGTTATCAAGTTATTGAAGTACGACTAACTTTTAGGCTATGGAAGTAAGGCTTTTGAAATTTCAAATATATAGGAATGTTATGATCATTGAAAATATTGTAAATAAAAAAATATTTCTGTGAAAGTAGATGGAATAATTAAGGCAATTAAGGGAAGAAAGGGAAGAAAAACTAGTCTGTCTTCTCTGAAGATGCAGGCAGCTGAAGCCAAATTCCTTTCAGTTTATGCCGTGTTTTTCTTTCTTATTCTTATTGAGAATTGAGTGAATGATTTTTTGAAAGGAACTGGGTTACATTCTGTTTTCCCTCATTGATTTCTCATCAAATTTTGACACTGAAGGACAGGAATAGACGACCTTCTGGTTTCAGGGAATGCTATGCCTTTATTCCTACTTTTTTATGCACAATAGACACTTGTCAGAATATGCTTTCATTTGTATATTAGGCAATTTGGAAGAGAAGAAAGTTAAACTAAAGAAACATATTTGTCTGCAATCTCTCACAAGATTTGTATGCAACCTCTGTTCACACAGTACCTCAGTACACAGGAAAGTAATGCAGTTGGGTAATGAAATAAAAATATCTCAAGATAAGCTACAGCAAAGTAATTTTTCCCCAAACTAGTTTTGACTTCCTTTCAGTGTGATTCCTTTCTTGGCCATTTAATCACCTACCTGCTTTTGCTTTATAATGATCAACATCTAACTCAGCTTTCACAGAATCACAGAATATTTAGGGTTGAAAGGGACCTCTTGAGGTGTTTTAGTCCAACCCCTCTGCCAAGGCAGGGTCACCTAGACCAGGTCACACAGCTTTGTGTAAATCAACAAAACAAGACCAGTGTTTTGAAACTCATGTGGCAAGGTGTTGGCAGCTGAGGGGTGGGCAGGGCTAGACTCTGTGACAAAGGGCCAGAGTCTTGTCATATGCTGAACACAGCTGGTTTCAGAGAGTTCCACAAGAGGCGCACCACATGACATAACTTGGCCCATATGCAAGTCAGTGGTATCTACTTAATCCTGACAACACTAACATCACAGAAGAAGGAAGAGAGGTGGTGCTTCAGGGGCTGAGCAGACATTACCCTGCCAGCTATGGAGAGGATGTCTGTGGAGAAGGTACTCCCTGCAGGCTGTGGAGAGAACCATGCCAGAAATGGGTGACACTCCCTAAAGGAAGCATGGCCTGTGTAGGGCCCACACTGAAGCAGGTTTATCCTGAAGGATTGCAGCCTGCAGAGAGGACTGACTGTAGAGCAGGGGAAAGGTGTGAAGTGGAAGGAGTGACAGAGAGGAGCTACTGAATACTGACCACGATGTCCTATTGCCCATCCCCCTGTGCTGCTTCGTGTGCGGACTAGGGGAAGGACAGCTGGGGAAGAAGGAGGAGTGAAGCTGAACCTGGGAAGAAGGGACATGTGTGGAGAAGGTGTAATTTTAATTTGTGTTTGTTTCTCACCATTCAACTTGTTTAATTAGAAATAAATTAATTTTCTCCAAGATGAGTTTGTTTTGTCCATGATGTTGATTGGTAAATGAACCAGTCTTTAACTTGATCCACAAAATTTAGTCTCTTATCTTCTACCTCTACTCTGTTGAGGAAGGGGAGTGAGAGAGTGGCTGGGTGTGCACCTGACAGCTGGCCAGGGTCAACCTACCACAAAACTCTAATGTAATTTCTCTTTGACTATTGTATACTCAATAACAGTTTAACAACAGCATGGTATTACTTTGAATACTACATGCAGAAACATCCAAAGGAAGATTTATATTTTTTGGTATGTGTTTAATAGTTAAAATTGTACTTTGGCATAAAATGTCATCATCAGTGAAAAAATATTTCTTTCTCTGGTGAGCTCCATTTTTGAGGATTTTGTAACAAAATGGAGCAGCAGTAAGATGATAGCGTAAATAAGAACAAAGAAAGGGTATTATGCTTTCTTATAATGTATAACATTTAGCAGTTATAGACTCTTAGAACCAATGAACATACTGCACAAAAAGGGACCCATCAATCAACTCCAACTCCTGGCCTGTGCAGGACACCCCAAGAATCACACCACGTGACTGAGAACATTGTCCTAATGCTTCGTGAGCTCTGTCAGGCTTGGTGCTGTGACCACTGCCCTGGGGAGCCTGTTCCAGTGCTCAACCACCCTCTGGGTGAAAACCCATTTCCTGATATCAAACCTAAACCTCCTGTGACTCAGCTTCATGCTGTTCTCTCAAATCCTCTCTGGATAGTTTTGGTAATTGCAGACACACTCTTCCCTATTTCAGCATGCACCAAAAGCATGCACCAATTTATTATGTGGCTTTCTTTTCAGACATCTAAAAGGACTGATCCTTACATTGTTCTGTAATGTAAAATTTTCATGGAGGTGTTGAGAAGCAAAAAGACTTATGGAAATAAAGGTTTATTGGCCTTCATTATTTCTAATGATTGTTAACAAGGCATATGAAAGAAGACTTGTGTTTCAGCTAGGAGTACTGTAACCAAAGATCCAATACAACTTTTGAAAGGTAATATTACTGCATTCTCCATAGTTAAGCAAACTTGGAAGACTCTTCACAGTGAGTAATTTCATTTAAAAACAAGGACATTCTAAGAAAAAAGTGCTTGAGAACCTCATTGGGGATGTAATGAATTCCAGCAGTTAAAATATTAAATATTAATATTTTGAATGAAGATTTAGTTGAATGACTATTTATTAGTCAAGTCTATTTTCTTTTGTGTCTCAATTATTTTCATAACTACAAGTAACATTTAATATTGGCTTTTAGGGATCAAGCCTTTTATTTTCCTCCTTTATTTACTTGTCATTTACTGTTAAAAAAGTCCTTAGGAATGTGTCTTTCAGTGTTTGATTTTTTTTCTGTGTACTCCTGACCTTCCCTTTTTTTCATCATGCCAACTTGTCCCCTGACAAACATTAGTCTGAGGCTAGGTGGTGCACATAAAAGCAAAATATTAAAACTCATGTTAAACAAATACCATTTAAACTTATTTTTTACAGTTATCTGCAGTTTCATATTGGGGAAAGATTGCTTGCCTTTTGGGTTGATATTTGCCATACTGAATGGCTTCTTCTGGAAAACTATTTACTGATAAATTCATTAAGGAGTGGTTTAGACAATTCAGCCAATGAGTCTTGGGAGCACAGGTAATATTCTGATCCTGCTCTATATTGACTTCTTTTGCTTGCATAAATCTTGTCTTCTGATGTTTTTCAACAGAAATCTCAAATTATCATAAGGTATTGTTTTCATTACTTCCATGAAATGTGTATGACCTTGATTACATAGTGAAAGTTTTGGAAAAAAAAAAAAAGCAAAATCACAGCCTAAACCTACTCATTGGGAACATCTTTGTTTAGTAGCAGTTATCTCTCAAAATGCTGCTCTATTTGGGCATCATTAGGCTTCTCTGAGATCGCTGATGACTAATATATTCAGTTCTTTCAGAGTGAACTTGTTCTGTCCTGGTGCCAAAGGCACAACATGTAGGGAAAGGGTTCACTTTGACTGTAATCACTGATTTTTGGAAGTAACCAAAGCCCATTTCTTGCACTCTTAGTGATGATGTTTCCCCTGCCCTTTTTGTATAAACTTTTACTTATTTCTATTTCAAACAAGATGGAGAAAGATGTATATTTTTCTAGAAGGAAGAGAAGAATTGCACAACAGATAGAAGACTGGTAAAAGAAGGCAGAAAAGATTTGAGATAAACTGGAGACTGATATTTAAATACAAGAAGACAGAAGACGAGTCTCAGGAGGATAGGACTGGCTTCAGTACAAACTGGGGAACGACCAGAGAAGGGAATTAGCTGACTGCTACAAGAAGTTGTATTCTTTGTAGTGTGATAGAATGACCATTGTTAATTCTTTCACTTATCACATATATGAGGTGTGTCTCTTTTTAAAACAAAATGTGGATTTTATAATTCCCAGTATCCAGGAATATTCATATAACACATGCTTCTGATTGGAATGTAAATCATAAACAAATCAAATTATGATAAACTGTCATGCAAGCTTTCCCTAAAAGAATTAAGAGATGAATGTCATGTGAGAGAGATTGCACTACAGTGTGTCACTAAACTATATCTTTCAATGATTCAGGCACCTGTAATCAGGTATTTAGGCACTGCAGCAATGAAAGAGGTGTAAAAGTCAAGTAGATTTTTCACTCTTGGAAATAAAACATTTGCTTTCCTAAATAGTGTGTCTGTCTTAGTGCATCAAAATAGTAATAAACCTATTATACAGGAGGAAAATCCCTTGGGTGAGTTTGTTCAGCTTTGCTCTCTACTTTCCCCTTCTGCTGCTTTATTTGCTTTCCCTGAAGGAATGTTCATTTCATCTTCACTGACATTTTAAAGTCAGGTGGTGACTTTTAGTTTCTGCCCAGCCTGAGTTTCTTCAGTGCCCTCAGGAGTGCTCTTGACTTCCTCATCAAACAAGTGGGTGCCTCAGTCCCACCTAGGGGTCACAGACACAACAGAGTTACTGCAAAAATAAATATTAGTATGTTTGTAATATTTTTTTCTCACAAACTACTAAGCAGCTGAAAGCAACACTGGCAATCTGTTTGATTGTAAAGGGAATGGGCAAAAGGATTGATGTTTTTAGTGTGACTTTTATTCCTTCTGTTCTCTGTTAAGAGAGAGATGTATATTTCCTCTTGAAGAAATGTGTGTTCTCATAATGAATACAAAACACTGTTATGATTTGCTTGCAACATTAGCTTTATAATGTCAGTTTTAAGTTTTGGAAATTTTTATTATAAAAAGTAAAGAAAAGGCCTAATATTTTTTTTTTTAATAGATTCTATTCATTACTGTTAGCGTTTCTCATTTTTAGGAATCCTATTTAAATTTCCATGGTATCTTTCTAACAATATATTTCTACTATATATATTCTATTTCCAAGATATTAAACAAGTCCTGGACAGTATTATTAAGGAAAATTTGCAGAATACAGAAGACTCATAGCATTAATGATTTCCTTTCTTTCTTGGGATCAGTTAATTTTTGTCCCAGTTAGATTCAGTCAGAAAAGTTAACGTGAAATCTGTTATTTCATGGAAAGTGATGCTGCTTATAGTCTTGCTTCTAGATTAATACCTTCCCTTAGAGATACACAGAATAATTTAAATTAGAAGGGATCTCTTAACATCTTTTTGGTTTAACCTACATCTCAAAGGAGGGCCAACTTTAACAGTGAGATTGGTGCCTGTGCCTTTGACAGCTTTGCTTTTTTAAACTAGAATCTACTCAGAATTTCACTGCTTACAGCATAGGTGTACTGCTGCTTGCCCTGTCACTGTGCAGCTCCAAGAAGTGCCCGGCATTTTTTTCTCTTTTCTTTTCTCTATATTTCCTTACCAATTAGTTAGAGACAGCAGTAAGATCATTATCAACAATACCAAATTTACTTTATAACTTTGCATTGGAGATATCAAACTTATACATTCAAAATAACATCTGTACTTTTACATAGCCTTTATTGAGAGTACTGGTGTTCCTAACTAACAAAGTCTTTGTGTCTTGATAGGAACCAACAGTTGTTCTCTTCATCTGATAATTTTTAACTACAATTTAGAATTCATGTAGTCCTTCCAATATCACTGTTATTACATGTTTAGTCTTTAGGATATGAACTAGTTGCAAACAACCCTCTGCAGCTCCTAGAAATCTTAAAATAAATATGCTTTTCATGACTACTGATAAAATGGAAAGTTGGATATATTTGTAAAGGACTGTCTTGTTAGTACTCTACTGTGTTGGCATAATGCGCATTTTTCCATATGGTGAGGCAGGACTCTTCCAATCATTATATGCTCTCATTCAAATTCTGCCTGCTGCAGGAAATTAGCACTGTTCACACTTGTTTAGGCTTAATAAAAATCATTTTTCCTAAAGCACAGGGATAAGGTCACCATCTGCTCCATGAAAATGCCAATTTCAAATGAGCAGCAGTCAAAAGAGGGTGTCTTTCATTTTCAGACACTTTTAGAAGGAACTTAATAGAAGAAAACGTAATTGATTCTGACATCTAACAGATTTCATCATAATGTTAAGGTATACGATTTTCAATTTTTAGATGTGGGGCTTTTTTCATATAGTGTTATGAGTTGTAGAGCACTTTCCTATTTTCATCTCTGTTTACATATGGGAATATCTGACCATACAGAATATGCATTTGGAAATCCTTCCCCAAGCATGACAGCAATAGAGCAATTTCTTACCTAAGTTCAGTGATTTAGTACTCATACCAGCTTTGACTTTTATCAGTTATTTTAGACTACTTAATCCATATAAATATGATAAAAAGGCTTGTTGCAAATTTTCAGTCTCTATCAAACCCTTTTAATTATAGAAAAGTGAAGTGTATATATATAAAAATATATATAGATATATCATTATATTTATCTAGTAAAATAGATTGAAAGCCTCCTACATTTTCCATGAGTTACAGAGAACATGTACACATTTTTATTCAGAGTGCATGTGCTAAATAAACACATAATTAATGACTGTAGAATAAATGACTGAATATGGCCTTTTCATGACCAGAGTGTTCGTACTCTAATAAAAGAAATTAGAAAATGCAACTGCATCTGAGAAGTTGAAGAGCTCTCCTACTTAAATTTGGAAACATCTGCTTTTCAAAATTATACTGAGTTTTATAGTCTTTTCAAACAGGAAAACAATATTTACAGTTGATTATTTTTAAAAATCTCCTTAGTTTACAAACTGTCTGGTAGTGATGAGGTTGTTTGAATAGAGTATACAATAGTATATTCAATCATTTGTTCTGCAGTCAGTTGTTATATATTGATTTTTTAAAAAATCGTAAAGTCATCTTCTCATGCTTGGGAAAATCAAGTAATCCAGGAATTAAAAATAACAACCCCCCTAATCATTTACTGGTTTCTACTTTCTCAAAGCACAAAATTCACAAGGCTACAGGGTGAGGACTGAGTCAGTCTGATGATTGGCAACCTGGGGATAGCAGAAGGGATGAAAGTCACATATGATAGTGACAGAAACACACTGTTGACAGAAGGTAGTTGTGACAGATTGTTTCCACCTCACTTATTAGAGAATTCTTGTGTTTAGTGATATTATGTATCCTAACACGAACTCAAAAATACAGAGTGATTTACTATTTGGTCAATGGAAACTGACACCACTTCTTAAATTGCTTCCCTCAGTTGCTGATGTTTTTGGCTCTAATCAGAAATTCAATGGTGACCTCTAACTATTTCCAAAAAAATTATACAGATAGGCTTATGAGCTGGATGTTTGCTTTGCTCTCACAGCAGTTTTTGGATCGGGTGATTGTAAGCATAAGTTGCCCTTTATCTCAAATGCAAGTAGCTAATTTCTTTATTGATGGCCCTGATGTCACAGCTGCTGTAAAGCCAAGTTCATTTGCTCCAGCTCTATATTCAGCAAAATATTCTAGATGACCTCATGGTTTAATTCTAAGTGCTACTTTTTTTTTTTTTAAATATTATTATTATTTTTAAATAGTTTACTGCTGTAGAATCAATTGTGACAAGTGAAAACACATTTTAAAAAATGTAACTGTTATCAGTCTCCAAGCAAGTACGATTCAGTCACTCTTTTTTGTCTGTTCATTATTAACTAAACAGAATCTTTTGCCAGCTTTGGACTCGACTTTTAGTGTTTCTCAATCCTCAATTCTCATTTTTCCCCCCCTTGTTCTTCCTCTTTCTTTTCTGAAATGCTTTCAGAGGTGTTGAGGTTCTATTTTCATACTGTTCACTTCCTCCTTTAATTATATAGTGAATAAAAGTCCCATCAGAGAGAATAAAGGGAAAAACATGTGTTCATTTTCATATCTCATATTTTTAAAGCCATTTCCAGCTTTCTTCATTTTTAGGAGAGTACTTTTAACTTTGTGGCATGGTTTAGTTAAGAAAAAGAAGCACGGATGAATACTATTCTTCCCTTAACTCTGAATCTGCAAGCACAAGATAGCATATAGCTGGACCAGGTATGAAATTAATCATGTACATGCAATCTGTTACTGTGGTGATGTTATGTACCTTATAACAGGTTGTGTGCAAAAAAAAGACAGATGGGATTTTTAGATATCCCATACTTTGACTTTGTATAAACCAGTATGGACAGACTGCAGAACCTGAAAATGTAGATAAAATAGGTTGTGTCAAGAGATACACCATGTATAGAGGTATTCCTGGCCCTTGCTCTTAAAACAGAAAGAAAGATATGGTTTAAAACTACCATGTAAAATTTTCTCTTAATGAACATCAGCTAAATAAAAACAAACATATTATGGCACATTAATGTAGAAAATAATGAGAAAGCAAGCCAAGAAGATTTGGTAATTAAATGTAAAGGACACTAACATACCCATTTATATTTTTAACATTTTTTTCTATTTCCACTTAGCACAATTTTGTGACACTTTAGAAACTATTGGACTGACATTTCAGTCGCCCATGGAAACTAGAGCCAGCCTTCTGCAGTAGCAGGGGCAGTTAATGGGGGCAACATTTCTGTGAGTGTCTAGATGTCAGTCTAGCAAAATTTATCAGCAAAATAGACTAATAGTGAAGCCCAGCATTGCTCTAAGAAGACATGGTAAATCAAGCTTTCTACTTTGCTTGTGTGTATGCTATAGCTGGCAAAGACCACTGGCTTTGGGGCACGCAGTCCTGCTGCTCAGGGGAGCAACAAAGCACCCTCCTACAATGCAATGAAATCCTTCCCCAGTTCAGCACGATTTGAGTAGCAGGCTGCAGGCACAATTTAGTCTCTGCTCCTATTCACTTTTCTTCCAACTGTGCCAAGGGTGGCAATAGCCATATCTGAATGAGAGTGTTATGTGCTAGGAGATGAACTAGTATATTGTTTCATTTTGTTCAGCTGTGGCTGAAGTCATTCCAGTTTAGTTCTAGTTCAAGTTCAACATTTCAAAATAGCAACTTCTTCTTTCATTAATAAATAATAAAAAATTCTGGCTTGAACCAATTCCTGCTTGGGAAAATAATGGGTTTGCTTCAGCTGCCTGGTTGTGCATTTAAGTGTATTTTTCAACAAAGTGTATGGGTAAACCTAATAAGGGTAAGCCTTTTTCAGCCCATCTTTGCTGACCCTACATGCATATACACTGAAATAAACTAGAACAGAGTTTCATTCTAAGGAAAAAAGGTATATTAACATTTGTACAGCACTGTTTGTGCTCCTGCTATAAAAAGAAGATTCTAAATATGCTGTGATTCTATATTTAGGACCTTTCACTTCTATAACAAATATATTCATTTTATAAATAAATATTTTCACTGCTAATCCTACCCATCCAATTTAAGGTCTGAGAAGCTGTGTTTTTCCCTTGTGCTGTCAGAAGTGAAAAGAAGTTATGAATGTTAAATTAGGATTTTAGTTGTATCTTCTGTGGTTTCAGTAACACAGCTCTACTGTCTGCAATATATTTTGTCAGTGTAGTTGAGGAGTATCACCTCAAATCTTATAACTTTTTGGGCTGTGTAGGGCTAGAAGAAGTTTGTTTTTTCTAGTTACATGAACAGAGTTATCTGAAACAATGAAAAAGACTGATTTAGAAAACAAGGAAGAGTCAATGGACGCAATTAATTTTTAAAAGTATAATTGACCTCTAATTAGCAAAATGAAGTAATATTATTGTAACTCTTCCAATGAAAGCAAAAGAGCTATGATTATTTTTTAGTTTCTTAAAAGAAATATAGCAAAGAACAAGAGGCATAAAGAGGACAATAATCTATTACAGAGATAATGTATCTATGTAACAGGAGAATATGCAGTTACGGTGGTCGTACTTTACACATTTCTGGTTAGAGCTCAACTTTGGCCTGTAGTTTGCTGGTCATACAGTCCATTAAAATTACTTTAACAATCTCCTTTCTTCACAATGATTTTCCTTTCAAAGTCTTTTTAAAACATGATTTCTTTACATAGGAAAGACCCTCCTATCTATACTTCAGAGTCATTAAAAGTTTGAAGGGATGGAGTTAAAGCAAATGTCTCTCCTATGGATTCTTTGTCTTTCTACTTTCTTCTCAGCACTTGGAATGAGTAGAGAAGCCTGCATCCTTCAGGCAAAAGCCAAAGGAATATATTTTGCCTCTTTTAATCAGAGTATATCTTCCATGAGACTAACTGCAAATCAGAGTAGGGTTTTGTTTTTTTTTGAAAACATTCAATGATCTATTACTTTCATGTTATTACACTGATTTACGGACCTGGTATTTAGATATATCTATAGGAGCCATGTTTATGCATTTCTGAGATCTAGAAAGCAGTAATAGTTTAGAGATCAACCCTGAACCACTGCTGAACAATATTTTTACTGTCAGAGATCTGCTTTCATAGCCACTATGCTTAAATGAAACATATCTCTTTTTTCTTCCTTATAACTTTGAAGCTCTTAAAATCCTCACTTGACAGGAACATATATTACTGGCTGCTTGTCTTTAAAATCCACATATTTACCTCTTCCTGTCAGAATCATATGATACTCAAATGTCCACATATGCAGTTAGTATTTTTATCTCTGCAACTTTGCATGAAATAATGTAGTCGAAAATGTTAGTGTAAATTCAATACTATTTCTAAGGAAATATTATGAACTCTTGAATGTAGTTTTTAAGCTGTATAATTCTTCCAAAGCAGCTCTTCAACACCACTGTGCCTGGAAGTAAAAGAGTTCAAACTTGCCTGCTACAATTTAAAAATCAAGCATGGGTCCCATACTTAGTGCTAAAGAGATTATGTTAAAGAAAATACTCATAAATGAAAATATGTTACTATGAAAAAATGTCTGTATTTTTTTAGTAAATGATCTATGATTAAGAAAGACACAGAGTTCTTCTCAAAGTAATTAAAATTGAAAGTTAAAAATGTGTTTCCTTCAAGTATGGCCCTACTCTCTCTGACCTCAATTTCTGACCTTCATGTAAAATAGTTAAAAGAAAAAGATATATAAATATTAATAAATATTTCACTATTAAGTAAAATGGTTTTCTGAAATTTAAAAGACATACATTTGCAAGGAATTGAATTTGACTCAACATAGGGCTAGAACATATCATATAATCAGACACTGAATAAGCTTATTCCTTGAAAGGGAACCTAATTTCAGATAGGTCAAAGCATTCACTTTTAGAAATGGAATATGACTATGCTTAATAATAATTTTTTTTTTTCTGCAGCTAAATGAAGGTTTTTATAATAAATTCTATTTAAAACCTTAAACCAGACAAAATTGTACTTTTCTCCACTTAAATATTTTCCTCCATATTTCCATAGTATTTGAGAAAGGCTTTAGTGTAAATGATAAAAAGGGTCCTAAAAGTATAAGACTATGACAGCGTCCAGTGAAGCCCAACCACAGCTGTGGTTCACAAAAAATCAAACACCACTCCCCCCAATAAAACAATGTAACTGTGATCTGAAAATAAGTAACTTTCAATTAGTTGTGATATATAGTAGAAGTACATCACTGTTGTCTTTTTAGTTTCACACTGGGGAAATCACCATCATTGGCTTTTAGACTCTGTTTGAGTGGGGCAGTTTATCTTGGCTTGCTTGCTTGCTTGCTGCTGCCTTCCCTTTATTTCTTTCAGATTTACTGCCACAATTGAAATAAGGACCACACACAGTGCTACACAAATGTGTAGTAATACATATTTGGTTCTAAAATATCACAGTGTCCATGACAGATGAATTATTCAGTGCACTATTTAATAATGAGAGGTCTATAGATTGCTTGTATTTTAATTAAATATCACCTAAATTCAGAATCAGTCCCTAAAACATGAGGATGTAACAGCTGTGGAGGGGGATCGGCTCCTCTACTTCCCCGGGATGGGCTTTTGGTTTCCATTACTTTAGTACGTGATAGTCAATTAATCATACATTCCAGAATATAGGTCTTTAGGACTATTTTTAAGGAGGAAGTTTTGAGAATTTGTTTTGAAACGCCAGTCTATATCATCCTATTGAACTTTGCATTGCACAGAAGAATTACTATGCTGAAATTAATGAATTTGTTTTCATATTTATTTATTATCATCTATAAAATGTTAAAGAACCCTTTTTTTTTCTTTTTTTGAATTTTGTTAGCTTGTACAGAAAAAAGACAAACTGATTTGGCAATGTTAAGAAATTAGTCTGACAGATGACACAGAGAAAGAGCAAAAGGACAGTTTTGTTATTATGAGGAATTATTATGTGAACTGTAGGTGCCAGAAGAGTTTTTCCTGAGACTTGACTAGAGAAGAAGGATGAGAATTCTGTGATCAGGGTGAGGATTGTTCAGAATTTTAAAACAATTTCTATAATTTGCATCTTGATAAAATGAAAATGAAGGCAAATTTTGGAGATAGTAAAGTAGAGCTCTTTTAATTCTCAAAGAGATGGATTCAGGTTTACACTTTTAGGATAAGTCTAGAAACTGATGCCAGAATTTAAGTCATTCTTTAATTAATGTTTGATGGTGGAAGGTTTCTCTGTGGAATGGAAAAATGTTTGTGCATATGTCTACAGAGTGATCTTAGAACAACATAATTTCACCTCCTTTCAGCACATAGTTTATATTTAAGCAAGCCTGTAAGTGTGACAGCTTTTTCTTAATTAGAAAAGGTACACCTTACTATAGTCTTTCAAGAGCTGTAAATCAACTCAAGGCATTTAAATTTCAAAGTGGCTTCACCTTTCTCATGCTATTCTGATTGCCAATAACATTAATATTCTTCACATGATACCAACTGGCAGGTAATCATTTAAAATTGGCTACTGGGAGGAACACTAAGTAAGTTTGTCAACGACACTAAATTGGGACAAGCTGTTTACTCCATCGAGGGAAGAAAGAACTCCACAAACTAGAGAGGTGAGTGATTACCAACCATAGAAAGATTTACAAGGGTTAGTGCTAGATTCTACACCTGGGACAGGTTAACCCTAGTTGTATGTATGGACTAGAGAATGAGAAGCTGGAGAGTACTGCCACAGAAAGGGAGCTGGGGTCCTGGTCAATGGCAAGTTGAATACGAGTCAGCAGTGCCCTGGCAGCCAGGAGTGCCAACCATGTCCTGGGGGGCATCAAGCAAAGCATTGCAAGCCAGTCGAGGGAGAGGATTGTCCTGCTCTGCTCTGGGGTGGCTGCACCTCGAGTTCTGTGTGCTGTTTTGAAAAACAATGTAAAAAAATATAAAAAATATTAGAGACCACCCAAAAGAGAGCCATGGGCGTGGTGAATGATCTGGAGGGGAAGCTTTGTGAGGAGTGGCTGAGGGCATTTGGTCTGTTCAGCCTGGAGAAGAGCAGACTGAAGGCAGACTTCATTGCTCTCTACAACTTCCTTGTGAGGGGAAGAGGAGGGGCAGACTCTGATCTCTTTTCTGTGGGAGCAGTGACAGGACAGGAGGAAGTGGCATGAAGCTGAGTCAGAGGAAGTTTAGGTTAGAGATCAGGAAATAGTTTTTCACTCAGAGAGTGGTTGGGCACTGGAACAGACTCCCCAGAGAAGTGGTCATGTCACCAAGCCTTCCAGAATGCAAGAAACATTTGGACCACACTCTCAGGCACATGTCATGATTCTTGAGGTGTCCTGCACAGGGTCAGGATTGGATTTGATGATCGTGATGAGTCCCTTCCAACTCAGCATATTCTATGATTCTATGAAATCCAGTTTATCTGCTAGCACTTAAATCATCCGTGCTTCTATAACCTTGTCTGTAAATGTGGCTTTTTTTTTTTTTTTTTTTTTTTTTTTAAAAACATAGCTCAATCTATCAGTGGAATTCAACAAAGATTTTCCAAGAACAGGGAACTAAATGATTGGTCGAATGAGAAACTGGGATGTGTTGTAAGTCTAGCTGTCTCTCACTTTAAAAAGAGTGAAATAGACTGGAATTAATCAGTAGATTATATTTGCTGAATTTGAAATCAAGGATTTTGAAACAAAATTAATTTTAAAACAGAAGTGTTGATTTTAAAAGTCAGGCACATAAAAAAGAATATATGCCTTCAGTTTAGCTAAGCAAATGAGCTTGAAGTAGATACCCTCCAGGTACTAGAAATTGTTCTGCTTTCCTCTTGAGGTTTTTTTAATATTTTAATATATATGTTATTTAATACTTTTGTATGTGTTAACTCTGAGATCAGCTCAGTTGATTAGAGCATGGTGCTTTAATAACACCAAGGTCACGGATTTGATCCCTCTGTGGGCCATTTACATAGGATTTGGACTTGATGATCCTTGTGGGTCTATTCCAGCTCAAAATATTCTGTGACTGTAATATAGAGTGTTAAGGTAACTTTATCAAGAGTGTTATGAGGGCCTGTGCCAAAGACCTCTCAGAAGTCTAACTACATGACACCTCCATTGTGGAATGTCACTAGATTCGGTAGATAGTGATGATTATTCTTTTAAGCCACACAGCTAACTGCAATGCTATCTTTCCAATACAGGAGCTTGTTTCATAGCTAGCAATGAAGCATTGGGATTCTTAAGAGTAGTGATTCTTTGTGTGTGAATGTTAATAAATGAATGTACAAAAGATATCAACACAGACACAAAATTCTTAATTTATATGCATATAAGTACATAAAATGTTGACCTTAAAATCACTTAACCATATTCAATTTTACTATAACTCATGAAGCTCCAATTTATCCTAGTTTAGTAAGTGTAGAAAGAACGCAAACTACTGTTTTACTAAAATGGCAAAAGACCGAGGAGAGTATTTTTTGGCTAGAAAAGACAGATCTCGGCTGTTAAAGAAAGATGTGTAATCCAAGCAATCAGTTCAGGATGCTGCTTTGATTAAGGAGAAGAACAAGCGTGAGGACAGTTTTTTTTTTTTTAAAAAAAAAGAGAAAATATAGGGAAATGAAAAATACTTGGAGTACTCTCCTCTTAGACTTTCTATGACTTGTAGCCAGTGATTGTTGTATAGAAGACATCCTTTAATTATTGTTCTGTTGTTGCTGTCACCCCCATCTCAGGTACGTTTCAAAGGATTATTCTTTTTAGTATTTTTCCACTATGCCAGATAACACCAGGAAATTGCACAGTGCTGTGGTTGCTTTGTAGCACACCTTTGAAATAGGAAGAGTTTGGCACAGTGGGCAGCTGGTGTCCTGTATTTTAAGGAAAGGCAATCACTTAATACTTTCTTTCATGTCTAGGTCATGTGAGATCATCCTTTCTGATAGCTTAGTAGCCTGGTGCTGTTGGCTGCTTTCTGTTCCTGGCATTGTGAAACTGTCCTGTCCCTTTTGCCTCTCCTGACCCTTACATGTCCCTGTTTCTTGGGAGCCAAATGCAACTTGTCAATCCAGCAGTTTCAGTTTTTTTTTCTGTAGTTGGTTTTCTGCTAGTAACTGAATTAAATATGCTCACTGAAGAATCAAACAAGTGCCAGAAACAATACATTGGAATCCTGGATGAAAAGACTGGGTAGGACACCTAAGGAGGAGTAGGACTCCAGTGGCCTTTGGCAACAGTCAATTATTAACTTAGTCCACTTCATGCATTTCTGTCTTCTAGCTCCCAAACAATTTAGAGGATACTCGGGTGACAAATGTTTTGGATTGCAGTCCAGTAGATAAGTGACTATAGTGGTGTCCAAATACTTAAATAAGATCCAACACTGAGAGGTTATGGCTTAATAAGGGAAAAATTACTTCAGTGTTCTGTTTATTTTAACTTTTTTTTTTTGAAAGATTCTCTCATTAGGAGATGCTGTTTATGGTATTATTCTCTGATCATACATAATATTTTGCACTTTAGGATATAATTTAGATTATAGTCTGGACTACTTTACTAATGTTTAGTTGCAATTACTTAAGTAAAATATCATATAATTTGTACCAACATTTTCACAGGATTGTGCTGACTAACTTAGGGAAGAGATAAATTTCTTACTCTTGTTTCTTTTGTACAGTGATTGCTGTGTGTTCACTACCCATGATTCTTCAATGTTATACACCTTTCTTATTGGTTTACTGTTCTTGTCTTATACTACAAGGAGAGCACTTAATCTTCAGAAGTTGCAATTGTTTCTGTGCTAAATTTTAGAAACGTGCGTGTTTACTGTTCTATTCAGACCTTTTTGAAGTTGTCTAATGAAACCCAAATTCATTGATACTTGGAGAAATAGCTTCTAATTTGTTCTGCTAAACACAGCAAAATATTTTGCAATGAAAACATTTTACAAAACATGGTTCTATAGTTTAGTGTGTGAGAGGAAGAAGACTACTAATCTTATCTGTAAGGTCTGAAGTGGGGAATGCTTTTCATATATAAAGAGGGAGAAGCATTTTCATGTACATATCTGAAACAATAGTTCAGGACAATGTGGTAACTCCACTTAAGCCTAATAAAATACAGCATAAATAATAAAAGATATTAAATATTTAAATTGAAATGTTTAAATTACATCTAGTCTCTAATATTAGAATCTGGTGCAAGATGGTGCCTTTTTTTTTTAATGCAGTTAGACCTATGAACCCAGCCATGACCTTTGCAGCACTGTACTCATTAGTCATGCAATTAGAATCTATGTCTGCTTTATAATGTACAGAAAAAATAAGTGTAGAATAGGAATCAGGTCAGAGATGATATGATGCAATACAAACAGGTCAGTGGCATTGATGGAAATGAAACTGGGGTTATTTGACCCCAAGTTCTTTGTTCTCCTAATTGGTCAAAGTTGTTGTTGGAATAGCTTTGTGGAGAATATATATCTTTTTAAAATGCAATTCACTACAGGTTTTCCTTTTCAGAAAATAATGGAAAATAAAAATGGGAAATATAGATAAAAATAAGGATTATGTCAATGTGATGTTTTTTCCAATTTCTTTTCCCAACATGTGTTTCCTTCAACTAACTTTGTATCATCAGAAACTCAATTTTGGAGGAGATAAATGAAGCTAAGACCAGTAAGAAACCCTTAAGGAAATATGAAACATGTAGAATATTTTCTTGGACGGTATAGCCTCAGAGATTCTTGATGTCTAGTTAATATTCAGGTCTCTGAATGAAAGATGCTAAATTGTTCACAGAGGGTCCTTACTAGCCTTTGATACATCCTTAATTTTACTTTTAATAAATGTAATTGGAGTAAATGCATGTAGTTGTTAGCTAATCTATATATCCTCTAAAATGTTATAAAAATATTACTATTTTGAGTAAATAGGTTTTAAATGTATTTATCTAGAGTAGAAATTTAAATCATGATGAGCAGAGAGGCCTTTATTTGACACAGAAACTAACACAGAAAATTTTCACTGACTTCATGGAGACTTGTTCACCCCGGAGACTAGACCTCTGAATTAGACTACTCACAGTGACTTTGGATAACCTGTAGTGGCTTTTGTATGCTTAAACCACACAATGTTTAGTTAATTTTCTAATCAATTTTTTTGGTACTGTTAAAAAACATGTTTGCTGGTATCCACATATTGCAAAGGTAGTGATGTTCAGAAAAAAAACCCCAAGAAAAGAAACTTCTTCATCTGCAGTTGTACATATTCATAGACACATTAGCAAATTAGTGATGAAGAGTGCAATCAATCAAAAGGTTTGGAGGTTTTGCAGTATACAGTAAAATAATGATATCTCTAACTTACACTGGCCTAGAAAATTCTGTATTCTAATTTCCAGGGCATTACATTTATGTAGAAATTAATCTTTTTCAATTAATTATGAGTCCAAATCTGCAAGGTGTAAGCCTATGTGACATCCTTTAAACAACTGATGTGAAAGACTTTTCTTGCTTACAGTAACGCAGATACTAAAAAAGATATAAGGAGTTTTAGATATTTTTCCTCTTTAAGGGTTGGTGCTTGTAATGTTCAAAATTACACACTGCTAGGATATGTTGAGTTGATCTCTGCAGAAACAAAAGATGGTGGGGTAGACAAGGCAACCATAACAATACCCAGCCGCTTCTACTCTAAGCCACCTAAAGAATGTGGTCAGTCCATGGAAAGCTCACACTCCCCCAAGTAGAGGGATGCATAGAGGCATGATGGCAGGTGGGAGAACAGCAGTATCCCATTTAGGGGAACAAACCCTGCTCTGGGCAGGACTGCTACTGTGAGTCAGTGGAAGCGGACAGTGTGGGTTCTAGAGACTTTGCTTGCTGTTCTTCTGATCTTCTCATTTCTGCTTGTTTGTAACTTTTGAGTAGATTTCACTAATATGAATGAAGGAAGAGCAAGATACATGGATAGTTCTGAGCTGAAATGAATCTGATATCTCTGGTCAAGCAGATGGTTTCAATATCCTCAAAAAGGGAAAAGTAGGTTTGGGTGTATATTACTGTCTACCAGTATTAGGAAAGTATATTGCAGCCACATCTGCAAGCTTTTATTTACCATGAAGAGAATGGGAGCTTGCAATTATTAATGATAAAGCTGCCTATTTTCTTTATTTTTTTTTTTTTTTTAATAGCCACATGAATCCAGGACCTCAGGACCTCATTTGGAAGAAAGATTCAGATATTAAAATCATAAGAAAAGCAATTAATTGAAGCAGGTCATTATTTCAGATGTAAAATTAAAAAATCCAGTATTCAGTCATTTTGATTTACTGTCATTTTGCCCTTGTTAGTGCTTAGTCTGTGCTCTAGCACAGGATAAGAAACAGCTGCTTTTAAATGAATGGGGCAATGACCATTTAAGCACTAAGTACAGTAGTATGGCTAATCTCTAGTTTGAATAACAGCATTTTTTGGATGTTGTCCTCCAATGAATATAGTGGTCTTCACCACTTACCGTTAATATGCACTGATTCTTATGTTGTAACGTCTATAAAATATCCACTGAAAAATTAAAAAAAAATACAGCAATCCAAAACACACCCAAATCTATACAGATAAAACAAATACAGTTCTTTAAACAAGAACTGACCAAGAAATGAAGGCAACTAACTTCATTTGTTGTTAAGGCTATGAAGCCAAGCACTAAGCCTCAGCCACTTACTGCTGCTACAGTTCCATTTGGACTTACAGTTCAGGAAAAGCCTCAGGTTCCCAGGAAGATCCTGTAGGAAGCTTGGCCAGATCTGGGGAAAAGTTTTGTGCAGGCAAGAGAATAATCTGGGTCACTGTTGGTTTTTCTGTCCTACCAGTGAAGAGGCAAAATTAAATGTCTGTCCATGTTAGTTCAAAATGTAATAACTAACAGACATGAAAAACACATCTATCTTGCCTATGCCTGCCTATAAGCAGGAATTTCAAGTAACTACATGTCTTAGAGTTGTTTGCACTGCCTAAGTGTTTGGGTGTGGTTTAGCCAGACACCATATGTGACCAGAAGCAATATGTAATGCAATTTTGCTAGTAGCAACCAGGCTGCAGTTCTACAATATTACTTTAGTGTCTCTTGCCTTATGCCAGGCCTTTTGCTTGTAAAATACTTTAACGTCCTTCATGTTAAAGATGTAGACCTAATATAATAATATTAATATCTTTAAGCAAAATGTGTTGCTTTCATTCTCATCATTAAATCTACTGTGTTCCACTCCGTGCAACAACTGTTACACCAAACAGCTTCCAAGAACTTCAGCAGATAGTTGTGATGCACCACGTGCTCCTTCCCCTTTTTTTGAAGGGCTTGCACTAGAGAGTGACATGAACTAAGCACAGGACAGAAGCCAGCTAATTTTTAATGTGTCTGACAAGGATGTTTCCAATGACCCTGGCCATGTCAGTCACCTTCGCTGTTATGTTTCTACCAACTGTAAGGTTGGTCTATTAACAGTGTCCTCAGAGTACGTGTAGGAGAGCTACTTAACCAATTACTATATCAATAATTGAGCAGACAAACTTGACTATATAGTGTATTTGAGGTTGTGGCATTTTATGAATAAAAACAATCACTGAATAAGTAATATATTAGAGAAGCTAGATGGACTAAATAGATATAATGTTTGTACCCCTGTATAAAATTGAGGACAGTAAAAAAAAATATAATGGGAGGCTTTTATACATAAGAGACATATCTTCCCAGTGTGGGAACAGAGCAGGGACATGCTACGACTCTTATTATGGAGCAACGGCCATATTATAATCATGTCGTTGCTTAAATACTTTGCAAGTAATACTAAGTAATACATGATTAATACAAAGTATGCAAATATAAGAGAAAAGGACTACTCAGTTGCTTATATGATTAAAACTGATAACCATATTTTTAAGAACCTCTAAGGTTTTCAGTAAAACCTTCATTTGACTTGCTATTAAAGAGCATCTCTCTTAGTCTATTGGTATTTGCTAGTCCCTTAGGTTATGATTTAAAACGGATTCCATTGTACTTATTTAGCTCACAAAATGTGCACAGCTGTGTAACCTGTTTAGTTACAGTAAACAAGCAATACTTACTCTGACTTATTAATTTTTAAGCACAGTACATAATTCAACAATGCAATATAATATTAAATTGGTAGCATTATGTTTCCTTTCAAATTGCTGCCTTTGTTCTATAAAAATCCTTTTCAGAGAAGGCTTTCCTGTTGAATTTCTATTCCTTCTTGCTGAAGTAGTTGCATTAAATGTACATTTGAATGCATCAAAACCATTCAGTATGTCAGCAGCATGGAATCACAGCACAGAAATGTGGATGGCCCTTACTTTAGGGACAAAGCTAACTTTTCTGCATCCTTTTCTCTAACTGCTAGATGAAAATAGCTTCACATCCAAGTCACGTGTCAAAGAGACAGCAAGCACTGATTTGGCCTTTTTTTTTTTTTGAAATTGTTTTTATACATGAAAGCATCCCAGTTTCAAGCCTTACTTTATACTTTTGATCCTTAATTCTTGATAGAAAATGGCCATTAATTTTAGTAAAGCTTCCACAAGGATTCAGTGATCCTGTTTTATAAATAGTGCTTTCTAATCTTTTCCCAATTGGTTATGCAGGAGAATGAAAAAAAGACCATTGTAGAACTTGCCTTAATGTTTAATTGTTGTTGGTTATGACGTTCTTGAACAATGTTTACTTAAACCGTGTGTGTTACAAGAAATGCA
The DNA here is from genome assembly GCA_035583185.1 of Anabacerthia variegaticeps. Taxonomy (NCBI): domain Eukaryota; kingdom Metazoa; phylum Chordata; class Aves; order Passeriformes; family Furnariidae; genus Anabacerthia; species Anabacerthia variegaticeps. The sequence continues at coordinate 73,028,201 of JAWWEW010000112.1, read as the reverse complement.
ATGAAGGGTATTTTAGAAACAGTAGACATGTTTCTAAAACCAGTTGCTATTTATCAGATAGTCAGAAACACAGGATGAGACTTTTTCTGCTTAGCTCTTACCATCATAAAGCTTACTGTTAATTCTCAGTGAACTTCTAGGTTTTCTCAGAAGACATTGCAGGATGCTTGTCTTGAGACTCCTCTCCAAGATAGGAGGTGAAGGAAGTAATTTTCTGACTTTTAGAAATAAAATAAACGTCTAGTTGAGATTTGATGACAAACTTCTAGCAGCTAAAGTTGGATGAGATGCTTCTTGTTCACAAACATCTTAGATCAGCTTTCAAAACACTGCATTTTGTTCAAGTGTTGATTTTACATGATCATCAATAAGTAATGAAGTCCTAGGATTGAGAAACAGCAGGTTCAATTTTTAAAAGATAAATTGAAATAATTTAAAAATATCTTAAATGTATAAATTATCCTACAATTATATAAAGTGGAATATTGAATTGAGATTTTTTTTTTTTTTTCTTCAGAAGGATAAAATTCATTGCTAATTTTGGATTTGGAGGCTTTTTTTTTTTTTTTGGCGGACCAATTAATCAATAAATGTGGGGAAATTACAAGCATTGAAGAGAATAAGCGGTTGTATTTTCTGAATTATGACTATATGAATGTTCCAACTCTGTTTAAATCTCTTCATGAATATAACAGTTATATGTATACTCTGTCTTTTTTAAAGGGGTAAAGCATTAAAATGTGGGTTCATCATCACAAAGAAGTTTCTTTTGTCTGAAAAGTGATTATCACATTATTGAAGAGTTTCTAGAGGGTAAAAAAAGCCCAAACCCTTAAAATTTTTATTTACCACCTACTTGTAGCATAACTGCATGACATTAATACAGGAATGCATCTTTGTACCTTAAAGCAATAGTAAAAATCCATTGTTATTTCTTGTTTGAGTAATTCAGGATTGTGTAATTAGATTATGGCATTTCAGTTACAACTAATATTTTGTTAAGGTAAATTATGCCTTACAGGTACACTGAAGATTGCAGCTGAATTCTTCATCACAGAATGCTGAATTTTGCTTTTAAATGAGTTGGGTTTTGTTAGTATGTAACAACAAAGGTTGCTAAGACATGATGGAAAATAGAACTGCTATAGCAAGCTGAACGTGTAACATCCATTAGCTATTTTAACAATACCTCACTGGAAGAATCTTTTCCTGATACTGAAGGTAGGTTAAAACTGGGAAATTCTAACAATTTTTACTTAGTGGGTGTGCTGTTATACACCTGAGCCAGCTATGAATCAAAGACTCATGGTGCAGGGAAAATTTCAATTAATGGGCATGAACAGACCCAGACAACACAAGAGAAGGGCAGTCATCCAGTCTACCTTCCTGCAAGGTTAGAACTATTCTATCTGCATGTGTCATAAAATGTGTGAAGTCTGGGTTTGTATATTCCATATATCCTGAAATCTACCCTTTTTTATCTGTTGTTGTGCAGGCAAGTTTTAATCAGTACAGGCAATGTCTAGATTAGCCATTCTTTGTACAATTGTCATTCTTCAGTATTTTCACTACTCTTTCTTGTTTCTTTTCCTGCTATCTTATTTTTTTTTTTAATCTTATCTTTTCACTTTCCTCCTAAACACTTGTAGGATTATTTGATACCATAATAGAGGATCTAATTTTGGCACCATTAGTGATGCTGCTTTACAGTATTGTGAGGAGAGTGGAAGCTACCACTAGCCTTCAACAATTCATACTAACGTGCTTTCTCACTGGTGGTATGAAATAGTGATCCATGATACAAACTACATTGACATTTTAGAAACTTCTGGTCAATACACTGGTGTTATTACTAACTTTGTTTACGGCTTTGTTAACTTTGTGTGAGTGTGTTGATAACTAAACAATTTTAAGAATAGGTTTTAAGGAAGATTTTGTGAGAGTATAATATATAAGCAAAACTCTAGATGACCTTTGTAGTACTCCTTTTGCCTTTCTCATTTGAAAATCAGCAGTGAAGTACTGAGTTATTACAATCTTATTGTGGTAATATCTAATCATTAAATTGCATATAGGTATCAAAAAGTTGCACAAAATTTTAATAGGTTATAGATATGCACTTTTAAGGACCTTTACAAATATTGATTTTGCCTTATCCTGGGATGTGAAGTTCACTTTAGTTAATGGGAGTCTTGTCTGAATACTACTCTAGACATTGTCAACTATTGAGCATAACAAAAACCATATGGTAAATTATAGTTTTGATCTATTTGTTGCACAAATAGTTAAATTATGAATGAGAATCTTCACACATTTCCCTTAATGATTCATTCTCTTCTGCCTACATTAAAAATTAAACATTACTGCTTATAAAAAAACCAAACAAAACACTACCTGAAACAACAAAACACTTTCTATAGCTAGGAAAAAATGGCAAAAAGTTAAGAAACTTGAGACAGAGAATAAGAAAAGATAGGCCTATAAGTTTGTGACAAGGAATTTTTTATTCTAGTATTTCAGATTGTATTTGCGATGGGTATAAGTCATGAATTTCAACAGCCAACACAGAATTATGTTTCAGGTGCCTATACTGCAATTTTTTCCCCCTCCTTTTAATGTTGCTGTACTTTTTGAAGGGTAACCTGAATCCCTCTGTGGAGGTTCAGGTCAAAATGAAGAGGGAAGGGGAAAGAAAAAGGTCATTTTCGTAATATCCAGAGTAGTATGGCCCTTGAAAAGTTTTAACTTAAATGAAATAGAAAGATGGTTTCCATTCTACTGGCAAGAATCTGAAATATCACAGCATTTTATGTAAATTGTTTTCATGCTTGTGTGTTTCAATAGAAGGTTTGCTGTATATGAAGTAACTTTTTTACTTACAGGGAACAATACATTAATATTTAATAAACAACAATTAGATAAAAGTACATAAGATCAAGGAAATTAACACAGTAGTGTAAATTTAAAGTTTTTGTAATGCTAATACATCTGTGTGTTGCCTGCTAGTGCTGGTTTTGGCACTTGGGTCTTTGAGTTAGCTGAAAAATATGTAAAACTACATGAAAATGGAGAGTTCTCCATAGACTATCCATCTAAGGAAGTTAATGTGCTTTTTAGTTTGATTGTGTTTTTTGTTTTGGTTGGGGTTTTTTGTTTGTTTTCTGTGGAGTTCCTCACTTCCCAAATGGGAATAATCCTCTCTTGTGAATTTCACTCACCACTTGTTTCAGAACAAAGCTATTTAACTTGACACTTGCTTGCAGGAAGCTATACCCAGGAGTGGCTGGGTGTATGTCCAATGCTATTACCTACTATTAAAAGTAATATTGTTGGGCTGTAGCAATAGCCTTTGCAATCATATGTCTGGTTGTAATTGTGTTATAAATGTTGATTTCCTGTTGAAAAGAGGCGGTTATTTTATTACAAGAACTAAAAGGTGTCCTTGCTTTCAGGTTTTAATAGTCTCTGTAATAGTAACATACAGATGTTGGTATGGAAAATTGTGCATCAGGACTTGTAATATATCAAAAAGATTTTAGAACAGTCTTCTCTTTGCACAGAATACCATGTTTACTTACCCTTGACTGTTCTTTAGGTTAGACTTCTTCTAAGTCTAGTTGAAGACATGAAAGCTAAGTAATTTCAGCCGTAGCAGAATATATATACAAGTTAGTATAATGACCATGTTCATTCTCCTACCCTATCCATATCCATGCAAGGAAAAATTTGAAAAGGTAATGTGTCAGGTAAACATTAAAATGGAAAAGAGCTACAAAATTAAAACTTGTAAATTTAGAGCTGAAGGAGAAAAAAAATTGATAAATGATTTGTTAAGCAACCAGTTCATATTACAAGCAGTACTGATTTCAAGCAAATGTTTTGTCAGGGCTTTTGTTGCAGATTGTTACTTTAGTGCAAACTATTTCCATATATATTATAGTCTTATGAGTACTGTTCTCATGAAAACTATTACAATTGGAAAAGTACTTTAGAAGACACTTCAGGGTATTGAACTGAAAGAAAAGAATGATTCTGCTTACACCCATTCTTTCTTACAACATGACAAAAGTGTTTCTCTGCTACTATCCATAGCCATGCATCTATTCAGAATTTTATAAAAGAAGAAATTTTATGAAGAGTTCTAAAGAAGAAATCTATCAATGTGCAGTTTAATATCTCTACGTATTTAAAAAGAATTAGTGAGTTCCTGAACTTAAATTATATAGTCAGTTCATAAGGCAGGAATGAAAGTTGACCAGAAACCACACTGTTACTTATATACAGTTTGTGGTTGAGTGAAATTTACTTAATATTTTAAACTTCAGTTATATAGAAAAAAAACACTGACTTTTCTTATATTGTTTTTTTTTTTTTTCCAAATTTAAAATCTCCTTATGATATTCAATGCCCATTGCCTAAGCAAAGTGTCTTTCTTGTCATTGTGTGTACATGTGAATTTTAGCTTCAGTCCATTTGGAAAACATTTAATCACTCATGCAAGAAGTATGAGTTAGTATTAAACAATGTCTGTCCATCGAATAAAGTTCAAGAAATTAGTTATGGTGTTCTCCATCAAAAATAGGAATCAGATTTCAGTTTTTCTGGAAGTAACCTTGGATGCTTCCATACAATAAGGTACCATAAAGATTATATGGGACAAGCATAGCAGATATTAATTCTTTTACACATGCTCATTCAGGAAGCATTTGCACCCTGCTTAGAGCTGTAACAAAGCTGAGGGTAAGTGTTCAAGACACCTGGGCTGAACTGATGAAGATAAAAGGTGTTTGAGTCTGGCCAAATATAGACCCCCTTCATTCTCTGATATTTTCCTTCTATTCTGTGTTAATACATTTGTTGCTGTATTTTAGGCTGTATTATAAGGTCTGTCTCAGATTTCTTGCTAATAACTACCCAAACCCACACAATACAGCACAGACTTAAATATCAAATGTGTTTAAATCTGAATTTTTTATTTTCTGGTCACTTGAGTAGAGATATGTATATTTTTTCATAGGAGTCTGAAAAAATTCTTTATTAACCTGTGTACAGAATTATTGAATTGCATGTTCAATTATTTTAGACAGAATTTGTATATGAACTGTATATTTTCATGAATTGCTTTAGAAAAATGTCAGGTCTGGATGACCAGTTACTGTTGGTATAACATAAATCATACATGCCTTTTTTTTTTTTTTTTGGTTCATGAAGATCTAAGTGTTTAATAGTTTCTGTTATAACATTCTACCTTAAACTATAGTTGAAATAGAACATGTCATTCCAGGTATAAGTATTAGAACTTATGGCTCAGGCACTTTCATCTGATTTTAAGTCAACCTTTTTATTAATAAACATACTGAAAGAAATACTCTAGTATAATATGAGAGTTCTGAATAGTAACCTGCAACCTTAATATTGAATTACAGTGTAGATCAAAGAGTGCCTTCTTGTAAAGACAAACATGTTTTCAAAGTGTTACAGTAAGTGCTTATTTAATTGTATTCAGTGAGAAAACAGTCACTGTTAATGTACTGCAACATTTAATAACACTTTTGTGTGTTCTAGAAGCAGATAGTACTTTCTTTAGATATGGAAATTTGCTTGGATTGCTTGCTTTTGTGCTCACTGTGTTTCTCAACCTTCTATATATTTTTTTGAGGTTTTTATTAAATGTAATTTTCCACCTTCACATTGTTATTTGAAAACATGACAAAACCAAGCAACAAAGATAAATTGTAGGAAAAAACCCCAACAGCCCACATATGTGGTTAATTTGACCATTGTGGTGACAAGGAAGAAGAAATGATAAAATTTCCCAAGGCAACATCTTTCACTTTTTTTGTTTGGGCAGAGAAGAACAAAGGAATAAAGATGAGGAAGCCAAAGTTCCGGTACTGTAGAATGGGAAAACACTGCAACTGGCAATTACAACTGACTTAAAAATAAAAGGAACTTAGACTTGTTTGTAGTAAAAGTGGCAGAAACAAAGCAACTCTGCAGAAATTTTCAACAGCTGGATTCCTCTTAAATATAATGAACTTTCTAAAGACCAATATTATATTTATGCATCCTTGAACAAGGAAAATTTTGATCTTGATGAAATTCTGAGGTATTACCCTAGTAGCCATTGTTTTCAAATACTGAAAAATAATTTGGCAACAAAATCCTTTCTTTCCCATTTTATCTACCCATCTAGCTCTTCATTCATAAACTATGAAGGAGCTGACATTCTGCACATCTACCTGAGGGTAAAAAAAATGTTGTCATGCTGATGACTAAGCATGTGCCTGCAAACAATTGGCACTGACCTTAACTTGTGTCAAGCAGTTGGCATGGCTTCTGATTAGTAATTAAATAAATCAATGCCAGCAGACACTAAGGGTATCTTTCCATAGAATGGCATGCCAGACCTATTAAGGATGAACTACTTGGTACTGATTCCTGTCTTATGCTTTTTCAGTTCAACAGGATAGCTAGTCAATGTCAGTAAATAGACTGGGTGAAAGATTCATTTAGAAAAAATGCTGCCTAAAAAGTCACATTAAAACTTAGGTCAAAGCATATATTTTTTCTAAGCTGTACTACTTACTCTATAGTGAAGCTGCATGGTTATTCAATCATTTAAAATAAATTACTAATAAAATAAAAAAGCAATCTAAAAAACCCCCAAACTACATTTTATCTCTTCTCCTTATCTCAGGTGCAGCTTATATAATGAATTATAGTTTTGATTAAGCAAGGTACAAGAACAATTCTTGAGATTTCAGCTGTAGTTCTGGTTGAAAGTGTATTTCAGTACAACCAAATATTTTGAAAATCTATTGTCAAGTTCCTCATGGACTTTAATTCCTTTCCAAAAACTGTTTTTTTTACTGAACACCTTTTGCTCTACAGACAACATCAGTTCCTGACAGTTGATAGACACCTGAGACTACTACTTATTTTCATGGAAGGCAGTTCTCAGGATTTGTCATGTTTATTGACCTTTTTTGTGTCAAAAGGTCTGATTTAAAGCTCTCTAAGTAAAAGAGCTAGAGGCTGCAGCTTTCTCTCAGTTGGAGTTACATAAACCCAAATGAATTACATTGGTTCGGAAGAAGCTGGACACTTAGGGACAAAAAGACTACCCAGCATCAAAAGTAAAGCATTGTTATGGTAAGTGCTGATGAACGCAGTCTATTCAAAATCAACAGTAGAACCGCAGGTATGGTAATAGTTGCCTGACACTCATATTTGTGATCAGTTCTAATCGCTCATTTCAGAACAGTGACAGGAGATGCATGTTAAAGATTTTTTAAACATATTCTGAATATGGTAAATTTCATTGGCTATATAGACCAAACCAATGATGTCCACTGGGCAAATGGGATAATCTTTCACTTTTTTGAGTTTATCTTGGAATATTAGAATCTGCTATCTTCAACCCCAGAAGAAACCTGGCCTTTAGGTTTCAAGAACTGAAGTGTTGGAAACCAAATGTTTTGAATGAGTTGTGTTTTGAGAATTGGTTACTTTATCTAGGAGACTTTTGGTTGCTTGGTACAAATAAGCTGGCTGAATACAAGGCAGTCTTAGGGTTAATGTGTCTCCAAGGAGAAAAATGACCCCTAACATGGTAGTGCTTTAGCAAATTAGGACATTGCTAGTTCTAAGCTGTGAGATAAATATAGGGGTATCTGGCGTCATGAAGGCATTTTAGAGGTTCAGACAACAGTATTTGTCCCCTGAAGACCAAGGTGGGAGATAACTAGCCCAGATACTAAGCTTTGCCACACTGCTTCACTACCATTTGCCTCTATTAAGGAAGTTATTATTGTAAAAGGAAATGACTTCTGCATAGCTCTAACAGAACAACAGCAAGTGCCAGGCAAGTTATGGGAATACTACACGTTTCTGTGACAGAAGAAGCATTGAAAGATGCTTTGTCTGTTGTAAGATGTGGATGCATGAGTCTGTGACAGTGTGGAAGGACAAGAGAGCATTTTCAGCCTCTATTTTAGATTACTGTGGGCTTTATCTCCCAAGTCAGTGCAAAGTCTGTTACGTGCTTTACCTTGCAAGAACTAAGCTAGGCAAAGTTTATCAGCATCCACAGGTGTGGCACATGTACGTGCACTGATACATGGATGAGACACCTGTGATCTAACCTACAAAATTCAAATATGGTTTTTAAGGTAATACTCATTCTAAGCCTACAGCTCTGAGAAACACAGTGTATATTTGGAAGTAAAAGAAGAATGCCTCACAGCTACACTTTTATACCTTTTGTTAGAAATAATATGGAATTTCAAAATATTAGCCCTTAAAAGTAAATATCCTCATATTAAATACAGCGTGCTTAGTACAGTACTTTCTAGGGCTATGGGCTGGCTATTCAAAGGTGTAATTATGAATTTATTAAAACTCAGTGGCTTTTATCTTTAGAATTTGCCTTGAAGGTTTTTTTTTTAAAAAAAAACAAAAACCTTTTATCAAGTTTTGAAAATAAAATTAGTCTGGTTAGTATCAAAGCTTAAGGATACCTCTTAAAATATCTTCCTGATTACTTATTTCACCAGTACTACCATATTGAAAAGTGCTTGAAAGCCTCAGGGATGAAAGATGACAGGTGTTATATGAATGTGAAGTGTTATCTGTGACAGATCTAGGTCAAAACATTAGTCAGGGCAGTAAAATTCACCTTTGTTCCACAGGTGACTGTTGCAGGGGGCAGTTTTGAAGTCTTGATTGTTTTCAGTGGCTTTTAGTCTGTTAACTGAGTGCCATGTTGCTGGGAGCAAGTGCTGCTTGATATTGTTCTTCTGGAAGTGTTTGTTATGCAGCCTGAGAAACACTGCTTCTATATAGATGTGGCTATACATACCTATTCTTTATCAACTGCATGGTGTTATATAAGGATAGTAAGGAAAGGAGGATTGTTTACTAGGTTTTATATGGCTGTGGAAGATCTTAGATTCAACACAAATATTATGATTTAGGGGTTCCAAGTAAGTGAAAGAGAAGGTTTGCAATTAAACTAAAATATTGCCAAGATCAGCTTCAACATCCTGATAAATCTACAAAGAAAAATCGGACATGATTTGAATAGAGTTGAGGTAAACAATAGTTCTAGGTTAGTAAATACAGATTCTTGGTACTTGTTTTTACTCTTTCTCTTTTTTTGTGAAATCAAGACAGGAAAACCCAACACAGTGTACTGAGAGTTGGTTTTGATTTTGAGGCTTTACACTTATAAATTTCATAGTGATTAACATGAATGTGTGTAAACTGATAAGCTTGCAGTTCTTAATTGAACTACTTTAAGGTAAAATTCATAAAGATGTTATATTTTAGCATTGCTTTAAAACCTATGTTTAAAAATAGTTTTTAAACTACTATGTACTATTTTTTGAATGTTTGTTGGGTTTTTCTAGTGATTATTTCAGTCTTCTGTTTCAAAGAGTGCTATTGTATTCAAGGGTACATGAATTCTAACATATTTTCAGTATATATAATTATAAAGTTACTCTTAATTTTCTCATATGTAGATGTTCCAGGGAGAATAGGGGTCTGAAGGGATGTGGAAGCCAAAACTGAGACACTGCAGAAAACTTAACCCAAACAGTAGTTTTATTACCAAAGGTGGCCAAGCAAACAGGAAAGAAACCCAATAGAGAGAGAGAAGAGAAAATAAGCCTCCAGGTGCCTACACCCAAATTGCCCAGGTGTCCCTCATGGAGTTGTCTCACCGACCCCTGGAATGCCCAGACTTCCCGAGCAGTGGCTGCATCCTCAAGGCTCAGCTGGCTCACAGGTGACGGTGGGCATCCCCACCAAGGAAACGTTGGCCTGTCATGTGAAGCGAGTGAGCCATCTGCCTTTTATCTACTTGGCCAAAATGGCGTTTACCTGAGCGACATGGCCAGCGCCGCCCAAGTAGAGGTATTTGGCACTCTCCCTCCTGTTACATAACTGATGCTGTTCTGTGCGTGTGTGGGTCTCTCTGCACCTGTGCAGTCCATTTCAGAGGGTCTTCCTTAATCGAGTCTGGGGGTATACTTCATCCTCCTCCTCCTCTCTTTTTTCTTCAAATGCCCTTGGAGGGCCATCAGCCAATCATGAGAGACCAATTAATTTTAGTTTACACAGAAAGTTCTCTCTCAAGGATATAGACTGTCTTTATCACCTTGTTTTCCCATAACTGGCATGAGAAAACCCAGCTTCTCACAGGTGGCTGGGCCAAACACAGACCAAAAATACCCACATAGAATTCTAGCCAAATACACTAGTCCCTTCATCATCTTTGTTGGCCTCTGTCTCTTTTGAACACATTCTAACATTTTTCTAATCTTCCTATCTTTCAGACCCCAAAACTGCACACAGTACTTGACATAAGGCCACACCAACACTAAGCAAATTCAGCTTTCTCAAGTTTGAAATTATTCAGTTTTTGTTAAAAGTTTTGAGACTTTCAGTAATTGCTCTCCACAAAATTATTTTGTTTTGATTTTTACTGTGCTTTTCATATTTGACTTAATGTACTAAATTTACTACCTTAAACTTACTTTTTTTTTTCTCTTTAACTTTTCTTTCCCATTGACACTATGTGCTGGTTTTAAAGGTAAACCAGCAGGAGAAATGGACCCACCACAAGAGAGTTTATAAGTCAGAGTTACAATT